>OZ024740.1:76992786-77362786 GCA_964016885.1 Eledone cirrhosa
AAACGGCTTGAGCTCAGCCGTCGGGGTCTTACTGGTTCCTATATATATATATATATATATATGCAGAGGTATGCATTTTTATAACAGGTTAGTAGAGCAAATATACAATATATTAATAAATGGAAACTATATTTATAAAACCATAATTATTTTATTATATATATTTCAAGGGCGACCAAGATAAATTATGGTGCGCTTTCATCAGATAAGGTACAGATTTGTTTTATAAATAAATATTGACATACCCGATATATATAGGCTCGTGATTTGCTGTCGAAACAGCAAGTGCTCAGCCGTCGGGACTTGATTCTCTAGTACATATATATATAAACATATATATAAATATATATGTGTGCATGTGCATGTGTGTGTGTATGTGTGTGCGGATATACGTGTGTGCGCGTGTGTGCGTGTGTGTGTGAGCGTGTGTACATATACTTGCACATATTCATTTAGGCGTGTTCATTGAAATATATACACCTCTTTAATAATTACAAAATATAAGCAAATGCACGCAAAACATAGAAGCATACAAAGGCACACAAGCACACATATATTTCAGAGAGAGAGTAAGAAAGAGAGAGAGATAGAGAGAGAGGGAAGGATAGAGAGAGAGAGGGAGGGACAGAGAGACAGAGAGAGAGAGGGGCAGGGACGGAGTGAGAGAGGGGGGGGGGAGAAAGATGGAAGAAATCTTAACTATGATATATTTGTAATTGTAAACATAAATTTGGGTTTCATAAAAGACAAAGGAGCAGATGACGTATAATTCATTCATGCATAGTCACTTACACACACACACATACACACAATACACACACACACATTCAAACACACACCTACACATATACACACACACACGCACACACCTACACATATCTATATGATATATGATTTATATTGATACCAAGTTTGTAGCTCGGATACAAGTATCGAAGTCAGCGAGGAGAGATGTGTGGGTGTAGCACGGAGCGTTGCGGAGGGTAGAGAGGAGCTTCGGCATGGCGAAGCAGTTCCTCAGCAGAATGAGATCTGGGTGGCCGTCAATCAAGCCCAGTCAGCTCGTGAGAGTCAGGAGTTATTGAAGCCTGGACCTCATGGTGGAGCGGATGGCCGGTGGGTGGATCGGTGACCCGAGGATTGGGGCATCCTCTTTGGGGGGTCACCTGAACCTGGTGGGGAATTGACCGCACGTCCAAGACGGAGGCTGCAAAGCTCGCAGCATCGAGGCTGACATTCACCACCTCCGAATTGGCCGAGTTGACCTGGAGGCCAATTCCCGCCAAGGCAGGAACCACCAATTGAAGGTCATGGCAGACCGTCCGTACGGGCCCGCCCAACGTAGCATCACCCAGATACCAAATATTGAGAAGCACCGTGATACTCCGGGCGATGTGGTCAATACCAAGGACACCGGTCGCTCTCCGACAGGTTTGCGGTCGTACCCCTGGCAGTGGAGACTTCTGGTGTCCTCGGCGCCAGGGCTACCTCCTTACTCACCACCATAGGCGCTGAGCTGGCCAGCCGCAGGTGTGAGCCACGCGAGTTGGAGTGGCTTTTCCAGCGCGTCTCCCTTGCCGTCCTCCGGGGAAACGCCTTATCCCTTCTGTCCGCCGGGGTTGTGGGTGGGCCCCATCGCGTATCATTTTTGTAAATATGACAACAATCTATCCAACTAACATAGTTTTTGTATAAACAGCTTTGTAAAATAAAATAACTTGCATATTAAAGAAAGAATAAAATATATATATATATATATATATATATATATATATATATATATATATATATATATATATATATATATATATATATATATATATATATAGGAACGAGTAGGACCCCGACGGCTGAGCTCAAGCCGTTTCGACGGCTAATTCTGGACTAAAATCATTTTAGTCCAGAATTAGTCGTCGAAACGGCTTCAGCTCAGCCGTCGGGGTCCTACTCGTTCCTATTACCCACTCTACTACCCTAAGTATTGAGTACTTTGGTGCGTTATGGTCCACCTGGTTCCTTACCACATTTCCTTCGTTATATATATATATATATATATATATATATATATATATATATATATATATATATATATATATATAAAATAAAGTTAAATAAAAGTCAAATGATTAAAATTTAGCTTCGTTTATTACTGCTATATATATTTCAGTGACAGCCATCTTTGGCTGTGACCTCTTCAGGCAGTTTGAATTAGTATGGTATAGACAAGTACATATGTTGTTTAGGTGTATGATATTGTCAATACTCTGATATGCCCAGTTCCTTGCTGGGTTGTTAATTCACTGGGGAACTGGAGTCATATATATATGTATATATATGCCAGGAACTGGGCATATCAGAGTATTGACAATATCATACACCTAAACAACATATGTACTTGTCTATACCATACTAATTCAAACTGCCTGAAGAGGTCACAGCCAAAGATGGCTGTCACTGAAATATATATATAGCAGTAATAAACGAAGCTAAATTTTAATCATTTGACTTTTATTTAACTTTATTTTACACTACTCCGGAGTAACCAAACCAACCTGCGCACTTCGTCGAGTGCTCCAGCCTGCATACTGAGGTGTTGGTATACAACCAACATAAACTCAAAATATATATATATATATATATATATATATATATATAATCAAATGTTTAACAAAGTTCATTGATTAATCAATGAATAAAGCTTTACAATAGATTAGAAGCACTCAACAAACAGGTTTTCTAGAGTTATTAATATTACTTCAAAATATTAATAAATATAGACATTCATGTAATCAAATATATTTTATTATACATATTTCAGAGGTACTGAGCTATTTCATCAGTACGTCCTCATCAGATAAAAGTTGAGGTATGTCAGACATCAATTTATTTTATCTGATGAGAAGGTACTGATGAAATAGCTTAGTACCTCTGAAATATGTATAATAAAATATATTTGATCACATGAATGTCTATATTTATTAATATTTTGAAGTAATATATATATATATATATATATATATATATAACGGCGATGAATTAGTTTTGCGAGGTTTTTGATATGAAATCGTGTGTCGAAACAAATGTTGTTATACTTGGGGAGGGTCATGTTTGTGTAATTATTTCACAAATATGACCCTCCCCAAGTATAACAATATATATATATATATATATATATATATATATATATATATGTATATATAGGAACAAGTATGACTCCGACGGCAGAGCTCAAGCCGTTTCGACGACTATTTCTGGAAATAGTCGTCTAGAAATAGCCGTCGAAACGGCTTGAGCTCTGCCGTCGGGGTCATACTTGTTCCTATTACCCACTCTACTAAGTATTGAGTACTTTGGTGCGTTATGGTCCATCTGGTTCCTTACCACAATTCCTTCGTTATATATATATATATATATATATATATATATATATATATATATATATATATTTTAATATAGATGAGATTCTACAGGACTAGAACTGTTTCATTCTTTAGAATCATCAGGAATCTGAGATTCCTGATGATTTCTAAAGAATGAAACAGTTCTAGTCCTGTAGAATCTCATCTATATTAAAACTTTTATACTCTGCAATGTATTGAGTACCTTACTTACTGTGGTTACCTCCGATTCAACCCGGAATAACGTATATATATATATATATATATATATATATATATATATATATATGCCTATAGAAATGTATACAAATCTAAATGATATATAAACAATTTGTTTAATATATCAATTTGAGAAACTACATATATATATATATATATATATATATATATATATATATACAGGGTGTCCCCAAAAATGTATACACACTTCAACAGCATTCTAATAAATATTGCCTGTATTGTGTATGCATTTTGGGGAACACCCTATATATATATATATGTGTGTGTGTGTGTGTGTGTGTGTGTGTGTGTGTGTGTGTGTGTGTGTGTGTGTGTGTGTGTGTGTGTAAAAGGTAAACAGAATAAAAACACAATCGGTACTGTATATGGAAGGGCTATATTAGATTAACGCTTGATATAGCAGGAAGAGGGTCACGACTCCACCCGGCTGCATCCTTGTTCCCGTTCCCGCTGCAACACTTGTCCCTTCATTTCCATCATCACCACTCTTACAGGCCCTAACGGGTCTTTCCGTATCCGCCACTCGTTCACATGCACATCCACCTACGTTGTCTCTGCCCTCCCGTGTTCCCTTTGGGCGTCTTTATATATCGGAGAAACGGGACGCCGTATGCGGACCATTTTGCCGAGCATTTGAGGGACATACGACTCGGTTTCGATACTCCTGTCGCTCGTCATTTCTGTTCTCCTGGGCATTCTTATATATATATATATATATATATATATATATATATGTGTGTGTGTGTGTGTGTGTGTGTGTGTGTGTGTGTGTGTGTGTGTGTGTGTGTGTGTGTGTGTAGCGGTATGACGTAAATTGTCATATAACTGTTGAAAAATGTAAGACTTTTTCTGACCGCAAATTTCGTCTTTTTAGAAGATTGTTGTTAGAAGTCTAAACAAAGTAGTTGAGTTAAGAAGCATTTGGACAGGAACCTCTATGCGATGTTTCGACCTCATATAGTAGACATAATCCCTCACATTACATTACTATAGATCAGACATAACTATAGAGTACATATAACTATAGACCTCATATAGTAGACAGAATCACTCACATTACATTACTATAGATCAGACATAACTATAGAGTACATATAACTATAGAATCCCTCACATCACAGCATACCTTTTTATAAAACAGATGGTCACAATTGAAAAATATCATTGTGCTAAAGAGCAACAACAAAACTCCATTAACCTTCTAGAAATTGCAGCCAATTTCCCTCATATCTAACACAAATGTCTTAGGAATGAATAGGCCCATTGAACAATTTCATAGATAGAGTCCGAGATAAAGACGAGATAATCACAAAGACGGGATAGTCACAAAGAGGAGATAATCACAAAGACGAGATAATCACAAAGACGAGATAATCACAAAGACGAGATGATCACAAAGACGAGATGATCACAAAGACGGGATAATCACAAAGACGGGATGATCACAACAGGAACGTCTTTGTACATAGTCCTGCTCCATCAAGACCGACCTGCAAAAACATAAACAACAAAAGGCAACATTTCACTCCTCTTCAACAACCATCCTGCCAAATATTCTATGAAAACATACTCTCGGTAAATAATTGTGTTCCACACGCCATTTAGTTTTTCTCTGTGAGGTTTGTGAGTAGTGTTATGGTTCAGAGTAATGGTCTGGCTCTGTGTTATCAGCTGGAGAGAGTAATGTGTGTGGTTTGCTAATGTCAAAAATGTGCGTTTAAGAAAATGGTGTGTTTGTATGGTACTGCTTCGCTTAGAAATTTGATGGACTTTAACGCATATTCTTAATAATTCTTAACACTGCGCTCGTATGGGGAGAAAACTACCAAACATAAAGCTTGTAACAGTCTCAAGTATTTTAACATAATTGCATGCAATTAAGGAAAAATTATTTACATTTAAATTCTTTATCACTCATTTTCTCTTTCTCGCTTTCTCTACCCCCACCCCTCTCTCTCTCTCTCTCTATATATATATATATATATATATATAAATATATATTAGGAAAATAACAAGGAACAAACCAAGGAGAGAGAGAGAAAAAAAGATAAACGAAAATGTGAATTCTTTTATGTTTGTAAACTATATTCTCTTATACCCTCTTCTTATTAATATGCACCTTCATTTTATTATACCCTTTTTAATCATATTTCCTGTAGTATGAAGAAGCCTAAACAACTTTTGACTGAAACTGGTACGATTAATTGCTTTTTTTTTTTTTTTTAATAAATGTTTTGCTGTTATTCTATGAGAAAATCCCATTAGCATTTTCTGCTGTTTTTCTTATTTTTCTAATATATATCAACTCGTGTGTCACTTCTCAACATTCTAAATATAATATATATATATGTATATAATACTATATTTTGTATACATCATGCATAGCTGACTTCTGTCTTCATCAACTCTCGACAGATCAGTATGATTTCGTGTCCCTATCCTAATTCATTACACCCCGTAAAGAATTACCAGGGAGTGGCTTAAAATTGGGCTTGTTAATTCAAATGTTTATAGTGTCTTTAACTTTGCCATATTAGAGTAGAGACTTTAAGTTTTAACGTGATCCTATCATAGTGTTGTACTTTTCAAGAATATCTAACTAGTGCGGTGTTATGGGCTACACAACATTAAGAGTTAATCATGAGGAATATCTGAATGGTTAGTAAATGAACTAGATCAGCATAGTCGCCCCATCTGCTAAAAATAGAAGAGAAATATCTTTCATATCGTGCCTGTATCACGTTAAAAAAAGAAAAGAGTATATTGGATAATATAGTCATTGATGCTATATGGTGAAGGCGCATGGTTTGGTGCTTAGAGTGTGGGACTTACAATCATGAGATTGTGAGTTTAATTCTTGGACCGGGCTTTGCGTTGTGTTCTTGAGCAAGACACTTTATCTCATGTTGCTCCAGTTTACTCGGCTGTAAAAATGAGTTGCGACGTCACGGTGCCAAATTGTATCGTCCTTTCCCTTGGACAACATCGGTGACGTGGAGAGGGGAGACTGATATGTACGGGCGACTGTTGGTCTTCCACGAACAACCTTGCCCGGACTTGTGCCTTGGAGGGGGCAACTTTCTAGGCACAAATCCCATTGTCATTCATGACCGAAGGGATCTTTACCCGATGCTATATGTCTGAATATACCAGGAATAGAGTCATCGTGACCGAAACATCTTTAATCATTTAGTCATATATCGGCTCAGCAGGGCTGATTTTGAGCTAATCAACTACAACTAACATCAACAGAAATTATAGATCCGACATAACTACATATCATATATAACTATGGGCCACATATAACTATAGACCACATATGACTATAGGTCATATATAACTATAGACCACATTTAACTATGGGCCACATAACTATGGACCACATATAATTATAGGCTATATATTACTATAGATCAGACATAACTATAGATCAGACATAACATATAAGTATAGGCCACATAAAACTATAGTTCACATATAACTACAGGCCACATATATCTATATATCACGTAAAACTATAGACCACATATAAATATGGACCACATATAACTATAGATTATATATAACCAGAGACCATATATAACTATAGGCTAGATATTACTATAGACCACATATACCTGTAAATCACATAGAACTATAGGCTGCATATAACTATAGATTATTTATAACTTGCAGCCACGTATAATTATAGGCAATATATAATTATGGCCACATATAACTAAAGGCCACATATAACTATAGACCATATATAACTATAGGCTGTACATTACTATAGACTACATATCACTATAAACTATATAGTGATGACCTTCTAGAAACAACCCCTAAATCATACCTTGGCAATCTTGCAAATAAGAAGGGATACATTGAATAATATGCCTCTATATTCATTCTATGAACTGTTGACGCAGGCATGGCTGTGTGGTTATGAATTTCGCTTCTCAAGCATGAGGTTCCGAGTTTGATTCCACTATGTGGCATATTACCATGTATCGACCAATGAGCCGTCAGTGATATTTGGTAGACAGAAACTGTGTTGAAGCCCGTCGGATCAATTGCACCTGTAATTCAAAGATTCAAATTTGTTAAACTGTCTCATGTTGAACTGGCATGATAATACCGTTAATATCTGTGGAATACTCAACCATGTGTATGTTAATTTAAAGAATCAAATGATCAGTTGGTTGAAAAATTGAATGTTCATCGCCGAAAGTGATGGAGGTTTCATGAATATAATTATCCCCATCGCCATCATGATCTTTATTATCATCATTACTAACATCATCATCTTTACCATCATGGTTGCCCATCTAATCATAAGACTCGATGTTTGTGGCTTGAACGACTTTGATCATAGGTCTGCTTAATTGAGCTGTACCGGGTGTTAAAGAACAACTACAACATCTAGAGGGTATTAAGGGGATTTTATTAATATATGAAATATTTCAAGAACCACGTCGAAATTTACCAAGCCAGTGGGGTTGGGTAATTTTATAAAAGAATGCAAGATCTCTTTCAGGCCCCATTGTTAAAACTTGAATGCTAGTTTTCAATATCTGCAAACATATTTCTGAAATACAAGGAAAATGCAGTGCCTGGGTATTATGCACCTCTCATAAGTCATGGGCGTGGTTGTCTTAAAGACGAGATGTTACTTCAACGAAGAAATATGCTAACATCATAACCATTCGAAGTTGTTTAAGTATAAGGCGTGGTCTCTCACAACAAACAACCCGGGTCTCTGAACATAACAACAGAAATAAGAATAGAGAATACACTCAAGAAAGGGCGTGTACAAAAAAAAAACATATGCGCATATACACCTACACGCTTACACACATGTCCACTCTCGTAGACATACATACATGCACACACACACACACACACATATATATATATACATGTGTGTGTGTGAGAGCGTGTGCGTGTGTGTGTGTGTGTGTTTAAATCATGTATACACCTTTTTGTAGAGAATCTAATGCATACAAATTTACATAAAAACATATACATTTACATATGTATATATGCATGCACGTATGTATGCATGTGTGTGAATATATATATATGTATATATATATATATATATATATATATATATATATATATTATATATATATAAACACACACACATACACACACACATACACATACACACATACACACATACACACACATATATATATATATGTGTATGTATGTATGTGTATGTGTGTGTTTGTGTGTGTGTATACATATATAAACATACGCACACAGACACTCCCCCATATATAAATATATATATATATATATATATATATATATATATATATATATATATACATACATACATACATACATGTAGTATTTATATATAGTATTTTTATCCTCTTTGTAAATTGAAACTTTAGCATACACACACACAAGCACAAACACACTCCCACTGTCGCTCTGTCTAATACACACTTACACAGACATACACATGCATATATAGCCTATATATACATGTATATGAGTATACATGTGTGTCTGTGTGTACATTTGTGTGCATATCTGTGCATCTGTGTGCATGACTGTGCATATGTGTACATGTGTGTGTGTATGTGTATGTATATGTGTATGTGAGTGTATGTGCGTGTTTGTGTGTGTGTGTGTGTGTGTGTGTGTGTGTGTGTGTGTGTGTGTGTGTGTGTGTGTGTGTGTGTGTGTGTGTGTGTGTGTAAACAGATACGTGCGAGACCAAGAAAATGAAGAACTGGGTACAATAAATGAAGCAAAACAAACATTGAAACTCCCCTCGTAGTCAGCCTATGGATGGTTCATTGCGATTTCGAAATTCACATGTATATATATATATATATATGCATGTATAAAGGAGTCTTTATTAAGCCTGTTTCATGTGGCGTTATGTGATACAGAGTACCAGAAACCGACAGGATGGGGTACCAGTTTAAAGCAAGGTTGATAGTACTCATCTTCAGCAGAAAGAACTAGGGCAACACACAGACACGGAACCACACACACATAATTGCACGCACACAATTACACGCACACACATGCATAATTTATATAGATAGATATATAGATAGATAGATAGATAAATAGATAGATAGATAGATAGATAGATAGATATATTTCTTTATTAGCCACAGGGGCACAAAAGAAGGGGACAAATACAAAGGGGGAAGTTTACATACAATAAAAACGTGTAAAATGTTATCACAGATGGAATTTAAAAGTTAGTCGATTTTCCCCAATAGAGGAAGACAGTTTATATGGGTAACACATACCCCCGAAAAAAAATGTGCAACCCTCATCTCCAGGAGTACGAAGAGCTTGTACTCCTTTCCTCTCCTCCTCCTTTTCCTCAACCTACAGGCTGATATAGAGAGAAGGCCCATTCACTCGGGCCATTCTCGCCACTTTCACCCACCTTTCATAAAACTTGCTGGGGTACAGCACCTCTCCCTCCATCCTGATTCTTCTTCCAAAGTGGTATTTGAAAAAACGAATCAGTTGTTGGCCGGAGAGAAAGGTGTCTGACCTCAGCCCTTTCAACCTTGTCCACCATACAACTCTTTCGCCATAGCTATCACACAAAGGAAAACCGCCTCTCCTTCGTTTTTGAAGGAGGGTGGCGGTTTGATCATGACAATGGACTCGGTGGTCAACTGGATTGGTCCCACCCGCGACAATAGTCGTTCTACATAGCCCCACAGGTCAGTGACGCCCGGGCAGTGTATGAATGCGTGCGCGACGGTTTCTTCGTCTCGCACGCACCTCGGACAGATCTTTTTTGCAGGGTCCCTGCCCGGGCGCCCATGTCTGTAGAGCTTGTCTCGAACTGGTAGAGCTCCTCGGTAGCACTGCCAGGCCAGGGACTTTTGGAAGTTGTCCATCGGTCCCGGGCGGAAGGTCCTACCGAACAGACTGGCCAGTTCATCTTCCTCTACGCCTAGAGTTTCACCGAGCGCGTCGTCGCACTTGCTGCAGACCAACCCTCTATAGAATGACGAAGTGGAGTCTCCACTGATCGCCGGGTCCGCCTGCCAGAGGGCTGTGAGCGCCTGAGCACATTCGATGTACCAGTCGCCCATTTTCCTCGGTCTTTGCTTGACCCAGGATAGATAGATAGATAGTTATATAGATAGATTTCTTTATTAGCCACAAGGGCGCAACAAGAAAAGGGGACAATACAAAGACATGCCGGGGATTTTACATACAGTCGTGTATAAAATATAAAAACAAACAATTACAACAATCGAAATCCCCAATAGGGGGGAGGCGTCACAAATGGGTTGTTTAATACCCCGTCGATAGAACAACCCTCAACTCCAGGAGCGTGTTGTGCAAGTGCTCCTTTCTTCCTTTTGCTCTCTTCCTCAACCTAGAGGCTTATAAACAGAGAAGGCCCAATCACTCGGGCCATTTTCGCTTCATTCACACACCTTTCAGTAAATTTACTGGGGTGCAGTGCCTCTCTTTCCACCCTGATTCTCCTTCTAAAGTGATATATATATAGATAGATAGATAGATAGATAGATAGATAGATAGATAGATAGATAGATAGATAGATAGATAGATAGTTATATAGATAGATAGTTATATAGATATCTTTCTTTATTTGCCACAGGGGCGTACAAAAATGGGACATTACAATACGTGACGGCGGGGGTTTTACATGATAAATAATAATAAACGATATAAAAATAAAACAATTGAAATCCTCATTAGGTTGGGTAACGTTACTGCGGGGTTGTTTTACACCCTGTGGATAGAACATCCCTCAACACCAGGAACACGTTTTGTAGGTGTTCCGGTCTTCCTTCTGTTTATCTTCCTCAACCTACAGGTTTATATACAGAGAAGGCCCATTCATCCGGGCCATTTTCGCCACATTCACCCACTTTTCAGCGAATTTACTGGGGTGTAGCACCTCTCTCTCCACTCTTACCTTCCTTCTGAAGTGGTACTTAAAGAAGGGGATGAGTTGTTGTCCGATAGATGGATAGATAAATTTATTTATTATCCACAAGGGCACAAAAGAAGGGGACAAATACAAATGGGGAGTTTACATGCAGGTATATGAAAGATAGATAAATTTCTTTATTAGGCACAAGGGCACAAAAGAAGGGGACAAATACAAATGGGGAGTTTACATACAGGTATATGAAAATAAAACTATTAATAAAATAACAAATAACAATTCATATCCCCAATAGGGGGGAGGTGTTACACAGGGGTTGTAGACACCCCGAAAAAATGTACAACCCTCATCTTCAGGAGCACCAAGAGCGAGTACTCCCTTTCTCTCTTCCTCTTTTTCCTCAACCTACAGTCTTATATAGATAGAAGGCCCAAACACTCGGGCCATCTTTGCCACATTCACCCACCTTTTATAAAATTTGCTGGGGTACAGCACCTCTCTCTCTCCATCCTGATTCTTCTTCCAAAATGATATTTGAAAAAACGAATCAGTTGCTCGCCGGAGAGAGGGGTGTCTGACCTCAGCCCTTTTAACCTCGTCCACCATATAACCTCTTTCACCATAGCCATAACACATAGGAAAACCGCCTCTCCCTCGTTTTTCAAGGAGGGTGGCGGTTTGATCATGACAATGGACTCGATGGTCAACTGTCCCACCCGCGACAATAGTCGTTCTACATAGCCCCACAGGTCGGTAACGCCCGGGCAGTATACAAATGCATGCGTGGCGGTTTCCTCGAGATAGATAGATATGTTTCTTTATTAGCCACAGGGGCACAAAAGAAGGGGACAAATACAAAGGGGGAAGTTTACATACAATAAAAACGTGTAAAATATTATCAAAAATGTAATTTAAAAATTAGTCGATTTTCCCCAATAGGGGGAGACATTTCATATGGGTAACACATACCCCCGAAATAAAATGTGCAACCCTCATCTCCAGATAGATAGATAACTTTCTATTTATTTGCCACCAGGACATCAAATATTGGGACAAATACAAGAGGGGGAGTTTACATACATTTCAAGGGACGTGTAAAAACATATAACAAATCAAATTCAACAATCGAAGTCCTCAATAGGGAGGGGGCGTTGACGTGGGTCGCACACACCCCCGAAATAATGTGCAACCCTCCTCCCCCGAAGCACAAAGAGCGGGTGCTCCCTTCCTCTCCTCCTTCCTCTCCTCTCTCACCTACAGGCTGATATAGAGAGAAGGCCCATTCACTCGGGCCATTCGCGCCACTTTCACCCACCTTTCATAAAACTTGCTGGGGTAGAGCACCTCTCTCTCCATTCTGATCCTTCTTCTAAAATGGTACTTGAAAAAAAGGACCAGTTGTTGGCCGGAGAGAAAAGTGTCTGACCTCAGCCCTTCCAACCTCGTCCACCATACAACCTCTTTCGCCATAGCTATCACACAGAGGAAAACCGCCTCTCCTTCGTTTTTGAATGGGGAGGCGGTTTGATCGTGACAATGTACTCGGTGGTCAACCGGATTGGTCCCACCCGCAATAGTAGTCATTCCATATAGCCCCACAGGTCAGCAACGCCAGGGCAGTGTACGAATGCGTGCGCGACGGTTTCCTCGTCACGCACGCATCTTGGACAGATCTTCTTCGAGGGGTCCCTACCCGGGCGCCCATGTCTGTAGAGCTTGTCCCAAATGGGTATAGCTTCTCGGTAGCACTGCTAAGCCAGGGACTTTTGGAAGTTGTTCATCGGTCCCGGGACAAACGTCCTACCGAACAGACTGGCCAGCTTGTCTTCCTCCATGCCCAGAGCCTCTCCGAGAGCGTCGTCACACTTGCTGCGCACCAACCCTCTATAGAATGTTGAGGTTGAGTCTCCATTGATTGCCGGATCCGCTTGCCAGAGGGCCGTGAGCGCCTGGGCACATTCAATGTGCCAGTCGCCCACTTTTCTCGGTCTTTGCTTGACCTAGGATTGCAGCTCTGTGAGTGAGACGAGTCTCGGAAAGGCTCGCCTCACAAAAGGGGCCCACACCGGCTGACCGGTGAGGAATACCTGGAGGTGCCGTAGCGTTAATGCGTGTCTACGCATCGTCAGCCACGACATCCCCAGCCCTCCGTTTGAAGGGGGTTGACTGCAGATGGATTTTCTCACCAAAGGGGCCCGCTTCTTCCAAAGAAATCGGAAGAGCGCGCGCTCCATTTTGGCGAGTGTTTTCGCTGGGCAAGGCACGACAGTCAAGCGGTAGTAGATGACGGACGCTATATAAGTGTGCGCCACCTCCGCTCGACCTTTCGGGCGAGTGCAAACACCCTGCCCGTTACCTGGTCCCAGTTTTTCTCCACCTGGAGGTCCGTTCCGAACCAGACCCCGAGGGGCTTCAGCGGTCCCTCCGCCCAGCGTTCGACGAGGGCATCGGTTTGCCTCTCCACGATCCGAGTTGCAAACCGACGGACTTGTCCCGGTTCAGCTGGGCTCCTGTAAACCTTTCGTACTCCTCGAGTAAGGTGCCGATCTGCCCGATTTCCGAGGCGCACGACACCATTACTGTCACGTCATCGGCGTAGGCCGACACTGCTTTCCGCAATCCCGGTTCCAAGGGGATTCCCTGAAACAGCTCCCACTCCCGTAGTAGTGGCTCGAGAGCCAGGACATACAGAATGGAGGAGAGAGGGCATCTGTGTCGGATGGATCGCGCGATTTGGAACGGCTCCGAGAGGTAGCCGTTCACCTTGACTCTCGAGCAGGTGTTGCTGCTGTGCATTGCAGCAATCCAGCCCCTGAAAACGGGTCCGAAGCCTGCCGCCGCGAGCACCGCATCCAGGTACCGATGGTCGACCCTATCGAACGCCTTAGATTGATCCAAGTTGATAAGGGCCCCACCAAAGTTGGGTTCGTTCCCTACCCTCTCTACGATATATCGCATGAGGTGGAGGTTGTCGTGTATGGACCTGGACGGGATTGCGCATGTCTGCGCTTCTCCCACCAGGTTCCCGACGACAAGCGCCAACCTCTTCGCTAACACCTTGGCCAAAATCTTTAACTCTGTGTTTAGCAGAGTTATGGGCCTGAAGTTATCTATGTCATCCCCCTTTCAGCGGCTGAAATCGGCCTTTCGCAGGAGTTCTCCTCCCCGTCCGAGAGCCGCGGCAGACCGTCGAGGTATGGACCGAAATCCATGGCCTCACCCGGCCCGCTGCCCCTCCCGAACAGTCGTGCAAGCGCCGTTGAAAGGCCGCGCACATCCTCTCAGGTTCAAGGATCACGCGTCCATCCTGGTCCTTCAAAGATCGAATCGTGGTCTTGTTTCCAATTTTTGCCGCTGTCACTCGGCCCCAGCTAACAGCTTTGGCTCCCTCGTTACCCAGAGCACGTATTTTACTCTTGACAACACAGCCCTCGTGCTTCGCATCAAAGAACTGGTCTAGGGTCGTTCTTGACGCCAGCACGCCGGCCACGTGCCCCTCCTAGTCGTCTCTTCTACTCTATCTATCAATTCCCTTTCAGTTCTATTCCTATCTGATGCTAATTCCTGATTAAAACCTATCGATTCTATTCTAATCTCTCTCTTGAGAGAGCCCCACCACCTGCTGTTGACAATTGCCCTCGTCAACCGCTGCTTAACTAGAGTGCTAATCCGTTTACTGTAAGCTTTGTTTGTCGTTAAGGACAAGTTTAGCTTTCAGTAGCCGGGTCCTTGTCTATGGGTTCTATCAAGGTTGACCACTCCGGTCACCAACTTGTGATCCGAATAGTCAAACATGAACATTCGTGGACAGCTTAATATGTCCCTATCCTTATTTCTAACTAGGAACCTATCTAGGTACGACCTAGATGTTCCGCTGAGATTAGTCCACGTCCACAGTGACACCGTCGGAAAATCTATTCGATATCTATCGGCCAGATCAAATCGGCCGATTAACCGTTTGCGCTGTTACACCCCCCTCTATCGGGACATGCCCCTACATAGTCCCAATGTGCATCCAGGATACCATTCCAGCCCCCCACTAAAAGCAAGAAGCGAGACGTCCCCAGAAAAGTCTCTAGGCGTTGGAAGAAGTCCGGTCGCGGTGTCCCAGATGGGGCATACGCTGCCACCAGCCTGAAGGCTCCACCTTCACCACTGCCTACGTCTAGAATCACCAGTCAACCCTCCGGGTCCAGGTGTACCTTCCGTGTTGCAAGGCCCAGGTGTTTTCACAGCAGAACGACCACCTCGTCCCCACCCCCCGGCTGACAGAGAGATGCATAGATCTCAAAGTCGTCGAAGATGGGGGCCAGTTGGTGCTCGCTGCTGATCCTGGACTCGCAAATAGCTATCACATCCATTCTGTGCGACCTGAGGTCATTTCAGAGTTTGCCCTGCTCCAGGACATCCCCAGGCCGCGCACATTTAAACATCCAACTGTTATAACAGCCATGTTGGTGGTGAAGAGTTTAGAGTGGAGAAAAAGGAAAAGACACCTACCTGTCCTTCTCCTGGAGACCAGGCTGCACAATTTCCATGGGGTGTCGGCGGGGTTGTTTCGTAGGGTGGTGGTTTGAGATGTGGTGGGGACATTAGTGTGTTGGGGTGGGGGTGTTTGGTGGGGGAGGGGTGTCTGGGGTGGTGGTGGGGAAATATTTCAAGAGACGCGGGAAAGTTCTGTTTGAGCATTTCGTAGGTGTCCCTTGTGACCCTAATCATTTTTAAATGCGCTTTAGTCGCCGCGGGTCTTTGTCTGTTATTTGCACAAGTGTTTTGTTGTTTGTGTTGATGTATGTATATTGTTTTTGTTGTGTTGTGTTTGTTTTTGTTTGTTGTTCTTGTGTGTGTTTGCGTTTTGTAGTATGTGTTATGTTTCCGGGAGGGGTGGGTTTTTTGTTTGTGATGTTTGTTCTGTTTGTGCTGGTGGTTGTGTGTTTGTTGCATTTTTGTTAATGTGGTGCCTTCTTTTCTTTCTTTTTACAGGTTGAAAGGGTTCTCCCTTGTCGTCACTGGGTGACGTCCGTGGTGTTGGGGAGGGGTGTATTTTGAAGTTTTGTTGTGGTTGCTTTTGTATTTGTTTTAGGTGGGGAGGGGTTGGGTAGGACAGTGTCTTGTGTTGTTATTTGTTCGTGTTGTTGTTGTTGTTGTTGTGGTGGTGGTGGTGGTGGTGGTGGTTGTGCTGTTGTGTGTAGGGTCGGCAGAAGCGTCTTTGGTGGGGGGGATTTAAAAGGGGACAGGAAGCCCTCAGGTGACCACTTCTTGAACAGTGGTAGCATGAAGGCCGCCTGCCCTCAACAGAAATGTTTATGAAGGCGACTCCTTCCAAGGACACACGCTGCGGTATTCTTGCTATCCGTTCTGGTCTCATTTGGACCAGAACTTCAAGGCTATTGCCGCCGAATACGCCCCCGGTGGATTCGCCTATCGAAAGGATTGTATCCACATCTTCTAAGAATCCCGTTAGCACCCACCAAATGCTCGCATTTGGCCTGATGCCCGAGATTCTTATATTTTGAGTTCTTTTTCCGCAAATATGTGGGGAAAAAGCTGTATGCTTTGGATACAATTGGCGACACAGAATATTTCCATGCCGTCAATTCATCTTGCATTAAAACAGATATGCTTCCATACAGTTTCCCTTTCTGTATAAAAGCGATATCCTTCCAGGCACTACTTAGGACCAGCTCAATTTCGCTTTGGGACAATTGAGCCGGTTTCCTAGGCGTGTTCGAAACTGTCCTAAAGGTTACAGTCCTGAGGATTGTGTCCTTTCTAATTTCTTCGGGGGAGGTAATTGTGAATTCCCCACCTTCCCCGAAATTTACACAATTCCTTGCTTCTTTCAGCAATTGCTTGGCATTCGAGATCTCCAGTGCCTTGTATGTCTGCGTTTCTTGGACCGCCTGTGCAAGGAGACTGCAGCTGTGGGTCCGTTTTCTTTCGTGTTGTTATCATTGTTGTTGTTGTTATTCGTGTTGGCTTGCTTTTTTCCTTTGTTGGTGTTGTCATTATTGCTGCTGTTGGTTGTGTTGTTATTGTCATTATTGCTGTTGTTGGTTGTGTTGTTATTGTCATTGTTGCTCTTGTTTGTGTAATTGTTACTTTTTGGGTTTTCACCCATTTCCACAATTTTTTCTTTTGATTCCGTGGTGTCTTTTGCGGGAGTGAGGAGGGAAGGCTTACAGCGTTGTTCTGCTACCTTCTCTCTATCACTTTCCTTGGGGGCGTGGTATGCGTCGTATTAATGGCGTCCATTGTCACTAAACGACTTTTTATCGACAACTTATAACTATTAAATTTCGCTCCAAAAAGGGGCGAAATTTATTTTACCCAACGTCTGCAGGCCCAGGCGAGGGGTTAAACACAACAAATAACAAATTACTTAAACCAACCTACCGCTTCTCGTAATAAATTCCGACAAAATGCAGGAGCGAAACAAAAACACGTCTATCTTCTCCGAGATAGATAGATAGATATGTATGAATATAGAAAAAGGTAAGAATGGAAGTAGCACTGCGGTGTATTTAAAGAATCTTTTTCTTCTTTAATCCGACAAAGTGATTATTGAAAACAAGAGAAAAACATGTTTTAAAAAAAAGTTTTTATAAAATATATTTTAAAAAATCGATGTTATCAATCTTAGCAAATATTAAAAGTTAAGAATTAAAAATTAAAAATCGAGAGTTGACTGGGTAATTGCTGGCCTTGTGCCAAAATTAGAAACAATTATATATATATATATATATATATATATATATATTAGAAAGAGTCGAGGCCCGACGGTCCAACTCTTAACGTTTCAACAGCTATTTCTAGACGGAATTAGCTGTTGAAACGGAAAGAGCTCAGCCGTCGGGCCCGACTCTTTCTAATATCCTCACGCCCTACAATCCCAAGTATCAAGTGTTGTATGGTTATCTAATTAGTTTAATACTGGTTTATAACTGATTTAATACTGATATATATAGGTGTTGTGAGCGTGCTTAAGCAACCAGGGAGCAAATAAAATCATTGTAGCAACAGAGATCAATTTTAATAACACAATAAAAAAAAATTATATATTACGTTGATTTGGTATTGATCACTTTTTAAAGTGTTTGCAAATCCGAAAGTAAATATACACACACAGACACACACACACACACATATATATATATATATATATATATATATATATATATATATATATATATATATCCTGTAGATAAGGATGCAACTTCACTCAAGCACTCGACGGCATGTTACTCCTTCAAAATAAGGATACTAGAGAATAATTAGAATGAATAAAATGCAAAGTTGTAGATGTTAAAGAGTCCTTTATTAATAGAGCAAGAAGGGAGTGGACAATCAAGGCAAAAGCATAAACCTTTTTTAATCTACTTTTTCCCAACCATCATCGGAAACGTTACATTTAACTCAATTTTTCTGCCTGATGGGCGCTATTAATCTCCAACGATGAGTTTTCTGATCGAACAACAGAATTGCTTGCCCGTGTTCAAGAGGCTGACAATTTCAAAGACCTGTATACCATTATCTTAATTCTCCGGGAGATTCAGTGACAAGGTTTTTGACAAATATTACTATTTGAATTATACATACAACTCATTTTCTGATAGCTGTGAGGATTAATGCAATATGAAATAAAATGCTTTTCTCAAGCACAACTCATGAGGTAAACTAACCATTAAATCACGTATATTCATATAATGTGTGTGTGTGTGTGTGTGTGTGTGTGTGTGTGTATATATATGTATATATATATATATATATATATATAGAGAGAGAGAGATAGAGAGAGAGAGAGAGAGAGAGAGAGAGAGAGAGAGAGAGAGAGAGAGTGATATTGCAATAGCCTGGGGTTCATGGCCCTCAACTTTTCAACAAGCTGCCAAGAAATTTGAGAGACCTGCATGGTGTGGACGTGGATGTTTTCATGAAAGATCTTGACACTCTGCTATCCAGGATCCCGGGTGAGCCCAAAGTATGGTACGAAGGTAACCTAAGAGCATCAACAATGAACTCCCTCTTGCACTAATGGCCAGCCAATACAGACTGGAGATAGGACGTGTAGCAACAAGGGTAGTGCAGTGCCCCAGCATGGCCGCAGACGGATGGCTGGAACAAGTAAATGAGTAAAAGACTATTTATATACATATTCACACACACACACATGCACGCGCGCGCACATCTATTTATATATATATATATATATATATATAACGGAGGAGTTGTGGTAAGGAACCAGATGGACCATAACGCACCAGAGTACTCAATACTTAGGGTGGTAGAGTGGGTAATAGGAAAATCCGCTTCGAAAGTGGCCGTCGAGGCGGCTTGAGCTCTGCCGTCGGGATCATACTTTTTCCTATTACCCACTCTACTACCCTAAGTATTGAGTACTCTGGTACGTTATGGTCCATCTGGTTCCTTACCACAACTCCTTCGTTATATATATATATATATATATATATATATATGTGTGCGCGCGTGTGTGTGTGTGAATATATATATAAATAGTCTTTTACTCTTTATATATATATATATATGTGTGTGTGTGTGTGTATATATATATAAATATTATATACATACATACACTCGTTTATACACACAGACATACTCATACACACACATACATACATACAGAGAGAGAGAATGAGAGATGTGTATCTATTACATTTATTGCAAGCACACACACATACACACAGACTCACACACGCGTGTACACACACATATACACACTGAGAGACAAAGAGGGAAGAAATAAAGAGAAAGAAAATGGAAGAAAGATAGAGAAGCGGATAAAGAGAGGGGAGTGGTTATGGTTTCCGATGCTAGCAAAAAGTGCCCGTGATATTTACCAAATGGAGTTAGGTATATTCTTACATGAGAGGCGTGGTTTCTTACTACCCCAGGGAAAGAAAAAAATTACACTATCTCAAGAACTTCAAAATATGTGAGAAAGTAGCTTAGAGGTAAAGGTAAAATAATTTCTTAGTGTGTTTCTTCTCTCATACATAATACCTTAATTGTTTTACAGACTATTGGTGTTGGTATTCCTTTGGAAAATATTCTGACAATTCTGTTGCACACTTGTACCGCTACACAATATGTACTTTTCTAATTTTAAATCTGCATCTTTCGGTAAAAATAGATAGTGTCAAATTATTTAGTGTTAAGTTGCTCTTGTTGTTGTTGCTTTTATTTTTATTGTTGTTGTTGCTCTTATTTGTATTGTTGCTGCTGGTGCTGTTAGCAGTGTTGTTGGTGTTGTTGTTTAACCTTAAGTAAGGTCTAGGTCGAGAAAACTTTAGCAATGATCGGAAATTATGTTTGATTTTTTTTTCTTTTTTCAGACATATTGAATCTATGACTATTGCATCTAAAATATATTTAATCTTTTAAAAAGTTAGTAAGGCGTGGTTTGATGTATATTTATCAAGGATTTAGATGTATTGTCTAGCTCTAGCTCTGGTTTGATATCGGATAGACCTCTAATATAAACATTCTAAACAGCCATCTTTTTTTTTCAGACATACTGAATCTAGGTTTATTTTCATCAAACTATGCTTATAAAAAGTAAGCCGTGATTTGAAGGAAATTGCTGTCTATTTCTAACAGGCCACGTAAGAACTACTTAAAGGTGATAGGTTCTTCAATAATAAAATGGTTTCTTATATAGGCACAAGGCGATTAATGTTGGGGTAGAGTAAAGTCGATTAAATCGACCCCAGTGCGTGGCTGGTACTTTATTTTATCGACCCCGTAAAGATGAAAGGTAAAGTTAACCTCGGCGGGATTTGAACTCAGATCATAAAGGGCCGTAACCCTATGCTGCAAAGCATGGCGTCCGACCCTCTACCGATACTACGAATAATATAATTGTTTCTATTTTGGGCACAAGGCCAGCAATTATCCCAGTGCATTTCTGGTACTTTACTTATTCGACCCATAAAGGACGAAATCAAAGTTAACCGCGGCAGGATTTTAACTCAGAACATAAAGGGCCATAACACTATGTCTGCCGTTAATGATCACTCAACAGATATATATATATATATATATAGTTTCAATTTCACTGAGCACACACGACTGTCAAGGCAGAATTCTAGGAGAAGGAAAACTCTGATATAACACCTGCAACCCTGATGGTATCCAATGATGCTGACTTGTTCTTCTTTTTGGTAAATATCATCTTGGTTAAGAGAGTGGGACTGGCTTTGTTCACTATAAAAGCTTCACGGCACAGGCATTGCTTAATATCTGGAGATCTCTCTACACTTGTCGTCACAGGGTACCATTGACCCAGTACTATGTGTCAATAATTGTCACAAGTGTAGTGTTTGTACCAGAGTTTTCAAGTCGCTGGCTTCACTAAAAAGTCACACTCGTTCAGCGCATCGGTAGGATTTCTCCTACATGGATATAAAGTAGTGGCCGTACTCGAAAACGAGTTGGCAGCCACCATGTATGTATGTATGGGTTTCTGCCTGTCTGTATGTATGCTTGGTATGGAAGGTCATTTTGTACACCAGTGGAATGAAAAACAAAACCCGTCAAAGGGCAAAGGAACTCAAGAGTGTCACCAGCTATCCAGTAAAGTTCTTTTTTTGTGGAGAGAGAGACCCCTAGTCTTCATTAAGACATCTCTCTAGGAGAAGGTTACTCTGATATAAAACCTGCGACTTCCTTTGCATCCAATGGCCAGTTCTTCTTTTGGTGTAAATGCATTCGATGTTCAGAGAGTGGGATTGACTCTGTGCAAAACCGTTCCTCACTTTAAAAAAGCTTCAATCACAGGCATCTCTTGATAAGCGATATGTCTTTTGCGATGCATGGTTTTGCAGGCCATAGGCAAGTCTCTAGCAGGACTAAAAGGCCACGTCCGTGGTGCTCATGCTTAAGTATCAAGCGATGGCATTACTCGAAATCGTGTTGCTGCCATCATGGATAGATGTATGCATGTATGTATGCTTTTGGATGCATTTTTTTTTATTTCAGACAATAAAGAGAGAGGGGCGGGGGAGAAAGACATAAAAAGTGAGAAAGAGAAAGAGATTAGGAGAGAGAACGAGGGAGATAAAGCAAGAGAAAGAGTGGGAGAGAAATAGAGAGGAGGAGAAAGAGAGGGATTCTAACCCAGAAATAATGCTCTTTCTCTGGAATTTAAACAACATCAACTAGGTAAGTATGTCTAAATATATATAACTATGCAGCCATGGATATTATTGCATGTGCAGATCTGAATTATAAGTTTCTATGTTCACACGTGTGTATATATAGTTATATCATGTTGAACTTCTGGAAAGTGTTACATATATTTTCAGTTCTATTAATGGATTGTACTTGCAATTTCATAATTATGGTGGTTTATTGTTTGGTAAAGCCCAGCTTCTCAAGGTTTATGATGAGGCTGTTGGTAACATATTCAACTTCTCCAATGATAACAGCTACAAATCTAAAGCTATAGTCAGGGTGAAGTATTTGAAGATTCCTTAATGTAAATGTTCTTTTCATTAAACGTTAGCAATATATTAGCATCTGCTGGGCTTCTAATTTCCACTACTGTACATGATTTCTACATGGGACACGCTTTCGGTCTTTAGGTACATGGCTCCGTTCGAAAAATATATTGCATTCGCAGCAGATCTGTTCTACTAAAGAACGCATCACAGCTTGCGGAGAGCAATACGGCCACAAGAAATGTTAGCTAGTCGCGATTATATGTGGGCTCTGGCCGGACGACTAAGCAACCCTGAACTAAACAGCGCTAAACTACTTGGGAAGATGGAGCAATGGGTAACACTGTTGGCTCTCAGGAAAAGTCTCATAATCCAGTCATGTAGTTACGAAACCTCGTCCTTGTGGGTCTGATAAAATTTACCAAATTAGTGACATACAAGCACAAGACCACCAAAATCTGCAGTATGATAAGATTGAATAAAAGCAATCATACCACATTTTCTTTTGCGTTGGGGCCTTATACATTGCAGTCTCAATCTGATGCCGAAAGACTGATGATGGGCTTGCGATCTCTCCTGGGAATCATGTGATGGACACACATGTATTCATCCCGTGACTTCAATGAACGACCAGAAGGAAGCAAATGTTATCGATTAGCAAATGTTATCGATTATGCCCTTGTAAGTAAGGAGCAGCAACTAAGGTTGCTGGTTAGATACGGTTGAGTTTTCCTTAACAAAATTCTCGTAGATTTGGATGGAGGATGGAAATTCCACTATTTAGGTATAATACCCGAAGGTGGGAGTTGTGATACTCACAAGTCCCCAGCTGTCAGAATGTGCTAACGATTTTCCTCTTCAATCTTAGGTTGAAAGAAAGATCTCCGTGCATAGTTAAAGTATATGCGTCAAACAGAGAATCCGACGTTCCATCTGCAAGGGAAGTATTCTGGTACATCAACCTCCAACTTCGGAATAAGTTGTCTCAATCCATGCCTGGGATTCTTCTCTCGAAAGAGAGGTTTATCCTGGCGAAGTGGAGAGAATACTTTGCTGATCTCCTAAATCTGATCACAACATCTGATGTATATGTAATGTGTCTAGAGGTGAAGAGTAATCTCTCGGGGGTTAGTCTCAGACACATCATTCTGTACATCAATGCGCAACAACGCCCACTCTGACGTAGATGATACCACCCATCATTCTTACATAAATATTCCCAATCAAGCATTATTTAATTTGGAGACCCTATGCCAGGTCTTTACTAACTTCATGAACAGAGACCTCGAAAGCATCTTTCATTGAGATCCTGCCACTATCCTCTCTTTCAACAGTAAAAAGAAAAGCCCACAACTATTGGTTATTAGTAGAAAACATCATCGTCCCACCCCTTCTTTAGTATAAGCAGCACTCACCTACAGTTCTCACAATCTCTCCAAATTCTAGGCCTCCCAATCACTGAGGATCTCTCATGGCAAACAAACATCTTTAACGTTGCAAAGGCAGCACTTTAAAGATTAGTCCTTTACTTCGGTGTAAAAAAATCTTCAGCCCTTGACAATTAATGATCCTCCACAAGCCTCTGGTAAGACCCACAATTATGTATTTCTCTACAACTGGAACAGTCCTTCTGTTCCTCATACAGAAAAACTCCTTGGCTAATCAGCATAAAGACAGTCCCCAGACTCTAGCCTAAAGATGTGCTGTTTTCTCCTTTAAGCTCTTCTACTCTCATTACAATGATATCTGCTCCTCGCTGGTCTCATATCACCTCCACTGAGGCATTCCTGACTCATTCGTCTCTCCTCCTCTCATCATCTTTGCTGCTTACAACTAACCCCCAAGTCCACACTAATCCCTACGCTCAATCCTTTAGGCTCAGAACATCTGTCCTCTGGAACTCCCTACATGCTCTTGTTTAGCTAAAAAGAATGGAATTGCAGCAGTTTCAATGGGACTTTAACGGCATCGATCTCTGCAGTCTCTGAAAGACCACGAAGACCATGTACATGTCTCCTTTCCCACCTACCAAATAGAGACAAAAAAAATGCCCAGGATCTCCATGAGATAAGGCAGCAGTGACGACGTTACAGTGTAAGGTTTTGTAGAAATTCCATAAAAACTGTCTTAAAAGAAAAGGAAATCTAACCGAAATGTCTGCGAATCTAACTGGATACGAATGTGTAAAACATGTGTTATAACTATTTATATTTGCTGAACATACAGCATGTAGTTTGGAATGTAAATACGGAATGGTGATTTATATTTGTATTATTCTATTGTATTAATTTAACATCAAACCTGGTTATGTTGACGGTATAAACACACCTGGTTGGGTGTTTAATTACTAAAACACGGCTTTTGTTTATGAACCAGATATATGCAATCATTTATTAGCGTAGTCTTCTGGAATAATAATAAAAATAATTGTTTCTACTTTCGACACAAGACCAGCAATTTGAAGAAGGGAAAGTCGATTAAATCTACCCCAGTGCATTACTGGCATATTATTTATCAACCTCGAAAAGATGAAAGGCAAAGCTAACCTCGGCGGGATTTGAACTCAGAACGTAAAGGGGCATAACTCTATACCACAAAGTATGGTGTCCGACGCTCTACCGATGCTGCAAATCCACGCCCTAATAATGATTTCTACTATAGGCACAAGGCTAGCAACTTGAAGAAAGGGGAAAGCCGATTAATTTCAACATCAGTATATTACTGGTACTTTATTTTATCGACCCCGTAAGGATGAAAGGCAAAGTTAACCTCGCGGGATTTGAAATTAAAACGTAAAGGGCCATAACGCTACGCCACAAAACATGGTGTCCGACGCTCTACCGATGCTGCCAATCCACGGCCCTAATAATAATAATAATAATAATAATAATAATAAGAAGAAGAAGAAGAAGAAGAAGAAGAAGAAGAAGAATACTAATAATAATAATAAAGAGAGTAAAAGAGTAAATAGGCGCACTTAACACATAACACAAATGTTAGTGTGTGAATTCTGAAACACTTACACATATAAATGTACACATGCATATATATATAAGTGCATGTGTACATACATACATACATATATGGTGGCTGCCAACTCGTTTCCGAGTACGGCCACTACTTTATATCCATGTAGGAGAACCCCTACCGATGGGCTGAACGAGTGTGACTTTTTAGTCCAGCCAGCGACTTGAAAACTCTGGTACAAACACTACACTTGTGACAATTATTGACACATAGTGCTTTGCCTTTGGTACCATGTGACGACAAGTGCAGAGAGATCTCCAGATATAAAGCAATGCCTGTGCCGTGAAGCTTTTATAGTGAGCAAAGGCACTGCACAAAGCCAGTCCCACTCTCTTAACCAAGATGATATTTACCAAAAAGAAGAACAAGTCAACATCATTGGATACCATCAGGGTTGCAGGTGTTTTATCAGAGTTTTCCTTCTCCTAGAATTCTGCCTTGACAAAGGCTAAGGGGTCATCTCTCCCGGTGATTTTGGATGGCCATTGACTTTTAAGAGCTCCTTTGCCCTTTGACAGGTTTTGTTTTTAGTCCTGCAGGATGTCCAAACCTTGGTGGGGTTGCCAGTTTAGTCACCAACGACCCGACCATGAGACAGGTTGTACATACATACATACATACATACATACATACATACATACATACATACATACAAGCGCAGCTCCCTAATTCATAGTCTACAAATGGCTGCGATAGCTGGCACCTTCAAAATATGCAAAACATTCTTGCGATTCAAGGGATGACAATTTCTTTTCTTTTACAACCTTGCCACCAGGAAGGTGGCCGGTCAAAAAAAAATATACTCGAAATTAAGAGAAAGAGAAAACATACATACATACATACATACACACTGATATGTATCATTTTTCCGCCACGTTTTTGTTTGCAGCCAAACATGTATTTTCACGCTACGTTCTCGCAGGAATAGGTATATTTACAATATAGTATATTTATTTATCTACCACTACATGCATAGGGTGCAAATTGTTGAAGTCATGGCATGCCAATAAGAAAATAAGTGTAATGTTGCTGCTTTGTTTCCAGACAATAACATCACAATATTTAGCAAAGAAAGAGTTAATATTTCTGAAATCAGAGTGTGATAGTGTCCCGCCGCTTACAAGCTTGAGTCACAACGAAATAGTCAAGTAGTCTTTTGGCGACCACTTCAGCTGTTAAGGACAGCAACTAAAACGTATTCATAAGATTCCATACTCAAAGCCAGCACCTGTGTATTTTCGCACCCTAGGATTTACAATATGCACTCATATCACCCTATTATGCGCTCATATGGGTGGGGGTTACATATATATAGGCATATGTCTATTTATGTGTGGACGTATATATATATGTATATATATATATATATATATATATATATATATATATATATATATATATATATATATATATATATATATATATATATATATATATGGATCTCAGGCCTCGCGCACCAGGACTGAACAAAGTTTGATTCACCACCTTGGGTCCTATCCCATCTTGGACTCAACTCACCTCCTCAATTTCTCTAATACCCCGTCCATTATCACACCCCTAGATTCCTATTGCTTTCTCTTGATCATTAACATCTTTTATAACTAATACAGGCCGACTATATATGCTCACTCCACTTTTCCCTTCACTACTCTGTATACACACATACACACCCTTATATTAACATACTTTTGCTCATAGCTTCGTACTTACATGCACACACACTCTTTTACTCACATATACACATACATTTCTTCTTAGCTTCGTACGGACACACACACACACACACACACACACACACACACACACACACACACACACACACACACACACACACAAGCTTACACACGTGCACAAGTATAACTCTTTTTACAAAACGTTTTTTTTTTCCATTTCAGATAGACGCGCTCCATCCACTTTTCTAAAAAATAAATCATACACAAAA
Source organism: Eledone cirrhosa (assembly GCA_964016885.1). Lineage (NCBI taxonomy): Eukaryota > Metazoa > Mollusca > Cephalopoda > Octopoda > Eledonidae > Eledone > Eledone cirrhosa. The sequence continues at coordinate 77,020,756 of OZ024740.1, forward strand.
CGCCAGCACCAACAGTTTTGCAAGAGATGTCAACATGAATGGACCTGTTATTTTTATCTATAGACATTTTTTCCCATTCCAACCCGCCGCTCGTCCCCTCGATCTATTTTATTTTTCATTATTTCTTCCTGCTATATCAAGCGTTAACCTAATATATCCCTTCCAAATACTGTACCGATTGTGTTGTTATTTCTGTTTACCTTTTATATACATATATATATATATATATATATATATATATATATATATATATATATACACAGTGTACATACATACATGGTGGCTGCCAACTCGTTTTCGAGTACGGCCACTACTTTATATCCCTGTAGGAGAACCCCTACCGATGCGATCAACGAGCGTGAGTTTTTAGTCCAGCCAGCGACTTGAAAACTCTGGTACAAACACTACACTTGTGACAATTATTGACACATAGTTCTGGGCCAATGGTACCATGCGACGACAAGTGCAGAGAGATCTCCAGATATAAAGCAATGCCTGTGCCGTGAAGCTTTTATAGTGAACAAAGCCAGTCCCACTCTCTTAACCAAGATGATATTTACCAAAAAGAAGAACAAGTCAACATCATTGGATACCATCAGGGTTGCAGGTGTTATATCATACATACATACATACATACATACATACATACATACATACATACATACATACATACATACAAACTCTCACACTGATATGTATCATTTTTTGCTTTTGAAAACAGCTGGTGATATGCATGTAAGTAAATATTCTCTTTATCTGATATTTTGTAACTAACTTTACATAGATCAATAACGGAGTATAGCTACAATGTATTATCATCACCTAGAAACGATCGTAAAGCAGTGTAGTATATCTCTAATGACTTGATTTTTGATTTAATTGTTTTAACTTATATATATATATATAAAGAGAGAGAGAGAGAGAGAGAGAGAGAGAGAGAGAGAGAGAGAGAGAGAGAGAGAGAGAGAGAGAGAGAGACCGATTCACATAAATTGTGCGTTTTTTACTTTTTTATCAATAAATCAATGAATGGTGAGCAGCATTCACTTTCGATGCTAATGTCCTACAGAATAAGTCTATATAAGTAGAGCCAACACATCACCTGTAAATTAAACACCCTGAAATAAATTGAGTTGTCGTAAACTACTGTCTCTTTTTAAACTCTCACTCTGGGTAGAAGAAATAGATAACAGCTGGACTAGTTTCAAACTTCGCTATGATTTTATCAGCAACTGACAACAATTCCTTATCTGTCCACAGATAAGGAATATCCAGGCACTATTATTGGGAGCTTTCTAAAATCAGATACACCGATTTACACCTGCGGTGCAGGTCGTGGTAGCTAAAAATAAATTGTCAACTATATCAATAGCACACCGACACAGACACAGGCGCGAGCACACACATACACACACACATATGTATATATATATATATATATATATATATATATATATATATATATATATATATAGTAGTAGTAATAGGTTCTTCTTCATCGGCACACGTTGAACAAGTCGAACATACCTGGTATGGCGCCGTTGTAGTAACTAGCCTTAATAATTATATTTATATATAATAAGGGTTAAGATCGATATCCAGTGATTCGATCATGTTTAAAATTTGCTCAACAAATTCTTGTGGAGCATACACAAAGTAATAATTGTAATACATCCCAGTCAGAGGTCTAAAATTATGAAAACAATGTAATTTTTGAATCGATGCAAAAGTACTCACAATTTCATCAATTGAAACAGTCAATATCTTCCTAGTTTAGCACACAAAAATATGCCAGACTACAAATTCCACATCTAAGCTGGTAAAAGACTGTTTCAAATTCCGTGGAGAATCCGCTGGTCATCGATTAATAATAAATCCATAACCAACAAGTTCTAGACGAAGGAATTGTCATCAGCCAGCAGTCCTATGAAGGATTTCCGAAAATCAACCTTATTACTAAAATTTCATGTCGGTGCCGGTATCCAACGTATAACATTAACTGCTATTTTGTCATCAGGTGACAGTAGCAGTGGCCGATTGGCTGGGGTTAGCGTTAATTATAATAATAAGGGTTTAAATCGATATCCAGTGATTTCGATCTTGTTTACAATTTGCTCAACAAATTCGTTTGGAGCATACACAAAGGAGTAATTGTAATACAACATCCCAGCCAGGAGATCAAATAATCATTGTATGAAATCAATATAATCATTGTATCGACGGATTAACATATGAAAAACAGTAAAGTACTGACAATTTCATCAATTGAAATAGTCAGTATCCTCCTCGTTTATCACACAAAAATCTGCCGGAGTACAAAATTCCACATATATATGAACAAACGCTTCGATAATTCATAAGGTCTGTGTATATATATATATATATATATATATATATATATATATATATATGCGTGTGTATGTGTGTGGGTGACTAGGTGATATTGTCTTCGAAGTCTCAGAATTAGTCTCTTTTGTCTGAAGAGCCTAATTAACGCTGAAACATGTAAGTCACAAATCAAACCTTGCTATTCAAAGTATGTTGTCAAATTTCCCGGAACCACCATGTTGGGTACTATGTCTGATAAATATTGGCTTCTGGTGTGGATTTAACACCAGGTATCTCCTATTTCACACGTGGAGCAGACGGTAACCCGTTGAACTCGTTATAAAATACTTATAATCGCTCATCCACAGGTATAGAGTTCTGCCAACATTTGTTGACTATATAACGCCATACACATATCCACATAGAACATATGTGTGTGAGCATTTTTTATTTTGGCACGTGCCTGTATATGTGTATGTTGACACACGGGTATGTATGTATGGGTATGTAAATATGTAAGTATAAATGTTCGAGTTAGCAAAGTAGTCATCAATCCAGCTGTCCAAGTATGCATAGAATCTCGTTGAACACGTGTATGTGAATGTGTAAAGGAGTGAGAATGTATGAATGCATGTATATACATGTGTCTGTGTGGAAATATATATGGCCGTACGTGAATGTGTGACTTGTATATATATATATATATATATATATATATATATATATATATATATAAAGTACAGAACAATCAAAACTATGTTTAATACATTTTATAGCTGACAATCGTTTCTTCCAAACAGTCGTTTAGAATCATCGGAGAATTGGCAAAGCTTAAACATATAATTAAATTTCTATTCTACAGAACAATCAGCAAGATATGTTGATATTATTGTTGCTATCAATAGTGTCATATTCAAAGAGAAGATGTTGTGGACAGTAGCAATGGGTATAAAAAGATTATAAAAGAATTATAAAAGAAAGTTACTTGCAATGTCCTCCTTTGCGAGTAACTTTCTTTTATAATCAATATCTGGAAAAATGAAAGTGCCCATGACCATCCGGAGTACATAAGTAGCCTATGTCTTAAGTTTGGTGAAAATACTGTAGAAATGCATAAGGTGTATACATACGCGCGTGCGTTCGTGTGTGTGCGTGTGTGTGTGTGTGTGTGTTTGTGTGTGGAGGGGGGGGGGGGTATGTATTTGTGTGTGCGTATGTATGTGTATGTCCGTCGGGGCATACGGATGTACTGGCCTAAATCTTCACTATTTACATTTACTATTTTAATAACCTCTGTCATTTTCGTTTTCAATTTTATTTAGATCATTCTTAAACTCCGGGGCTGGAAACCATTCTGTTATTTTAAATAGAATATTAGTCTAACGACTCCATTTATACCATAAACTTGGTCTTTTCTTTGCATGAAATTGTTCTTCACGCTCCACATAACGACGTATTATCCTCGCTTTTTTCCCGTTCATTGCCAGGGAACGTCTTCACGAACCAAAATATCGTCTTCCTGTTTTCGTTCGGTTGCAACGTTTCTCGAAATAATTACTTCTGCGTTCACAGATTACTCTGAGTTCAATTTGAATGAGAAATTCCTGTTTCATCTATTTTCTCCGTAACCATGGAAGATTATAGCTTGAAAGTCGACCCAACGCCTCCTCGGGTCATTCTGCACAACTGTGTAAATTTTCGCTGCATTCCACCAAGCCGTTCGTTTATCCGACTACACCTACATATACAACGTCCGACCACTTCCAATTTATATAGTAGATTTGTTTATATATGAATGACAAAAAGAAAAGTACAAAACTATACATGAATTGTTTCTACTAAACCTGCAATTTAAGACACAACCTACATATTTGATAGGACTCCAGCTCACTTCTTCTTCTTCTTTTGCTCCCCCTGGAACATTGGGCTGCGAGCCACCCCCACAGAACGCGATGTTCTGAGTCTGCTTTTCAATTCCACCGTGAGGCACGGTGCGTCATGGTGTATCTAACCATTTTTGTAGGTCTTACTACGGCTGATTTCTTCCAGAGAGAAAGAAAGAGATGGAAAAAGGCAGAGAAGATTCATCCCGGGAGGAATAATAAAAAATGTTTACACTGCACATTTCAATTTTCAAAGCTAAAGCTGCCGATCCAAAATCAGTAATTCAACTCCCTGAAAACTTTCAAATATATGCTGTTCTAGCATGAATATTATGCTAAGGATAAGCTGTCCACAAAGTAAGATTTACTTGCATATCCCCGCTCATATAAACACATAAATACATGCATACATACATTACAGTTGATATTTTTTTTTATTAAAGCGTTTTCATATCATATATATATATATATATAGTGATGAAACATAAGTCAATTGCATGAACTCATAATCCTTTATTTACTGCTTTATTTGTATGAAATTGTAAATAAGACAAAAGTATTAGAACAGGGGGAAATAACTCACCGAATGCGATAGTTTTGGGGCCCGAGGGACCACATTTTTCAAGTTAGAGATTTGAAACCTCGTCTATTTGCTTCCGTGGCACTTTTTACATAAGTGTGTAAATTTTCATGTCAGTCCGACCACGTCTACTACCATTTAACCGTGCACATCTGAATTTCAACCACCACCCATTTCACAAATATATATTAGATATATATATATATATGCATATACACAAGCATACTTACATACATACTTACATGTATGCATGCATTCATGATGACTGCCCACTTTTTATCGAGTATGGCCATTGCACGATATAGCATTATTAATAATTATCAATTAATTGTTTCTACTATTGGCAAAAGGCCAGAAATTATCCCAGTGCATTACTGGTACTTTATTTTATCGACCCCGTAAGGATGAAAGGCAAAGTTAACCTCGGCGCTATTTGAACACAGAATGGCAAAGGCCATAACTCTATGCGTCAAAGCATGGCGTCCAATATCGTGTAATGACTGTGCGTGAAGATTTTTTTTAAAGTTAGGAAAGATTGTGCTCTGAGCCAATCCCACTCTCAATCCCAGAAGAAGAAAAGATCAATATCATCGGTAACCACTGAGCCGCAGGTTTTATGTCGGAGTTATGCATACATACATACATACATACATACATACATGGTGGCTGCCAACTCGTTTTCGAGTACGGCCACTACTTTATATCCATGTAGGAGAACCCCTACCGAAGCGCTGAACGAGTGTGACTTTTTAGTCCGGCCAGCAACTTGAAAACTCTGGTACAAACACTACACTTGTGACAATTATTGACACATAGTGCTGGTCCCATGGTACCATGTGACGACAAATGCTGAGAGATCTCCAGATATAAAGCAATGTCTGTGCCGTGAAGCTTTTATAGTGAGCAAAGGCACTGCACAAAGCCAGTCCCACTCTCTTAACCAAGATGATATTTACCAAAAAGAAGAACAAATCAACATCATTGGATATCATCAGGGTTGCAGGTGTTATATCAGAGTTTTCCTTCTCCTAGAATTCTGCCTTGACAAAGGCTAAGGGGTCATCTCTCCCGGTGATTTTGGATGGCCATTGACTCTTAAGAGCTCCTTTGCCCTTTGACAGGTTTTGTTTTTAGTCCTGCAGGATGTCCAAAGTCACCCTCCTCACCAAGAAACCTTGGTAGGGTTGCCAGTTTAGTCGCCAACGACCCGACCATGGCACAGGTTGTACTGGGATACATGTTACCAGTAGCACCAACTGGTGACCTGACACAAACATACATACATACAAACATACATACATGAAATCTTTAATGACTGATAACATAAAACACTACTCACATTATGTATGCCAGTTGACACAATCAATGGAATTGCATGCTCGTGAAATTAATGTGAAAGTGGCTGAGCCGTCCACAAATACATATACCCTTAATGAAGTTGTAAGAGAAAATCCGTGTGACATGACTGGAACAGTTCATTTTTGCCAGCTGAGTGGAGTGAAGTAACATGACATAATGTGTCATTAACACATAGCTCTGCCTGCGACTATATTCATTTAACAATCGATAATTCTGTTCCTTATATTATGTATGATTTATTTTTCTTCTTGTATATAAGTTGGTCTCAAGTTGTTGTCTTTCACCTGATTGAGATCAGAGATCAGTGATCAGTTTCCAGGGCCCACTACAGGGTCGACAAACTCGGGCTCAAGTTCAACCCTGATTTAGCAACCCTATGACAAAAAGCGTTCCAGCCATGACCACAGATTTTTAAAATATATATATACAGGAATACATTATCTAATATGTATCTTTCCATTTTAAAGCGCTTACATAGGAATGCCCTCATAGGCTCATAAAATAAGCGTTGGGTCTGTAGAACCATTCGAGCGATAAATTAAGCGGTCTTTTGTAACTTTAACTTCTGAGTTAAATTTCCACTGCGGGTTATGAGTGGTGGTTCGTTGCGGTGATGCGTTGTCTTTACTATATATGATGGATGAAAAGGGTTAAATGTGTTATAACAATTGGTATGTAGATTAATGTTTTATCCAATCAGGTTTTACCTTCTCTGCTTAAAGCTCAATGATCGAGAAAAGATTGTTGTTTAAACCAAGGCGAACCCTGCTCCACCACATCTACGAATAAAGATCTTCGATCGTTTTTCCCCTCTTTTTAGACATTAGTGTATATAGAAGCACGTTCTCGTGTGATCTTTTTAAAACAGTATGATGTGATTTTAAGGCGAGTTCGCTGCTACTTCTAGCAGCCTGATCTACTGTAGGCATGTCTTTGTTGGTTCGTAGCTAGAAGAGGGTTTTATAGTTATTTATCTACAAATCGGCTCTGATCGAGCATATCTATAATCAAAAACATTATAGTTATGACCATCCTGGCGTCTTATCTACAATGGACTACATTATCTAATGTTACCCTTTATTCATTTAAGTTCTGTGGGATTTGGGAAACATTCGTCTGTCATTTTCAGCCAGACTAGACTCCGCGTAGAGGCACTCTTATGGACAGCAGAGATAAAGTAATGGTTAAGCTATGCTGGTTAAGCCATATGGACTGTGCAATGACATAGGCATCGATTTTTAAGATCAGAGTGAACCAGAGAATACTATGAATACTGCTCCTTTCTTCCAAATCTTCCAGTTACAAATATACAGCAACAAATGAAGTCGACCTGGATGGGACTTGATCTCAGAACCTGAAGAGATATAGATAACTAGTGATCCTATTCCTCCAATTTCTGTACATCACATTATATAATATTCAACGGAGGATGATAATATGTCTTAACAGACTGTTTTACATAAATAATTCCACTCACACAATAGCAACTCACACGGCTGTCAACCGTTTCCGTTGCAGCTGCTACCACAGACACTACACTAACACTAACAATAGCAGCAGTGGCAGTAGCAGCGGCAGCAACATCAACAACAGCAACAACAGCAACAACAGCAACAATAACTGCAGTAACAAAACAATTAGCAACAACAATAATAATAACAACAACTATGATAATAGTTTCTAAGTTAGGAGCGAGGCCAGCGATTTAGGGGAAGGGTAAAGTCGGTTCAATTAACTAAAGTACTTGTCTGGGATTATCTTTTATCGGTCCAGAAAAGATGAAAGGCAAAGTTGCCATCGACGGGATTTGAACTCAGAGTGTAAAGAGCCGGAACAAATACAGCAAGGCATTCTGGCCGACGCCCTAAAGTAATACAAATAACAGCTACTAGTATGGTAGCATTAACAACAACAACAACAACAACAACAATGATAATGATAATAACAACAACAACAGCTATAATAAAAAATACAATAACAAGAACCCATGTAAAAATAAGAATAACAGCTACTACTACTACTACTACTACTACTACCACTACTACTACTACTACTACTACTACTACTACTTTGAGCCGTAACTCCTGGTGGAATCGTAGGGGCAGTATATTAACATATGGCGTTTCATGGCATTTTTTGAAAAATCTGGTGGAGTCCTTTCCATGTCTGAACACAGCAGATTTCTTCCAGCGATGAACACAGAGAGAAAGCAAAGGAGAAAGCGATATAGAAGAAGAATCGACCGCAGTACTCGACTGGTACTATTTTATCGACCACGAATGGATGAAAGGCAAAGTTGACCACGGTGGGATTTGATCTCAGTGAGCAGAGAGGCCGAACAAATACCGCATCGTATTCTATCCGACGTTCTAACGTTTCTGCCAATTCAACGCCTATATTTCTACTATTACACTAACAAGCACAACAACAACAACTACTACTACTACTACTACAATAACAACTATTATACTACTACTACTACAACTACTAGTGTTATAACAATAACAACGAAAATAATTACATCAACTACAGTAATACTAACAACTACAGTGCCAACTATAACTACTAATAGCTTCACATGCTAGAAATTGAACCTGGGTGATCGGTCATGGCATGGGTGATGAGAAGAGGAGAAACAAGTAAGTCAGGAGCACCTGAATGGAGATTGTACGAGGCCAGTCATCTGCAGGTAGATACGGCTACGCTAGCAGCAAAAGCAAAAGTAGACAGCACGTCATATAATGGAACGTGACTGAGTGAATTTATGCCAGATAGTCGAGTAGATTTTCCTCTGTGTGCGATCTTGACTGTGTGTAGCACCAGCAGTCTTTCAGATGTGAAAATAATTGTTTCTACTTTTTGGCACAGGGCCAGCAAATAACCAGTACATTACTGGTACTTTATATTATCGACCCCGTAAGGATGAAAGGCAAAGTCAACCTCGGCGGGATTAATGCTACATTGTGAGTCTCATCTCAGCTTTGTAGAGAATCAGTAATTGCTAGAGAGTAAAATATTTTCTAGGTCCGAAGAGAAAAAACAATCTTTGAGATATAGTGTTAGCAATTTAAGGATGTATGTTCTCTGTGACGTGCTCAATAGAGATTTAAGTTTTAGGGCAAATGAGAGGGTTATACTTAGTTGTATGTTTGAATGTTGCTCATTTTAATTGAGAGTGAAGTTCGATGATCTTTTCTTTAATACGAGCAGTGCTTGTGTTTTTTGTTGTTGAAAGAGATGAGATTGGAATGATGTTTTCGAGGTCTCTGTTTATGAAGTCAGTAAATGTTTTGTGTTAGGTGCATACACCTCATATGGGGACCGCTTACTTGGGGAAAGGTATGGGAGAATAAAAGGAAATTCACATATCAGAGATGGTCGAAAGCCTTGTTTTCATCAAATTTCGTAAGAGTGAGAACCCACAGGTGAGTACAAAAGAGTGTAGGCCCACAGCAGATCTGGATCTACGAAGACGTATATGTAATTCTACTTATGCAGTAGATAATACTGTATTTTTTAAAAAAATGGGTTGGTTACGGCTTGACCATTTTTTGAATCATAGATGTGCTGGATGATGGCTGACCGGGGGATGGCAACAACCACAACACCATCAGCTGTAACAACAAAGATAACCGCTACGGGTACAATAACATAGAGAGTAATACTAAAAATGTCAATATTTCAAGTTGTTGATTTTGTTATTGTTGAGGGCGATGGTGTCGGTGGTGATAGGCTTGGTGACAATGTTGGCATTTGGGGTGTCAGTGTTTGTGTCGGTGTTGTTGTTCATAGTTGGGTTGTCCTCTTTCATATCAATAGAGTAGTCTTATTATCAAAGTTATTCCAGTCGTGACCATCCCGACGTTTGCGTAAGTGTAGGGAAGCCAGAACGACATTATCTAATATGACCTACCTTGTCTAGGTAGGTCATATTAGATAATGTCGTTCTGGCTTCATATTGCACTAGGGTGCAATATGAAGGATATTTGTTTCCTATTTCTAGCAGGCTGAGTGACCAGGTAGACATTCCTGTTTGGGGTGTTGAGAGTTGCTATTGTTGCTAGTAGTGGTGGTGGTGGTGGTGGTTGTGATGGTGGCGGTGGTGGTAGGGTTGGTTGTGATGGTGGCGGTGGTGGTGGTGGTGGTGGTGGTGGTGGTAGTGGTGGTGGTGGTGGTGGTGGTGGCGGTGGTGGTGGTGGTAGTTGTGTGGTGGTGGTGGTGGTGGTGGTGGTAGAGGTAGTGGTGGTGGTGGTGGTGGTGGTGGTGGTGGTGGTAGAGGTAGTTGTGATGGTGGTGGTGGTGGTGGTAGTGGTGGTAGAGGTGGTTGTGATGGTGGTGGTGGTGGTGGTGGTGGTGGTGGTAGAGGTGGTTGTGATGGTGGTGGTGGTAGAGGTAGTTGTGGTGGTGGTAGAGGTAGTTGTGTGGTGGTGGTGGTGGTGGTGGTGGTGGTAGAGGTGGTTATGATGGTGGTGGTGTTGGTGGTGGTGGTGGTGGTGGAGGTAGAGGTGGGTGTGGTGGTGGTGGTAGAGGTGGTTGTGATGGTGGTGGTGGTGGTGGTGGTGGTGGTAGAGGTGGTTGTGATGGTGGTGGTGGTGGTGTTGGTGGTGGTGGTAGAGGTAGTTGTGGTGATGGTGGTTGTGGTGGTGGTGGTGGTGGTGGTGGTGGAGGTGGTTGTGATGGTGGCGGTGGTGGTGGTGGTGGTAGAGGTAGTTGTGGTGGTGGTGGTGGTGGTGGTGGTGGTGGTAGAGGTAGTTGTGGTGGTGGTGATGGTGGTGGTGGTGGTGGAGGTTGTGGTGGTGATGGTGGTGGTGGTGGTGGTAGTGGTGGTGGTAGAGGTGGTTGTGGTGGTGGTGGTGGTGGTGGTGGGAGGATTTGTGGTAGTGGTGGTGGTGATGGAGGTGGTGGTGGTGGTGGTGGTGGTGGTGGTGGTGGTGGTGGTGGTGATGGTGGTGGAGGTGGTGGTGGTGGTGGTGTTTGTGGTGGGAGGATTTGTGGTAGTGGTGGTGGTGATGGAGGTGGTGGTGGTGGTGGTGGTGGTGATGGTGGTGGTGGAGGTGGTGGTGGTTGTGGTGTTTGTGGTGGGAGGATTTGTGGTAGTGGTGGTGGTGATGGTGGTGGTGGAGGTGGTGGTGGTGGTGGTGGTTGTGATGGTGGAGGTGGTGGTGGTGATGGTGGTGGTGGTTGTGTGGTGGTGGTGGTGGTGGTTGGACTTGTGGTGGTGATGGTGGTGGTAGTGGTGGTCGTGGTCGTGGTAGTGGTCGTGGTGGTGGTGGTGGTTATGGTTGTGCTGGTGGTGGTATGGTTGGGCTGGTGGTGGTGATGGTGGTGGTGGTGGTTGTGGTGATAGTGGTGGTAGTAGTGGTGGTGGTGGTGGCGATGGTGTTTGTGGTGGGAGGAGTTGTGGTAGTGGTTGTGGTGGTGGTGATGGTTGTGATGGTGGAGGTGGTGGTGGTGGTGGTTGTGCTGGTGTTGATGGTGATGGTGGTTGTGGTGGTGGGGTAGTGGTGGTGGTGGTTGTGCTGGTGGTGGTGGTGGTGGTGGTTGTGATGGTGGTGGTGGTGGTTGTGGTGATGGTGGTGGTAGTGGTGGTGGTGGAGGTGATGGTGTTTGTGGTGGCAGGAGCTCTGGTATTGGTGGTGGTGCTGTTTGTGATGGTGGTAGTGGTGGTGGTTGGGGTGGTGGTGTTTGGGGTAGTGGTGCTGGTTGTGGTGCTGGTGGTGGTGGTGGTTCTGCTGGTGGTGGTGATGGTGATGGTAGTGTTGGTGATGATGGTGGTGGTGGTGTTGGTTATGATGGTGGTGTTGGTGTTGATGGTAGTGGTGGTGTTAGTGGCGTTGGTGTTGGTGGTGGGGCTGGAGAGCTGTTGATATTGATGTTGGGGTTCTTAGCGATGGTGTTGGAGTTGGCGTTGGTGTTGTGGTGGGGCGGGAGTGTTGTTGATGTTGATGTTGGTGTTGTTAGCGATGGTATTGGAGATGGTGTTGGTGTTGGTGGTGGGGCTGGCGTGCTGTTGATGTTGATGTTGGTGTTGTTAGCGATGGTATTGGAGATGGTGTTGGTGTTGGTGGTGGGGCTGGAGTGCTGTTGATGTTGATGTTGGTGTTGTTACCGATGGTATTGAAGTTGGTGTTGGTGTTGGTGGTGGGGCTGGAGTGCTGATGATGTTGATGTTGGTGTTATTAGCGATGGTATTGGAGTTGGCGTTGGTGTTGGTGGGCGTGGTGGAGTGCTGTTGATGTTGATGTTGGTGTTGTTAGCGATGGTATTGGAGTTGGTGTTGGTGTTGGTGGTTGGGCTGGAGTGCAGTTGCTGTTGATGTTGGTGTTGTTAGCGATGGTATTGGAGATGTTGTTGGTGTTGGTGGGCGTGGTGGAGTGCTGTTGATGTTGATGTTGGTGTTGTTAGCGATGGTATTGGAGTTGGTGTTGGTGTTGGTGTTGGGGCTGGAGTGCTGTTGATGTTGATGTTGGTGTTGTTAGCGATGGTATTGGAGTTGGTGTTGGTGTTGGTGGTAGGGCTGGAGTGCTGCTGATGTTGATGTTGGTGTTGTTAGCGATGGTATTGGTGTTGGTGTTGGTGGTGGGGCTGGAGTGCTGTTGATGTTGATGTTGGTGTTATTAGCGATGGTATTGGTGTTGGTGTTGGTGGTGGGGCTGGAGTGCTGTTGATGTTGATATTGGTGTTGTTAGCGATGGTATTGGAGTTGGTGTTGGTGTTTGTGGTTGGGCTGGAGTGCAGTTGCTGTTGATGTTGGTGTTGTTAGCGATGGTATTGGAGTTGGTGTTGGTGTTGGTGGTGGGGCTGGAGTGCTGTTGATGTTGATGTTGGTGTTGTTAGTGATGTTATTGGAGGTGGCGTTGGTGTTGGTGGTGGCGCTGGAGTGCTGTTGATGTTGATGGTGTGTTGTTAGCGATGGTATTGGAGTTGACGTTGGTGTTGGTGTTGGTGGTGGGGCTGGAGTGCTGTTGATGTTGATGTTGGTGTTGTTAGCGATGGTATTGGAGTTGGCGTTGGTGGTGGGGCTGGAGTGCTGTTGATGTTGATGTTGGTGTTGTTAGCGATGGTATTGGAGTTGGTGTTGGGGTTGGTGGTGGGGCTGGAGTGTGGTCATGTTGATGTTGGTGTTGTTAGCGATGGTATTGGAATTGGTGTTGGTGTTGGTGGTGGGGCTGGAGTGCTGTTGATGTTGATGTTGGTGTTGTTAGCGATGGTATTGGAGTTGGTGTTGGTGTTGGTGGTGGGGCTGGAGTGCTGTTGCTGTTGATGTTGGCGTTGTTAGCGATGGTATTGGTGTTGGTGCTGGTGGTGGGGCTGGAGTGTTGTTGATGTTGATGTTGGTGTTGGTGTTGGTGGTGGGGCTGGAGTGCTGTTGATGTTGATGTTGGTGTTATTAGCGATGGTATTGGTGTTGGTGTTGGTGTTGGTGGTGAGGCTGGAGTGCTGTTGATGTTGATGTTGGTGTTGTTAGCGATTGTATTGGAGTTGGAGTTGCTGTTGATAGTGGGACTGGAGTGTTGTTGATGTTGACGTTGGTGTTGTTAACCATGGTATTGGAGTTGGTGTTGGTGATGGTGGTGGGGCTGGACTGCTGTTGATGTTGATGTTGGTGTTGTTAGCGATGGTATTGGAGTTGGAGTTGGTGTTGGAGTTGGTGGTGTGGCTGGAGTGCTGTTGATGTCGATGTTGGTGTTGTTAGCGATGGTGTTGGAGTTGGCGTTGGTGTTGGTGGTGGGGCTAGAGTGTTGCTGACGTTGATGTTGGTGTTGTTAGCGATGGTATTGGAGTTGGTGTTGGTGATGGTGGTGGGGCTGGAATGCTGTTTATGTTGATGTTGGTGTTGTTAGCGATGGTATTGGAGTTGGCGTTGGTGTTGGTGTTGGTGGTGGGGCTGGAGTGCTGTTGATATTGATGTTGGTGTTGTTAGCGATGGTATTGGAGTTGGTGTTGGAGGTGGGGCTGGAGTGCTGTCGATGTTGATGTTGATTTTGTTAGCGGTGGTATTGGAGTTGGCGTTGGTGTTGGTGGTGGGGCTGGAGTGCTGTTGATGTTGATGTTGGTGTTGTTAGCGGTGGTATTGCAGTTGGTGTTGGTGTTGGTGGTGGGGCTGGAGTGCTGTTGATGTTGATGTTGGTTTTCTTAGCGATGGTATTGGAGTTGGTGTTGGTGTTGGTGGTGGGGCTGGAGTGCTGTTGATGTTGATGTTGGTGTTGTTAGCGATGGTGTTGGAGTTGGCGTCGGTGTTGGTGTTGGAGCTGGAGTGCTGTTGATGTTGATGTTGGTGTTGTTAGCGATGTCATTGGAGGTGGCGTTGGTGTTGGTGGTGGGGCTGGAGTGTTGCTGATGTTGATGTTGGTGTTGTTAGCGATGGTATTGGAGTTGGCGTTGGTGTTGCTTGTGGGGCTGGAGTGCTGTTGATGTTAATGTTGGTGTTGTTAGCGATGGTATTGGAGTTGGCGTTGGTGTTGGTGGTGGGGCTGGAGTGCTGTTGATGTTGATGTTGGTGTTGTTAGCGATGGTATTGGAGTTGGCGTTGGTGTTGGTGGTGGGGCTGGAGTGCTGTTGATGTTGATGTTGGTGTTGTTAGCGATGGTATTGGTGTTGGCTTTGGCGTTGGTGTTGGTGGTGTGGCTGGAGTGCTGTTGATGTTGATGTTGGTGTTGTTAGCGATGGTATTGGAGTTGGCGTTGGTGTTGGTGGTGGTGGTGGGGCTGGAGTGCTGTTGATGTTGATGTTGGTGTTGTTAGCGATGGTATTGGTGTTGGCGTTGGTGTTGGTGTTGGTGGTGGGGCTGGAGTGCTGTTGATGTTGATGTTGGTGTTGTTAGCGATGGTATTGGTGTTGGCTTTGGCGTTGGTGTTGGTGGTGTGGCTGGAGTGCTGTTGATGTCGATGTTGGTGTTGTTAGCGATGGTGTTGGAGTTGGCGTTGGTGTTGGTGGTGGGGCTAGAGTGTTGCTGACGTTGATGTTGGTGTTGTTAGCGATGGTATTGGAGTTGGTGTTGGTGATGGTGGTGGGGCTGGAATGCTGTTTATGTTGATGTTGGTGTTGTTAGCGATGGTATTGGAGTTGGCGTTGGTGTTGGTGTTGGTGGTGGGGCTGGAGTGCTGTTGATATTGATGTTGGTGTTGTTAGCGATGGTATTGGAGTTGGTGTTGGAGGTGGGGCTGGAGTGCTGTCGATGTTGATGTTGATTTTGTTAGCGGTGGTATTGGAGTTGGCGTTGGTGTTGGTGGTGGGGCTGGAGTGCTGTTGATGTTGATGTTGGTGTTGTTAGCGGTGGTATTGCAGTTGGTGTTGGTGTTGGTGGTGGGGCTGGAGTGCTGTTGATGTTGATGTTGGTTTTCTTAGCGATGGTATTGGAGTTGGTGTTGGTGTTGGTGGTGGGGCTGGAGTGCTGTTGATGTTGATGTTGGTGTTGTTAGCGATGGTGTTGGAGTTGGCGTCGGTGTTGGTGTTGGGGCTGGAGTGCTGTTGATGTTGATGTTGGTGTTGTTAGCGATGTCATTGGAGGTGGCGTTGGTGTTGGTGGTGGGGCTGGAGTGTTGCTGATGTTGATGTTGGTGTTGTTAGCGATGGTATTGGAGTTGGCGTTGGTGTTGCTTGTGGGGCTGGAGTGCTGTTGATGTTAATGTTGGTGTTGTTAGCGATGGTATTGGAGTTGGCGTTGGTGTTGGTGGTGGGGCTGGAGTGCTGTTGATGTTGATGTTGGTGTTGTTAGCGATGGTATTGGAGTTGGCGTTGGTGTTGGTGGTGGGGCTGGAGTGCTGTTGATGTTGATGTTGGTGTTGTTAGCGATGGTATTGGTGTTGGCTTTGGCGTTGGTGTTGGTGGTGTGGCTGGAGTGCTGTTGATGTTGATGTTGGTGTTGTTAGCGATGGTATTGGAGTTGGCGTTGGTGTTGGTGGTGGTGGTGGGGCTGGAGTGCTGTTGATGTTGATGTTGGTGTTGTTAGCGATGGTATTGGTGTTGGCGTTGGTGTTGGTGTTGGTGGTGGGGCTGGAGTGCTGTTGATGTTGATGTTGGTGTTGTTAGCGATGGTATTGGAGTTGGCGTTGGTGTTGGTGTTGGTGGTGGGGCTGGAGTGCTGTTGATGTTGATGTTGGTGTTGTTAGCGATGGTATTGGTGTTGGCGTTGGTGTTGGTGTTGGTGTTGGTGGTGGGGCTGGAGTGCTGTTGATGTTGATGTTGGTGTTGTTAGCGATGGTATTGGAGTTGGCGTTGGTGTTGGTGTTGGTGGTGGGGCTGGAGTGCTGTTGATGTTGATGTTGGTGTTGTTAGCGATGGTATTGGTGTTGGCGTTGGTGTTGGTGTTGGTGGTGGGGCTGGAGTGCTGTTGATGTTGATGTTGGTGTTGTTAGCGATGGTATTGGAGTTGATGTTGGTGTTGGGGCAGGAGTGCTGTTGATGTTGATGTAGGTGTTGATAGCGTTGGTATTGGTGTTGGCGTTGGCGTTGGTGTTGGTGGTGGGGCTGGAGTGCTGTTGATGTTGATGTTGGTGTTGTTAGCGATGGTATTGGAGTTGGCGTTGGTGTTGGTGGTGGGGCTGGAGTGCTGTTGATGTTGATGTTGGTGTTGTTAGCGATGGTATTGGAGGTGGCGTTGTTGTTGGTGGTGGGGCTGGAGTGCTGTTGATGTTGATGTTGGTGTTGTTAGCGATGTTATTGGAGTTGGCGTTGGTGATGGTGGTGGGGCTGGAGTGATGTTGATGTTGATGTTGGTGTTGTTAGCGATGGTATTGGAGGTGGCGTTGGTGTTGGTGGTGGGGTTGGAGTGCTGTTGATGTTGATGTTGGTGTTGTTAGCGATGGTATTGGAGGTGGCGTTGGTGTTGGTGGTGGGGCTGGAGTGCTGTTGATGTTGATGTTGGTGTTGTTAGCGATGGTACTGGAGGTGGCGTTGGTGTTGGTGGTGGGGCTGGAGTGCTGTTGATGTTGATGTTGGTGTTGTTAGCGATGGTATTGGAGTTGGCGTTGATGTTGGTGGTGGGGCTGGAGTGCTGTTGATGTTGATGTTGGTGTTGTTAGCGATGGTATTGGAGGTGGTGGTGGGGCTGGAGTGCTGTTGATGTTGATTTTGGTGTTGTTAGCGATGGTATTGGAGTTGGCGTTGATGTTGGTGGTGTCGCTGGAGTGCTGTTGATGTTGATGTTGGTTTTGTTAGCGATGGTATTGGAGGTGGCGTTGGTGTTGGTGGTGGGGCTGGAGTGCTGTTGATGTTGATGTTGGTGTTGTTAGCGATGTTATTGGAGTTGGCATTGGTGATGGTGGTGGGGCTGGAGTGCTGTTGATGTTGATTTTGGTGTTGTTAGCGATGGTATTGGCGTTGGTGTTGATGTTGGTGGTGGGGTTGGAGTGCTGTTGATGTTGATGTTGGTGTTGTTAGCGATGGTATTGGAGTTGGCGTTGGTGTTGGTGGTGGGGCTGGAGTGCTGTTGATGTTGATGTTGGTGTTGTTAGCGATGGTATTGGAGTTGGCGTTGTTGTTGGTGTTGGTGGTTGGGCTGGAGTGCTATTCATGTTGATGTTGGTGTTGTTAGCGATGTTATTGGAGGTGGCGTTGGGGTTGGTGGTGGGGCTGGAGTGCTGTTGATGTTGATGTTCGTATTGTTAGCGATGGTATTGGAGTTGGTGTTGGTGTTGGTGGTGGAGCTGGAGTGCTGTTGATGTTGATGTTGGTGTTGTTAGCGATGGTATTGAAGTTGGCGTTGGTGTTGGTGGTGGGGCTGGAGTGCTGTTGATGTTGATGTTGGTGTTGTTAGCGATGGTATTGGAGTTGGTGTTGGTGGTGGGGCTGGAGTGCTATTCATGTTGATGTTGATGTTCGTATTGTTAGCGATGGTATTGGAGTTGACGTTGGTGTTGGTGTTGGTGGTGGGGCGGGTGTGCTGTTCATGTTGATGTTGGTGTTGTTAGCGATGGTGTTGGAGTTGGCGTTGGTGTTGGTGGTGGGGCTGGAGAGCTGTTGATGTTGATGTTCGTATTGTTAGCGATGGAATTGGAGTTGGTGTTGATGTTGGTGGTGGGGCTGGAGTGCTGTTGATGTTGATGTTGGTGTTGTTAGCGATGGTATTGGTGTTGGCTTTGGCGTTGGTGTTGGTGGTGTGGCTGGAGTGCTGTTGATGTTGATGTTGGTGTTGTTAGCGATGGTATTGGAGTTGGCGTTGGTGTTGGTGGTGGTGGTGGGGCTGGAGTGCTGTTGATGTTGATGTTGGTGTTGTTAGCGATGGTATTGGTGTTGGCGTTGGTGTTGGTGTTGGTGGTGGGGCTGGAGTGCTGTTGATGTTGATGTTGGTGTTGTTAGCGATGGTATTGGTGTTGGCTTTGGCGTTGGTGTTGGTGGTGTGGCTGGAGTGCTGTTGATGTCGATGTTGGTGTTGTTAGCGATGGTGTTGGAGTTGGCGTTGGTGTTGGTGGTGGGGCTAGAGTGTTGCTGACGTTGATGTTGGTGTTGTTAGCGATGGTATTGGAGTTGGTGTTGGTGATGGTGGTGGGGCTGGAATGCTGTTTATGTTGATGTTGGTGTTGTTAGCGATGGTATTGGAGTTGGCGTTGGTGTTGGTGTTGGTGGTGGGGCTGGAGTGCTGTTGATATTGATGTTGGTGTTGTTAGCGATGGTATTGGAGTTGGTGTTGGAGGTGGGGCTGGAGTGCTGTCGATGTTGATGTTGATTTTGTTAGCGGTGGTATTGGAGTTGGCGTTGGTGTTGGTGGTGGGGCTGGAGTGCTGTTGATGTTGATGTTGGTGTTGTTAGCGGTGGTATTGCAGTTGGTGTTGTTGTTGGTGGTGGGGCTGGAGTGCTGTTGATGTTGATGTTGGTTTTCTTAGCGATGGTATTGGAGTTGGTGTTGGTGTTGGTGGTGGGGCTGGAGTGCTGTTGATGTTGATGTTGGTGTTGTTAGCGATGGTGTTGGAGTTGGCGTCGGTGTTGGTGTTGGGGCTGGAGTGCTGTTGATGTTGATGTTGGTGTTGTTAGCGATGTCATTGGAGGTGGCGTTGGTGTTGGTGGTGGGGCTGGAGTGTTGCTGATGTTGATGTTGGTGTTGTTAGCGATGGTATTGGAGTTGGCGTTGGTGTTGCTTGTGGGGCTGGAGTGCTGTTGATGTTAATGTTGGTGTTGTTAGCGATGGTATTGGAGTTGGCGTTGGTGTTGGTGGTGGGGCTGGAGTGCTGTTGATGTTGATGTTGGTGTTGTTAGCGATGGTATTGGAGTTGGCGTTGGTGTTGGTGGTGGGGCTGGAGTGCTGTTGATGTTGATGTTGGTGTTGTTAGCGATGGTATTGGTGTTGGCTTTGGCGTTGGTGTTGGTGGTGTGGCTGGAGTGCTGTTGATGTTGATGTTGGTGTTGTTAGCGATGGTATTGGAGTTGGCGTTGGTGTTGGTGGTGGTGGTGGGGCTGGAGTGCTGTTGATGTTGATGTTGGTGTTGTTAGCGATGGTATTGGTGTTGGCGTTGGTGTTGGTGTTGGTGGTGGGGCTGGAGTGCTGTTGATGTTGATGTTAGTGTTGTTAGCGATGGTATTGGAGTTGGCGTTGGTGTTGGTGTTGGTGGTGGGGCTGGAGTGCTGTTGATGTTGATGTTGGTGTTGTTAGCGATGGTATTGGTGTTGGCGTTGGTGTTGGTGTTGGTGTTGGTGGTGGGGCTGGAGTGCTGTTGATGTTGATGTTGGTGTTGTTAGCGATGGTATTGGAGTTGGCGTTGGTGTTGGTGTTGGTGGTGGGGCTGGAGTGCTGTTGATGTTGATGTTGGTGTTGTTAGCGATGGTATTGGTGTTGGCGTTGGTGTTGGTGTTGGTGGTGGGGCTGGAGTGCTGTTGATGTTGATGTTGGTGTTGTTAGCGATGGTATTGGAGTTGATGTTGGTGTTGGGGCAGGAGTGCTGTTGATGTTGATGTAGGTGTTGATAGCGTTGGTATTGGTGTTGGCGTTGGCGTTGGTGTTGGTGGTGGGGCTGGAGTGCTGTTGATGTTGATGTTGGTGTTGTTAGCGATGGTATTGGAGTTGGCGTTGGTGTTGGTGGTGGGGCTGGAGTGCTGTTGATGTTGATGTTGGTGTTGTTAGCGATGGTATTGGAGGTGGCGTTGTTGTTGGTGGTGGGGCTGGAGTGCTGTTGATGTTGATGTTGGTGTTGTTAGCGATGTTATTGGAGTTGGCGTTGGTGATGGTGGTGGGGCTGGAGTGATGTTGATGTTGATGTTGGTGTTGTTAGCGATGGTATTGGAGGTGGCGTTGGTGTTGGTGGTGGGGTTGGAGTGCTGTTGATGTTGATGTTGGTGTTGTTAGCGATGGTATTGGAGGTGGCGTTGGTGTTGGTGGTGGGGCTGGAGTGCTGTTGATGTTGATGTTGGTGTTGTTAGCGATGGTACTGGAGGTGGCGTTGGTGTTGGTGGTGGGGCTGGAGTGCTGTTGATGTTGATGTTGGTGTTGTTAGCGATGGTATTGGAGTTGGCGTTGATGTTGGTGGTGGGGCTGGAGTGCTGTTGATGTTGATGTTGGTGTTGTTAGCGATGGTATTGGAGGTGGTGTTGGGGCTGGAGTGCTGTTGATGTTGATTTTGGTGTTGTTAGCGATGGTATTAGAGTTGGCGTTGATGTTGGTGGTGTCGCTGGAGTGCTGTTGATGTTGATGTTGGTTTTGTTAGCGATGGTATTGGAGGTGGCGTTGGTGTTGGTGGTGGGGCTGGAGTGCTGTTGATGTTGATGTTGGTGTTGTTAGCGATGTTATTGGAGTTGGCATTGGTGATGGTGGTGGGGCTGGAGTGCTGTTGATGTTGATTTTGGTGTTGTTAGCGATGGTATTGGCGTTGGTGTTGATGTTGGTGGTGGGGTTGGAGTGCTGTTGATGTTGATGTTGGTGTTGTTAGCGATGGTATTGGAGTTGGCGTTGGTGTTGGTGGTGGGGCTGGAGTGCTGTTGATGTTGATGTTGGTGTTGTTAGCGATGGTATTGGAGTTGGCGTTGTTGTTGGTGTTGGTGGTTGGGCTGGAGTGCTATTCATGTTGATGTTGGTGTTGTTAGCGATGTTATTGGAGGTGGCGTTGGGGTTGGTGGTGGGGCTGGAGTGCTGTTGATGTTGATGTTCGTATTGTTAGCGATGGTATTGGAGTTGGTGTTGGTGTTGGTGGTGGAGCTGGAGTGCTGTTGATGTTGATGTTGGTGTTGTTAGCGATGGTATTGAAGTTGGCGTTGGTGTTGGTGGTGGGGCTGGAGTGCTGTTGATGTTGATGTTGGTGTTGTTAGCGATGGTATTGGAGTTGGTGTTGGTGGTGGGGCTGGAGTGCTATTCATGTTGATGTTGATGTTCGTATTGTTAGCGATGGTATTGGAGTTGACGTTGGTGTTGGTGTTGGTGGTGGGGCGGGTGTGCTGTTCATGTTGATGTTGGTGTTGTTAGCGATGGTGTTGGAGTTGGCGTTGGTGTTGGTGGTGGGGCTGGAGAGCTGTTGATGTTGATGTTCGTATTGTTAGCGATGGAATTGGAGTTGGTGTTGATGTTGGTGGTGGGGCTGGAGTGCTGTTGATGTTGATGTTGGTGTTGTTAGCGATGGTGTTGGAGTTGGCGTTGGTGTTGGTGGTGGGGCTGGAGAGCTGTTGATGTTGATGTTGGTGTTGTTAGCGATGGTATTGGACTTGGTGTTGGTTTTGTGGTGGGGTTGGAGTGCTGTTGATGTTGATGTTGGCGTTGTTATCGATGGTATTGGAGTTGGTGTTGATGTTGGAGTTGGTGTTGGTGTTGGAGTTGTTGTTGGGGCAGGAGTGCTGTTGATGTTGATGTTGGTGTTGTTAGCGATGGTATTGGAGTTGGTGTTGGTGGTGGGGCTGGAGTGCTATTCATGTTGATGTTGATGTTGGTGTTGTTAGCGATGGTATTGGAGTTGGTGTTGGTGTTGGAGTTGGTGTTGGGGCAGGAGTGCTGTTGATGTTGATGTTGGTGTTGTTAGCGATGGTATTGGAGTTGGCGTTGTTGTTGGTGTTGGGGCTGGAGTGCTGTTGATGTTGATGTTGGTGTTGTTAGCGATTGTAATGGAGTTGGCGTTGGTGTTGGTGGTGGGGCTGGAGTGCTGTTGATGTTGATGTTGGTGCTGTTAGCGATTGTATTGGAGTTGGCGTTGGTGTTGGTGGTGGGGCTGGAGTGCTGTTGATGTTGATATTGGTGTTGTTAGCGATGGTATTGGAGTTGGCGTTGGTGTTGGTGGTGGGGCTGGAGTGCTGTTGATGTTGATGTTGGTGTTGTTAGCGCTGGTATTGGAGTTGGCGTTGGTTTTGGTTTTGGTGGCGGGGCTGGAGTGCTGTTGATGTTGATGTTGGTGTTGTTAGCGATTGTATTGGAGTTAGCGTTGGTGTTGGTGGTGGGGCCGGAGTGGTGTTGTTAGCGATGGTATTGGAGTTGGTGTTGGTGCTGGTGGTGGGGCTGGTGTGCTGTTGATGTTGATGTTGGTGTTGTTAGCGATGTTATTGGAGGTGGCGTTGGTGTTGGTGGTGGGGCTGGAGTGCTGTTGATGTTGATGTTGGTGTTGTTAGCGATGGTATTGGAGTTGGCGTTGGTGTTGGTGGTGGGGCTGGAGTGCTGTTGATGTTGATGTTGGTGTTGTTAGCGATGGTATTGGAGTTGGCGTTGGTGTTGGTGGTGGGGCTGGAGTGCTGTTGATGTTGATGTTGGTGCTGTTAGCGATTGTATTGGAGTTGGCGTTGGTGTTGGTGGTGGGGCTGGACTGCTGTTGATGTTGATGTTGGTGCTGTTAGCGATTGTATTGGAGTTGGCGTTGGTGTTGGTGGTGGGGCTGGAGTGCTGTTGATGTTGATATTGGTGTTGTTAGCGATGGTATTGGAGTTGGCGTTGGTGTTGGTGGTGGGGCTGGAGTGCTGTTGATGTTGATGTTGGTGTTGTTAGCGCTGGTATTGGAGTTGGCGTTGGTTTTGGTTTTGGTGGCGGGGCTGGAGTGCTGTTGATGTTGATGTTGGTGTTGTTAGCGATTGTATTGGAGTTAGCGTTGGTGTTGGTGGTGGGGCCGGAGTGGTGTTGTTAGCGATGGTATTGGAGTTGGTGTTGGTGCTGGTGGTGGGGCTGGTGTGCTGTTGATGTTGATGTTGGTGTTGTTAGCGATGTTATTGGAGGTGGCGTTGGTGTTGGTGGTGGGGCTGGAGTGCTGTTGATGTTGATGTTGGTGTTGTTAGCGATGGTATTGGAGTTGGCGTTGGTGTTGGTGGTGGGGCTGGAGTGCTGTTGATGTTGATGTTGGTGTTGTTAGCGATGGTATTGGAGTTGGCGTTGGTGTTGGTGGTGAGGCTGGAGTGCTGTTGATGTTGATGTTGGTGTTGTTTGCGATGGTATTGGAGTTGTCGTTGGTGTTGGGGCTGGAGTGCTGTTGATGTTGATGTTGATGTTGTTAGCGATGGTATTGGAGTTGGCGTTGGTGTTGGGGCTGGAGTGCTGTTGATGTTGATGTTGGTGTTGTTAGCGATGGTATTGGATTTGGCGTTGGTGTTGGTAGTGGTGCTAGAGTGCTGTTGATGTTGATGTTGGTGTTGTTAGCGATGGTATTGGAGTTGGCGTTGGTGTTGGTGGTGGGGTTGGAGTGTTGTTGATATTGATGTTGGTGTTGTTAGCGATGGTATTGGAGTTGGTTGTTGGTGTTGGTGGTGGGGCTGGAGTGCTGTTGATGTTGATGTTGGTGTTGTTAGAGATGGTTTGGGTGTTGGCGTTGGTATTGGTGGTGGGGCTGGAATGCTGTTTATGTTGATGTTAGTGTTGTTAGCGATGGTATTGGATTTGGCGATGGTGTTGGTGGTGGGGCTGGAGTGCTGTTGATGTTGATGTTGGTGTTGTTAGCGATGGTATTGGAGTTGGCGTTGGTGTTGGTGGTGGGGTTGGTGTGCTGTTGATGTTGATGTTGGTGTTGTTAGAGATAGTATTGGAGTTGGCGTTGGTGTTGGTGGTGGGGCTGGAGTGCTGTTGATGTTGATGTTGGTGTTGTTAGAGATGGTATTGGAGTTGGCGTTGGTGTTGGTGGTGGGGCTGGAATGCTGTTTATGTTGATGTTAGTGTTGTTAGCGATGGTATTGGAGTTGGCGATGGTGTTGGTGTTGGTGGTGGGGCTGGAGTGCTGTTGATGTTGATGTTGGTGTTGTTAGCGATGGTATTGGAGTTGACGTTGGTGTTGGTGTTGTTAGTGGGGCTGGAGTGCTGTTGATGTTGATGTTCGTATTGTTAGCGATGGTATTGGAGTTGACGTTGGTGTTGGTGTTGGTGGTGGGGCTGGAGTGCTGTTGATGTTGATGTTGGTGTTGTTAGCGATGGTATTGGAGTTGGCGTTGTTGTTGGTGGTGGGGCTGGAGTGCTGTTCATGTTGATGTTGGTGTTGTTAGCGATGTTATTGGAGGTGGCGTTGGTGTTGGTTGGTGGGGCTGGAGTGCTGTTGATGTTGATGTTGGTGTTGTTAGCGATGGTATTGAAGTTGGCGTTGGTGTTGGTGGTGGGGCTGGAGTGCTGTTGCTGTTGATGTTGGTGTTGTTAGCGATGGTATTGGAGTTGGCGTTGTTGTTGGTGGTGGGGCTGAAGTGCTGTTCATGTTGATGTTGGTGTTGTTAGCGATGTTATTGGAGGTGGCGTTGGTGTTGGTGGTGGGGCTGGAGTGCTGTTGATGTTGATGTTCGTATTGTTAGCGATGGTATTGGAGTTGGTGTTGGTGTTGGTGGTGGGGCTGGAGTGCTGTTGATGTTGATGTTGGTGTTGTTAGCGATGGTATTGAAGTTGGCGTTGGTGTTGGTGGTGGGGCTGGCGTGCTGTTGATGTTGATGTTGGTGTTGTTAGCGATGGTATTGGAGTTGGCGTTGTTGTTGGTGGTGGGGCTGGAGTGCTGTTCATGTTGATGTTGGTGTTGTTAGCGATGTTATTGGAGGTGGCGTTGGTGTTGGTGGTGGGGCTGGAGTGCTATTCATGTTGATGTTGATGTTCGTATTGTTAGCGATGGTATTGGAGTTGACGTTGGTGTTGGTGTTGGTGGTGGGGCGGGTGTGCTGTTCATGTTGATGTTGTGTTGTTAGCGATGGTATTGGAGTTGGTGTTGGTGTTGGTGGTGGGGCTGGAGTGCTGTTGATGTTGATGTTGGTGTTGTTAGCGATGGTGTTGGAGTTGGCGTTGGTGTTGGTGGTGGGGCTGGAGAGCTGTTGATGTTGATGTTGGTGTTGTTAGCGATGGTATTGGAGTTGGTGTTGGTGTTGTGGTGGGGCTGGAGTGCTGTTGATGTTGATGTTGGTGTTTTTATCGACGGTATTGGAGTTGGTGTTGATGTTGGAGTTGGTGTTGGTGTTGTAGTTGTTGTTGGGGCAGGAGTGCTGTTGATGTTGATGTTGGTGTTGTTAGCGATGGTATTGGAGTTGGTGTTGGTGTTGGAGTTGGTGTTGGTGGTGGGGCTGGAGTGCTGTTGATGTTGATGTTGGTGCTGTTAGCGATTGTATTGGAGTTGGCGTTGGTGTTGGTGGTGGGGCTGGAGTGCTGTTGATGTTGATATTGGTGTTGTTAGCGATGGTATTGGAGTTGGCGTTGGTGTTGGTGTTGGGGCTGGAGTGCTGTTGATGTTGATGTTGGTGTTGTTATCGCTGGTATTGGAGTTGGCGTTGGTTTTGGTTTTGGTGGCGGGGCAGGAGTGCTTTGTATGTTGATGTTGGTGTTGTTAGCGAAGGTATTCGAGTTGGCGTTGGTGTTAGTGTTGGTGGTGGGGCTGGAGTGCTGTTGATGTTGATGTTGGTGTTGTTAGCGCTGTTATTGGAGTTGGCGTTGGTTTTGGTTATGGTGGCGGGACGGGAGTGTTGTTTATGTTGATGTTGGTGTTGTTAGCAAAGGTATTCGAGTTGGCGTTGGTGTTGGTGTTGGTGGTGGGGCTGGAGTGCTGTTGATGTTGATGTTGGTGTTGTTAGCGATTGTATTGGAGTTGGTGTTGTTGTTGGTGGTGGGGCTGGAGAGCTGTTGATGTTGATGTTGGTGTTGTTAGCGCTGGTATTGGGGTTGGCGTTGGTTTTGGTTTTGGTGGCGGGGCGGGAGTGCTGTTGATGTTGATGTTGGTGTTGTTAGCGAAGGTATTCGAGTTGGCGTTGGTGTTGGTGTTGGTGGTGGGGCTGGAGTGCTGTTGATGTTGATGTTGGTGTTGTTAGCGATGTTATTGGAGGTGGCGTTGGTGTTGGTGGTGGGGCTGGAGTGCTGTTGATGTTGATGTTGGTGTTGTTAGCGATGGTATTGGAGTTGGCGTTGGTGTTGGTGGTGGGGCTGGAGGGCTGTTGATGTTGATGTTGGTGTTGTTTGCGATGGTATTGGAGTTGTCGTTGGTGTTGGTGGTGGGGCTGGAGTGCTGTTGATGTTGATGTTGGTGTTGTTAGCGATGTTATTGGAGGTGGCGTTGGTGATGGTGGTGGGGCTGGAGTGCTGTTGATGTTGATGTTGGTGTTGTTAGCGATGGTATTGGAGTTGTCGTTGGTGTTGGTGGTGGGGCTGGAGTGCTGTTGATGTTGATGTTGGTGTTGTTAGCGATGGTATTGGAGTTGGCGTTGGTGTTGGGGCTGGAGTGCTGTTGATGTTGATGTTGGTGTTGTTAGCGATGGTATTGGATTTGGCGTTGGTGTTGGTAGTGGTGCTGGAGTGCTGTTGATATTGATGTTGGTGTTGTTAGCGATGATTTGGGTGTTGGCGTTGGTGTTGGTGGTGGGGCTGGAGTGCAGTTGCTGTTGATGTTGGTGTTGTTAGCGATGGTTTGGGTGTTGGCGTTGGTGTTGGTGGTGGGGCTGGAGTGCTGTTGATGTTGATGTTGGTGTTGTTAGCGATGGTATTGGAGTTGACGTTGGTGTTGGTGTTGTTAGTGGGGCTGGAGTGCTGTTGATGTTGATGTTCGTATTGTTAGCGATGGTATTGGAGTTGACGTTGGTGTTGGTGTTGGTGGTGGGGCTGGAGTGCTGTTGATGTTGATGTTGGTGTTGTTAGCGATGGTATTGGAGTTGGCGTTGTTGTTGGTGGTGGGGCTGGAGTGCTGTTCATGTTGATGTTGGTGTTGTTAGCGATGTTATTGGAGGTGGCGTTGGTGTTGGTTGGTGGGGCTGGAGTGCTGTTGATGTTGATGTTGGTGTTGTTAGCGATGGTATTGAAGTTGGCGTTGGTGTTGGTGGTGGGGCTGGAGTGCTGTTGCTGTTGATGTTGGTGTTGTTAGCGATGGTATTGGAGTTGGCGTTGTTGTTGGTGGTGGGGCTGAAGTGCTGTTCATGTTGATGTTGGTGTTGTTAGCGATGTTATTGGAGGTGGCGTTGGTGTTGGTGGTGGGGCTGGAGTGCTGTTGATGTTGATGTTCGTATTGTTAGCGATGGTATTGGAGTTGGTGTTGGTGTTGGTGGTGGGGCTGGAGTGCTGTTGATGTTGATGTTGGTGTTGTTAGCGATGGTATTGAAGTTGGCGTTGGTGTTGGTGGTGGGGCTGGAGTGCTGTTGATGTTGATGTTGGTGTTGTTAGCGATGGTATTGGAGTTGGCGTTGTTGTTGGTGGTGGGGCTGGAGTGCTGTTCATGTTGATGTTGGTGTTGTTAGCGATGTTATTGGAGGTGGCGTTGGTGTTGGTGGTGGGGCTGGAGTGCTATTCATGTTGATGTTGATGTTCGTATTGTTAGCGATGGTATTGGAGTTGACGTTGGTGTTGGTGTTGGTGGTGGGGCAGGTGTGCTGTTCATGTTGATGTTGTGTTGTTAGCGATGGTATTGGAGTTGGTGTTGGTGTTGGTGGTGGGGCTGGAGTGCTGTTGATGTTGATGTTGGTGTTGTTAGCGATGGTGTTGGAGTTGGCGTTGGTGTTGGTGGTGGGGCTGGAGAGCTGTTGATGTTGATGTTGGTGTTGTTAGCGATGGTATTGGAGTTGGTGTTGGTGTTGTGGTGGGGCTGGAGTGCTGTTGATGTTGATGTTGGTGTTTTTATCGACGGTATTGGAGTTGGTGTTGATGTTGGAGTTGGTGTTGGTGTTGTAGTTGTTGTTGGGGCAGGAGTGCTGTTGATGTTGATGTTGGTGTTGTTAGCGATGGTATTGGAGTTGGTGTTGGTGTTGGAGTTGGTGTTGGTGGTGGGGCTGGAGTGCTGTTGATGTTGATGTTGGTGCTGTTAGCGATTGTATTGGAGTTGGCGTTGGTGTTGGTGGTGGGGCTGGAGTGCTGTTGATGTTGATATTGGTGTTGTTAGCGATGGTATTGGAGTTGGCGTTGGTGTTGGTGTTGGGGCTGGAGTGCTGTTGATGTTGATGTTGGTGTTGTTATCGCTGGTATTGGAGTTGGCGTTGGTTTTGGTTTTGGTGGCGGGGCAGGAGTGCTTTGTATGTTGATGTTGGTGTTGTTAGCGAAGGTATTCGAGTTGGCGTTGGTGTTAGTGTTGGTGGTGGGGCTGGAGTGCTGTTGATGTTGATGTTGGTGTTGTTAGCGCTGTTATTGGAGTTGGCGTTGGTTTTGGTTATGGTGGCGGGACGGGAGTGTTGTTTATGTTGATGTTGGTGTTGTTAGCAAAGGTATTCGAGTTGGCGTTGGTGTTGGTGTTGGTGGTGGGGCTGGAGTGCTGTTGATGTTGATGTTGGTGTTGTTAGCGATTGTATTGGAGTTGGTGTTGTTGTTGGTGGTGGGGCTGGAGTGCTGTTGATGTTGATGTTGGTGTTGTTAGCGCTGGTATTGGGGTTGGCGTTGGTTTTGGTTTTGGTGGCGGGGCGGGAGTGCTGTTGATGTTGATGTTGGTGTTGTTAGCGAAGGTATTCGAGTTGGCGTTGGTGTTGGTGTTGGTGGTGGGGCTGGAGTGCTGTTGATGTTGATGTTGGTGTTGTTAGCGATGTTATTGGAGGTGGCGTTGGTGTTGGTGGTGGGGCTGGAGTGCTGTTGATGTTGATGTTGGTGTTGTTAGCGATGGTATTGGAGTTGGCGTTGGTGTTGGTGGTGGGGCTGGAGGGCTGTTGATGTTGATGTTGGTGTTGTTTGCGATGGTATTGGAGTTGTCGTTGGTGTTGGTGGTGGGGCTGGAGTGCTGTTGATGTTGATGTTGGTGTTGTTAGCGATGTTATTGGAGGTGGCGTTGGTGTTGGTGGTGGGGCTGGAGTGCTGTTGATGTTGATGTTGGTGTTGTTAGCGATGGTATTGGAGTTGTCGTTGGTGTTGGTGGTGGGGCTGGAGTGCTGTTGATGTTGATGTTGGTGTTGTTAGCGATGGTATTGGAGTTGGCGTTGGTGTTGGGGCTGGAGTGCTGTTGATGTTGATGTTGGTGTTGTTAGCGATGGTATTGGATTTGGCGTTGGTGTTGGTAGTGGTGCTGGAGTGCTGTTGATATTGATGTTGGTGTTGTTAGCGATGATTTGGGTGTTGGCGTTGGTGTTGGTGGTGGGGCTGGAGTGCAGTTGCTGTTGATGTTGGTGTTGTTAGCGATGGTTTGGGTGTTGGCGTTGGTGTTGGTGGTGGGGCTGGAGTACTGTTGATGTTGATGTTGGTGTTGTTAGCGATGGTATTGGAGTTGGCGTTGGTGTTGGTGGTGGGGTTGGAGTGTTGTTGATATTGATGTTGGTGTTGTTAGCGATGGTACTGGAGTTGGTTGTTGGTGTTGGTGGTGGGGCTGGAGTGCTGTTGATGTTGATGTTGGTGTTGTTAGAGATGGTATTGGAGTTGGCGTTGGTGTTGGTGGTGGGGCTGGAATGCTGTTTATGTTGATGTTAGTGTTGTTAGCGATGGTATTGGAGTTGGCGATGGTGTTGGTGGTGGGGCTGGAGTGCTGTTGATGTTGATGTTGGTGTTGTTAGCGATGGTATTGGAGTTGGCGTTGGTGTTGGTGGTGGGGTTGGATTGTTGTTGATATTGATGTTGGTGTTGTTAGCGATGGTACTGGAGTTGGTTGTTGGTGTTGGTGGTGGGGCTGGAGTGCTGTTGATGTTGATGTTGGTGTTGTTAGAGATGGTATTGGAGTTGGCGTTGGTGTTGGTGGTGGGGCTGGAATGCTGTTTATGTTGATGTTTGTGTTGTTAGCGATGGTATTGGAGTTGGCGATGGTGTTGGTGTTGGTGGTGGGCCTGGAGTGCTGTTGATGTTGATGTTGGTGTTGTTAGCGATGGTATTGGAGTTGGCGTTGGTGTTGGTGTTGGTGGTGGGGCTGGAGTGCTGTTGATGTTGATGTTGGTGTTGTTAGCGATGGTATTGGAGTTGGCGTTGGTGTTGGTGGTGGGGCTGGAGTGCTGTTGATGTTGATGTTGGTGTTGTTAGCGATGGTGTTGGTGTTGGCGTTGGTGTTGGTGTTGGTAGTAGGGCTGGAGTGCTGTTGATGTTGATGTTGGTTTTGTTAGCGATTGTATTGGAGTTGGTGATGGTGGTGGGGCTGGAGTGCTGTTGATGTTGATGTTGGTGTTGTTAGCGATGGTATTGGAGTTGGCGTTGGTGTTGGTGTTGGTGGTGGGGCTGGAGTGCTGTTGATGTTGATGTTGTGTTGTTAGCGATGGTATTGGAGTTGGTGTTGGTGTTGGTGTTGATGGTGGGGCTGGAGTGCTGTTGATGTTGATGTTGGTGTTGTTAGCGATGGTGTTGGATTTGGTGTTGGTGTTGTGGTGGGGCTGGAGTACTGTTGATGTTGAAGTTGGTGTTGTTATCGATGGTATTGGAGTTGGCGATGGTGTTGCTGGTGGGGCTGGAGTGCTGTTGATGTTGATGTTGGTGTTGTTAGCGATGGTATTGGAGTTGGTGTTGGTGTTGGAGTTGGTGTTGGTGTTGGAGTTGTTGTTGGGGCAGGAATGCTGTTGATGTTGATGTTGGTGTTGTTAGCGATGGTATTGGAGTTGGTGTTGGTGTTGGAGATGGTGTTGGTGTTGGAGTTGGTGTTGGGGCAGGAGTGCTGTTGATGTTGATGTTGGTGTTGTTAGCGATGGTATTGGAGTTGGCGTTGTTGTTGGTGTTGGGGCTGGAACGCTGTTGATGTTGATGTTGGTGTTGTTAGCGATGGTTTGGGTGTTGGCGTTGGTGTTGGTGGTGGGGCTGGAGTGCAGTTGCTGTTGATGTTGGTGTTGTTAGCGAAGGTTTGGGTGTTGGCGTTGGTGTTGGTGGTGGGGCTGGAATGCTGTTTATGTTGATGTTAGTGTTGTTAGCGATGGTATTGGAGTTGGCGATGGTGTTGGTGTTGGTGGTGGGGCTGGAGTGCTGTTGATGTTGATGTTGGTGTTGTTAGCGATGGTATTGGAGTTGGCGTTGGTGTTGGTGTTGGTGGTGGGGTTGGAGTGCTGTTGATGTTGATGTTGGTTT
Source organism: Eledone cirrhosa (assembly GCA_964016885.1). Taxonomy (NCBI): domain Eukaryota; kingdom Metazoa; phylum Mollusca; class Cephalopoda; order Octopoda; family Eledonidae; genus Eledone; species Eledone cirrhosa. The sequence goes on from OZ024740.1 coordinate 77,052,170, forward strand.
TGTTAGCGATTGTATTGGAGTTGGTGTTGGTGGTGGGGCTGGAGTGCTGTTGATGTTGATGTTGGTGTTGTTAGCGATGGTATTGGAGCTGGCGTTGGTGTTGGTGGTGGGGCTGGAGTGCTGTTGATGTTGATGTTGGTGTTGTTAGCGATGGTATTGGAGTTGGCGTTGGTGTTGGTGGTGGGGCTGGAGTGCCGTTGATGTTGATGTTGGTTTTGTTAGCGATTGTATTGGAGTTGGTGTTGGTGGTGGGGCTGGAGTGCTGTTGATGTTGATGTTGGTGTTGTTAGCGATGGTATTGGAGTTGGCGTTGGTGTTGGTGTTGGTGGTGGGGCTGGAGTGCTGTTGATGTTGATGTTGGTGTTGTTAGCGATGGTATTGGAGTTGACTTTGGTGTTGGTGTTGGTGGTGGGTCGGGTGTGCTGTTCATGTTGATGTTGTGTTGTTAGCGATGGTATTGGAGTTGGTGTTGGTGTTGGTGTTGGTGGTGGGGCTGGAGTGCTGTTGATGTTGATGTTGGTGTTGTTAGCGATGGTGTTGGAGTTGGTGTTGGTGTTGTGGTGGGGCTGGAGTACTGTTGATGTTGATGTTGGTGTTGTTATCGATGGTATTGGAGTTGGCGATGGTGTTGCTGGTGGGGCTGGAGTGCTGTTGATGTTGATGTTGGTGTTGTTAGCGATGGTATTGGAGTTGGCGTTGTTGTTGGTGTTGGGGCTGGAACGCTGTTGATGTTGATGTTGGTGTTGTTAGCGATTGTAATGGAGTTGGCGTTGGTGTTGGTGGTGGGGCTGGAGTGCTGTTGATGTTGATGTTGGTGTTGTTAGCGATGGTATTGGATTTGGCGATGGTGTTGCTGGTGGGGCTGGAGTGCTGTTGATGTTGATGTTGGTGTTGTTAGCGATGGTATTGGAGTTGGCGTTGGTGTTGGTGTTGGTGGTGGGGCTGGAGTGCTGTTGATGTTGATGTTGGTGTTGTTAGCGCTGGTATTGGAGTTGGTGTTGGTGTTGGTGTTGGTGTTGGGGCTGGAGTGCTGTTGATGTTGATACTGGTGTTGTTAGCGAAGGTTTGGGTGTTGGCGTTGGTGTTGGTGGTGGGGCTGGAATGCTGTTTATGTTGATGTTAGTGTTGTTAGCGATGGTATTGGAGTTGGTGTGGTGGTGGGGCGGGAGTGTTTTTGATGTTGATGTTGGTGTTGTTAGGGATGTTATTGGATTTGGCGTTGGTGTTGGTAGTGGTGCTGGAGTGCTGTTGATGTTGATGTTGGTGTTGTTAGCGATGGTTTGGGTGTTGGCGTTGGTGTTGGTGGTGGGGCTGGAATGCTGTTTATGTTGATGTTGGTGTTGTTAGCGATGGTATTGGAGTTGGCGATGGTGTTGGTGGTGGGGCTGGAGTGCTGTTGATGTTGATGTTGGTGTTGTTAGCGATGGTATTGAAGTTGGCGTTGGTGTTGGTGGTGGGGTTGGAGTGTTGTTGATATTGATGTTGGTGTTGTTAGCGATGGTATTGGAGTTGGTTGTTGGTGTTGGTGTTGTGGTTGGAGTGCTGTTGATGTTGATGTTGGTGTTGTTAGAGATGGTATTGGAGTTGGCGTTGGTGTTGGTGGTGGGGCTGGAATGCTGTTTATGTTGATGTTAGTGTTGTTAGCGATGGTATTGGAGTTGGCGATGGTGTTGGTGGTGGGGCTGGAGTGCTGTTGATTTTGATGTTGGTGTTGTTAGCGATGGTATTGGAGTTGGTTGTTGGTGTTGGTGTTGTGGCTGGAGTGCTGTTGATGTTGATGTTGGTGTTGTTAGAGATGGTATTGGAGTTGGCGTTGGTGTTGGTGGTGGGGCTGGAGTGTTGTTTATGTTGATGTTAGTGTTGTTAGCGATGGTATTGGAGTTGGCGATGGTGTTGGTGTTGGTGGTGGGGCTGGAGTACTGTTGATGTTGATGTTGGTTTTGTTAGCGATGGTGTTGGTGTTGGCGTTGGTGTTGGTGTTGGGGCTGGAGTGCTGTTGATGTTGATGTTGGTTTTGTTAGCGATGGTATTGGAGTTGGCGTTGGTGTTGGGGCTGGAGTGCTGTTGATGTTGATGTTGGTTTTGTTAGCGATTGTATTGGAGTTGGTGTTGGTGTTGGTGTTGGTGGTGGGGCTGGAGTGCTGTTGATGTTGATGTTGGTGTTGTTAGCGATGCTATTGGAGTTGACGTTGGTGTTGGTGTTGGTGGTGGGGCTGGAGTGCTGTTGATGTTGATGTTGGTGTTGTTAGCGATGGTGTTGGAGTTGGTGTTGGTGTTGGTGTTGGTGGTGGGGCTGGAGTGCTGTTGATGTTGATGTTGGTGTTGTTAGCGATGGTATTGGAGTTGGTGTTGGTGGTGGTGGTGGGGCTGGAGTGCTGTTGATGTTGATGTTGGTGTTGTTATCGATGGTATTGGAGTTGGCGTTGGTGTTGGTGGTGGGGCTGGAGTGCTGTTGATGTTGGTGTTGTTAGCGATGGTGTTGGAGTTGGTGTTGGTGTTGGAGTTGTTGTTGGGGCAGGAATGCTGTTGATGTTGATGTTGCTGTTGTTAGCGATGGTATTGGAGTTGGTGTTGGTGTTGGAGTTGGTGTTGGTGTTGGGGCAGGAGTGCTGTTGATGTTGATGTTGGTGTTGTTAGCGATGGTATTGGAGTTGGAGTTGTTGTTGGTGTTGGGGCTGGAACGCTGTTGATGTTGATGTTGGTGTTGTTAGCGATGGTATTGCTGTTGGTGTTGGTGTTGGTGTTGGGGCTGGAGTGCTGTTGATGTTGATGTTGGTGTTGTTAGCGATGGTATTGCTGTTGGTGTTGGTGTTGGTGTTGGGGCTGGGGGGCTGTTGATGTTGATGTTGGTGTTGTTAGCGATGGTTTGGGTGTTGGCGTTGGTGTTGGTGGTGGGGCTGGAGTGCAGTTGCTGTTGATGTTGGTGTTGTTAGCGAAGGTTTGGGTGTTGGCGTTGGTGTTGGTGGTGGGGCTGGAATGCTGTTGATGTTGATGTTGGTGTTGTTAGGGATGTTATTGGATTTGGCGTTGGTGTTGGTAGTGGTGCTGGAGTGCTGTTGATGTTGGTGTTGTTAGCGATGGTATTGGAGTTGGTGTTGGTGGTGGGGCTGGAATGCTGTTTATGTTGATGTTAGTGTTGTTAGCGATGGTATTGGAGTTGGCGATGGTGTTGGTGGTGGGGCTGGAGTGCTGTTGATGTTGATGTTGATGTTGTTAGCGATGGTTTGGGTGTTGGCGTTGGTGTTGGTGGTGGGGCTGGAATGCTGTTTATGTTGATGTTAGTGTTGTTAGCGATGGTATTGGAGTTGGCGATGGTGTTGGTGGTGGGGCTGGAGTGCTGTTGATGTTGATGTTGGTGTTGTTAGCGATGGTATTGGAGTTGGCGTTGGTGTTGGTGGTGGGGTTGGAGTGTTGTTGATATTGATGCTGGTGTTGTTAGCGATGGTATTGGAGTTGGTTGTTGGTGTTGGTGGTGGGACTGGAGTGCTGTTGATGTTGATGTTGGTGTTGTTAGAGATGGTATTGGAGTTGGCGTTGGTGTTGGTGGTGGGGCTGGAATGCTGTTTATGTTGATGTTAGTGTTGTTAGCGATGGTATTGGAGTTGGCGATGGTGTTGGTGTTGGTGGTGGGGCTGGAGTGCTGTTGATGTTGATGTTGGTGTTGTTAGCGATGGTATTGGAGTTGGCGTTGGTGTTGGTGGTGGGGCTGGAGTACTGTTGATGTTGATGTTGGTTTTGTTAGCGATTGTATTGGAGTTGGTGTTGGTGGTGGGGCTGGAGTGCTGTTGATGTTGATGTTGGTGTTGTTAGCGATGGTATTGGAGTTGGCGTTGGTGTTGGTGTTGGTGGTGGGGCTGGAGTGCTGTTGATGTTGATGTTGGTTTTGTTAGCGATTGTATTGGAGTTGGTGTTGGTGGTGGGGCTGGAGTGCTGTTGATGTTGATGTTGGTTTTGTTAGCGATTGTATTGGAGTTGGTGTTGGTGGTGGGGCTGGAGTGCTGTTGATGTTGATGTTGGTGTTGTTAGCGATGGTATTGGAGTTGGCGTTGGTGTTGGTGTTGGTGGTGGGGCTGGAGTGCTGTTGATGTTGATGTTGGTTTTGTTAGCGATTGTATTGGAGTTGGTGTTGTTAGCGATTGTAATGGAGTTGGCGTTGGTGTTGGTGGTGGGGCTGGAGTGCTGTTGATGTTGATGTTGGTGTTGTTAGCGATTGTATTGGAGTTGGTGTTGGTGTTGGTGGTGGGGCTGGAGTGCTGTTGATGTTGATGTTGGTGTTGTTAGCGCTGGTATTGGAGTTGGTGTTGGTGTTGGTGTTGGGGCTGGAGTGCTGTTGATGTTGATGTTGGTGTTGTTAGCGATGGTTTGGGTGTTGGCGTTGGTGTTGGTGGTGGGGCTGGAGTGCAGTTGCTGTTGATGTTGGTGTTGTTAGCGAAGGTTTGGGTGTTGGCGTTGGTGTTGGTGGTGGGGCTGGAATGCTGTTTATGTTGATGTTAGTGTTGTTACCGATGGTATTGGAGTTGGCGATGGTGTTGGAGTTGGTGGTGGGGCTGGAGTGCTGTTGATGTTGATGTTGGTGTTGTTAGCGATGGTATTGGAGGTGGCGTTGGTCTTGGTGGTGGGGCTGGAGTGGTGTTGATATTGATGTTGGTGTTGTTAGCGATGGTATTGGAGTTGGTGTTGGTGTTGGTGGTGGGGCTGGAGTGCTGTTGATGTTGATGTTGGTGTTGTTAGCGATGGTATTGGAGTTGGTGTTGGTGTTGGTGGTGGGGTTGGAGTGCTGTTGATGTTGATGTTGGTGTTGTTAGCGATGGTATTGGAGTTGGTGTTGGTGTTGGTGGTGGGGCTGGAGTGATGTTGATGTTGGTGTTGTTAGCGATGGTATTGGCGTTGGTGTTGGTGTTGGTGGTGGGGCGGGAGTGTTGTTGATGTTGATTTTGGTGTTGTTAGCGATGTTATTGGAGGTGGCGTTGGTGTTGGTGGTGGGGCTGGAGTGCTGTTGATGTTGATGTTGGTGTTGTTAGCGATGGTATTGGAGTTGGTGTTGGTGTTGGTGGTGGGGCTGGAGTGCTGTTGATGTTGATGTTGGTGTTGTTAGCGATTGTATTGGAGTTGGTGTTGGTGGTGGGGCTGGAGTACTGTTGATGTTGATGTTGGTGTTGTTAGCGATGGTATTGGAGTTGGCGTTGGTGTTGGTGGTTGGGCTGGAGTGCTGTTGATGTTGATGTTGGTGTTGTTAGCGATGGTATTGGAGTTGACGTTGGTGTTGGTGGTGGGGCTGGAGTGCTGTTGATGTTGATGTTGGTGTTGTTAGCGATGGTATTGGAGTTGACGTTGGTGTTGGTGTTGGTGGTGGGTCGTGTGTGCTGTTCATGTTGATGTTGGTGTTGTTAGCGATGGTATTGGAGTTGGCGTTGGTGTTGGTGTTGGTGTTGGGGCTGGAGTGCTGTTGATGTTGATGTTGGTGTTGTTATCGATGGTATTGGAGTTGGCAATGGTGTTGCTGGTGGGGCTGGAGTGCTGTTGATGTTGATGTTGGTGTTGTTAGCGATGGTATTGGAGTTGGTGTTGGTGTTGGAGTTGGTGTTGGTGTTGGAGTTGTTGTTGGGGCAGGAGTGCTGTTGATGTTGATGTTGGTGTTGTTAGCGATGGTATTGGAGTTGGTGTTGGTGTTGGAGTTGGTGTTGGGGCAGGAGTGCTGTTGATGTTGATGTTGGTGTTGTTAGCGATGGTATTGGAGTTGGCGTTGTTGTTGGTGTTGGGGCTGGAGTGCTGTTGATGTTGATGTTGGTGTTGTTAGCGATTGTAATTGAGATGGTGTCGGTGTTGGTGGTGGGGCTGGAGTGCTGTTGATGTTGATGTTGGTGTTGTTAGCGATGGTATTGGAGGTGGCGTTGGTGTTGGTGGTAAGGCTGGAGTGTTATTGATATTCATGTTGGTGTTGTTAGCGATGGTATTGGAGTTGGTGTTGGTGTTGGTGGTGGGGCTGGAGTGCTGTTGATGTTGATGTTGGTTTTGTTAGCGATTGTATTGGAGTTGGTGTTGGTGGTGGGGCTGGAGTACTGTTGATGTTGATGTTGGTGTTGTTAGCGATGGTATTGGAGTTGGCGTTGGTGTTGGTGTTGGTGGTGGGGCTGGAGTGCTGTTTGTGTTGATGTTGGTGTTGTTAGCGATGGTATTGGAGTTGGCGTTGGTGTTGGTGGTGGGGCTGGAGTGCTGTTGATGTTGATGTTGGTGTTGTTAGCGATGGTATTGGAGTTGACGTTGGTGTTGGTGTTGGTGGTGTGTCGTGTGTGCTGTTCATGTTGATGTTGTGTTGTTAGCGATGGTATTGGAGTTGGTGTTGGTGTTGGTGTTGGTGGTGGGGCTGGAGTGCTGTTGATGTTGATGTTGGTGTTGTTAGCGATGGTATTGGAGTTGGCGTTGGTGTTGGTGTTGGTGTTGGGGCTGGAGTGCTGTTGATGTTGATGTTGGTGTTGTTATCGATGGTATTGGAGTTGGCGATGGTGTTGCTGGTGGGGCTGGAGTGCTGTTGATGTTGATGTCGGTGTTGTTAGCGATGGTATTGGAGTTGGTGTTGGTGTTGGAGTTGGTGTTGGTGTTGGAGTTGTTGTTGGGGCAGGAGTGCTGTTGATGTTGATGTTGGTGTTGTTAGCGATGGTATTGGAGTTGGTGTTGGTGTTGGAGTTGGTGTTGGGGCAGGAGTGCTGTTGATGTTGATGTTGGTGTTGTTAGCGATGGTATTGGAGTTGGTGTTGGTGTTGGAGTTGGTGTTGGTGTTGGAGTTGGTGTTGGGGCAGGAGTGCTGTTGATGTTGATGTTGGTGTTGTTAGCGATTGTAATGGAGTTGGTGTTGGTGTTGGTGGTGGGGCTGGAGTGCTGTTGATGTTGATGTTGGTGTTGTTAGCGATGGTATTGGAGGTGGCGTTGGTGTTGGTGGTGGGGCTGGAGTGTTGTTGATATTGATGTTGGTGTTGTTAGCGATGGTATTGGAGTTGGTGTTGGTGTTGGTGGTGGGGCTGGAGTGCTGTTGATGTTGATGTTGGTGTTGTTAGCGATGGTATTGGAGGTGGTGTTGGTGTTGGTGGTGGGCTTGGAGTGCTGTTGATGTTGATGTTGGTGTTGTTAGCGATGGTATTGGAGTTGGTGTTGGTGTTGGTGGTGGGGCTGGAGTGTTGTTGATGTTGATGTTGGTGTTGTTAGCGATGGTATTGGAGTTGGTGTTGGTGTTGGTGGTGGGGCGGGAGTGTTGTTGATGTTGATTTTGGTGTTGTTAGTGGTGTTATTGGAGGTGGCGTTGGTGTTGGTGGTGGGGCTGGAGTGCTGTTGATGTTGATGTTGGTGTTGTTAGCGATGGTATTGGAGTTGGTGTTGGAGTTCGTGGTTGGGCTGGAGTGCTGTTGATGTTGATGTTGGTGTTGTTAGCGATGGTATTGGAGTTGGTGTTGGAGTTGTGGGTGGGGCTGGAGTGCTGTTGATGTTGACATTGGTGTTGTTAGCGTTGGTATTGGAGTTGGCGTTGGTGTTGGTGTTGGGGCTGGAGTGCTGTTGATGTTGATGTTGGTGTTGTTAGCGAAGGTATTGGAGTTGGTGTTGGAGTTGTGGGTGGGGCTGGAGTGCTGTTGATGTTGATATTGGTGTTGTTAGCGATGGTATTGGAGTTGGCGTTGGTGTTGGTGTTGGGGCTGGAGTGCTGTTGATGTTGATGTTGGTGTTGTTAGCGATGGTATTGGAGTTGGTGTTGGTGTTGGTGGTCGGGCTGGAGTGCTGCTGATGTTGATGTTGGTGTTGTTAGCGATGGTATTGGAGCTGGCGTTGGTTTTGGTGGTGGGGCTGGAGTGCTGTTGATGTTGATGTTGGTGTTGTTAGCGATGGTATTGGAGCTGGCGTTGGTGTTGGTGGTGGGGCTGGAGTGCTGTTGATGTTGATGTTGGTGTTGTTAGCGATGGTATTGGAGCTGGCGTTGGTTTTGGTGGTGGGGCTGGAGTGCTGTTGATGTTGATGTTGGTGTTGTTAGCGATGGTATTGGAGCTGACGTTGGTTTTGGTGGTGGGGCTGGAGTGCTGTTGATGTTGATGTTGGTGTTGTTAGCGATGGTATTGGAGTTGTCGTTGGTGTTAGTGTTTATGGTGGGGCTGGAGTGCTGTTGATGTTGATGTTAGTGTTGTTAGCGATGGTATGGGAGTTGGTGTTGGTGGTGGGGTTGGAGTGCTGTTGATGTTGATGTTGGTGTTGCTAGCGATGGTTTTGGAGTTGGCCTTGGTGTTGGTGTTGGTGGTGGGGTTGGAGTGCTGTTGATGTTGATGTTGGTGTTGTTAGCGATGGTATTGGAGTTGGCGTTGGTGTTGGTGTTGGGGCTTGAGTGCTGTTGATGTTGATGTTAGTGTTGTTTGCGATGGTATGGGAGTTGGTGTTGGTGGTGGGGTTGGAGTGCTGTTGATGTTGCTGTTGGTGTTGTTAGCGATGGTATTGGTGTTGGCGTTGGTGTTGGTGTTGGTGGTGGGGTTGGAGTGCTGTTGATGTTGATGTTGGTGTTGGTAGCGATGGTATTGGAGTTGACGTTGGTGTTGGTGTTGGTGGTGTGTCGTGTGTGCTGTTCATGTTGATGTTGTGATGTTAGCGATGGTATTGGAGTTGGTGTTGGTGTTGGTGTTGGTGGTGGGGCTGGAATGCTGTTGATGTTGATGTTGGTGTTGTTAGCGATGGTATTGGAGTTGGCGTTGGTGTTGGTGTTGGTGTTGGGGCTGGAGTGCTGTTGATGTTGATGTTGGTGTTGTTAGCGATGGTATTGGAGTTGGTGTTGGTGTTGGAGTTGGTGTTGGTGTTGGAGTTGTTGTTGGGGCAGGAGTGCTGTTGATGTTGATGTTGGTGTTGTTAGCGATGGTATTGGAGTTGGTGTTGGTGTTGGAGTTGGTGTTGGGGCAGGAGTGCTGTTGATATTGATGTTGGTGTTGTTAGCGATGGTATTGGATTGGTGTTGGTGTTGGTGGTGGGGCTGGAGTGCTTTTTATGTTGATGTTGGTGTTGTTAGCGATGGTATTGGAGGTGGCGTTGGTGTTGGTGGTGGGGCTTGAGTGTTGTTGATATTGATGTTGGTGTTGTTAGCGATGGTATTGGAGTTGGTGTTGGTGTTGGTGGTGGGGCTGGAGTGTTGTTGATGTTGATGTTGGTGTTGTTAGCGATGGTATTGGAGTTGGTGTTGGTATTGGTGGTGGGGCTGGAGTGTTGTTGATGTTGATTTTGGTGTTGTTAGCGATGTTATTGGAGGTGGCGTTGGTGTTGGTGGTGGGGCTGGAGTGCTGTTGATGTTGATGTTGGTGTTGTTAGCGATGGTATTGGAGTTGGCGTTGTTGTTGGTGTTGGGGCTGGAACGCTGTTGATGTTGATGTTGGTGTTGTTAGCGATTGTAATGGAGTTGGCGTTGGTGTTGGTGGTGGGGCTGGAGTGCTGTTGATGTTGATGTTGGTGTTGTTAGCGATTGTATTGGAGTTGGTGTTGGTGTTGGTGGTGGGGCTGGAGTGCTGTTGATGTTGATGTTGGTGTTGTTAGCGATGGTATTGGAGTTGGTGTTGGTGTTGGTGTTGGGGCTGGAGTGCTGTTGATGTTGATGTTGGTGTTGTTAGCGATGGTATTGGAGTTGGTGTTGGTGTTGGTGGTGGGGCTGGAGTGCTGTTGATGTTGATGTTGATGTTGTTAGCGATGGTATTGGAGGTGGAGTTGGTGTTGGTGGTGGGGCTGGAGTGCTGTTGATGTTGATTTTGGTGTTGTTAGCGATGGTATTGGAGTTGGTGTTGGTGTTGGTGGTGGGGCTGGAGTGCTGTTGATGTTGATGTTGGTTTTGTTAGCGATTGTATTGGAGTTGGTGTTGGTGGTGGGGCTGGAGTACTGTTGATGTTGATGTTGGTGTTGTTAGCGATGGTATTGGAGTTGGCGTTGGTGTTGGTGGTGGGGCTGGAGTGCTGTTGATGTTGATGTTGGTGTTGTTAGCGATGGTATTGGAGTTGACGTTGGTGTTGGTGTTGGTGGTGGGTCGTGTGTGCTGTTCATGTTGATGTTGTGTTGTTAGCGATGGTATTGGAGTTGGTGTTGGTGTTGGTGTTGGTGGTGGGGCTGGAGTGCTGTTGATGTTGATGTTGGTGTTGTTAGCGATGGTATTGGAGTTGGCGTTGGTGTTGGTGTTGGTGTTGGGGCTGGAGTGCTGTTGATGTTGATGTTGGTGTTGTTATCGATGGTATTGGAGTTGGCGATGGTGTTGCTGGTGGGGCTGGAGTGCTGTTGATGTTGATGTTGGTGTTGTTAGCGATGGTATTGGAGTTGGCGTTGGTGTTGGTGTTGGTGGTGGGGCTGGAGTGCTGTTTGTGTTGATGTTGGTGTTGTTAGCGATGGTATTGGAGTTGGCGTTGGTGTTGGTGGTGGGGCTGGAGTGCTGTTGATGTTGATGTTGGTGTTGTTAGCGATGGTATTGGAGTTGGCGTTGGTGTTGGTGGTGGGGCTGGAGTGCTGTTGATGTTGATGTCGGTGTTGTTAGCGATGGTATTGGAGTTGTCGTTGGTGTTGGTGGTGGGGCTGGAGTGCTGTTGATGTTGATGTTGGTGTTGTTAGTGATGTTATTGGAGTTGGCGTTGGTGTTGGTGGTGGTGGTGTGTCGTGTGTGCTGTTCATGTTGATGTTGGTGTTGTTAGCGATGGTATTGGAGTTGACGTTGGTGTTGGTGTTGGTGGTGTGTCGTGTGTGCTGTTCATGTTGATGTTGTGTTGTTAGCGATGGTATTGGAGTTGGTGTTGGTGTTGGTGTTGGTGGTGGGGCTGGAGTGCTGTTGATGTTGATGTTGGTGTTGTTAGCGATGCTATTGGAGTTGGCGTTGGTGTTGGTGTTGGTGTTGGGGATGGAGTGCTGTTGATGTTGATGTTGGTGTTGTTATCGATGGTATTGGAGTTGGCGATGGTGTTGCTGGTGGGGCTGGAGTGCTGTTGATGTTGATGTTGGTGTTCTTAGCGATGGTATTGGAGTTGGTGTTGGTGTTGGAGTTGGTGTTGGGGCAGGAGTGCTGTTGATGTTGATGTTGGTGTTGTTAGCGATGGTATTGGAGATGGCGTTGTTGTTGGTGTTGGGGCTGGAGTGCTATTGATGTTGATGTTGGTGTTGTTAGCGATTGTAATGGAGTTGGTGTTGGTGTTTGTGTTGGGGCTGGAGTGCTGTTGATGTTGATGTTGGTGTTGTTAGCGATGGTATTGGAGGTGGCGTTGGTGTTGGTGGTGGGGCTGGAGTGTTGTTGATATTGATGTTGGTGTTGTTAGCGATGGTATTGGAGTTGGTGTTGGTGTTGGTGGTGGGGCTGGAGTGCTGTTGATGTTGATGTTGGTGTTGTTAGCGATGGTATTGGAGGTGGTGTTGGTGTTGGTGGTGGGCTTGGAGTGCTGTTGATGTTGATGTTGGTGTTGTTAGCGATGGTATTGGAGTTGGTGTTGGTGTTGGTGGTGGGGCTGGAGTGTTGTTGATGTTGATGTTGGTGTTGTTAGCGATGGTATTGGAGTTGGTGTTGGTGTTGGTGGTGGGGCGGGAGTGTTGTTGATGTTGATTTTGGTGTTGTTAGCGATGTTATTGGAGGTGGCGTTGGTGTTGGTGGTGGGGCTGGAGTGCTGTTGATGTTGATGTTGGTGTTGTTAGCGATGGTATTGGAGTTGGTGTTGGTGTTGGTGGTGGGGCTGGAGTGTTGTTGATGTTGATGTTGGTGTTGTTAGCGATGGTATTGGAGTTGGTGTTGGTATTGGTGGTGGGGCTGGAGTGTTGTTGATGTTGATTTTGGTGTTGTTAGCGATGTTATTGGAGGTGGCGTTGGTGTTGGTGGTGGGGCTGGAGTGCTGTTGATGTTGATGTTGGTGTTGTTAGCGATGGTATTGGAGTTGGCGTTGTTGTTGGTGTTGGGGCTGGAACGCTGTTGATGTTGATGTTGGTGTTGTTAGCGATTGTAATGGAGTTGGCGTTGGTGTTGGTGGTGGGGCTGGAGTGCTGTTGATGTTGATGTTGGTGTTGTTAGCGATTGTATTGGAGTTGGTGTTGGTGTTGGTGGTGGGGCTGGAGTGCTGTTGATGTTGATGTTGGTGTTGTTAGCGATGGTATTGGAGTTGGCGTTGGTGTTGGTGGTGGGGCTGGAGTGCTGTTGATGTTGATGTTGGTGTTGTTAGCGATGGTATTGGAGTTGGTGTTGGTGTTGGTGTTGGGGCTGGAGTGCTGTTGATGTTGATGTTGGTGTTGTTAGCGATGGTATTGGAGTTGGTGTTGGTGTTGGTGGTGGGGCTGGAGTGCTGTTGATGTTGATGTTGATGTTGTTAGCGATGGTATTGGAGGTGGAGTTGGTGTTGGTGGTGGGGCTGGAGTGCTGTTGATGTTGATTTTGGTGTTGTTAGCGATGGTATTGGAGTTGTTGTTGGTGTTGGTGGTGGGGCTGGAGTGCTGTTGATGTTGATGTTGGTTTTGTTAGCGATTGTATTGGAGTTGGTGTTGGTGGTGGGGCTGGAGTACTGTTGATGTTGATGTTGGTGTTGTTAGCGATGGTATTGGAGTTGGCGTTGGTGTTGGTGGTGGGGCTGGAGTGCTGTTGATGTTGATGTTGGTGTTGTTAGCGATGGTATTGGAGTTGACGTTGGTGTTGGTGTTGGTGGTGGGTCGTGTGTGCTGTTCATGTTGATGTTGTGTTGTTAGCGATGGTATTGGAGTTGGTGTTGGTGTTGGTGTTGGTGGTGGGGCTGGAGTGCTGTTGATGTTGATGTTGGTGTTGTTAGCGATGGTATTGGAGTTGGCGTTGGTGTTGGTGTTGGTGTTGGGGCTGGAGTGCTGTTGATGTTGATGTTGGTGTTGTTATCGATGGTATTGGAGTTGGCGATGGTGTTGCTGGTGGGGCTGGAGTGCTGTTGATGTTGATGTTGGTGTTGTTAGCGATGGTATTGGAGTTGGCGTTGGTGTTGGTGTTGGTGGTGGGGCTGGAGTGCTGTTTGTGTTGATGTTGGTGTTGTTAGCGATGGTATTGGAGTTGGCGTTGGTGTTGGTGGTGGGGCTGGAGTGCTGTTGATGTTGATGTTGGTGTTGTTAGCGATGGTATTGGAGTTGGCGTTGGTGTTGGTGGTGGGGCTGGAGTGCTGTTGATGTTGATGTCGGTGTTGTTAGCGATGGTATTGGAGTTGTCGTTGGTGTTGGTGGTGGGGCTGGAGTGCTGTTGATGTTGATGTTGGTGTTGTTAGTGATGTTATTGGAGTTGGCGTTGGTGTTGGTGGTGGTGGTGTGTCGTGTGTGCTGTTCATGTTGATGTTGGTGTTGTTAGCGATGGTATTGGAGTTGACGTTGGTGTTGGTGTTGGTGGTGTGTCGTGTGTGCTGTTCATGTTGATGTTGTGTTGTTAGCGATGGTATTGGAGTTGGTGTTGGTGTTGGTGTTGGTGGTGGGGCTGGAGTGCTGTTGATGTTGATGTTGGTGTTGTTAGCGATGTTATTGGAGTTGGCGTTGGTGTTGGTGTTGGTGTTGGGGCTGGAGTGCTGTTGATGTTGATGTTGGTGTTGTTATCGATGGTATTGGAGTTGGCGATGGTGTTGCTGGTGGGGCTGGAGTGCTGTTGATGTTGATGTTGGTGTTCTTAGCGATGGTATTGGAGTTGGTGTTGGTGTTGGAGTTGGTGTTGGGGCAGGAGTGCTGTTGATGTTGATGTTGGTGTTGTTAGCGATGGTATTGGAGATGGCGTTGTTGTTGGTGTTGGGGCTGGAGTGCTATTGATGTTGATGTTGGTGTTGTTAGCGATTGTAATGGAGTTGGTGTTGGTGTTGGTGTTGGGGCTGGAGTGCTGTTGATGTTGATGTTGGTGTTGTTAGCGATGGTATTGGAGGTGGCGTTGGTGTTGGTGGTGGGGCTGGAGTGTTGTTGATATTGATGTTGGTGTTGTTAGCGATGGTATTGGAGTTGGTGTTGGTGTTGGTGGTGGGGCTGGAGTGCTGTTGATGTTGATGTTGGTGTTGTTAGCGATGGTATTGGAGGTGGTGTTGGTGTTGGTGGTGGGCTTGGAGTGCTGTTGATGTTGATGTTGGTGTTGTTAGCGATGGTATTGGAGTTGGTGTTGGTGTTGGTGGTGGGGCTGGAGTGTTGTTGATGTTGATGTTGGTGTTGTTAGCGATGGTATTGGAGTTGGTGTTGGTGTTGGTGGTGGGGCGGGAGTGTTGTTGATGTTGATTTTGGTGTTGTTAGCGATGTTATTGGAGGTGGCGTTGGTGTTGGTGGTGGGGCTGGAGTGCTGTTGATGTTGATGTTGGTGTTGTTAGCGATGGTATTGGAGTTGGTGTTGGTGTTGGTGGTGGGGCTGGAGTGTTGTTGATGTTGATGTTGGTGTTGTTAGCGATGGTATTGGAGTTGGTGTTGGTGTTGGTGGTGGGGCTGGAGTGCTGTTGATGTTGATGTTGGTGTTGTTAGCGATGGTATTGGAGTTGGTGTTGGTGTTGGTGGTGGGGCGGTAGTGTTGTTGACGTTGATTTTGGTGTTGTTAGTGGTGTTATTGGCGGTGGCGTTGGTGTTGGTGGTGGGGCTGGAGTGCTGTTGATGTTGATGTTGGTGTTGTTAACGATGGTATTGGAGTTGGCGTTGGTGTTGGATGTGGGGCTGGAGTGCTGTTGATGTTGATGTTGGTGTTGTTAGGGATGGTATTGGAGTTGGCGTTGGTGTTGGTGGTGGGGCTGGAGTGCTGTTGATGTTGATGTTGGTGTTGTTAGCGATGGTATTGGAGTTGGTGTTGGAGTTGGTGGTTGGGCTGGAGTGCTGTTGATGTTGATGTTGGTGTTGTTAGCGATGGTATTGGAGTTGGTGTTGGAGTTGTGGGTGGGGCTGGAGTGCTGTTGATGTTGACATTGGTGTTGTTAGCGATGGTATTGGAGTTGGCGTTGGTGTTGGTGTTGGGGCTGGAGTGTTGTTGATGTTGATGTTGGTGTTGTTAGCGATGGTATTGGAGTTGGTGTTGGTGTTGGTGGTGGGGCTGGAGTGCTGCTGATGTTGATGTTGGTGTTGTTAGCGATGGCATTGGAGCTGGCGTTGGTTTTGGTGTTGGGGCTGGAGTGCTGTTGATGTTGATGTTGGTGTTGTTAGCGATGGTATTGGAGCTGGCGTTGGTTTTGGTGGTGGGGCTGGAGTGCTGTTCATGTTGATGTTGGTGTTGTTAGCGATGGTATTGGAGCTGGCGTTGGTCTTGGTGGTGGGGCTGGAGTGCTGTTGATGTTGATGTTGGTGTTGTTAGCGATGGTATTGGAGCTGACGTTGGTTTTAGTGGTGGGGCTGGAGTGCTGTTGATGTTGATGTTGGTGTTGTTAGCGATGGTATTGGAGTTGTCGTTGGTGTTAGTGTTTATGGTGGGGCTGGAGTGCTGTTGATGTTGATGTTAGTGTTGTTAGCGATGGTATGGGAGTTGGTGTTGGTGGTGGGGTTGGAGTGCTGTTGATGTTGATGTTGGTGTTGTTAGTGATAGTATTGGAGTTGGTGTTGGAGTTGGTGTTGGGGCTGGAGTGCTGTTGATGTTGCTGTTGGTGTTGTTAGCGATGGTATTGGTGTTGGCGTTGGTGTTGGTGTTGGTGGTGGGGTTGGAGTGCTGTTGATGTTGATGTTGGTGTTGTTAGCGATGGTATTGGAGTTGACGTTGGTGTTGGTGTTGGTGGTCTGTCGTGTGTGCTGTTCATGTTGATGTTGTGTTGTTAGCGATGGTATTGGAGTTGGTGTTGGTGTTGGTGTTGGTGGTGGGGCTGGAGTGCTGTTGATGTTGATGTTGGTGTTGTTATCGATGGTATTGGAGTTGGCGATGGTGTTGCTGGTGGGGCTGGAGTGCTGTTGATGTTGATGTTGGTGTTGTTAGCGATGGTATTGGAGTTGGTGTTGGTGTTGGAGTTGGTGTTGGTGTTGGAGTTGTTGTTGGGGCAGGAGTGCTGTTGATGTTGATGTTGGTGTTGTTAGCGATGGTATTGGAGTTGGTGTTGGTGTTGGAGTTGGTGTTGGGGCAGGAGTGCTGTTGATGTTGATGTTGGTGTTGTTAGCGATGGTATTGGAGTTGGCGTTCTTGTTGGTGTTGGGGCTGGAGTGCTGTTGATGTTGATGTTGGTGTTGTTAGCGATTGTAATGGAGTTGGTGTTGGTGTTGGTGGTGGGGCTGGAGTGCTGTTGATGTTGAAGTTGGTGTTGTTAGCGATGGTATTGGAGGTGGCGTTGGTGTCGGTGGTGGGGCTGGAGTGTTGTTGATATTGATGTTGGTGTTGTTAGCGATGGTATTGGAGTTGGTGTTGGTGTTGGTGGTGGGGCTGGAGTGCTGTTGATGTTGATGTTGGTGTTGTTAGCGATGGTATTGGAGGTGGTGTTGGTGTTGGTGGTCGGCTTGGAGTGCTGTTGATGTTGATGTTGGTGTTGTTAGCGATGGTATTGGAGTTGGTGTTGGTGTTGGTGGTGCGGCTGGAGTGTTGTTGATGTTGATGTTGGTGTTGTTAGCGATGGTATTGGAGTTGGTGTTGGTGTTGGTGGTGTGGCGGGAGTGTTGTTGATGTTGATTTTGGTGTTGTTAGCGATGTTATTGGAGGTGGCGTTGGTGTTGGTGGTGGGGCTGGAGTGCTGTTGATGTTCATGTTGGTGTTGTTAGCGATGGTATTGGAGTTGGTGTTGGTGTTGGTGGTGGGGCTGGAGTGCTGTTGATGTTGATGTTGGTGTTGTTAGCGATGGTATTGGAGTTGGTGTTGGTGTTGGTGGTGGGGCGGGAGTGTTGTTGATGTTGATTTTGGTGTTGTTAGTGGTGTTATTGGAGGTGGCGTTGGTGTTGGTGGTGGGGCTGGAGTGCTGTTGATGTTGATGTTGGTGTTGTTAACGATGGTATTGGAGTTGGTGTTGGTGGTGGGGCTGGAGTGCTGTTGATGTTGATGTTGGTGTTGTTAGCGATGGTATTGGAGTTGGTGTTGGTGTTGGTGGTGGGGCTGGAGTGCTGTTGATGTTGACATTGGTGTTGTTAGCGTTGGTATTGGAGTTGGCGTTGGTGTTGGTGTTGGGGCTGGAGTGCTGTTGATGTTGATGTTGGTGTTGTTAGCGATGGTATTGGAGTTGGTGTTGGAGTTGTGTGTGGGGCTGGAGTGCTGTTGATGTTGATGTTGGTGTTGTTAGCGATGGTATTGGAGTTGGTGTTGGTGTTAGTGGTGGGGCTGGAGTGCTGCTGATGTTGATGTTGGTGTTGTTAGCGATGGTATTGGAGTTGGCGTTGGTGTTGGTGTTGGGGCTGGAGTGCTGTTGATGTTGATGTTGGTGTTGTTAGCGATGGTATTGGAGTTGGTGTTGGTGTTGGTGGTGGGGCTGGAGTGCTGCTGATGTTGATGTTGGTGTTGTTAGCGATGGTATTGGAGTTGGCGTTGGTGTTGGTGTTGGGGCTGGAGTGTTGTTGATGTTGATGTTGGTGTTGTTAGCGATGGTATTGGAGCTGGCGTTGGTTTTGGTGGTGGGGCTGGAGTGCTGTTGATGTTGATGTTGGTGTTGTTAGCGATGGTATTGGAGCTGGCGTTGGTTTTGGTGGTGGGGCTGGAGTGCTGTTCATGTTGATGTTGGTGTTGTTAGCGATGGTATTGGAGCTGGCGTTGGTTTTGGTGGTGGGGCTGGAGTGCTGTTGATGTTGATGTTGGTGTTGTTAGCGATGGTATTGGAGCTGACGTTGGTTTTGGTGGTGGGGCTAGAGTGCTGTTGATGTTGATGTTGGTGTTGTTAGCGATGGTATTGGAGTTGTCGTTGGTGTTAGTGTTTATGGTGGGGCTGGAGTGCTGTTGATGTTGATGTTAGTGTTGTTAGCGATGGTATGGGAGTTGGTGTTGGTGGTGGGGTTGGAGTGCTGTTGATGTTGATGTTGGTGTTGTTAGCGATGGTATTGGAGTTGGTGTTGGTGTTGGTGGTGGGGCTGGAGTGCTGTTGATGTTGATGTTGGTGTTGTTAGTGATGGTATTGGAGTTGGTGTTGGAGTTGGTGTTGGGGCTGGAGTGCTGTTGATGTTGATGTTGGTGTTGTTAGCGATGGTATTGGTGTTGGCGTTGGTGTTGGTGTTGGTGGTGGGGTTGGAGTGCTGTTGATGTTGATGTTGGTGTTGTTAGCGATGGTATGGGAGTTGGTGTTGGTGTTGGTGGTGGGGCTGGAGTGTTATTGATATTGATGTTGGTGTTGTTAGCGATGGTATTGGAGTTGGTGTTGGAGTTGGTGTTGGGGCTGGAGTGCTGTTGATGTTGATGTTGGTGTTGTTAGCGATTGTAATGGAGTTGGTGTCGGTGTTGGTGGTGGGGCTGGAGTGCTGTTGATGTTGATGTTGGTGTTGTTAGCGATGGTATTGGAGGTGGCGTTGGTGTTGGTGGTGGGGCTGGAGTGTTATTGATATTGATGTTGGTGTTGTTAGCGATGGTATTGGAGTTGGTGTTGGTGGTGGGGCTGGAGTACTGTTGATGTTGATGTTGGTGTTGTTAGCGATGGTATTGTAGTTGGCGTTGGTGTTGGTGTTGGTGGTGGGGCTGGAGTGCTGTTGATGTTGATGTTGGTGTTGTTAGCGATGGTATTGGAGTTGGCGTTGGTGTTGGTGGTGGGGCTGGAGTGCTGTTGATGTTGATGTTGGTGTTGTTAGAGATGGTATTGGAGTTGGCGTTGGTGTTGGTGGTGGGGCTGGAGTGCTGTTGATGTTGATGTTGGTGTTGTTAGAGATGGTATTGGAGTTGGCGTTGGTTTTGGTGGTGGGGCTGGAGTGCTGTTGATGTTGATGTTGGTGTTGTTAGCGATGGTATTGGAGTTGACGTTGGTGTTGGTGGTGGTGGTGTGTCGTGTGTGCTGTTCATGTTGATGTTGTGTTGTTAGCGATGGTATTGGAGTTGGTGTTGGTGTTGGTGTTGGTGGTGGGGCTGGAGTGCTGTTGATGTTGATGTTGGTGTTGTTAGCGATGGTATTGGAGTTGGCGATGGTGTTGCTGGTGGGGCTGGAGTGCTGTTGATGTTGATGTTGGTGTTGTTAGCGATGATATTGGAGTTGGTGTTGGTGTTGGAGTTGGTGTTGTTGTTGGAGTTGTTGTTGGGGCAGGAGTGCTGTTGATGTTGGTGTTGTTAGCGATGGTATTGGAGTTGGTGTTGGTGTTGGTGGTGGGGCTGGAGTGCTGTTGATGTTGATGTTGGTGTTGTTAGCGATGGTATTGGAGGTGGTGTTGGTGTTGGTGGTGGGCTTGGAGTGCTGTTGATGTTGATGTTGGTGTTGTTAGCGATGGTATTGGAGTTGGTGTTGGTGTTGGTGGTGGGGCTGGAGTGTTGTTGATGTTGATGTTGGTGTTGTTAGCGATGGTATTGGAGTTGGTGTTGGTGTTGGTGGTGGGGCGGGAGTGTTGTTGATGTTGATTTTGGTGTTGTTAGCGATGTTATTGGAGGTGGCGTTGGTGTTGGTGGTGGGGCTGGAGTGCTGTTGATGTTCATGTTGGTGTTGTTAGCGATGGTATTGGAGTTGGTGTTGGTGTTGGTGGTGGGGCTGGAGTGCTGTTGATGTTGATGTTGGTGTTGTTAGCGATGGTATTGGAGTTGGTGTTGGTGTTGGTGGTGGGGCGGGAGTGTTGTTGCTGTTGATTTTGGTGTTGTTAGTGGTGTTATTGGAGGTGGCGTTGGTGTTGGTGGTGGGGCTGGAGTGCTGTTGATGTTGATGTTGGTGTTGTTAACGATGGTATTGGAGTTCGCGTTGGTGTTGGTGGTGGGGCTGGAGTGCTGTTGATGTTGATGTTGGTGTTGTTAGCGATGGTATTGGAGTTGGTGTTGGAGTTGGTGGTTGGGCTGGAGTGCTGTTGATGTTGATGTTGGTGTTGTTAGCGATGGTATTGGAGTTGGTGTTGGAGTTGTGGGTGGGCTAGAGTGCTGTTGATGTTGACATTGGTGTTGTTAGCGTTGGTATTGGAGTTGGCGTTGGTGTTGGTGTTGGTGTTGGGGCTGGAGTGCTGTTGATGTTGATGTTGGTGTTGTTAGCGATGGTATTGGAGTTGCTGTTGGAGTTGTGGGTGGGGCTGGAGTGCTGTTGATGTTGATGTTGGTGTTGTTAGCGATGGTATTGGAGTTGGTGTTGGTGTTAGTGGTGGGGCTGGAGTGCTGCTGATGTTGATGTTGGTGTTGTTAGCGATGGTATTGGAGTTGGCGTTGGTGTTGGTGTTGGGGCTGGAGTGCTGTTGATGTTGATGTTGGTGTTGTTAGCGATGGTATTGGAGTTGGTGTTGGTGTTGGTGGTGGGGCTGGAGTGCTGCTGATGTTGATGTTGGTGTTGTTAGCGATGGTATTGGAGTTGGCGTTGGTGTTGGTGTTGGGGCTGGAGTGTTGTTGATGTTGATGTTGGTGTTGTTAGCGATGGTATTGGAGCTGGCGTTGGTTTTGGTGGTGGGGCTGGAGTGCTTTTGATGTTGATGTTGGTGTTGTTAGCGATGGTATTGGAGCTGGCGTTGGTTTTGGTGGTGGGGCTGGAGTGCTGTTCATGTTGATGTTGGTGTTGTTAGCGATGGTATTGGAGCTGGCGTTGGTTTTGGTGGTGGGGCTGGAGTGCTGTTGATGTTGATGTTGGTGTTGTTAGCGATGGTATTGGAGCTGACGTTGGTTTTGGTGGTGGGGCTGGAGTGCTGTTGATGTTGATGTTGGTGTTGTTAGCGATGGTATTGGAGTTGTCGTTGGTGTTAGTGTTTATGGTGGGGCTGGAGTGCTGTTGATGTTGATGTTAGTGTTGTTAGCGATGGTATGGGAGTTGGTGTTGGTGGTGGGGTTGGAGTGCTGTTGATGTTGATGTTGGTGTTGTTAGCGATGGTTTTGGAGTTGGCGTTGGTGTTGGTGTTTGTGGTGGGGTTGGAGTGCTGTTGATGTTGATGTTGGTGTTGTTAGCGATGGTATTGGAGTTGGCGTTGGTGTTGGTGTTGGGGCTTGAGTGCTGTTGATGTTGATGTTGGTGTTGTTAGCGATGGTATTGGTGTTGGCGTTGGTGTTGGTGTTGGTGGTGGGGTTGGAGTGCTGTTGATGTTGATGTTGGTGTTGTTAGCGATGGTATTGGAGTTGGTGTTGGTGTTGGTGGTGGGGCTGGAGTGCTGTTGATGTTGATGTTGGTGTTGTTAGCGATGGTATTGGAGTTGGTGTTGGTGTTGGAGTTGGTGTTGGGGCAGGAGTGCTGTTGATGTTGATGTTGGTGTTGTTAGCGATGGTATTGGAGTTGGCGTTCTTGTTGGTGTTGGGGCTGGAGTGCTGTTGATGTTGATGTTGGTGTTGTTAGCGATTGTAATGGAGTTGGTGTTGGTGTTGGTGGTGGGGCTGGAGTGCTGTTGATGTTGAAGTTGGTGTTGTTAGCGATGGTATTGGAGGTGGCGTTGGTGTTGGTGGTGGGGCTGGAGTGTTGTTGATATTGATGTTGGTGTTGTTAGCGATGGTATTGGAATTGGTGTTGGTGTTGGTGGTGGGGCTGGAGTGCTGTTGATGTTGATGTTGGTGTTGTTAGCGATGGTATTGGAGGTGGTGTTGGTGTTGGTGGTGGGCTTGGAGTGCTGTTGATGTTGATGTTGGTGTTGTTAGCGATGGTATTGGAGTTGGTGTTGGTGTTGGTGGTGGGGCTGGAGTGTTGTTGATGTTGATGTTGGTGTTGTTAGCGATGGTATTGGAGTTGGTGTTGGTGTTGGTGGTGGGGCGGGAGTGTTGTTGATGTTGATTTTGGTGTTGTTAGAGATGTTATTGGAGGTGGCGTTGGTGTTGGTGGTGGGGCTGGAGTGCTGTTGATGTTGATGTTGGTGTTGTTAACGATGGTATTGGAGTTGGCGTTGGTGTTGGTGGTGGGGCTGGAGTGCTGTTGATGTTGATGTTGGTGTTGTTAGCGATGGTATTGGAGTTGGTGTTGGTGTTGGTGGTGGGGCTGGAGTGCTGCTGATGTTGATGTTGGTGTTGTTAGCGATGGTATTGGAGTTGGTGTTGGAGTTGTGGGTGGGGCTGGAGTGCTGTTGATGTTGATGTTGGTGTTGTTAGCGATGGTATTGGAGTTGGTGTTGGTGTTAGTGGTGGGGCTGGAGTGCTGCTGATGTTGATGTTGGTGTTGTTAGCGATGGTATTGGAGTTGGCGTTGGTGTTGGTGTTGGGGCTGGAGTGCTGTTGATGTTGATGTTGGTGTTGTTAGCGATGGTATTGGAGTTGGTGTTGGTGTTGGTGGTGGGGCTGGAGTGCTGCTGATGTTGATGTTGGTGTTGTTAGCGATGGTATTGGAGTTGGCGTTGGTGTTGGTGTTGGGGCTGGAGTGTTGTTGATGTTGATGTTGGTGTTGTTAGCGATGGTATTGGAGCTGGCGTTGGTTTTGGTGGTGGGGCTGGAGTGCTGTTGATGTTGATGTTGGTGTTGTTAGCGATGGTATTGGAGCTGGCGTTGGTTTTGGTGGTGGGGCTGGAGTGCTGTTCATGTTGATGTTGGTGTTGTTAGCGATGGTATTGGAGCTGGCGTTGGTTTTGGTGGTGGGGCTGGAGTGCTGTTGATGTTGATGTTGGTGTTGTTAGCGATGGTATTGGGGCTGACGTTGGTTTTGGTGGTGGGGCTGGAGTGCTGTTGATGTTGATGTTGGTGTTGTTAGCGATGGTATTGGAGTTGTCGTTGGTGTTAGTGTTTCTGGTGGGGCTGGAGTGCTGTTGATGTTGATGTTAGTGTTGTTAGCGATGGTATGGGAGTTGGTGTTGGTGGTGGGGTTGGAGTGCTGTTGATGTTGATGTTGGTGTTGTTAGCGATGGTATTGGAGTTGGTGTTGGTGTTGGTGGTGGGGCTGGAGTGCTGTTGATGTTGATGTTGGTGTTGTTAGTGATGGTATTGGAGTTGGTGTTGGAGTTGGTGTTGGGGCTGGAGTGCTGTTGATGTTGATGTTGGTGTTGTTAGCGATGGTATTGGTGTTGGCGTTGGTGTTGGTGTTGGTGGTGGGGTTGGAGTGCTGTTGATGTTGATGTTGGTGTTGTTAGCGATGGTATGGGAGTTGGTGTTGGTGTTGGTGGTGGGGCTGGAGTGTTATTGATATTGATGTTGGTGTTGTTAGCGATGGTATTGGAGTTGGTGTTGGAGTTGGTGTTGGGGCTGGAGTGCTGTTGATGTTGATGTTGGTGTTGTTAGCGATTGTAATGGAGTTGGTGTCGGTGTTGGTGGTGGGGCTGGAGTGCTGTTGATGTTGATGTTGGTGTTGTTAGCGATGGTATTGGAGTTGGTGTTGGTGGTGGGGCTGGAGTACTGTTGATGTTGATGTTGGTGTTGTTAGCGATGGTATTGTAGTTGGCGTTGGTGTTGGTGTTGGTGGTGGGGCTGGAGTGCTGTTGATGTTGATGTTGGTGTTGTTAGCGATGGTATTGGAGTTGGCGTTGGTGTTGGTGGTGGGGCTGGAGTGCTGTTGATGTTGATGTTGGTGTTGTTAGCGATGGTATTGGAGTTGGCGTTGGTGTTGGTGGTGGGGCTGGAGTGCTGTTGATGTTGATGTTGGTGTTGTTAGCGATGGTATTGGAGTTGGCGTTGGTGTTGGTGGTGGGGCTGGAGTGCTGTTGATGTTGATGTTGGTGTTGTTAGCGATGGTATTGGAGTTGGCGTTGGTGTTGGTGGTGGGGCTGGAGTGCTGTTGATGTTGATGTTGGTGTTGTTAGAGATGGTATTGGAGTTGGCGTTGGTGTTGGTGGTGGGGCTGGAGTGCTGTTGATGTTGATGTTGGTGTTGTTAGCGATGGTATTGGAGTTGACGTTGGTGTTGGTGTTGGTGGTGTGTCGTGTGTGCTGTTCATGTTGATGTTGTGTTGTTAGCGATGGTATTGGAGTTGGTGTTGGTGTTGGTGTTGGTGGTGGGGCTGGAGTGCTGTTGATGTTGATGTTGGTGTTGTTAGCGATGGTATTGGAGTTGGCGATGGTGTTGCTGGTGGGGCTGGAGTGCTGTTGATGTTGATGTTGGTGTTGTTAGCGATGGTATTGGAGTTGGTGTTGGTGTTGGAGTTGGTGTTGGTGTTGGAGTTGTTGTTGGGGCAGGAGTGCTGTTGATGTTGGTGTTGTTAGCGATGGTATTGGAGTTGGTGTTGGTGTTGGAGTTGTTGTTGGGGCAGGAGTGCTGTTGATGTTGGTGTTGTTAGCGATGGTATTGGAGTTGGCGTTGTTGTTGGTGTTGGGGCTGGAGTGCTGTTGATGTTGATGTTGGTGTTGTTAGCGATTGTAATGGAGTTGGTGTTGGTGTTGGTGGGGGGCTGGAGTGCTGTTGATGTTGAAGTTGGTGTTGTTAGCGATGGTATTGGAGGTGGCGTTGGTGTTGGTGGTGGGGCTGGAGTGTTGTTGATATTGATGTTGGTGTTGTTAGCGATGGTATTGGAGTTGGTGTTGGTGTTGGTGGTGGGGCTGGAGTGCTGTTGATGTTGATGTTGGTGTTGTTAGCGATGGTATTGGAGTTGGCGTTGGTGTTGGTGTTGGGGCTGGAGTGTTGTTGATGTTGATGTTGGTGTTGTTAGCGATGGTATTGGAGCTGGCGTTGGTTTTGGTGGTGGGGCTGGAGTGCTGTTGATGTTGATGTTGGTGTTGTTAGCGAATGTATTGGAGCTGGCGTTGGTTTTGGTGGTGGGGCTGGAGTGCTGTTCATGTTGATGTTGGTGTTGTTAGCGATGGTATTGGAGCTGGCGTTGGTTTTGGTGGTGGGGCTGGAGTGCTGTTGATGTTGATGTTGGTGTTGTTAGCGATGGTATTGGAGCTGACGTTGGTTTTGGTGGTGGGGCTAGAGTGCTGTTGATGTTGATGTTGGTGTTGTTAGCGATGGTATTGGAGTTGTCGTTGGTGTTAGTGTTTATGGTGGGGCTGGAGTGCTGTTGATGTTGATGTTAGTGTTGTTAGCGATGGTATGGGAGTTGGTGTTGGTGGTGGGGTTGGAGTGCTGTTGATGTTGATGTTGGTGTTGTTAGCGATGGTATTGGAGTTGGTGTTGGTGTTGGTGGTGGGGCTGGAGTGCTGTTGATGTTGATGTTGGTGTTGTTAGTGATGGTATTGGAGTTGGTGTTGGAGTTGGTGTTGGGGCTGGAGTGCTGTTGATGTTGATGTTGGTGTTGTTAGCGATGGTATTGGTGTTGGCGTTGGTGTTGGTGTTGGTGGTGGGGTTGGAGTGCTGTTGATGTTGATGTTGGTGTTGTTAGCGATGGTATGGGAGTTGGTGTTGGTGTTGGTGGTGGGGCTGGAGTGTTATTGATATTGATGTTGGTGTTGTTAGCGATGGTATTGGAGTTGGTGTTGGAGTTGGTGTTGGGGCTGGAGTGCTGTTGATGTTGATGTTGGTGTTGTTAGCGATTGTAATGGAGTTGGTGTCGGTGTTGGTGGTGGGGCTGGAGTGCTGTTGATGTTGATGTTGGTGTTGTTAGCGATGGTATTGGAGGTGGCGTTGGTGTTGGTGGTGGGGCTGGAGTGTTATTGATATTGATGTTGGTGTTGTTAGCGATGGTATTGGAGTTGGTGTTGGTGGTGGGGCTGGAGTACTGTTGATGTTGATGTTGGTGTTGTTAGCGATGGTATTGTAGTTGGCGTTGGTGTTGGTGTTGGTGGTGGGGCTGGAGTGCTGTTGATGTTGATGTTGGTGTTGTTAGCGATGGTATTGGAGTTGGCGTTGGTGTTGGTGGTGGGGCTGGAGTGCTGTTGATGTTGATGTTGGTGTTGTTAGAGATGGTATTGGAGTTGGCGTTGGTGTTGGTGGTGGGGCTGGAGTGCTGTTGATGTTGATGTTGGTGTTGTTAGAGATGGTATTGGAGTTGGCGTTGGTTTTGGTGGTGGGGCTGGAGTGCTGTTGATGTTGATGTTGGTGTTGTTAGCGATGGTATTGGAGTTGACGTTGGTGTTGGTGGTGGTGGTGTGTCGTGTGTGCTGTTCATGTTGATGTTGTGTTGTTAGCGATGGTATTGGAGTTGGTGTTGGTGTTGGTGTTGGTGGTGGGGCTGGAGTGCTGTTGATGTTGATGTTGGTGTTGTTAGTGATGGTATTGGAGTTGGCGATGGTGTTGCTGGTGGGGCTGGAGTGCTGTTGATGTTGATGTTGGTGTTGTTAGCGATGATATTGGAGTTGGTGTTGGTGTTGGAGTTGGTGTTGTTGTTGGAGTTGTTGTTGGGGCAGGAGTGCTGTTGATGTTGGTGTTGTTAGCGATGGTATTGGAGTTGGTGTTGGTGTTGGTGGTGGGGCTGGAGTGCTGTTGATGTTGATGTTGGTGTTGTTAGCGATGGTATTGGAGGTGGTGTTGGTGTTGGTGGTGGGCTTGGAGTGCTGTTGATGTTGATGTTGGTGTTGTTAGCGATGGTATTGGAGTTGGTGTTGGTGTTGGTGGTGGGGCTGGAGTGCTGCTGATGTTGATGTTGGTGTTGTTAGCGATGGTATTGGAGTTGGCGTTGGTGTTGGTGTTGGGGCTGGAGTGTTGTTGATGTTGATGTTGGTGTTGTTAGCGATGGTATTGGAGCTGGCGTTGGTTTTGGTGGTGGGGCTGGAGTGCTTTTGATGTTGATGTTGGTGTTGTTAGCGATGGTATTGGAGCTGGCGTTGGTTTTGGTGGTGGGGCTGGAGTGCTGTTCATGTTGATGTTGGTGTTGTTAGCGATGGTATTGGAGCTGGCGTTGGTTTTGGTGGTGGGGCTGGAGTGCTGTTGATGTTGATGTTGGTGTTGTTAGCGATGGTATTGGAGCTGACGTTGGTTTTGGTGGTGGGGCTGGAGTGCTGTTGATGTTGATGTTGGTGTTGTTAGCGATGGTATTGGAGTTGTCGTTGGTGTTAGTGTTTATGGTGGGGCTGGAGTGCTGTTGATGTTGATGTTAGTGTTGTTAGCGATGGTATGGGAGTTGGTGTTGGTGGTGGGGTTGGAGTGCTGTTGATGTTGATGTTGGTGTTGTTAGCGATGGTTTTGGAGTTGGCGTTGGTGTTGGTGTTTGTGGTGGGGTTGGAGTGCTGTTGATGTTGATGTTGGTGTTGTTAGCGATGGTATTGGAGTTGGCGTTGGTGTTGGTGTTGGGGCTTGAGTGCTGTTGATGTTGATGTTGGTGTTGTTAGCGATGGTATTGGTGTTGGCGTTGGTGTTGGTGTTGGTGGTGGGGTTGGAGTGCTGTTGATGTTGATGTTGGTGTTGTTAGCGATGGTATTGGAGTTGGTGTTGGTGTTGGTGGTGGGGCTGGAGTGCTGTTGATGTTGATGTTGGTGTTGTTAGCGATGGTATTGGAGTTGGTGTTGGTGTTGGAGTTGGTGTTGGGGCAGGAGTGCTGTTGATGTTGATGTTGGTGTTGTTAGCGATGGTATTGTAGTTGGCGTTCTTGTTGGTGTTGGGGCTGGAGTGCTGTTGATGTTGATGTTGGTGTTGTTAGCGATTGTAATGGAGTTGGTGTTGGTGTTGGTGGTGGGGCTGGAGTGCTGTTGATGTTGAAGTTGGTGTTGTTAGCGATGGTATTGGAGGTGGCGTTGGTGTTGGTGGTGGGGCTGGAGTGTTGTTGATATTGATGTTGGTGTTGTTAGCGATGGTATTGGAATTGGTGTTGGTGTTGGTGGTGGGGCTGGAGTGCTGTTGATGTTGATGTTGGTGTTGTTAGCGATGGTATTGGAGGTGGTGTTGGTGTTGGTGGTGGGCTTGGAGTGCTGTTGATGTTGATGTTGGTGTTGTTAGCGATGGTATTGGAGTTGGTGTTGGTGTTGGTGGTGGGGCTGGAGTGTTGTTGATGTTGATGTTGGTGTTGTTAGCGATGGTATTGGAGTTGGTGTTGGTGTTGGTGGTGGGGCGGGAGTGTTGTTGATGTTGATTTTGGTGTTGTTAGCGATGTTATTGGAGGTGGCGTTGGTGTTGGTGGTGGGGCTGGAGTGCTGTTGATGTTCATGTTGGTGTTGTTAGCGATGGTATTGGAGTTGGTGTTGGTGTTGGTGGTGGGGCTGGAGTGCTGTTGATGTTGATGTTGGTGTTGTTAGCGATGGTATTGGAGTTGTTGTTGGTGTTGGTGGTGGGGCGGGAGTGTTGTTGATGTTGATTTTGGTGTTGTTAGTGGTGTTATTGGAGGTGGCGTTGGTGTTGGTGGTGGGGCTGGAGTGCTGTTGATGTTGATGTTGGTGTTGTTAACGATGGTATTGGAGTTGGCGTTGGTGTTGGTGGTGGGGCTTGAGTGCTGTTGATGTTGATGTTGGTGTTGTTAGCGATTGTATTGGAGTTGGTGTTGGTGTTGGTGGTGGGGCTGGAGTGCTGCTGATGTTGATGTTGGTGTTGTTAGCGATGGTATTGGAGTTGGTGTTGGAGTTGTGGGTGGGGCTGGAGTGCTGTTGATGTTGATGTTGGTGTTGTTAGCGATGGTATTGGAGTTGGTGTTGGTGTTAGTGGTGGGGCTGGAGTGCTGCTGATGTTGATGTTGGTGTTGTTAGCGATGGTATTGGAGTTGGCGTTGGTGTTGGTGTTGGGGCTGGAGTGCTGTTGATGTTGATGTTGGTGTTGTTAGCGATGGTATTGGAGTTGGTGTTGGTGTTGGTGGTGGGGCTGGAGTGCTGCTGATGTTGATGTTGGTGTTGTTAGCGATGGTATTGGAGTTGGCGTTGGTGTTGGTGTTGGGGCTGGAGTGTTGTTGATGTTGATGTTGGTGTTGTTAGCGATGGTATTGGAGCTGGCGTTGGTTTTGGTGGTGGGGCTGGAGTGCTGTTGATGTTGATGTTGGTGTTGTTAGCGATGGTATTGGAGCTGGCGTTGGTTTTGGTGGTGGGGCTGGAGTGCTGTTCATGTTGATGTTGGTGTTGTTAGCGATGGTATTGGAGCTGGCGTTGGTTTTGGTGGTGGGGCTGGAGTGCTGTTGATGTTGATGTTGGTGTTGTTAGCGATGGTATTGGGGCTGACGTTGGTTTTGGTGGTGGGGCTGGAGTGCTGTTGATGTTGATGTTGGTGTTGTTAGCGATGGTATTGGAGTTGTCGTTGGTGTTAGTGTTTATGGTGGGGCTGGAGTGCTGTTGATGTTGATGTTAGTGTTGTTAGCGATGGTATGGGAGTTGGTGTTGGTGGTGGGGTTGGAGTGCTGTTGATGTTGATGTTGGTGTTGTTAGCGATGGTATTGGAGTTGGTGTTGGTGTTGGTGGTGGGGCTGGAGTGCTGTTGATGTTGATGTTGGTGTTGTTAGTGATGGTATTGGAGTTGGTGTTGGAGTTGGTGTTGGGGCTGGAGTGCTGTTGATGTTGATGTTGGTGTTGTTAGCGATGGTATTGGTGTTGGCGTTGGTGTTGGTGTTGGTGGTGGGGTTGGAGTGCTGTTGATGTTGATGTTGGTGTTGTTAGCGATGGTATGGGAGTTGGTGTTGGTGTTGGTGGTGGGGCTGGAGTGTTATTGATATTGATGTTGGTGTTGTTAGCGATGGTATTGGAGTTGGTGTTGGAGTTGGTGTTGGGGCTGGAGTGCTGTTGATGTTGATGTTGGTGTTGTTAGCGATTGTAATGGAGTTGGTGTCGGTGTTGGTGGTGGGGCTGGAGTGCTGTTGATGTTGATGTTGGTGTTGTTAGCGATGGTATTGGAGTTGGTGTTGGTGGTGGGGCTGGAGTACTGTTGATGTTGATGTTGGTGTTGTTAGCGATGGTATTGTAGTTGGCGTTGGTGTTGGTGTTGGTGGTGGGGCTGGAGTGCTGTTGATGTTGATGTTGGTGTTGTTAGCGATGGTATTGGAGTTGGCGTTGGTGTTGGTGGTGGGGCTGGAGTGCTGTTGATGTTGATGTTGGTGTTGTTAGCGATGGTATTGGAGTTGGCGTTGGTGTTGGTGGTGGGGCTGGAGTGCTGTTGATGTTGATGTTGGTGTTGTTAGCGATGGTATTGGAGTTGGCGTTGGTGTTGGTGGTGGGGCTGGAGTGCTGTTGATGTTGATGTTGGTGTTGTTAGCGATGGTATTGGAGTTGGCGTTGGTGTTGGTGGTGGGGCTGGAGTGCTGTTGATGTTGATGTTGGTGTTGTTAGAGATGGTATTGGAGTTGGCGTTGGTGTTGGTGGTGGGGCTGGAGTGCTGTTGATGTTGATGTTGGTGTTGTTAGCGATGGTATTGGAGTTGACGTTGGTGTTGGTGTTGGTGGTGTGTCGTGTGTGCTGTTCATGTTGATGTTGTGTTGTTAGCGATGGTATTGGAGTTGGTGTTGGTGTTGGTGTTGGTGGTGGGGCTGGAGTGCTGTTGATGTTGATGTTGGTGTTGTTAGCGATGGTATTGGAGTTGGCGATGGTGTTGCTGGTGGGGCTGGAGTGCTGTTGATGTTGATGTTGGTGTTGTTAGCGATGGTATTGGAGTTGGTGTTGGTGTTGGAGTTGGTGTTGGTGTTGGAGTTGTTGTTGGGGCAGGAGTGCTGTTGATGTTGGTGTTGTTAGCGATGGTATTGGAGTTGGTGTTGGTGTTGGAGTTGTTGTTGGGGCAGGAGTGCTGTTGATGTTGGTGTTGTTAGCGATGGTATTGGAGTTGGCGTTGTTGTTGGTGTTGGGGCTGGAGTGCTGTTGATGTTGATGTTGGTGTTGTTAGCGATTGTAATGGAGTTGGTGTTGGTGTTGGTGGGGGGCTGGAGTGCTGTTGATGTTGAAGTTGGTGTTGTTAGCGATGGTATTGGAGGTGGCGTTGGTGTTGGTGGTGGGGCTGGAGTGTTGTTGATATTGATGTTGGTGTTGTTAGCGATGGTATTGGAGTTGGTGTTGGTGTTGGTGGTGGGGCTGGAGTGCTGTTGATGTTGATGTTGGTGTTGTTAGCGATGGTATTGGAGGTGGTGTTGGTGTTGGTGGTGGGCTTGGAGTGCTGTTGATGTTGATGTTGGTGTTGTTAGCGATGGTATTGGAGTTGGTGTTGGTGTTGGTGGTGGGGCTGGAGTGTTGTTGATGTTGATGTTGGTGTTGTTAGCGATGGTATTGGAGTTGGTGTTGGTGTTGGTGGTGGGGCGGGAGTGTTGTTGATGTTGATTTTGGTGTTGTTAGCGACGTTATTGGAGGTGGCGTTGGTGTTGGTGGTGGGGCTGGAGTGCTGTTGATGTTCATGTTGGTGTTGTTAGCGATGGTATTGGACTTGGTGTTGGTGTTGGTGGTGGGGCTGGAGTGCTGTTGATGTTGATGTTGGTGTTGTTAGCGATGGTATTGGAGTTGGTGTTGGAGTTGGGGTGGGGCTGGAGTGCTGTTGATGTTGATGTTGGTGTTGTTAGCGATGGTATTGGAGTTGGTGTTGGTGTTAGTGGTGGGGCTGGAGTGCTGCTGATGTTGATGTTGGTGTTGTTAGCGATGGTATTGGAGTTGGCGTTGGTGTTGGTGTTGGGGCTGGAGTGCTGTTGATGTTGATGTTGGTGTTGTTAGCGATGGTATTTGAGTTGGTGTTGGTGTTGTTGGTGGGGCTGGAGTGCTGCTGATGTTGATGTTGGTGTTGTTAGCGATGGTATTGGAGTTGGCGTTGGTGTTGGTGTTGGGGCTGGAGTGTTGTTGATGTTGATGTTGGTGTTGTTAGCGATGGTATTGGAGCTGGCGTTGGTTTTGGTGGTGGGGCTGGAGTGCTGTTGATGTTGATGTTGGTGTTGTTAGCGATGGTATTGGAGCTGGCGTTGGTTTTGGTGGTGGGGCTGGAGTGCTGTTCATGTTGATGTTGGTGTTGTTAGCGATGATATTGGAGCTGGCGTTGGTTTTGGTGGTGGGGCTGGAGTGCTGTTGATGTTGATGTTGGTGTTGTTAGCGATGGTATTGGAGCTGACGTTGGTTTTGGTGGTGGGGCTGGAGTGCTGTTGATGTTGATGTTGGTGTTGTTAGCGATGGTATTGGAGTTGTCGTTGGTGTTAGTGTTTATGGTGGGGCTGGAGTGCTGTTGATGTTGATGTTAGTGTTGTTAGCGATGGTATGGGTGTTGGTGTTGGTGGTGGGGTTGGAGTGCTGTTGATGTTGATGTTGGTGTTGTTAGCGATGGTTTTGGAGTTGGCGTTGGTGTTGGTGTTTGTGGTGGGGTTGGAGTGCTGTTGATGTTGATGTTGGTGTTGTTAGCGATGGTATTGGAGTTGGCGTTGGTGTTGGTGTTGGGGCTTGAGTGCTGTTGATGTTAATGTTGGTGTTGTTAGCGATGGTATTGGTGTTGGCGTTGGTGTTGGTGTTGGTGGTGGGGTTGGAGTGCTGTTGATGTTGATGTTGGTGTTGTTAGCGATGGTATTGGAGTTGGTGTTGGTGTTGGTGGTGGGGCTGGAGTGCTGTTGATGTTGATGTTGGTGTTGTTAGTGATGGTATTGGAGTTGGTGTTGGAGTTGGTGTTGGGGCTGGAGTGCTGTTGATGTTGATGTTGGTGTTGTTAGCGATGGTATTGGTGTTGGCGTTGGTGTTGGTGTTGGTGGTGGGGTTGGAGTGCTGTTGATGTTGATGTTGGTGTTGTTAGCGATGGTATGGGAGTTGGTGTTGGAGTTGGTGTTGGGGCTGGAGTGCTGTTGATGTTGATGTTGGTGTTGTTAGCGATTGTAATGGAGTTGGTGTCGGTGTTGGTGGTGGGGCTGGAGTGCTGTTGATGTTGATGTTGGTGTTGTTAGCGATGGTATTGGAGGTGGCGTTGGTGTTGGTGGTGGGGCTGGAGTGTTATTTATATTGATGTTGGTGTTGTTAGCGATGGTATTGGAGTTGGTGTTGGTGGTGGGCCTGGAGTACTGTTGATGTTGATGTTGGTGTTGTTAGCGATGGTATTGTAGTTGGCGTTGGTGTTGGTGTTGGTGGTGGGGCTGGAGTGCTGTTGATGTTGATGTTGGTGTTGTTAGCGATGGTATTGGAGTTGGTGTTGGTGTTGGTGGTGGGGCTGGAGTGCTGTTGATGTTGATGTTGGTGTTGTTAGAGATGGTATTGGAGTTGGCGTTGGTGTTGGTGGTGGGGCTGGAGTGCTGTTGATGTTGATGTTGGTGTTGTTAGAGATGGTATTGGAGTTGGCGTTGGTGTTGGTGGTGGGGCTGGAGTGCTGTTGATGTTGATGTTGGTGTTGTTAGCGATGGTATTGGAGTTGACGTTGGTGTTGGTGTTGGTGGTGTGTCGTGTGTGCTGTTCATGTTGATGTTGTGTTGTTAGCGATGGTATTGGAGTTGGTGTTGGTGTTGGTGTTGGTGGTGGGGCTGGAGTGCTGTTGATGTTGATGTTGGTGTTGTTAGCGATGGTATTGGAGTTGGCGATGGTGTTGCTGGTGGGGCTGGAGTGCTGTTGATGTTGATGTTGGTGTTGTTAGCGATGGTATTGGAGTTGGTGTTGGTGTTGGAGTTGGTGGTGGTGTTGGAGTTGTTGTTGGGGCAGGAGTGCTGTTGATGTTGATGTTGTTAGCGATGGTATTGGAGTTGGTGTTGGTGTTGGAGTTGTTGTTGGGGCAGGAGTGCTGTTGATGTTGATGTTGGTGTTGTTAGCGATTGTAATGGAGGTGGCCTTGGTGTTGGTGGTGGGGCTGGAGTGTTGTTGATATTGATGTTGGTGTTGTTAGCGATGGTATTGGAGTTGGTGTTGGTGTTGGTGGTGGGGCTGGAGTGCTGTTGATGTTGATGTTGGTGTTGTTAGCGATGGTATTGGAGGTGGTGTTGGTGTTGGTGGTGGGCTTGGAGTGCTGTTGATGTTGATGTTGGTGTTGTTAGCGATGGTATTGGAGGTGGCGTTGGTGTTGGTGGTGGGGCTGGAGTGTTGTTGATATTGATGTTGGTGTTGTTAGCGATGGTATTGGAGTTGGTGTTGGTGTTGGTGGTGAGGCTGGAGTGCTGTTGATGTTGATGTTGGTGTTGTTAGCGATGGTATTGGAGGTGGTGTTGGTGTTGGTGGTGGGGTTGGAGTGCTGTTGATGTTGATGTTGGTGTTGTTAGCGATGGTATTGGAGGTGGCGTTGGTGTTGGTGGTGGGGCTGGAGTGTTGTTGATATTGATGTTGGTGTTGTTAGCGATGGTATTGGAGTTGGTGTTGGTGTTGGTGGTGGGGCTGGAGTGCTGTTGATGTTGATGTTGGTGTTGTTAGCGATGGTATTGGAGGTGGTGTTGGTGTTGGTGGTGGGCTTGGAGTGCTGTTGATGTTGATGTTGGTGTTGTTAGCGATGGTATTGGAGTTGGTGTTGGTGTTGGTGGTGGGGCTGGAGTGCTGTTGATGTTGATGTTGGTGTTGTTAGCGATGGTATTGGAGTTGGGGTTGGTGTTGGTGGTGGGGCTGGAGTGCTGTTGATGTTGATGTTGGTGTTGTTAGCGATGGTATTGGAGTTGGTGTTGGTGTTGGTGTTGGTGGTGGGGCTGGAGTGCTGTTGATGTTGATGTTGGTGTTGTTAGCGATGGTATTGGAGTTGGTGTTGGTGTTGGTGGTGGGGCTGGAGTGCTGTTGATGTTGATGTTGGTGTTGTTAGCGATGGTATTGGAGTTGGTGTTGGTGTTGGTGGTGGGGCTGGAGTGCTGTTGATGTTGATGTTGGTGTTGTTAGCGATGGTATTGGAGTTGGTGTTGGTGTTGGTGGTGGGGCGGGAGTGTTGTTGATGTTGATTTTGGTGTTGTTAGTGGTGTTATTGGAGGTGGCGTTGGTGTTGGTGGTGGGGCTGGAGTGCTGTTGATGTTGATGTTGCTGTTGTTAACGATGGTATTGGAGTTGGCGTTGGTGTTGGTGGTGGGGCTGGAGTGCTGTTGATGTTGATGTTGGTGTTGTTAGGGATGGTATTGGAGTTTGCGTTGGTGTTGGTGGTGGGGCTGGAGTACTGTTGATGTTGATGTTGGTGTTGTTAGCGATGGTATTGGAGTTGGTGTTGGAGTTGGTGTTTGGGCTGGAGTGCTGTTGATGTTGATGTTGGTGTTGTTAGCGATGGTATTGGAGTTGGTGTTGGAGTTATGGGTGGGGCTGGAGTGCTGTTGATGTTGACATTGGTGTTGTTAGCGATGGTATTGGAGTTGGCGTTGGTGTTGGTGTTGGGGCTGGAGTGCTGTTGATGTTGATGTTGGTGTTGTTAGCGATGGTATTGGAGTTGGTGTTGGAGTTGTGCGTGGGGCTGGAGTGCTGTTGATGTTGATATTGGTGTTGTTAGCGATGGTATTGGAGTTGGCGTTGGTGTTGGTGTTGGGGCTGGAGTGCTGTTGATGTTGATGTTGGTGTTGTTAGCGATGGTATTGGAGTTGGTGTTGGTCTTGGTGGTAGGGCTGGAGTGCTGCTGATGTTGATGTTGGTTTTGTTAGCGATGGTATTGGAGCTGGCGTTGGTTTTGGTGGTGGGGCTGGAGTGCTGTTGATGTTGATGTTGGTGTTGTTAGCGATGGTATTGGAGCTGGCGTTGGTTTTGGTGGTGGGGCTGGAGTGCTGTTCATGTTGATGTTGGTGTTGTTAGCGATGGTATTGGAGCTGGCGTTGGTTTTGGTGGTGGGGCTGGAGTGCTGTTGATGTTGATGTTGGTGTTGTTAGCGATGGTATTGGAGCTGACGTTGGTTTTGGTGGTGGGGCTGGAGTGCTGTTGATGTTGATGTTGGTGTTGTTAGCGATGGTATTGGAGTTGTCGTTGGTGTTAGTGTTTATGGTGGGGCTGGAGTGCTGTTGATGTTGATGTTAGTGTTGTTAGCGATGGTATGGGAGTTGGTGTTGGTGGTGGGGTTGGAGTGCTGTTGATGTTGATGTTGGTGTTGTTAGCGATGGTTTTGGAGTTTGCGTTGGTTTTGGTGTTGGTGGTGGGGTTGGAGTGCTGTTGATGTTGATGTTGGTGTTGTTAGCGATGGTATTGGAGTTGGCGTTGGTGTTGGTGTTGGGACTTGAGTGCTGTTGATGTTGATGTTGGTGTTGTTAGTGATAGTATTGGAGTTGGTGTTGGAGTTGGTGTTGGGGCTGGAGTGCTGTTGATGTTGATGTTGGTGTTGTTAGCGATGGTTTTGGAGTTGGCGTTGGTGTTGGTGTTGGTGGTGGGGTTGGAGTGCCGTTGATGTTGATGTTGGTGTTGTTAGCGATGGTATTGGAGTTGGCGTTGGTGTTGGTGTTGGGGCTTGAGTGCTGTTGATGTTGATGTTGGTGTTGTTAGTGATAGTATTGGAGTTGGTGTTGGAGTTGGTGTTGGGGCTGGAGTGCTGTTGATGTTGCTGTTGGTGTTGTTAGCGATGGTTTTGGAGTTGGCGTTGGTGTTGGTGTTGGTGGTGGGGTTGGAGTGCTGTTGATATTGATGTTGGTGTTGTTAGCGATGGTATTGGAGTTGACGTTGGTGTTGGTGTTGGTGGTGTGTCGTGTGTGCTGTTCATGTTGATGTTGTGATGTTAGCGATGGTATTGGAGTTGGCGTTGGTGTTGGTGTTGGTGGTGGGGCTGGAGTGCTGTTGATGTTGATGTTGGTGTTGTTATCGATGGTATTGGAGTTGGCGATGGTGTTGCTGGTGGGGCTGGAGTGCTGTTGATGTTGATGTTGGTGTTGTTAGCAATGGTATTGGAGTTGGCGTTGGTGTTGGTGTTGGTGTTGGGGCTGGAGTGCTGTTGATGTTGATGTTGGTGTTGTTATCGATGGTATTGGAGTTGGCGATGGTGTAGCTGGTGGGGCTGGAGTGCTGTTGATGTTGATGTTGGTGTTGTTAGCGATGGTATTGGAGTTGGTGTTGGTGTTGGTGTTGGTGTTGGAGTTGTTGTTGGGGCAGGAGTGCTGTTGATGTTGATGTTGGTGTTGTTAGCGATGGTATTGGAGTTGGTCTTGGTGTTGGAGTTGGTGTTGGGGCAGGAGTGCTGTTGATGTTGATGTTGGTGTTGTTAGCGATGGTATGGGAGTTGGCGTTGTTGTTGGTGTTGGGGCTGGAGTGCTGTTGATGTTGATGTTGGTGTTGTTAGCGATTGTAATGGAGTTGGTGTTGGTGTTGGTGGTGGGGCTGGAGTGCTGTTGATATTGATGTTGGTGTTGTTAGCGATGGTATTGGAGTTGGTGTTGGTGTTGGTGGTGGGGCTGGAGTGCTGTTGATGTTGATGTTGGTGTTGTTAGCGATGGTATTGGAGGTGGTGTTGGTGTTGGTGGTGGGCTTGGAGTGCTGTTGATGTTGATGTTGGTGTTGTTAGCGATGGTATTGGAGTTGGTGTTGGTGTTGGTGGTGGGGCTGGAGTGTTGTTGATGTTGATGTTGGTGTTGTTAGCGATGGTATTGGAGTTGGTGTTGGTGTTGGTGGTGGGGCGGGAGTGTTGTTGATGTTGATTTTGCTGTTGTTAGCGATGTTATTGGAGGTGGCGTTGGTGTTGGTGTTGGGGCTGGAGTGCTGTTGATGTCGATGTTGGTGTTGTTAGCGATGGTATTGGAGTTGGTGTTGGTGTTGGTGGTGGGGCTGGAGTGCTGTTGATGTTGATGTTGGTGTTGTTAGCGATGGTATTGGAGTTGGTGTTGGTGTTGGTGGTGGGGCTGGAGTGCTGTTGATGTTGATGTTGGTGTTGTTAGCGATGGTATTGGAGTTGGTGTTGGTGTTGGTGGTGGGGCGGGAGTGTTGTTGATGTTGATTTTGGTGTTGTTAGCGATGGTATTGGAGTTGGCGTTGGTGTTGGTGGTGGTGGTGGGGCTGGAGTGCTGTTGATGTTGATGTTGGTGTTGTTAGCGATGGTATTGGAGTTGGCATTGGTGTTGGTTGTGGTGGTGGGGCTGGAGTGCTCTAGATGTTGAAGTTGGTGTTGTTAGCGATGGTATGGGAGTTGGTGTTGGTGTTGGTGGTGGGGCTGGAGTGTTGTTGATGTTGATGTTGGTGTTGTGTTGTTAGCGATGGTATTGGAGTTGGTGTTGGTGGTGGGGCTGGAGTGCTCGAGATGTTGATGTTGGTGTTTTTAGCGATGGTATTGGAGTTGGTGTTGGTGGTGGGGCTGGAGTGCTCTAGATGTTGAAGTTGGTGTTGTTAGCGATGGTATGGGAGTTGGTGTTGGTGTTGGTGGTGGGGCTGGAGTGTTGTTGATGTTGATGTTGGTGTTGTGTTGTTAGCGATGGTATTGGAGTTGGTATTGGTGGTGGGGCTGGAGTGCTCTAGATGTTGATGTTGGTGTTTTTAGCGATGGTATTGGAGTTGGTGTTGTTGGTGGGGCTGGAGTGCTCTAGATGTTGAAGTTGGTGTTGTTAGCGATGGTATGGGAGTTGGTGTTGGTGTTGGTGGTGGGGCTGGAGTGTTGTTGATGTTGATGTTGGTGTTGTGTTGTTAGCGATGGTATTGGAGTTGGTGTTGGTGGTGGGGCTGGAGTGCTCTAGATGTTGATGTTGGTGTTTTTAGCGATGGTATTGGAGTTGGTGTTGGTGTTGGTGGTGGGGCTGGAGTGCTGTTGATGTTGATGTTGGTGTTGTTAGCGATGGTATTTGTTGGTGTTGGTGGTGGGGCTGGAGTGCTCTAGATGTTGATGTTGGTGCTGTTAGCGATGGTATGGGAGTTGGTGTTGGTGTTGGTGGTGGGGCTGGAGACTGTTTATGTTGATGTTTGTGTTTTTAGCGATGTCATTGGAGGTGGCGTTGGCGTTGGTGTTGGTGGTGGGGCTGGATTGCTGGTGATGTTGATGTTGGTGTTGTTAGCGATGGTATTTGTTGGTGTTGGTCGTGGGGCTGGAGTGCTGTTGATGTTGATGTTGGTGTTGTTAGCGATGGTATTGGAGGTGGCGTTGGTGTTGGTGTTGGTGGTGGGGCTGGAGTGCTGTTGATGTTGATGTTGGTGTTGTTAGCGATGGTATTGGAGGTGGCGTTGGTGTTGGTGGTGGGACTGGAGTGTTGTTGATATTGATGTTGGTGTTGTTAGCGATGGTATTGGAGTTGGTGTTGGTGTTGGTGGTGGGGCTGGAGTGTTGTTGATGTTGATGTTGGTGTTGTTAGCGATGGTATTGGAGTTGGTGTTGCTGTTGGTGGTAGGGCTGGAGTGTTGTTGATGTTGATGTTGGTGTTGTTAGCGATGGTATTGGAGTTGGTGTTGGTGTTGGTGGTGGGGCGGGAGTGTTGTTGATGTTGATTTTGGTGTTGTTAGCGATGTTATTGGAGGTGGCTTTGGTGTTGGTGTTGGGGCTGGAGTGCTGTTGATGTTGATGTTGGTGTTGTTAGCGATGGTATTGGAGTTGGTGTTGGTGTTGGTGGTGGGGCGGGAGTGTTGTTGATGTTGATTTTGGTGTTGTTAGTGATGTTATTGGAGGTGGCGTTGGTGTTGGTGGTGGGGCTGGAGTGCTGTTGATGTTGATGTTGGTGTTGTTAGCGATGGTATTGGAGTTGGAGGTGGCGTTGGTGCTGGTGGTGGCGCTGGAGTGCTGTTGATGTTGATGGTGTGTTGTTAGCGATGGTATTGGAGTTGACGTTGGTGTTGGTTTTAGTTGTGGGGCTGGAGTGCTGTTGATGTTGATGTTGTGTTGTTAGCGATGGTATTGGAGTTGGTGTTGGTGGTGGGGCTGGAGTGCTCTAGATGTTGATGTTGGTGTTCTTAGCGATGGTATTGGAGTTGGTGTTGGTGGTGGGGCTGGAGTGCTCTAGATGTTGATGTTGGTGTTTTTAGCGATGGTATTGGAGTTGGTGTTGGTGGTGGGGCTGGAGTGCTCTAGATGTTGATGTTGGTGCTGTTAGCGATGGTATGGGAGTTGGTGTTGGTGTTGGTGTTGGTGGTGGGGCTGGAGACTGTTTATGTTGATGTTTGTGTTTTTAGCGATGTCATTGGAGGTGGCGTTGGCGTTGGTGTTGGTGGTGGGGCTGGATTGCTGGTGATGTTGATGTTGGTGTTGTTAGCGATGGTATTTGTTGGTGTTGGTCGTGGGGCTGGAGTGCTGTTGATGTTGATGTTGGTGTTGTTAGCGATGGTATTTGTGTTGGTGTTGGTGGTGGGGCTGGAGTGCTGTTGACGTTGATGTTGGTGTTGTTAACGATGGCATTGGAGTTGGCGTTGGTGTTGGTGGTGTGGCTGGAGTGCTGTTGATATTTATGTTGGTGTTGTTAGCAATGGTATTGGAGTTGGTGTTGGTGTTGGTGTTGGTGGTGGGGCTGGAGTGCAGTTGCTGTTGATGTTGGTGTTGTTAGCGATGGTATTGGAGTTGGTGTTGGTGTTGGTGGTGGGGCTGGAATGCTGTTTATGTTGATGTTACTGTTGTTAGCGATGGTATTGGAGTTGGCGATGGTGTTGGTGTTGGTGGTGGGGCTGGAGTGCTGTTGATGTTGATGTTGGTGTTGTTAGCGATGGTATTGGATTTGGCGTTGGTGTTGGTGTTGGTGGTGGGGTTGGAGTGCTGTTGATGTTCATGTTGGTGTTGTTAGCGATGGTATGGGAGTTGTTGTTGGATTTGGTGTTCGGGCTGGGGTGCTGTTGATGTTGATGTTGGTGTTGTTAGGGATGGTATTGGAGTTGGCGTTGGTGTTGGTGTTGGGGCTGGAGTGCTGTTGATGTTGGTGTTGGTGTTGTTAGCGATGGTATTGGAGTTGTTGTTGGAGTTGGTGGTTGGGCTGGAGTGCTGTTGATGTTGATGTTGGTGTTGTTAGCGATGGTATTGGAGTTGGTGTTGGAGATGTGGGTGGGGCTGGAGTGCTGTTGATGTTGACATTGGTGTTGTTAGCGATGGTATTGGAGTTGGCGCTGGTGTTGGTGTTGGGGCTGGAGTGCTGTTGATGTTGATGTTGGTGTTGTTAGCGATGGTTTTGGTGTTGGCGTTGGTGTTGGTGGTGGGGCTGGAATGCTGTTTATGTTTATGTTAGTGTTGTTAGCGATGGTATTGGAGTTGGTGTTGGTGTTGGTGGTGGGGCTGGAGTGCTATTGATGTTGATATTGGTGTTGTTAGCGATGGTATTGGAGTTGGCGTTGGTTTTGGTGATGGTGGTTGGGCTGGAGTGCTGTTGATGTTGATGTTGGTGTTGTTAGCGATGGTATGGGAGTTGGTATTATAGTTGGTGTTGGGGCTGGAGTGCCGATGATGTTGATGTTGGTGTTGTTAGCGATGGTATTGGAGTTGTCGTTTGTGTTAGTGTTTATGGTGGGGCTGGAGTGCTTTTGATGTTGATGTTGGTGTTGTTAGCGATGGTATTGGAGTTGTCGTTTGTGTTAGTGTTTATGGTGGGGCTGGAGTGCTGTTGATGTTGATGTTGGTGTTGTTAGCGATGGTATTGGTGTTGGTGTTGGTGGTGGGGCTGGAGTGCTGTTGATGTTGATGTTGGTGTTGTTAGCGATGGTATTGGAGTTGGTGTTGGTGTTGGTGGTGGGGTTGGAGTGCTGTTGATGTTGATGTTGGTGTTGTTAGCGATGGTATTGGAGTTGGCGTTGGTGTTGGTGGTGGGGCTGGAGTGCTGTTGATGTTGATGTTGGTGTTGTTAGCGATGGTATTGGAGTTGGGGTTGGCGCTGGTGGTGGGGCTGGAGTGCTGTTGATGTTGATGTTGGTGTTGTTAGCGATGGTATTGGAGGTGGCGTTGGTGTTGGTGTTGGTGGTGGGGTTGGAGTGCTGTTGATGTTGATGTTGGTGTTGTTAGCGATGCTATTGGAGTTGGCGTTGGTGTCGGTGTTGGTGGTGGGGCTGGAGTGCTGTTGATGTTGATGTTGGTGTTGTTAGCGATGCTATTGGAGTTGGCGATGGTGTTGGTGGTGCGGCTGGAGTGCTGTTGATGTTGATGTTGGTGTTGTTAGCGATGCTATTGGAGTTGGTGTTGGTGTTGGTGGTGGGGCTGGAGTGCTGTTGATGTTGATGTTGGTGTTGTTAGCGATGCTATTGGAGTTGGCGTTGATGTTGGTGTTGGTGGTGGGGTTGGAGTGCTGTTGATGTTGATGTTGGTGTTGTTGGCGATGGTATTGGAGTTGGTGTTGGTGGTGGGGCTGTAGTGCTGTTGATGTTGATGTTGGTGTTGTTGGCGATGGTATTGGAGTTGGCGTTGGTGTTGGTGTCGGTGGTGGGGTTGGAGTGCTGTTAATGTTAATGTTGGTGTTGTTAGCGATGGTATTGGACTTGGTGTTGGTGGTGGGGCTGGAGTGCTGTTCATATTGATGTTGGTGTTGTTAGCGATGTTATTGGAGGTAGCGTTGGTGTTGGTGGTGGGGCTGGAGTGCTGTTGATGTTGATGTTGGTGTTGTTAGCGATGGTATTGGAGTTGGTGTTGGTGGTGGGGCTGGAGTGTTGTTCATGTTGATGTTGGTGTTGTTAGCGATGTTATTGGAGGTGGCGTTGGTGTTGGTGGTGGGGCTGGAGTGCTGTTGATGTTGATGTTCGTATTGTTAGCGATGGTATTGGAGTTGGTGTTGGTGTTGGTGGTGGGGCTGGAGCGCTGTTGATGTTGATGTTGGTGTTGTTAGCGATGGTATTGGAGTTGTCGTTGGTGTTGGTGTTGGTGGTGGGGCTGGAGTGCTGTTGATGTTAATGTTGGTGTTGTTAGCGATGTTATTGGAGGTGGCGTTGGTGTTGGTGGTGGGGCTGGAGTGCTGTTGATGTTGATGTTCGTATTGTTAGCGATGGTATTGGAGTTGGTGTTGGTGTTGGTGGTGGGGCTGGAGTGCTGTTGATGTTGATGTTGGTGTTGTTAGCGATGGTATTGGAGTTGGTGTTGGTGGTGGGGCTGTAGTGCTGTTGATGTTGATGTTGGTGTTGTTAGCGATGTTATTGGAGGTGGCGTTGGTGTTGGTGGTGGGGCTGGAGTGCTGTTGATGTTCGTATTGTTAGCGATGGTATTGGAGTTGGTGTTGGTGTTGGTGGTGGGGCTGGAGTGCTGTTGATGTTGATGTTGGTGTTGTTAGCGATGGTATTGTAGGGGTCGTTGGTGTTGGTGTTGGTGGTGGGGCTGGAGTGCTGTTGATGTTGATGTTGGTGTTGTTAGCGATGGTATTGGAGTTGGTGTTGGTGTTGGCGGTGGGGCTGGAGTGCTGTTGATGTTGATGTTGGTGTTGTTAGGGATGGTATTGAGTTGTCGTTGGTGTTGGTGGTGGGGCTGGAGTGGTGTTGATGTTGATGTTGGTGTTGTCAGCGATGGTACTGGAGTTCGTGTTGGTGTTAGTGGTGGGGCTGGAGTGTTGTTGATATTGATGTTGGTGTTGTTAGCGATGGTATTGAGTTGGCGTTGGTGTTGGTGGTGGGGCTGGAGTGCTGTTGATGTTGATGTTGGTGTTGTCAGCGATGGTACTGGAGTTGGTGTTGGGGCTGGTGGTGGGGCTGGAGTGCTGTTGATGTTGATGGTGTGTTGTTAGCGATGGTATTGGAGTTGGTGTTGGTGTTGTTGTTGGTGTTGTGGCAGGAGTGCTGTTGATGTTGATGTTGGTGTTGTTAGCGATGGTATTGGAGTTGGCGTTGGTGTTGGAGTTGGTGGCGGGGCTGGAGTGCTCTAGATGTTGATGTTGGTGTTTTTAGCGATGTTATTGGAGTTGGTGTTGGTGTTGTTGTTGGTGTTGTGGCAGAAGTGCTGTTGATGTTGATGTTGGTGTTGTTAGCGATGGTATTGGAGTTGGCGATGGTGTTGGTGTTGGTGGTGGGGCTGGAGCGCTGTTGATGTTGAAGTTGGTGTTGTTAGCGATGGTATTGGAGTTGGCGTTGGTGTTGGTGTTGGTGGTGTGGCTGGAGTGCTGTTGATGTTGATGTTGGTGTTGTTAGGGATGGTATTGGAGTTGGCGTTGGTGTTGGTGTTGGTGGTGGGGCTGGAGTGCTGTTGATATTGATGTTGGTGTTGTTAGGGATGGTATTGAGTTGGCGTTGGTGTTGGTGGTGGGGCTGGAGTGCTGTTGATGTTGATGTTGGTGTTGTTAGGGATGGTATTGAGTTGGCGTTGGTGTTGGTGGTGGGGCTGGAGTGCTGTTGATGTTGATGTTGGTGTTGGTAGCGATGGTACTGGAGTTGGTGTTGG
Organism: Eledone cirrhosa; assembly: GCA_964016885.1. Classification (NCBI taxonomy): domain Eukaryota; kingdom Metazoa; phylum Mollusca; class Cephalopoda; order Octopoda; family Eledonidae; genus Eledone; species Eledone cirrhosa. Next base: position 77,095,887 of record OZ024740.1, read on the forward strand.
TGCTGGTGGTGGGGCTGGAGTGCTGTTGATGTTGATGTTGGTGTTGTTAGCGATGGTATTGGATTTGGCGTTGGTGTTGGTGTTGGTGGTGGGGTTGGAATGCTGTTGATGTTCATGTTGGTGTTGTTAGCGATGGTATGGGAGTTGGTGTTGGATTTGGTGTTCTGGCTGTGTTGCTGTTGATGTTGATGTTGGTGTTGTTAGGGATGGTATTGGAGTTGGAGTTGGTGTTGGTGTTGGGGCTGGAGTGCTGTTGATGTTGATATTGGTGTTGTTAGCGATGGTATTAGAGTTGGCGTTGGTGTTGGTGTTGGGGCTGGAGTGCTGTTGATGTTGATGTTGGTGTTGTTAGCGATGTTATTGGAGTTGGTGTTGGAGTTGTGGGTGGGGCTGGAGTGCTGTTGATGTTGATATTGGTGTTGTTAGCGATGGTATTAGAGTTGGTGTTGGTGTTGGTGGTGGGGCTGGAGTGCTGTTGATGTTGATGTTGGTGTTGTTAGCGATGCCATTGGAGTTGGCGTTGGTGTTGGTGTTGGGGCTGGAGTGCTGTTGATGTTGATGTTGGTGTTGTTAGCGATGGTATGGGAGTTGGTGTTGGTTTTGGTGTTGGGGCTGGAGTGCTGTTGATGTTGATGTTGGTGTTGTTAGCGATGGTAATGAAGTTGGCGTTGGTGTTGGTGTTGGTGGTGGGGTTGGAGTGCTGTTGATGTTAATGTTGGTGTTGTTAGCGATGGTATTGGAGGTGGTGTTGGTGTTGGTGGTGGGGCTGGAGTGCTGTTTGTTTTGATGTTGGTGTTGTTAGGGATGGTATTGAGTTGGCGTTGGTGTTGGTGGTGGGGCTGGAGTGCTGTTGATGTTGATGTTGGTGTTGGTAGCGATGGTACTGGAGTTGGCGTTGGTGCTGGTGGTGGCGCTGGAGTGCTGTTGATGTTGATGGTGTGTTGTTAGCGATGGTATTGGAGTTGGTGTTGGTGTTGTTGTTGGTGTTGTGGCAGGAGTGCTGTTGATGTTGATGTTGGTGTTGTTAGCGATGGTATTGGAGTTGGCGTTGGTGTTGGAGTTGGTGGTGGGGCTGGAGTGCTCTAGATGTTGATGTTGGTGTTTTTAGCGATGTTATTGGAGTTGGTGTTGGTGTTGTTGTTGGTGGTGTGGCTGGAGTGCTGTTGATGTTGATGTTAGTGTTGTTAGCGATGGTATTGGAGTTGGCGATGGTGTTGGTGTTGGTGGTGGGACTGGAGTGCTGTTGATGTTGAAGTTGGTGTTGTTAGCGATGGTATTGGTGTTGGCGTTGGTGTTGGTGTTGGTGGTGTGGCTGGAGTGCTGTTGATGTTGATGTTAGTGTTGTTAGCGATGGTATTGGAGTTGGCGATGGTGTTGGTGTTGGTGGTGGGCTTGGAGTGCTGTTGATGTTGATGTTGGTGTTGTTAGCGATGGTATTGGAGTTGGCGTTGGTGTTGGTGTTGGTGGTGGGGTGGGAGTGCTGTTGATGTTGATGTTGGTGTTGTTAGCGATGGTTTTGGAGATGGCGTTGGTGTTGGTGTTGGTGGTGGGGCTGGAGTGCTGTTGATGTTGATGTTGGTGTTGTTAACGATGGTATTGGATTTGGCGTTGGTGTTGGTGTTGGTGGTGGGGCTGGAATGCTGTTGATGTTCATGTTGGTGTTGTTAGCGATGGTATGGGAGTTGGTGTTGGATTTGGTGTTCGGGCTGTGTTGCTGTTGATGTTGATGTTGGTGTTGTTAGGGATGGTATTGGAGTTGGAGTTGGTGTTGGTGTTGGGGCTGGAGTGCTGTTGATGTTGATATTGGTGTTGTTAGCGATGGTATTAGAGTTGGCGTTGGTGTTGGTGTTGGGGCTGGAGTGCTGTTGATGTTGATGTTGGGGTTGTTAGCGATGGTATTGGAGTTGGTGTTGGAGTTGTGGGTGGGGCTGGAGTGCTGTTGATGTTGATATTGGTGTTGTTAGCGATGGTATTAGAGTTGGTGTTGGTGTTGGTGGTGGGGCTGGAGTGCTGTTGATGTTGATGTTGGTGTTGTTAGTGATGCCATTGGAGTTGGCGTTGGTGTTGGTGTTGGGGCTGGAGTGCTGTTGATGTTGATGTTGGTGTTGTTAGCGATGGTATTGGAGTTGGCGTTGGTGTTGGTTTGGTGTTGGTGGTGGGGTTGGAGTGCTGTTGATGTTAATGTTGGTGTTGTTAGCGATGGTATTGGAGTTGGTGTTGGAGTTGTGGGTGGGGCTGGAGTGCTGTTGATGTTGATATTGGTGTTGTTAGCGATGGTATTGGAGTTGGCGTTGGTGTTGGTGGTGAGGCTGGAGTGCTGTTGATGTTGATGTTTGTGTTGTTAGCGATGGTATTGGAGTTGGGGTTGGTGTTGGTTGTGGGGCTGGAGTGCTGTTGATGTTGATGTTGGTGTTGTTAGCGATGTTATTGGAGTTGGCGTTGGTGTTGGTGCTGGGGCTGGAGTGCTGTTGATGTTGATGTTGGTGTTGTTAGCGATGGTATGGGAGCTGGTGTTGGTTTTGGTGTTGGGGCTGGAGTGCTGTTGATGTTGATGTTGGTGTTGTTAGCGATGGTATTGGAGTTGGTGTTGGTGTTGGTGGTGGGGCTGGAGTGCTGTTGATGTTGATGTTGGTGTTGTTAGCGATTGTATTGGAGTTGGTGTTGGTGTTGGTGGTGGGGCTGGAGTGCTGTTGATGTTGATGTTGGTGTTGTTAGCGATGTTATTGGAGTTGGCGTTGGTGTTGGTGTTGGGGCTGGAGTGCTGTTGATGTTGATGTTGGTGTTGTTAGCGATGGTATTGGAGTTGGTGTTGGTGTTGGTGGTGGGGCTAGAGTGCAGTTGCTGTTGATGTTGGTGTTGTTAGCGATGGTTTTGGTGTTGGCGTTGGTGTTGGTGGTGGGGCTGGAATGCTGTTTATGTTGATGTTGGTGTTGTTATCGATGGTATTGGAGTTGGCGTTGGTGTTGGTGGTGGTGGTGGGGCTGGAGTGCTGTTGATGTTGATGTTGGTGTTGTTAGCGATGGTATTGGAGTTGGCATTGGTGTTGGTGGTGGTGGTGGGGCTGGAGTGCTGTTGATGTTGATGTTGGTGTTGTTAGCGATGGTATTGGAGTTGGTGTTGGACTTGTAGGTGGGGCTGGAGTGCTGTTGATGTTGATATTGGTGTTGTTAGCGATGGTATTGGAGCTGGCGTTGGTTTTGGTGGTGGTGGTGGGGTTGGAGTGCTGTTGATGTTGATGTTGGTGTTGTTAGCGATGGTATTGGAGTTGGCGTTGGTGTTGTTGTTGGTGTTGTGGCAGGAGTGCTGTTGATGTTGATGTTGGTGTTGTTAGCGATGGTATTGGAGTTGGTGTTGGTGTTGTTGTTGGTGTTGTGGCAGGAGTGCTGTTAATGTTGATGTTGGTGTTGTTAGCGATGGTATTGGAGTTGGCGTTGGTGTTGGAGTTGGAGGTGGGGCTGGAGTGCTCTAGATGTTGATGTTGGTGTTTTTAGCGATGTTATTGGAGTTGGTGTTGGTGTTGTTGTTGGTGTTGTGCAGGAGTGCTGTTGATGTTGATGTTGGTGTTGTTAGCGATGGTATTGGAGTTGGCGTCGGTGTTGGAGTTGGTGGTGTGGCTGGAGTGCTGTTGATGTTGATGTTGGTGTTGTTAGCGATGGTTTTGGAGATGGCGTTGGTGTTGGTGTTGGTGGTGGGGCTGGAGTGCTGTTGATGTTGATGTTGGTGTTGTTAACGATGGTATTGGAGTTGGCGTTGGTGTTGGTGTTGGTGGTGTGGCTGGAGTGCTGTTGATGTTGATGTTAGTGTTGTTAGCGATGGTATTGGAGTTGGCGATGGTGTTGGTGTTGGTGGTGGGGTGGGAGTGCTGTTGATGTTGATGTTGGTGTTGTTAGCGATGGTTTTGGAGATGGCGTTGGTGTTGGTGTTGGTGGTGGGGCTGGAGTGCTGTTGATGTTGATGTTGGTGTTGTTAACGATGGTATTGGATTTGGCGTTGGTGTTGGTGTTGGTGGTGGGGTTGGAATGCTGTTGATGTTCATGTTGGTGTTGTTAGCGATGGTATGGGAGTTGGTGTTGGATTTGGTGTTGGGGCTGTGTTGCTGTTGATGTTGATGTTGGTGTTGTTAGGGATGGTATTGGAGTTGGAGTTGGTGTTGGTGTTGGGGCTGGAGTGCTGTTGATGTTGATGTTGGTGTTGTTAGCGATGGTATTGGAGTTGGTTTTGGAGTTGTGGGTGGGGATGGAGTGCTGTTGATGTTGATATTGGTGTTGTTAGCGATGGTATTAGAGTTGGCGTTGGTGTTGGTGTTGGGGCTGGAGTGCTGTTGATGTTGATGTTGGTGTTGTTAGCGATGGTATTGGAGTTGGTGTTGGAGTTGTGGGTGGGGCTGGAGTGCTGTTGATGTTGATATTGGTGTTGTTAGCGATGGTATTAGAGTTGGTGTTGGTGTTGGTGGTGGGGCTGGAGTGCTGTTGATGTTGATGTTGGTGTTGTTAGCGATGCCATTGGAGTTGGCGTTGGTGTTGGTGTTGGGGCTGGAGTGCTGTTGATGTTGATGTTGGTGTTGTTAGCGATGGTATGGGAGTTGGTGTTGGTTTTGGTGTTGGGGCTGGAGTGCTGTTGATGTTGATGTTGGTGTTGTTAGCGATGGTATTGGAGTTGGGGTTGGTGTTGGTGTTGGTGTTGGTGGTGGGGTTGGAGTGCTGTTGATGTTAACGTTGGTGTTGTTAGCGATGGTATTGGAGTTGGTGTTGGAGTTGTGGGTGGGGCTGGAGTGCTGTTGATGTTGATATTGGTGTTGTTAGCGATGGTATGGGAGTTGGTGTTGTTTTTGGTGTTGGGGCTGGAGTGCTGTTGATGTTGGTGTTGTTAGCGATGGTATTGGAGTTGGTGTTGGTGTTGGTGGTGGGGCTGGAGTGCTGTTGATGTTGATGTTGGTGTTGTTAGCGATGGTATTGGAGTTGCGGTTGGTGTTGGTTGTGGGGCTGGAGTGCTGTTGATGTTGATGTTGGTGTTGTCAGCGATTGTATTGGAGTTGGTGTTGGTGTTGGTGGTGGGGCTGGAGTGCTGTTGATGTTGATGTTGGTGTTGTTAGCGATGTTATTGGAGTTGGCGTTGGTGTTGGTGTTGGGGCTGGAGTGCTGTTGATGTTGATGTTGGTGTTGTTAGCGATGGTATTGGAGTTGGCGTTGGTGTTGGTGGTGGGGCTGGAGTGGTGTTGATGTTGATGTTGGTGTTGTTAGCAATGGTATTGGTGTTGGTGTTGGTGTTTGTGGTGGGGCTAGAGTGCAGTTTCTGTTGATGTTGGTGTTGTTAGCGATGGTTTTGGTGTTGGCGTTGGTGTTGGTGGTGGGGCTGGAATGCTGTTTATGTTGATGTTAGTGTTGTTATCGATGGTATTGGAGTTGGCGATGGTGTTGACGTTGGTGGTGGGGCTGGAGTGCTGTTGATGTTGATGCTGGTGTTGTTATCGATGGTATTGGAGTTGGCGTTGGTGTTGGTGGTGGTGGTGGGGCTGGAGTGCTGTTGATGTTGATGTTGGTGTTGTTAGCGATGGTATTGGAGTTGGCATTGGTGTTGGTGGTGGTGGTGGGGCTGGAGTGCTGTTGATGTTGATGTTGGTGTTGTTAGCGATGGTATTGGAGTTGGCATTGGTGTTGGTGGTGGCGGTGGGGCTGGAGTGCTGTTGATGTTGAGGTTGGTGTTGTTAGCGATGGTATTGGAGTTGGCATTGGTGTTGGTTGTGGGGCTGGGGCTGGAGTGCTGTTGATGTTGATGTTGGTGTTGTTAGCGATGGTATTGGAGTTGGTGTTGGAGTTGTAGGTGGGGCTGGAGTGTTGTTGATGTTGATATTGGTGTTGTTAGCGACGGTATTGGAGCTGGCGTTGGTTTTGGTGGTGGTGGTGGGGTTGGAGTGCTGTTGATGTTGATGTTGGTGTTGTTAGCGATGGTATTGGAGTTGGCGTTGGTGTTGTTGTTGGTGTTGTGGCAGGAGTGCTGTTGATGTTGATGTTGGTGTTGTTAGCGATGGTATTGAGTTGGCGTTGGTGTTGGTGGTGGCGCTGGAGTGCTGTTGATGGTGTGTTGTTAGCGATGGTATTGGAGTTGGTGTTGGTGTTGTTGTTGGTGTTGTGGCAGGAGTGCTGTTGATGTTGATGTTGGTGTTGTTAGCGATGGTATTGGAGTTGGCGTTGGTGTTGGAGTTGGCGTTGGTGTTGGAGTTGGAGGTGGGGCTGGAGTGCTCTAGATGTTGATGTTGGTGTTTTTAGCGATGTTATTGGAGTTGGTGTTGGTGTTGTTGTTGGTGTTGTGCAGGAGTGCTGTTGATGTTGATGTTGGTGTTGTTAGCGATGGTATTGGAGTTGGCGTTGGTGTTGGTGTTGGTGGTGTGGCTGGAGTGCTGTTGATGTTGATGTTAGTGTTGTTAGCGATGGTATTGGAGTTGGCGATTGTGTTGGTGTTGGTGGTGGGACTGGAGTGCTGTTGATGTTGATGTTGGTGTTGTTAGCGATGGTATTGGAGTTGGCGTTGGTGTTGGTGTTGGTGGTGGGGTTGGAGTGCTGTTGATGTTGATGTTGGTGTTGTTTGCGATGGTTTTGGAGATGGCGTTGGTGTTGGTGTTGGTGGTGGGGCTGGAGTGCTGTTGATGTTGATGTTGGTGTTGTTAGCGATGGTATTGGATTTGGCGTTGGTGTTGGTGTTGGTGGTGGGGTTGGAATGCTGTTGATGTTCATGTTGGTGTTGTTAGCGATGGTATGGGAGTTGGTGTTGGATTTGGTGTTCGGGCTGGGTTGCTGTTGATGTTGATGTTGGTGTTGTTAGCGATGGTATTGGAGTTGGTGTTGGAGTTGTGGGTGGGGCTGGATTGCTGTTGATGTTGATATTGGTGTTGTTAGCGATGGTATTAGAGATGGTGTTGGTGTTGGTGGTGGGGCTGGAGTGCTGTTGATGTTGATGTTGGTGTTGTTAGCGATGCCATTGGAGTTGGCGTTGGTGTTGGTGTTGGGGCTGGAGTGCTGTTGATGTTGATGTTGGTGTTGTTAGCGATGGTATGGGAGTTGGTGTTGGTTTTGGTGTTGGGGCTGGAGTGCTGTTGATGTTGATGTTGGTGTTGTTAGCGATGGTATTGGAGTTGGCGTTGGTGTTGGTGTTGGTGGTGGGGTTGGAGTGCTGTTGATGTTAATGCTGGTGTTGTTAGCGATGGTATTGGAGTTGGTGTTGGAGTTGTGGGTGGGGCTGGAGGGCTGTTGATGTTGATATTGGTGTTGTTAGCGATGGTATTGGAGTTGGCGTTGGTGTTGGTGTTGGGGCTGGAGTGCTGTTGATGTTGATGTTGGTGTTGGTAGTGATGTTATTGGAGTTGGCGTTGGTGTTGGTGTTGGGGCTGGAGTGCTGTTGATGTTGATGTTGGTGTTGTTAGCGATGGTATGGGAGTTGGTGTTGGTGTGGGTGGTGGGGCTGGAGTGCTGTTGATGTTGATGTTGGTGTTGTTAGTGATGTTATTGGAGTTGGCGTTGGTGTTGGTGGTGGGCTGGAGTGCTGTTGATGTTGATGTTTGTGTTGTTAGCGATGGTATTGGAGTTGGGGTTGGTGTTGGTGGTGGGGCTGGAGTGCTGTTGATGTTGATGTTGGTGTTGTTAGCGATGTTATTGGAGTTGGCGTTGGTGTTGGTGTTGGGGCTGGAGTGCTGTTGATGTTGATGTTGGTGTTGTTAGCGATGGTATGGGAGTTGGTGTTGGTTTTGGTGTTGGGGCTGGAGTGCTGTTGATGTTGATGTTGGTGTTGTTAGCGATGGTATTGGAATTGCGGTTGGTGTTGGTGGTGGGGCTGGAGTGCTGTTGATGTTGATGTTGGTGTTGTTAGCGATGGTATTGGAGTTGGTGTTGGTGATGGTGGTGGGGCTGGAGTACTGTTGATGTTGATGTTGGTGTTGTTAGCGATGGTATTGGAGTTGGTGTTGGTGTTGGTGGTGGGGCTGGAGTGCTGTTGATGTTGATGTTGGTGTTGTTAGCGATGGTATTGGAGTTGCGGTTGGTGTTGGTTGTGGGGCTGGCGTGCTGTTGATGATGATGTTGGTGTTGTTAGCGATCGTATTGGAGTTGGTGTTGGTGTTGGTGGTGGGGCTGGAGTGCTGTTGATGTTGGTGTTGTTAGCGATGTTATTGGAGTTGGCGTTGGTGTTGGTGGTGGGGCTGGAGTGCTGTTGATGTTGATGTTGGTGTTGTTAGCGATGGCATTGGAGTTGGTGTTGGTGTTGGTGGTGGGGCTGGAGTACTGTTGATGTTGATGTTAGTGTTGTTAGCGATGGTTTTGGTGTTGGCGTTGGTGTCGGTGGTGGGGCTGGAGTGCTGTTGATGTTGATGTTGGTGTTGTTAGCGATGGTATGGGAGTTGGTGTTGGTGTTGGTGTCGGTGGTGGGGCTGGAGTGCTGTTGATGTTGATGTTGGTGTTGTTAGCGATGGTATGGGAGTTGGTGTTGGTGTTGGTGTTGGTGGTGGGGCTGGAGTGCTGTTGATGTTGATGTTGGTGTTGTTAGCGATGGTATTGGAGTTGGTGTTGGTGTTCGTGTTGGTGGTGGGGCTAGAGTGCAGTTGCTGTTGATGTTGGTGTTGTTAGCGATGGTTTTGGTGTTGGCGTTGGTGTTGGTGGTGGGGCTGGAATGCTGTTTATGTTGATGCTAGTGTTGTTAGCGATGGTATTGGAGTTGGCGATGGTGTTGGTGTTGGTGGTGGGGCTGGAGTGCTGTTAATGTTGATGTTGGTGTTGTTAGCGATGGTATTGCAGTTGGCATTGGTGTTGGTGGTGGTGGTGGGGCTGGAGTGCTGTTGATGTTGATGTTGGTGTTGTTAGCGATGGTATTGGAGTTGGCACTGGTGTTGGTGGTGGTGGTGGGGCTGGAGTGCTGTTGATGTTGAGGTTGGTGTTGTTAGCGATGGTATTGGAGTTGGCATTGGTGTTGGTGGTGGTGGTGGGGCTGGAGTGCTGTTGATGTTGAGGTTGGTGTTGTTAGCGATGGTATTGGAGTTGGCATTGGTGTTGGTGGTGGTGGTGGGGCTGGAGTGCTGATGATGTTGATGTTGGTGTTGTTAGCGATGGTATTGGAGCTGGCGTTGGTTTTGGTGGTGGTGGTGGGGCTGGAGTGCTGTTGATGTTGATGTTGGTGTTGTTAGCGATGGTATTGGAGTTGGTGTTGGTTTTGGTGTTGGGGCTGGAGTGCTGTTGATGTTGATGTTGGTGTTGTTAGCGATGGTATTGGAGTTGGCGATGGTGTTGGTGTTGGTGGTGGGGCTGGAGTGCTGTTGATGTTGATGTTGGTGTTGATAGCGATGGTATGGGTGTTGGTGTTGGTGTTGGTGGTGGGGCTGGAATGCTGTTTATGTTGATGTTGGTGTTGTTAGCGATGGTATTGGAGTTGGCGATGGTGTTGGTGGTGGGGCTGGAGTGCTGTTGATGTTGATGTTGGTGTTGTTAGCGATGGTATGGGAGTTGGTGTTGGTGGAGGGCTGGAGTGCAGTTGCTGTTGTTGTTGGTGTTGTTAGCGATGGTATTGGAGTTGGTGTTGATGTTGGTGGTGGGGCTGGAGTGCTGTTGATGTTGATATTGGTGTTGTTAGCGATGGTATTGGAGTTGGTGTTGGTGTTGGTGGTGGGGCTGGAGTGCTGTTGATGTTGATGTTGGTGTTGTTAGCGATGGTATTGGAGTTGGTGTTGGAGTTGGTGGTGGGGCTGGAGTGCTGTTGATGTTGATGTTGGTGTTGTTAGCGATGGTATTGGAGTTGGCGTTGGTGTTGGTGTTGGTGGTGGGGTTGGAGTGCTGTTGATGTTGATGTTGGTGTTGTTAGCGATGGTATTGGAGTTGGCGTTGGTGTTGGTGGTGCGGCTGGAGTGCTGTTGATGTTGATGTTGGTGTTGTTAGGGATGGTATTGGTGTTGGCTTTGGTGTTGGTGGTGGGGCTGGAGTGCTGTTGATGTTGATATTGGTGTTGTTAGCGATGGTATTGGAGTTGGTGTTGGTGGAGGGCTGGAGTGCAGTTGCTGTTGTTGTTGGTGTTGTTAGCGATGGTATTGGAGTTGGTGTTGATGTTGGTGGTGGGGCTGGAGTGCTGTTGATGTTGATATTGGTGTTGTTAGCGATGGTATTGGAGTTGGTGTTGGTGTTGGTGGTGGGGCTGGAGTGCTGTTGATGTTGATGTTGGTGTTGTTAGCGATGGTATTGGAGTTGGTGTTGGAGTTGGTGGTGGGGCTGGAGTGCTGTTGATGTTGATGTTGGTGTTGTTAGCGATGGTATTGGAGTTGGCTTTGGTGTTGGTGGTGGGGCTTGAGTGCTGATGATGTTGATGTTGGTGTTGTTAGCGATGGTATTGGAGTTGGTGTTGGTGGTGGTGGTGGGGCTGGAGTGCTGTTGATGTTGATGTTGGTGTTGTTAGCGATGGTGTTGGTGTTGGTGTTGGGGCTGTAGTGCTGTTGATGTTGATGTTGGTGTTGTTAGCGATGGTATTGGAGTTGGCGTTGCTGTTGGTGTTGGTGGTGGGGTTGGAGTGCTGTTGATGTTGATGTTGGTGTTGTTAGCGATGGTATTGGAGTTGGCGTTGGTGTTGGTTGTGGGGCTGGAGTGCTGATGATGTTGATGTTGGTGTTGTTAGCGATGGTATTGGAGTTGGCGTTGGTGTTGGTGTTGGTGGTGGGGTTCGAGTGCTGTTGATGTTGATGTTGGTTTTGTTAGCGATGGTATTGGAGTTGGTGTTGGTGCTGGTGTTGGTGTTGGTTGTGGGGCTGGAGTGCTGATGATGTTGATGTTGGTGTTGTTAGCGATGGTATTGGAGTTGGCGTTGGTGTTGGTGTTGGTGGTGGGGCTGGAGTGCTGTTGATGTTGATGTTGGTGTTGTTAGCGATGGTATTGGAGTTGGTGTTGGAGTTGTGGGTGGGGCTGGAGTGCTGTTGAAGTTGATATTGGTGTTGTTAGCGATGGTATTGGAGTTGGTGTTGGTGTTGGTGGTGGGGCTGGAGTGCTGTTGATGTTGATGTTGGTGTTGTTAGCGATGCCATTGGAGTTGGCGTTGGTGTTGGTGTTGGGGCTGGAGTGCTGTTGATGTTGATGTTGGTGTTGTTAGCGATGGTATGGGAGTTGGTGTTGGTTTTGGTGTTGGGGCTGGAGTGCTGTTGATGTTGATGTTGGTGTTGTTAGCGATGGTATTGGAGTTGGCGTTGGTGTTGGTGTTGGTGGTGGGGTTGGAGTGCTGTTGATGTTAATGCTGGTGTTGTTAGCGATGGTATTGGAGTTGGTGTTGGAGTTGTGGGTGGGGCTGGAGGGCTGTTGATGTTGATATTGGTGTTGTTAGCGATGGTATTGGAGTTGGCGTTGGTGTTGGTGTTGGGGCTGGAGTGCTGTTGATGTTGATGTTGGTGTTGGTAGTGATGTTATTGGAGTTGGCGTTGGTGTTGGTGTTGGGGCTGGAGTGCTGTTGATGTTGATGTTGGTGTTGTTAGCGATGGTATGGGAGTTGGTGTTGGTGTGGGTGGTGGGGCTGGAGTGCTGTTGATGTTGATGTTGGTGTTGTTAGTGATGTTATTGGAGTTGGCGTTGGTGTTGGTGGTGGGCTGGAGTGCTGTTGATGTTGATGTTTGTGTTGTTAGCGATGGTATTGGAGTTGGGGTTGGTGTTGGTGGTGGGGCTGGAGTGCTGTTGATGTTGATGTTGGTGTTGTTAGCGATGTTATTGGAGTTGGCGTTGGTGTTGGTGTTGGGGCTGGAGTGCTGTTGATGTTGATGTTGGTGTTGTTAGCGATGGTATGGGAGTTGGTGTTGGTTTTGGTGTTGGGGCTGGAGTGCTGTTGATGTTGATGTTGGTGTTGTTAGCGATGGTATTGGAATTGCGGTTGGTGTTGGTGGTGGGGCTGGAGTGCTGTTGATGTTGATGTTGGTGTTGTTAGCGATGGTATTGGAGTTGGTGTTGGTGATGGTGGTGGGGCTGGAGTACTGTTGATGTTGATGTTGGTGTTGTTAGCGATGGTATTGGAGTTGGTGTTGGTGTTGGTGGTGGGGCTGGAGTGCTGTTGATGTTGATGTTGGTGTTGTTAGCGATGGTATTGGAGTTGCGGTTGGTGTTGGTTGTGGGGCTGGCGTGCTGTTGATGATGATGTTGGTGTTGTTAGCGATTGTATTGGAGTTGGTGTTGGTGTTGGTGGTGGGGCTGGAGTGCTGTTGATGTTGGTGTTGTTAGCGATGTTATTGGAGTTGGCGTTGGTGTTGGTGGTGGGGCTGGAGTGCTGTTGATGTTGATGTTGGTGTTGTTAGCGATGGCATTGGAGTTGGTGTTGGTGTTGGTGGTGGGGCTGGAGTACTGTTGATGTTGATGTTAGTGTTGTTAGCGATGGTTTTGGTGTTGGCGTTGGTGTCGGTGGTGGGGCTGGAGTGCTGTTGATGTTGATGTTGGTGTTGTTAGCGATGGTATGGGAGTTGGTGTTGGTGTTGGTGTCGGTGGTGGGGCTGGAGTGCTGTTGATGTTGATGTTGGTGTTGTTAGCGATGGTATGGGAGTTGGTGTTGGTGTTGGTGTTGGTGGTGGGGCTGGAGTGCTGTTGATGTTGATGTTGGTGTTGTTAGCGATGGTATTGGAGTTGGTGTTGGTGTTCGTGTTGGTGGTGGGGCTAGAGTGCAGTTGCTGTTGATGTTGGTGTTGTTAGCGATGGTTTTGGTGTTGGCGTTGGTGTTGGTGGTGGGGCTGGAATGCTGTTTATGTTGATGCTAGTGTTGTTAGCGATGGTATTGGAGTTGGCGATGGTGTTGGTGTTGGTGGTGGGGCTGGAGTGCTGTTAATGTTGATGTTGGTGTTGTTAGCGATGGTATTGCAGTTGGCATTGGTGTTGGTGGTGGTGGTGGGGCTGGAGTGCTGTTGATGTTGATGTTGGTGTTGTTAGCGATGGTATTGGAGTTGGCACTGGTGTTGGTGGTGGTGGTGGGGCTGGAGTGCTGTTGATGTTGAGGTTGGTGTTGTTAGCGATGGTATTGGAGTTGGCATTGGTGTTGGTGGTGGTGGTGGGGCTGGAGTGCTGTTGATGTTGAGGTTGGTGTTGTTAGCGATGGTATTGGAGTTGGCATTGGTGTTGGTGGTGGTGGTGGGGCTGGAGTGCTGATGATGTTGATGTTGGTGTTGTTAGCGATGGTATTGGAGCTGGCGTTGGTTTTGGTGGTGGTGGTGGGGCTGGAGTGCTGTTGATGTTGATGTTGGTGTTGTTAGCGATGGTATTGGAGTTGGTGTTGGTTTTGGTGTTGGGGCTGGAGTGCTGTTGATGTTGATGTTGGTGTTGTTAGCGATGGTATTGGAGTTGGCGATGGTGTTGGTGTTGGTGGTGGGGCTGGAGTGCTGTTGATGTTGATGTTGGTGTTGATAGCGATGGTATGGGAGTTGGTGTTGGTGTTGGTGGTGGGGCTGGAATGCTGTTTATGTTGATGTTGGTGTTGTTAGCGATGGTATTGGAGTTGGCGATGGTGTTGGTGGTGGGGCTGGAGTGCTGTTGATGTTGATGTTGGTGTTGTTAGCGATGGTATGGGAGTTGGTGTTGGTGGAGGGCTGGAGTGCAGTTGCTGTTGTTGTTGGTGTTGTTAGCGATGGTATTGGAGTTGGTGTTGATGTTGGTGGTGGGGCTGGAGTGCTGTTGATGTTGATATTGGTGTTGTTAGCGATGGTATTGGAGTTGGTGTTGGTGTTGGTGGTGGGGCTGGAGTGCTGTTGATGTTGATGTTGGTGTTGTTAGCGATGGTATTGGAGTTGGTGTTGGAGTTGGTGGTGGGGCTGGAGTGCTGTTGATGTTGATGTTGGTGTTGTTAGCGATGGTATTGGAGTTGGCGTTGGTGTTGGTGTTGGTGGTGGGGTTGGAGTGCTGTTGATGTTGATGTTGGTGTTGTTAGCGATGGTATTGGAGTTGGCGTTGGTGTTGGTGGTGCGGCTGGAGTGCTGTTGATGTTGATGTTGGTGTTGTTAGGGATGGTATTGGTGTTGGCTTTGGTGTTGGTGGTGGGGCTGGAGTGCTGTTGATGTTGATATTGGTGTTGTTAGCGATGGTATTGGAGTTGGTGTTGGTGGAGGGCTGGAGTGCAGTTGCTGTTGTTGTTGGTGTTGTTAGCGATGGTATTGGAGTTGGTGTTGATGTTGGTGGTGGGGCTGGAGTGCTGTTGATGTTGATATTGGTGTTGTTAGCGATGGTATTGGAGTTGGTGTTGGTGTTGGTGGTGGGGCTGGAGTGCTGTTGATGTTGATGTTGGTGTTGTTAGCGATGGTATTGGAGTTGGTGTTGGAGTTGGTGGTGGGGCTGGAGTGCTGTTGATGTTGATGTTGGTGTTGTTAGCGATGGTATTGGAGTTGGCTTTGGTGTTGGTGGTGGGGCTTGAGTGCTGATGATGTTGATGTTGGTGTTGTTAGCGATGGTATTGGAGTTGGTGTTGGTGGTGGTGGTGGGGCTGGAGTGCTGTTGATGTTGATGTTGGTGTTGTTAGCGATGGTGTTGGTGTTGGTGTTGGGGCTGTAGTGCTGTTGATGTTGATGTTGGTGTTGTTAGCGATGGTATTGGAGTTGGCGTTGCTGTTGGTGTTGGTGGTGGGGTTGGAGTGCTGTTGATGTTGATGTTGGTGTTGTTAGCGATGGTATTGGAGTTGGCGTTGGTGTTGGTTGTGGGGCTGGAGTGCTGATGATGTTGATGTTGGTGTTGTTAGCGATGGTATTGGAGTTGGCGTTGGTGTTGGTGTTGGTGGTGGGGTTCGAGTGCTGTTGATGTTGATGTTGGTTTTGTTAGCGATGGTATTGGAGTTGGTGTTGGTGCTGGTGTTGGTGTTGGTTGTGGGGCTGGAGTGCTGATGATGTTGATGTTGGTGTTGTTAGCGATGGTATTGGAGTTGGCGTTGGTGTTGGTGTTGGTGGTGGGGCTGGAGTGCTGTTGATGTTGATGTTGGTGTTGTTAGCGATGGTATTGGAGTTGGTGTTGGAGTTGTGGGTGGGGCTGGAGTGCTGTTGAAGTTGATATTGGTGTTGTTAGCGATGGTATTGGAGTTGGTGTTGGTGTTGGTGGTGGGGCTGGAGTGCTGTTGATGTTGATGTTGGTGTTGTTAGCGATGGTATTGGAGTTGGGGTTGGCGTTGGTGGTGGGGCTGGAGTGCTGTTGATGTTGATGTTGGTGTTGTTAGCGATGGTATTGGAGTTGGGTTTGGCGTTGGTGGTGGGGCTGGAGTGCTGTTGATGTTGATGTTGGTGTTGTTAGCGATGGTATTGGAGTTGGTGTTGGTGTTGGTGGTGGGGCTGGAGTGCTGTTGATGTTGATGTTGGTGTTGTTAGCGATGGTATTGGAGTTGGCGTTGGTGTTGGTGGTGGGGCTGGAGTGCTGTTGATGTTGATGTTGGTGTTGTTAGCGATGGTATTGGAGTTGGTGTTGGAGTTGTGGGTGGGGCTGAAGTGCTGTTGATGTTGATGTTGGTGTTGTTAGCGATGATTTTGGTGTTGGCGTTGGTGTTGGTGGTGCGGCTGGAGTGCTGTTGATGTTGATGTTGGTGTTGTTAGCGATGGTATTGGAGTTGGCGTTGGTGTTGGTGTTGGTGGTGGGGCTGGAGTGCTGTTGATGTTGATGTTGGTGTTGTTAGCGATGGTATTGGAGCTGGTGTTGGTGTTGGTGTTGGTGGTGTGGCTGGAGTTCTGTTGATGTTGATGTTGGTGTTGTTAGAGATGGTATTGGAGTCGGCGATGGTGTTGGTGTTGGTGGTGGGGCTGGAGTGCTGTTGATGTTGATGTTGGTGTTGTTAGCGATGGTATTGGAGTTGGCGATGGTGTTGGTGTTGATGTGGGGGCTGGACTGCTGATGATGTTGATGTTGGTTTTGTTAGCGATGGTATTGGAGTTGTCGTTTGTGTTAGTGTTTACGGTGGGGCTGGAGTGCTGTTGATGTTGATGTTGGTGTTGTTAGCGATGGTATTGGAGTTGGTGTTGGTGTTGGTGGTGGGGCTGGAGTGCTGTTGATGTTGATGTTGGTGTTGTTAGCGATGGTATTGGAGTTGGGGTTGGTGTTGGTGGTAGGGCTGGAGTGCTGTTGATGTTGATGTTGGTGTTGTTAGCGATGGTATTGTAGTTTTCGTTGGTGTTGGTGTTGGGGCTGGAGTGCTGTTGATATTGATGTTGGTGTTGTTAGCGATGGTATTGGAGTTGGCGTAGGTGTTGGTGTTGGTGGTGGGGTTGGAGTGCTGTTGATGTTGATGTTGGTGTTGTTAGCGATGGTATGGGAGTTGGTGTTGGTTTTGGTGTTGGGGCTGGAGTGTTGTTGATGTTGATGTTGTTGTTGTTAGCGATGGTATTGGAGTTTTCGTTGGTGTTGGTATGGGGGCTGGAGTGCTGTTGATGTTGATGTTGGTGTTGTTAGCGATGGTATTGGAGATGGCGTTGGTGTTGGTGTTGGTGGTGGGGTTGGAGTGCTGTTCATGTTAATGTTGGTGTTGTTAGCGATGGTATGGGAGTTGGTGTTGGTGTTTGTGTTAGTGGTGGGGTTGGAGTGCTGTTGATGTTGATGTTGGTGTTGTTAGCGATGGTATGGGAGTTGGTGTTGGTGTTGGTGGTGGGGCTGGAGTGCTGTTGATGTTGATGTTGGTGTTGTTAGCGATGGTATTGGAGTTGGTGTTGGTGGTGGGGCTGGAGTGCAGTTGCTGTTGATGTTGGTGTTGTTAGCGATGGTTTGGGTGTTGGCGTTGGTGTTGGTGTTGGGGCTGGAATGCTGTTTATGTTGATGTTAGTGTTGTTAGCGATGGTATTGGAGTAGGCGATGGTGTTGGTGTTGGTGGTGGGGTTGGAGTGCTGTTGATGTTGATGTTGGTGTTGTTAGCGATGGTATTGGAGTTGGCTTTGGTGTTGGTGGTGGGGCTGGAGTGCTGTTGATGTTGATGTTGGTGTTGTTAGCCATGGTATTGGAGTTGGCTTTGGTGTTGGTGGTGGGGCTGGAGTGCTGATGATGTTGATGTTGGTGTTGTTAGCGATGGTATTGGAGTTGGTGTTGGTGGTGGTGGTGGGGCTGGAGTGCTGTTGATGTTGATGTTGGTGTTGTTGTCGATGGTATTGGAGTTGGCGTTGGTGTTGGTGGTGGGGCTGGAGTGCTTTTGATATTCATGTTGGTGTTGTTAGTGATGGTATTGGAGTTGGTGTCGTATTGGTGGTGGTCGCGGTGCTGGAGCGCTGTTGATGTTGATGTTGGTGTTGCTAGCCATGGTATTGGAGTTGGTGTGGTGTTGGTGGTGGGGCTGGAGTGCTGTTGATGTTGATGCTGGTGTCGTTAGCGATGGTGTTGGAGTTGGCGTTGGTGTTGGTGGTGGGGCTGGAGTGCTGTTGATGTTGATGTTGGTGTTGTTAGCGATGGTATTGGAGATGGTGTTGGTGGTGGTGTTGGTGGTGGGGCTGGAGTGCTGTTGATGTTGATGTTGGTGTTGTTAGCGATGGTATTGGAGTTGGTGTTGGTGTTGGTGGTGGGGCTGGAGTGCTGTTGATGTTGATGTTGGTGTTGTTAGCGATGGTATTGGAGTTGGGGTTGGTGTTGGTGGTAGGGCTGGAGTGCTGTTGATGTTGATGTTGGTGTTGTTAGCGATGGTATTGGAGTTTTCGTTGGTGTTGGTGTTGGTGGTGGGGCTGGAGTGTTGTTGATGTTGATGTTGGTGTTGTTAGCGATGGTATTGGAGTTGGCGTTGGTGTTGGTGTTGGTGGTGGGGCTGGAGTGCTGTTGATGTTGATGTTGGTGTTGTTAGCGATGGTATTGGAGTTGGGGTTGGTGTTGGTGGTAGGGCTGGAGTGCTGTTGATGTTGATGTTGGTGTTGTTAGCGATGGTATTGGAGTTTTCGTTGGTGTTGGTGGTGGGGCTGGAGTGATGTTTATGTTGATGTTGGTGTTGTTAGCGATGGTATTGGAGTTGGCGTTGGTTTTGGTGTTGGTGGTGGGGTTGGAGTGCTGTTGATGTTGATGTTGGTGTTGTTAGCGATGGTATGGGAGTTGGTGTTGGTTTTGGTGTTGGGGCTGGAGTGTTGTTGATGTTGATGTTGGTGTTGTTAGCGATGGTATTGGAGTTTTCGTTGGTGTTGGTGTGGGGGCTGGAGTGCTGTTGATGTTGATGTTGGTGTTGTTAGCGTGGTACTGGAGTTGGCGTTGGTGTTGGTGTTGGTGGTGGGGTTCGAGTGCTGTTGATGTTAATGTTGGTGTTGTTAGCGATGGTATGGGAGTTGGTGTTGGTGTTGGTGTTGGTGGTGGGGTTGGAGTACTGTTGATGTTGATGTTGATGTTGTTAGCGATGCTATTGGAGTAGGCGATGGTGTTGGTGTTGGTGGTGGGGCTGGAGTGCAGTTCCTGTTGATGTTGGTGTTGTTAGCGATGGTATTGGAGTTGGTGTTGGTGTTGGTGGTGGGGCTGGAGTGTTGCTGATGTTGATGTTGGTGTTGTTAGCGATGGTATTGGAGTTGGCGTTGGTGTTGGTGTTGGTGGTGGGGTTGGAGT
Source organism: Eledone cirrhosa (assembly GCA_964016885.1). Taxonomy (NCBI): domain Eukaryota; kingdom Metazoa; phylum Mollusca; class Cephalopoda; order Octopoda; family Eledonidae; genus Eledone; species Eledone cirrhosa. The sequence goes on from OZ024740.1 coordinate 77,114,384, forward strand.
GCTGTTGATGTTAATGTTGGTGTTGTTAGCGATGGTATGGGAGTTGGTGTTGGTATTGGTGTTGGTGGTGGGGTTGGAGTGCTGTTGATGTTGATGTTGGTGTTGTTAGCGATGGTATGGGAGTTGGTGTTGGTGTTGGTGGTGGGGCTGGAGTGCTGTTGATGTTGATGTTGGTGTTGTTAGCGATGGTATTGGAGTTGGTGTTGGTGGTGGTGGTGGGGCTGGAGTGCTGTTGATGTTGATGTTGGTGTTGTTAGCGATGGTATTGGAGTTGGCGTTGGTGTTGGTGGTGGGGCTGGAGTGCTGTTGATGTTGATGTTGGTGTTGTTAGCGATGGTGTTGGTGTTGGTGTTGGGGCTGTAGTGCTGTTGATGTTGATGTTAGTGTTGTTAGCGATGGTATTGGAGTAGGCGATGGTGTTGGTGGTGGGGTTGGAGTGCTGTTGATGTTGATGCTGGTGTCGTTAGCGATGGTGTTGGAGTTGGCGTTGGTGTTGGTGGTGGGGCTGGAGTGTTGCTGATGTTGATGTTGGTGTTGGTGTTGTTAGGGATGGTATTGGTGTTGGCTTTGGCGTTGGTGGTGGCTCTGGAGTGCTGTTGATGTTGATGTTGGTGTTGTTAGCGATGGTATTGGAGTTGGCGTTGGTGTTGGTGGTGGGGCTGGAGTGCTGTTGATGTTGATGTTGGTGTTGTTAGTGATGGTATTGGAGTGGGTGTCGTATTGGTGGTGGTCGCGGTGCTGGAGCGCTGTTGATGTTGATGTTGGTGTTGCTAGCCATGGTATTGGAGTTGGTGTGGTGTTGGTGGTGGGGCTGGAGTGCTGTTGATGTTGATGCTGGTGTCGTTAGCGATGGTGTTGGAGTTGGCGTTGGTGTTGGTGGTGGGGCTGGAGTGCTGTTGATGTTGATGTTGGTCTTGTTAGCGATGGTATTGGAGTTGGTGTTGGTGTTGGTGGTGGGGCTGGAGTGCTGTTGATGTTGATGTTGGTGTTGTTAGCGATGGTATTGGAGTTGGGGTTGGTGTTGGTGGTGGGGCTGGAGTGCTGTTGATGTTGATGTTGGTGTTGTTAGCGATGGTATTGGAGTTTTCGTTGGTGTTGGTGTTGGTGGTGGGGCTGGAGTGCTGTTGATGTTGATGTTGGTGTTGTTAGCGATGGTATTGGAGTTGGTGTTGGTGTTGGGGCTGGAGTGCTGTTGATGTTGATGTTGGTGTTGTTAGCGATGGTATGGGAGTTGGTGTTGGTTTTGGTGTTGGTGGTGGGGTTCGAGTGCTGTTGATGTTAATGTTGGTGTTGTTAGCGATGGTATGGGAGTTGGTGTTGGTGTTGGTGTTGGTGGTGGGTTTGGAGAGCTGTTGATGTTGATGTTGGTGTTGTTAGCGATGGTATTGGAGTTGGCGATGGTGTTGGTGTTGGTGGTGGGGTTGGAGTGCTGTTGATGTTGAGGTTGATGTTGTTAGCGATGCTATTGGAGTAGGCGATGGTGTTGGTGTTTGTGGTGGGGCTGGAGTGCTTTTGATGTTGATGTTGGTGTTGTTAGCGATGGTATTGGAGTTGGTGTTGGTGTTGGTGGTGGGGCTGGAGTGTTGCTGATGTTGATGTTGGTGTTGTTAGCGATGGTATTGGAGTTGGCGTTGGTGTTGGTGTTGGTGGTGGGGTTGGAGTGCTGTTGATGTTAATGTTGGTGTTGTTAGCGATGGTATTGGAGTTGGTGGTGGGGTTGGAGTTGGTGGTGGGGCTGGAGTGCTGTTGATGTTGATGTTGGTGTTGTTAGCGATGGTATGGGAGTTGGTGTTGGTGTTGGTGGTGGGGCTGGAGTGCTGTTGATGTTAATGTTGGTGTTGTTAGCGATGGTATTGGAGTTGGTGGTGGGGTTGGAGTTGGTGGTGGGGCTGGAGTGCTGTTGATGTTGATGTTGGTGTTGTTAGCGATGGTATTGGAGTTGGTGGTGGGGTTGGAGTTGGTGGTGGGGCTGGAGTGCTGTTGATGTTGATGTTGGTGTTGTTAGCGATGGTATGGGAGTTGGTGTTGGTGTTGGTGGTGGGGCTGGAGTGCAGTTGCTGTTGATGTTGGTGTTGTTAGCGATGGTTTGGGTGTTGGCGTTGGTGTTGGTGTTGGGGCTGGAATGCTGTTTATGTTGTTGTTAGTGTTGTTAGCGATGGTATTGGAGTTGGCTTTGGTGTTGGTGTTGGGGCTGGAGTGCTGTTGATGTTGATGTTGGTGTTGTTAGCGATGGTATTGGAGTTGGCTTTGGTGTTGGTGTTGGGGCTGGAGTGCTGTTGATGTTGATGTTGGTGTTGTTAGCGATGGTATTGGAGTTGGCTTTGGTGTTGGTGTTGGGGCTGGAATGCTGTTGATGTTGATGTTGGTGTTGTTAGCGATGGTATTGGAGTTGGCTTTGGTGTTGGTGTTGGGGCTGGAGTGCTGTTGATGTTGATGTTGGTGTTGTTAGCGATGGTGTTGGTGTTGGCGTTGGTGTTGGTGGTGGGGCTGGAGTGCTGTTGATGTTGATGTTGGTGTTGTTAGCGATGGTATTGGAGTTGGCGTTGGTGTTGGTGGTGGGGCTGGAGTGCTGTTTATGTTGATGTTGGTGTTGTTAGCGATGGTGTTTGTGTTGGTGTTGGGGCTGTAGTGCTGTTGATGTTGATGTTAGTGTTGTTAGCGATGGTATTGGAGTAGGCGATGGTGTTGGTGTTGGTGGTGGGGTTGGAGTGCTGTTGATGTTGATGCTGGTGTCGTTAGCGATGGTATTGGAGTTGGCGTTGGTGTTGGTGGTGGGGCTGGAGTGCTGTTGATGTTGATGCTGGTGTTGTTAGTGATGGTATTGGAGTTGGCGTTGGTGTTGGTGGTGGTGCTGGAGTGTTGCTGATGTTGATGTTGGTGTTGTTAGGGATGGTATTGGTGTTGGCTTTGGCGTTGGTGGTGGCTCTGGAGTGCTGTTGATGTTGATGTTGGTGTTGTTAGCGATGGTATTGGAGTTGGCGTTGGTGTTGGTGGTGGGGCTGGAGTGCTGTTGATGTTGATGTTGGTGTTATTAGTGATGGTATTGGAGTGGTTGTCGTATTGGTGGTGGTCGCGGTGCTGGAGCGCTGTTGATGTTGATGTTGGTGTTGCTAGCCATGGTATTGGAGTTGGTGTGGTGTTGGTGGTGGGGCTGGAGTGCTGTTGATGTTGATGCTGGTGTCGTTAGCGATGGTATTGGAGTTGGCGTTGGTGTTGGTGTTGGTGGTGGGGCTGGAGTGCTGTTGATGTTGATGTTGGTGTTGTTAGCGATGGTATTGGAGATGGTGTTGGTGGTGGGGCTGGAGTGCTGTTGATGTTGATGTTGGTGTTGTTAGCGATGGTATTGGAGTTGGTGTTGGTGTTGGTGGTGGGGCTGGAGTGATGTTGATGTTGGTGTTGTTAGCGATGGTATTGGAGATGGTGTTGGTGTTGGTGGTGGGGCTGGAGTGCAGTTGCTGTTGATGTTAGTGTTGTTAGCGATGGTATTGGAGTTGGCGATGGTGTTGGTGTTGGTGGTGGGGTTGGAGTGCTGTTGATGTTCATGTTGGTGTTGTTAGCGATGGTGTTGGTGTTGGTGGTGGGGTTGGAGTGCTGTTGATGTTGATGTTGGTGTTGTTAGCGATGCTATTGGAGTAGGCGATTGTGTTGGTGTTGGTGGAGGGGTTGGAGTGCTGTTGATGTTCATGTTGGTGTTGTTAGCGATGGTATTGGAGTTGGTGTTGGAGTTGTGGGTGGGGCTGGAGTGCTGTTGATGTTGATGTTGGTGTTGTTAGCGATGGTATTGGAGTTGGCGTTGGTGTTGGTGGTGGGGCTGGAGTGCTGTTGATGTTGATGTTGGTGTTGTTAGCGATGGTGTTGGTGTTGGTGTTGGGGCTGTAGTGCTGTTGATGTTGATGTTAGTGTTGTTAGCGATGGTATTGGAGTAGGCGATGGTGTTGGTGGTGGGGTTGGAGTGCTGTTGATGTTGATGCTGGTGTCGTTAGCGATGGTGTTGGAGTTGGCGTTGGTGTTGGTGGTGGGGCTGGAGTGTTGCTGATGTTGATGTTGGTGTTGGTGTTGTTAGGGTTGGTATTGGTGTTGGCTTTGGCGTTGGTGGTGGCTCTGGAGTGCTGTTGATGTTGATGTTGGTGTTGTTAGCGATGGTATTGGAGTTGGCGTTGGTGTTGGTGGTGGGGCTGGAGTGCTGTTGATGTTGATGTTGGTGTTGTTAGTGATGGTATTGGAGTGGGTGTCGTATTGGTGGTGGTCGCGGTGCTGGAGCGCTGTTGATGTTGATGTTGGTGTTGCTAGCCATGGTATTGGAGTTGGTGTGGTGTTGGTGGTGGGGCTGGAGTGCTGTTGATGTTGATGCTGGTGTCGTTAGCGATGGTGTTGGAGTTGGCGTTGGTGTTGGTGGTGGGGCTGGAGTGCTGTTGATGTTGATGTTGGTCTTGTTAGCGATGGTATTGGAGTTGGTGTTGGTGTTGGTGGTGGGGCTGGAGTGCTGTTGATGTTGATGTTGGTGTTGTTAGCGATGGTATTGGAGTTGGGGTTGGTGTTGGTGGTGGGGCTGGAGTGCTGTTGATGTTGATGTTGGTGTTGTTAGCGATGGTATTGGAGTTTTCGTTGGTGTTGGTGTTGGTGGTGGGGCTGGAGTGCTGTTGATGTTGATGTTGGTGTTGTTAGCGATGGTATTGGAGTTGGTGTTGGTGTTGGGGCTGGAGTGCTGTTGATGTTGATGTTGGTGTTGTTAGCGATGGTATGGGAGTTGGTGTTGGTTTTGGTGTTGGTGGTGGGGTTCGAGTGCTGTTGATGTTAATGTTGGTGTTGTTAGCGATGGTATGGGAGTTGGTGTTGGTGTTGGTGTTGGTGGTGGGTTTGGAGAGCTGTTGATGTTGATGTTGGTGTTGTTAGCGATGGTATTGGAGTTGGCGATGGTGTTGGTGTTGGTGGTGGGGTTGGAGTGCTGTTGATGTTGAGGTTGATGTTGTTAGCGATGCTATTGGAGTAGGCGATGGTGTTGGTGTTTGTGGTGGGGCTGGAGTGCTGTTGATGTTGATGTTGGTGTTGTTAGCGATGGTATTGGAGTTGGTGTTGGTGTTGGTGGTGGGGCTGGAGTGTTGCTGATGTTGATGTTGGTGTTGTTAGCGATGGTATTGGAGTTGGTGTTGGTGTAGGTGTTGGGGCTGGAGTGCTGTTGATGTTGATGTTGGTGTTGTTAGCGATGGTATTGGATTTGGCGTTGGTGTTGGTGGTGGGGCTGGAGTGCTGTTGATGTTGATGTTGGTGTTGTTAGCGATGGTATTGGATTTGGTGGTGGGGTTGGAGTTGGTGGTGGGGCTGGAGTGCTGTTGATGTTGATGTTGGTGTTGTTAGCGATGGTATGGGAGTTGGTGTTGGTGTTGGTGGTGGGGCTGGAGTGCTGTTGATGTTAATGTTGGTGTTGTTAGCGATGGTATTGGAGTTGGTGGTGGGGTTGGAGTTGGTGGTGGGGCTGGAGTGCTGTTGATGTTGATGTTGGTGTTGTTAGCGATGGTATGGGAGTTGGTGTTGGTGTTGGTGGTGGGGCTGGAGTGCTGTTGATGTTAATGTTGGTGTTGTTAGCGATGGTATTGGAGTTGGTGGTGGGGTTGGAGTTGGTGGTGGGGCTGGAGTGCTGTTGATGTTGATGTTGGTGTTGTTAGCGATGGTATTGGAGTTGGTGGTGGGGTTGGAGTTGGTGGTGGGGCTGGAGTGCTGTTGATGTTGATGTTGGTGTTGTTAGCGATGGTATGGGAGTTGGTGTTGGTGTTGGTGGTGGGGCTGGAGTGCAGTTGCTGTTGATGTTGGTGTTGTTAGCGATGGTTTGGGTGTTGGCGTTGGTGTTGGTGTTGGGGCTGGAATGCTGTTTATGTTGTTGTTAGTGTTGTTAGCGATGGTATTGGAGTTGGCTTTGGTGTTGGTGTTGGGGCTGGAGTGCTGTTGATGTTGATGTTGGTGTTGTTAGCGATGGTATTGGAGTTGGCTTTGGTGTTGGTGTTGGGGCTGGAGTGCTGTTGATGTTGATGTTGGTGTTGTTAGCGATGGTATTGGAGTTGGCTTTGGTGTTGGTGTTGGGGCTGGAATGCTGTTGATGTTGATGTTGGTGTTGTTAGCGATGGTATTGGAGTTGGCTTTGGTGTTGGTGTTGGGGCTGGAGTGCTGTTGATGTTGATGTTGGTGTTGTTAGCGATGGTGTTGGTGTTGGCGTTGGTGTTGGTGGTGGGGCTGGAGTGCTGTTGATGTTGATGTTGGTGTTGTTAGCGATGGTATTGGAGTTGGCGTTGGTGTTGGTGGTGGGGCTGGAGTGCTGTTTATGTTGATGTTGGTGTTGTTAGCGATGGTGTTTGTGTTGGTGTTGGGGCTGTAGTGCTGTTGATGTTGATGTTAGTGTTGTTAGCGATGGTATTGGAGTAGGCGATGGTGTTGGTGTTGGTGGTGGGGTTGGAGTGCTGTTGATGTTGATGCTGGTGTCGTTAGCGATGGTATTGGAGTTGGCGTTGGTGTTGGTGGTGGGGCTGGAGTGCTGTTGATGTTGATGCTGGTGTTGTTAGTGATGGTATTGGAGTTGGCGTTGGTGTTGGTGGTGGTGCTGGAGTGTTGCTGATGTTGATGTTGGTGTTGTTAGGGATGGTATTGGTGTTGGCTTTGGCGTTGGTGGTGGCTCTGGAGTGCTGTTGATGTTGATGTTGGTGTTGTTAGCGATGGTATTGGAGTTGGCGTTGGTGTTGGTGGTGGGGCTGGAGTGCTGTTGATGTTGATGTTGGTGTTATTAGTGATGGTATTGGAGTGGTTGTCGTATTGGTGGTGGTCGCGGTGCTGGAGCGCTGTTGATGTTGATGTTGGTGTTGCTAGCCATGGTATTGGAGTTGGTGTGGTGTTGGTGGTGGGGCTGGAGTGCTGTTGATGTTGATGCTGGTGTCGTTAGCGATGGTATTGGAGTTGGCGTTGGTGTTGGTGTTGGTGGTGGGGCTGGAGTGCTGTTGATGTTGATGTTGGTGTTGTTAGCGATGGTATTGGAGATGGTGTTGGTGGTGGGGCTGGAGTGCTGTTGATGTTGATGTTGGTGTTGTTAGCGATGGTATTGGAGTTGGTGTTGGTGTTGGTGGTGGGGCTGGAGTGATGTTGATGTTGGTGTTGTTAGCGATGGTATTGGAGATGGTGTTGGTGTTGGTGGTGGGGCTGGAGTGCAGTTGCTGTTGATGTTAGTGTTGTTAGCGATGGTATTGGAGTTGGCGATGGTGTTGGTGTTGGTGGTGGGGTTGGAGTGCTGTTGATGTTCATGTTGGTGTTGTTAGCGATGGTGTTGGTGTTGGTGGTGGGGTTGGAGTGCTGTTGATGTTGATGTTGGTGTTGTTAGCGATGCTATTGGAGTAGGCGATTGTGTTGGTGTTGGTGGAGGGGTTGGAGTGCTGTTGATGTTCATGTTGGTGTTGTTAGCGATGGTATTGGAGTTGGTGTTGGAGTTGTGGGTGGGGCTGGAGTGCTGTTGATGTTGATGTTGGTGTTGTTAGCGATGGTATTGGAGTTGGCGTTGGTGTTGGTGTTGGTTGTGGGTTTGGAGTGCTGTTGATGTTGATGTTGGTGTTGTTAGCGATGTTATTGGAGCGGGCGTTGGTGTTGGTGGTGGGGCTGGAGTGCTGTTGATGTTGATGTTGGTGTTGTTAGCGATGGTATTGGAGTTGGGGTTGGTGTTGGTGTTGGTGGTGGGGCTGGAGTGCTCTTGATGTTCATGTTGGTGTTGTCAGCGATGGTATTGGAGTAGGCGATGGTGTTGGTGTTGGTGGTGGGGCTGGAGTGCTGTTGATGTTGATGTTGGTGTTGTTAGCGATGGTATTGGAGTTGGCGTTGGTGTTGGTGTTGGTTGTGGGGTTGGAGTGCTGTTGATGTTGATGTTGGTGTTGTTAGCGATGTTATTGGAGCGGGCGTTGGTGTTGGTGGTGGGGCTGGAGTGCTGTTGATGTTGATGTTGGTGTTGTTAGCGATGGTATTGGAGTTGGGGTTGGTGTTGGTGTTGGTGGTGGGGCTGGAGTGCTCTTGATGTTCATGTTGGTGTTGTTAGCGATGGTATTGGAGTTGGTGTTGGTGTTGGTGGTGGGGCTGGAGTACTGTTGTTGTTGGTGTTGTTAGCGATGGTATTGGAGTTGGTGTTGGTGTTGGTGGTGGGGCTGGAGTGCTGTTGATGTTGATGTTGGTGTTGTTAGCGATGGTATTGCTGTTGGTGTTGGTGTTGGTGGTGGTGGTGGGGCTGGAGTACTGTTGATGTTGTTGTTGGTGTTGTTAGCGAAGGTATTGGAGTTGGTGTTGGTGTTGGTGGTGGGGCTGGAGTACTGTTGATGTTGATGTTGGTGTTGTTAGCGATGGTATTGGAGTTGGTGTTGGTGGTGGGGCTGGAGTGCTGTTGATGTTGATGTTGGTGTTGTTAGCGATGGTATTGGTGTTGGTGTTGGTGTTGGTGGTGGGGCTGGAGTGCTGTTGATGTTGATGTTGGTGTTGTTAGCGATGGTATGGGAGTTGGCGTTGGTGTTGGTGGTGGGGCTGGAGTGCTGTTGATGTTGATGTTGGTGTTGTTAGCGATGGTATTGGTGTTGGTGTTGGTGTTGGTGGTGGGGCGGGAGTGCTGTTGATGTTGATGTTGGTGTTGTTAGCGATGGTATTGCTGTTGGTGTTGGTGTTGGTGGTGGGGCTGGACTGCTGTTGATGTTGATGTTGGTGTTGTTAGCGATGGTATTGGAGTTGGTGTTGGTGTTGGTGGTGGGGCTGGAGTGCTGTTGATGTTGATGTTGGTGTTGTTAGCGATGGTATTGGAGTTGGCGTTGGTGTTGGTGGTGGGGCTGGAGTGCTGTTGATGTTGATGTTGGTGTTGTTAGCGATGGTATTGGAGTTGGTGTTGGTGTTGGTGGTGGGGCGGGAGTGCTGTTGATGTTGATGTTGGTGTTGTTAGCGACGGTATTGCTGTTGGTGTTGGTGTTGGTGGTGGGGTTGGAGTGCTGTTGATGTTGATGTTGGTGTTGTTAGGGATGGTATTGGAGTTGGTGTTGGAGTTGTGGGTGGGGCTGGAGTGCTGTTGATGTTGATATTGGTGTTGTTAGCGATGGTATTGGAGTTGTAGTTGGTGTTGGTGGTGGGGCGGGAGTGCTGTGATGTTGATGTTGGTGTTGTTAGCGATGGTATTGGAGGTGGCGTTGGTGTTGGTGGTGGGGCGGGAGTGCTGTTGATGTTGATGTTGATGTTGTTAGCGATGGTATTGGAGGTGGCGTTGGTGTTGGTGGTGGGGCTGGAGTGCTGTTGATGTTGATGTTGGTGTTGTTAGCGATGGTATTGGAGGTGGCGTTGGTGTTGGTGGTGGGGCTGGAGTGCTGTTGTTGTTGATTTTGGTGTTGTTAGCGATGGTTTGGGAGTTGGCGTTGATGTTGGTGGTGGGGCTGGAGTGCTGTTGATGTTGATGTTGGTGTTGTTAGCGATGGTATTGGAGGTGGCGTTGGTGTTGGTGGTGGGGCTGGAGTGCTGTTGATGTTGATTTTGGTGTTGTTAGCTATGGTATTGGAATTGGCGTTGATGTTGGTGGTGGGGCTGGAGTGCTGTTGATGTTGATTTTGGTGTTGTTAGCGATGGTATTGGAGGTGGCGTTGGTGTTGGTGGTGGGGCTGGAGTGCTGTTGATGTTGATTTTGGTGTTGTTAGCGATGTTATTGGAGTTGGCGTTGATGTTGGTGGTGGGGCTGGAGTGCTGTTGATGTTGATGTTGGTGTTGTTAGCGATGTTATTGGAGTTGGCGTTGGTGTTGGTGGTGGGGCTGGAGTGCTGTTGATGTTGATGTTGGTGTTGTTAGCGATGGTATTGGAGGTGGCGTTGGTGTTGGTGGTGGGGCTGGAGTGCTGTTGATGTTGATGTTGGTGTTGTTAGCGATGGTATTGGAGGTGGCGTTGGTGTTGGTGGTGGGGCTGGAGTGCTGTTGATGTTGATTTTGGTGTTGTTAGCGATGGTATTGGAGTTGGCGTTGATGTTGGTGGTGGGGCTGGAGTGCTGTTGATGTTGATGTTGATGTTGGTGTTGTTAGCGATTATATTGGAGGTGGCGTTGGTGTTGGTGGTGGGGCTGGAGTGCTGTTGATGTTGATTTTGGTGTTGTTAGCGATGGTATTGGAGTTGGCGTTGATGTTGGGGCTGGTGGTGGGGCTGGAGTGCTGTTGATGTTGATGTTGGTGTTGTTAGCGATGGTATTGGAGGTGGCGTTGGTGTTGGTGGTGGGGCTGGAGTGCTGTTGATGTTGATGTTGGTGTTGTTAGCGATGGTATTGGAGATGGTGTTGGTGGTGGTGTTGGTGGTGGGGCTGGAGTGCTGTTGATGTTGATGTTGGTGTTGTTAGCGATGGTATTGGAGTTGGTGTTGGTGTTGGTGGTGGGGCTGGAGTGCTGTTGATGTTGATTTTGGTGTTGTTAGCGATGGTATTGGAGTTGGCGTTGATGTTGGTGGTGGGGCTGGAGTGCTGTTGATGTTGATGTTGATGTTGGTGTTGTTAGCGATGGTATTGGAGGTGGCGTTGGTGTTGGTGGTGGGGCTGGAGTGCTGTTGATGTTGATGTTGGTGTTGTTAGCGATGGTATTGGAGTTGGCGTTGGTGTTGGTGGTGGGGCTGGAGTGCTGTTGATGTTGATGTTGGTGTTGTTAGCGATGGTATTGGAGTTGGTGTTGGTGTTGGTGTTGGAGTTGGTGTTGGGGCAGGAGTGCTGTTGATGTTGCTGTTGGTGTTGTTAGCGATGGTATTGGAGTTGGCTTTGGTGTTGGTGGTGGGGCTGGAGTGCTGTTGATGTTGATGTTGGTGTTGTTAGCGATTGTATTGAAGTTGACGTTGGTGTTGGTGGTGGGGTTGGAGTGCTGTTGATGTTGATGTTGGTGTTGTTAGCGATTGTATTGAAGTTGACGTTGGCGTTGGGGCTGGTGGTGGGGCTGGAGTGCTGTTGATATTGATGTTGGTGTTGTTAGCGATGGTATTGGAGGTGGCGTTGGTGTTGGTGGTGGGGCTGGAGTGCTGTTGATGTTGATTTTGGTGTTGTTAGCGATGGTATTGGAGTTGGCGTTGATGTTGGTGGTGGGGCTGGAGTGCTGTTGATGTTGATGTTGGTGTTGTTAGCGATGGTATTGGAGGTGGAGTTGGTGTTGGTGGTGGGGCTGGAGTGCTGTTGATGTGGATTTTGGTGTTGTTAGCGATGGTATTGGAGTGGATGTTGATGTTGGTGGTGGGGCTGGAGTGCTGTTGATGTTGATGTTGGTGTTGTTAGCGATGTTATTGGAGTTGGCGTTGGTGTTGGTGGTGGGGCTGGAGTGCTGTTGATGTTGATTTTGGTGTTGTTAGCGATGGTATTGGAGTTGGCGTTGATGTTGGGGCTGGTGGTGGGGCTGGAGTGCTGTTGATGTTGATGTTGGTTTTGTTAGCGATGGTATTGGAGTTGGCGTTGGTGTTGGTGGTGGGGCTGGAGTGCTGTTGATGTTGATGTTGGTGTTGTTAGCGATGGTATTGGAGATGGTGTTGGTGTTGGTGTTGGAGTTGGTGTTGGGGCAGGAGTGCTGTTGATGTTGATGTTGGTGTTGTTAGCGATGGTATTGGAGTTGGCTTTGGTGTTGGTGGTGGGGCTGGAGTGCTGTTGATGTTGATGTTGGTGTTGTTAGCGATTGTATTGAAGTTGACGTTGGTGTTGGTGTTGGTGGTGGGGCTGGAGTGCTGTTGATGTTGATGTTGGTGTTGTTAGCGATTGTATTGAAGTTGACGTTGGTGTTGGAGTTGGTGTTGGGGCTGGAGTGCTGTTGATGTTGATGTTGGTGTTGTTAGCGATGTTATTGGAGGTGGCGTTGGTGTTGGTGGTGGGGTTGGAGTGCTGTTGATGTTGATGTTCGTATTGTTAGCGATGGTATTGGAGTTGGTGTTGGTGTTGGTGGTGGGGCTGGAGTGCTGTTGATGTTGATGTTGGTGTTGTTAGCGATGGTATTGGAGTTGGCGTTGGCGGTGGTGTTGGTGGTGGGGCTGGAGTGCTGTTGATGTTGATGTTGGTGTTGTTAGCGATGGTATTGGAGTTGGTGTTGGTGGTGGGGCTGGAGTGCTGTTGGTGTCGATGTTGGTGTTGTTAGCGATGGTGTTGGAGTTTGCGTTGGTGTTGGTGGTGGGGCTGGAGTGCTGTTCATGTTGATGTTGGTGTTGTTAGCGATGGTATTGGAGGTGGCGTTGGTGTTGGTGGTGGGGCTGGAGTGCTGTTGATGTTGATGTTGGTGTTGTTAGCGATGGTATTGGAGTTGGTGTTGGTGTTGTGGTGGGGCTGGAGTGCTGTTGATGTTGATGTTGGTGTTGTTATCGATGGTATTGGAGTTGGCGATGGTGTTGCTGGTGGGGCTGGAGTGCTGTTGATGTTGATGTTGGTGTTCTTAGCGATGGTATTGGAGTTGGTGTTGGTGGTGGGGCTGGAGTGCTGTTGATGTTGATGTTGGTGTTGTTAGCGATGGTATTGGTGTTGGTGTTGGTGTTGGTGGTGGGGCTGGAGTGCTGTTGATGTTGATGTTGGTGTTGTTAGCGATGGTATGGGAGTTGGCGTTGGTGTTGGTGGTGGGGCTGGAGTGCTGTTGATGTTGATGTTGGTGTTGTTAGCGATGGTATTGCTGTTGGTGTTGGTGTTGGTGGTGGGGCTGGAGTGCTGTTGATGTTGATGTTGGTGTTGTTAGCGGTGGTATTGCTGTTGGTGTTGGTGTTGGTGGTGGGGCGGGAGTGTTGTTGATGTTGATGTTGGTGTTGTTAGCGGTTGTATTGGAGTTGGTGTTGGTGTTGGTGGTGGGGCTGGAGTGCTGTTGATGTTGATGTTGGTGTTGTTAGCGATGGTATTGGAGTTGGTGTTGGTGTTGGTGGTGGGGCTGGAGTGCTGTTGATGTTGATGTTGGTGTTGTTAGCGATGGTATTGCTATTGGTGTTGGTGTTGGTGGTGGGGCTGGACTGCTGTTGATGTTGATGTTGGTGTTGTTAGCGATGGTATTGGAGTTGGTGTTGGTGTTAGTGGTGGGGCTGGAGTGCTGTTGATGTTGATGTTGGTGTTGTTAGCGATGGTATTGGAGTTGGCGTTGGTGTTGGTGGTGGGGCTGGAGTGCTGTTGATGTTGATGTTGGTGTTGTTAGCGATGGTATTGGAGTTGGTGTTGGTGTTGGTGGTGGGGCGGGAGTGCTGTTGATGTTGATGTTGGTGTTGTTAGCGATGGTATTGCTGTTGGTGTTGGTGTTGGTGGTGGGGCTGGACTGCTGTTGATGTTGATGTTGGTGTTGTTAGCGATGGTATTGGAGTTGGTGTTGGTGTTGGTGGTGGGGCTGGAGTGCTGTTGATGTTGATGTTGGTGTTGTTAGCGATGGTATTGGAGTTGGCGTAGGTGTTGGTGGTGGGGCTGGAGTGCTGTTGATGTTGATGTTGGTGTTGTTAGCGATGGTATTGGAGTTGGTGTTGGTGTTGGTGGTGGGGCGGGAGCGCTGTTGATGTTGATGTTGGTGTTGTTAGCGACGGTATTGCTGTTGGTGTTGGTGTTGGTGGTGGGGTTGGAGTGCTGTTGATGTTGATGTTGGTGTTGTTAGGGATGGTATTGGAGTTGGTGTTGGAGTTGTGGGTGGGGCTGGAGTGCTGTTGATGTTGATATTGGTGTTGTTAGCGATGGTATTGGAGTTGTAGTTGGTGTTGGTGGTGGGGCGGGAGTGCTGTGATGTTGATGTTGGTGTTGTTAGCGATGGTATTGGAGGTGGCGTTGGTGTTGGTGGTGGGGCGGGAGTGCTGTTGATGTTGATGTTGATGTTGTTAGCGATGGTATTGGAGGTGGCGTTGGTGTTGGTGGTGGGGCTGGAGTGCTGTTGATGTTGATGTTGGTGTTGTTAGCGATGGTATTGGAGGTGGCGTTGGTGTTGGTGGTGGGGCTGGAGTGCTGTTGATGTTGATTTTGGTGTTGTTAGCGATGGTTTGGGAGTTGGCGTTGATGTTGGTGGTGGGGCTGGAGTGCTGTTGATGTTGATGTTGGTGTTGTTAGCGATGGTATTGGAGGTGGCGTTGGTGTTGGTGGTGGGGCTGGAGTGCTGTTGATGTTGATTTTGGTGTTGTTAGCGATGGTATTGGAATTGGCGTTGATGTTGGTGGTGGGGCTGGAGTGCTGTTGATGTTGATTTTGGTGTTGTTAGCGATGGTATTGGAGGTGGCGTTGGTGTTGGTGGTGGGGCTGGAGTGCTGTTGATGTTGATTTTGGTGTTGTTAGCGATGTTATTGGAGTTGGCGTTGATGTTGGTGGTGGGGCTGGAGTGCTGTTGATGTTGATGTTGGTGTTGTTAGCGATGTTATTGGAGTTGGCGTTGGTGTTGGTGGTGGGGCTGGAGTGCTGTTGATGTTGATGTTGGTGTTGTTAGCGATGGTATTGGAGGTGGCGTTGGTGTTGGTGGTGGGGCTGGAGTGCTGTTGATGTTGATGTTGGTGTTGTTAGCGATGGTATTGGAGGTGGCGTTGGTGTTGGTGGTGGGGCTGGAGTGCTGTTGATGTTGATTTTGGTGTTGTTAGCGATGGTATTGGAGTTGGCGTTGATGTTGGTGGTGGGGCTGGAGTGCTGTTGATGTTGATGTTGATGTTGGTGTTGTTAGCGATGGTATTGGAGGTGGCGTTGGTGTTGGTGGTGGGGCTGGAGTGCTGTTGATGTTGATTTTGGTGTTGTTAGCGATGGTATTGGAGTTGGCGTTGATGTTGGGGCTGGTGGTGGGGCTGGAGTGCTGTTGATGTTGATGTTGGTGTTGTTAGCGATGGTATTGGAGGTGGCGTTGGTGTTGGTGGTGGGGCTGGAGTGCTGTTGATGTTGATGTTGGTGTTGTTAGCGATGGTATTGGAGATGGTGTTGGTGGTGGTGTTGGTGGTGGGGCTGGAGTGCTGTTGATGTTGATGTTGGTGTTGTTAGCGATGGTATTGGAGTTGGTGTTGGTGTTGGTGGTGGGGCTGGAGTGCTGTTGATGTTGATTTTGGTGTTGTTAGCGATGGTATTGGAGATGGTGTTGGTGGTGGTGTTGGTGGTGGGGCTGGAGTGCTGTTGATGTTGGTGTTGGTGTTGTTAGCGATGGTATTGGAGGTGGCGTTGGTGTTGGTGGTGGGGCTGGAGTGCTGTTGATGTTGATTTTGGTGTTGTTAGCGATGGTATTGGAGTTGGCGTTGATGTTGGTGGTGGGGCTGGAGTGCTGTTGATGTTGATGTTGATGTTGGTGTTGTTAGCGATGGTATTGGAGGTGGCGTTGGTGTTGGTGGTGGGGCTGGAGTGCTGTTGATGTTGATGTTGGTGTTGTTAGCGATGGTATTGGAGTTGGCGTTGGTGTTGGTGGTGGGGCTGGAGTGCTGTTGATGTTGATGTTGGTGTTGTTAGCGATGGTATTGGAGTTGGTGTTGGTGTTGGTGTTGGAGTTGGTGTTGGGGCAGGAGTGCTGTTGATGTTGCTGTTGGTGTTGTTAGCGATGGTATTGGAGTTGGCTTTGGTGTTGGTGGTGGGGCTGGAGTGCTGTTGATGTTGATGTTGGTGTTGTTAGCGATGGTATTGGAGTTGGTGTTGGTGTTGGTGTTGGTGGTGGGGCGGGTGTGCTGTTCATGTTGATGTTGTGTTGTTAGCGATGGTATTGGAGTTAGTGTTGGTGGTGGGGCTGGAATGCTGTTGATGTTGATGTTGGTGTTGTTAGCGATTGTATTGGAGTTGACGTTGGTGTTGGTGTTGGTGGTGGGGCTGGAGTGCTGTTGATGTTGATGTTGGTGTTGTTAGCGATGGTATTGGAGGTGGCGTTGGTGTTGGTGTTGGTGGTGGGGCTGGAGTGCTGTTGATGTTGATGTTGGTGTTGTTAGCGATTGTATTGAAGTTGACGTTGGTGTTGGTGGTGGGGTTGGAGTGCTGTTGATGTTGATGTTGGTGTTGTTAGCGATTGTATTGAAGTTGACGTTGGTGTTGGGGCTGGTGGTGGGGCTGGAGTGCTGTTGATATTGATGTTGGTGTTGTTAGCGATGGTATTGGAGGTGGCGTTGGTGTTGGTGGTGGGGCTGGAGTGCTGTTGATGTTGATTTTGGTGTTGTTAGCGATGGTATTGGAGTTGGCGTTGATGTTGGTGGTGGGGCTGGAGTGCTGTTGATGTTGATGTTGGTGTTGTTAGCGATGGTATTGGAGGTGGAGTTGGTGTTGGTGGTGGGGCTGGAGTGCTGTTGATGTGGATTTTGGTGTTGTTAGCGATGGTATTGGAGTGGATGTTGATGTTGGTGGTGGGGCTGGAGTGCTGTTGATGTTGATGTTGGTGTTGTTAGCGATGTTATTGGAGTTGGCGTTGGTGTTGGTGGTGGGGCTGGAGTGCTGTTGATGTTGATTTTGGTGTTGTTAGCGATGGTATTGGAGTTGGCGTTGATGTTGGGGCTGGTGGTGGGGCTGGAGTGCTGTTGATGTTGATGTTGGTTTTGTTAGCGATGGTATTGGAGTTGGCGTTGGTGTTGGTGGTGGGGCTGGAGTGCTGTTGATGTTGATGTTGGTGTTGTTAGCGATGGTATTGGAGATGGTGTTGGTGTTGGCGTTGGAGTTGGTGTTGGGGCAGGAGTGCTGTTGATGTTGATGTTGGTGTTGTTGGCGATGGTATTGGAGTTGGCTTTGGTGTTGGTGGTGGGGCTGGAGTGCTGTTGATGTTGATGTTGGTGTTGTTAGCGATTGTATTGAAGTTGACGTTGGTGTTGGTGTTGGTGGTGGGGCTGGAGTGCTGTTGATGTTGATGTTGGTGTTGTTAGCGATTGTATTGAAGTTGACGTTGGTGTTGGTGTTGGTGGTGGGGCTGGAGTGCTGTTGATGTTGATGTTGGTGTTGTTAGCGATTGTATTGAAGTTGACGTTGGTGTTGGAGTTGGTGTTGGGGCTGGAGTGCTGTTGATGTTGATGTTGGTGTTGTTAGCGATGTTATTGGAGGTGGCGTTGGTGTTGGTGGTGGGGCTGGAGTGCTGTTGATGTTGATGTTCGTATTGTTAGCGATGGTATTGGAGTTGGTGTTGGTGTTGGTGGTGGGGCTGGAGTGCTGTTGATGTTGATGTTGGTGTTGTTAGCGATGGTATTGGAGTTGGCGTTGGCGGTGGTGTTGGTGGTGGGGCTGGAGTGCTGTTGATGTTGATGTTGGTGTTGTTAGCGATGGTATTGGAGTTGGTGTTGGTGGTGGGGCTGGAGTGCTGTTGGTGTCGATGTTGGTGTTGTTAGCGATGGTGTTGGAGTTTGCGTTGGTGTTGGTGGTGGGGCTGGAGTGCTGTTCATGTTGATGTTGGTGTTGTTAGCGATGGTATTGGAGGTGGCGTTGGTGTTGGTGGTGGGGCTGGAGTGCTGTTGATGTTGATGTTGGTGTTGTTAGCGATGGTATTGGAGTTGGTGTTGGTGTTGTGGTGGGGCTGGAGTGCTGTTGATGTTGATGTTGGTGTTGTTATCGATGGTATTGGAGTTGGCGATGGTGTTGCTGGTGGGGCTGGAGTGCTGTTGATGTTGATGTTGGTGTTCTTAGCGATGGTATTGGAGTTGGTGTTGGTGTTGGAGTTGGTGTTGGTGTTGGAGTTGGTGTTGGGGCAGGAGTGCTATTGATGTTGATGTTGGTGTTGTTAGCGATTGTAATGGAATTGGCGTTGGTGTTGGTGGTGGGGCTGGAGTGCTGTTGATGTTGATGTTGGTGTTGTTAGCGATGGTATTCGAGTTGACGTTGGTGTTGGTGTTGGTGGTGGGGCGGGTGTGCTGTTCATGTTGATGTTGTGTTGTTAGCGATTGTATTGGAGTTGGTGTTGCTGTTGGTGGTGGGGATGGAGTGCTGTTGATGTTGATGTTGGTGTTGTTAGCGATGGTATTGGAGTTGGTGTTGGTGTTGGTGGCGGGGCGGGAGTGCTGTTGATGTTGATGTTGGTGTTGTTAGCGATTGTATTGGAGTTGGTGTTGGTGTTGGTGGTGGGGATGGAGTGCTGTTGATGTTGATGTTGGTGTTGTTAGCGATGGTATTGGAGTTGGTGTTGGTGTTGGTGGCGGGGCGGGAGTGCTGTTGATGTTGATGTTGGTGTTGTTATCGATGGTTTTGGAGTTGGCGATGGTGTTGCTGGTGGGGCTGGAGTGCTGTTGATGTTGATGTTGGTGTTGTTAGCGATGGTATTGGAGTTGGTGTTGGTGTTGGTGGTGGGTCGGGTGTGCTGTTCATGTTGATGTTGTGTTGTTAGCGATGGTATTGGAGTTGGTGTTGGTGTTGGTGGTGGGGCTGGAGTGCTGTTGATGTTGATGGTGGTGTTGTTAGCGATGGTGTTGGAGTTGGCGTTGGTGTTGGTGGTGGGGCTGGAGTGCTGTTGATGTTGATGTTGGTGTTGTTAGCGATGGTATTGGAGTTGGTGTTGGTGTTGTGGTGGGGCTGGAGTGCTGTTGATGTTGATGTTGGTGTTGTTATCGATGGTTTTGGAGTTGGCGATGGTGTTGCTGGTGGGGCTGGAGTGCTGTTGATGTTGATGTTGGTGTTGTTAGCGATGGTATTGGAGGTGGCGTTGGTATTGGTGGTGGGGCTGGAGTGCTGTTGATGTTGATGTTGGTGTTGTTAGCGATGGTATTGGAGTTGGTGTTGGTGTTGGAGTTGGTGTTGGTGTTGGAGTTGGTGTTGGGGCAGGAGTGCTGTTGATGTTGATGTTGGTGTTGTTAGCGATGGTATTGGAGTTGGTGTTGGTGTTGGAGTTGGTGTTGGTGTTGGAGTTGGTGTTGGGGCAGGAGTGCTGTTGATGTTGATGTTGGTGTTGTTAGCGATTGTAATGGAATTGGCGTTGGTGTTGGTGGTGGGGCTGGAGTGCTGTTGATGTTGATGTTGGTGTTGTTAGCGATTGTATTGGAGTTGGCGTTGTTGTTGGTGGTGGGGCTGGAGTGCTGTTGATGTTGATGTTGGTGTTGTTAGCGATGGTATTGGAGTTGGTGTTGGTGTTGGTGGCGGGGCGGGAGTGCTGTTGATGTTGATGTTGGTGTTGTTAGCGAAGGTATTCGAGTTGGCGTTGGTGTTGGTGATGGTGTTGGGGCTGGAGTGCTGTTGATGTTGATGTTGGTGTTGTTAGCGATTGTATTGGAGTTAGCGTTGGTGTTGGTGGTGGGGCCGGAGTGGTGTTGTTAGCGATGGTATTGGAGTTTGTGTTGGTGTTGGTGGTGGGGCTGGTGTGCTGTTGATGTTGATTTTGGTGTTGTTAGCGATGGTATTGGAGTTGGCGTTGATGTTGGTGGTGGGGCTGGAGTGCTGTTGATGTTGATATTGGTGTTGTTAGCGATGGTATTTGAATTGGTGTTGGTGTTGGTGGTGGGGCTGGAGTGCTGTTGATGTTGATGTTGGTGTTGTTAGCCCTGGTATTGGAGTTGGCGTTGGTGTTGGGGCTGGAGTGCTGTTGATGTTGATGTTGGTGTTGTTAGCGATGGTATTGGAGTTGGTGTGGTGTTGGTGGTGGGGCGGGAGTGTTTTTGATGTTGATGTTGGTGTTGTTAGCGATGTTATTGGAGGTGGCGTTGGTGTTGGTAGTGGTGCTGGAGTGCTGTTGATGTTGGTGTTGTTAGGGATGGTATTGGATTTGGCGTTGGTGTTGGAGTTGGTGGTGGGGCTGGAGTGTTGTTGATGTTGATGTTGGTGTTGTTAGCGATGGTATTGGAGTTGGCGTTGGTGTTGGAGTTGGTGGTGTGGCTAGAGTGCTGTTGATGTTGATGTTGGTGTTGTTAGCGATGGTATTGGAGTTGGCGTTGGTGTTGGAGTTGGTGGTGGGGCTGGAGTGTTGTTGATGTTGATGTTGGTGTTGTTAGCGATGGTATTGGAGTTGGCGTTGGTGTTGGAGTTGGTGGTGTGGCTAGAGTGCTGTTGATGTTGATGTTGGTGTTGTTAGCGATGGTATTGGAGGTGGCGTTGGTGTTGGTAGTGGTGCTGGAGTGCTGTTGATGTTGATGTTGGTGTTGTTAGCGATGGTATTGGAGTTGGCGTTGGTGTTGTGGTGTTGTTAGCGATGGTATTGGAGTTGGCGTTGTTGTTGGTGTTGGTGGTGAGGTTGGAGTGCTGTTGATGTTGATGTTGGTGTTGTTAGCGATTGTATTGGAGTTGGTGTTGGTGTTGGTGGTGGGGCTAGAGTGCTGTTGATGTTGATGCTGGTGTTGTTAGAGATGGTATTGGATTTGGTGTTGGTGTTGGTGGTGGGGCTGGAGTGCTTTTGATGTTGGTGTTGTTAGCGATGGTATTGGAGTTGGTGTTGGTGTTGGTGGTGGGGCTGGAGTGCTGTTGATATTGATGTTGGTGTTGTTATCGATGGTATTGGAGTTGGCGTTGGTGTTGGTGGTGGGGCTGGAGTGTTGTTGATGTTGATTTTGGTGTTGTTAGTGATGTTATTGGAGGTGGCGTTGGTGTTGGTGGTGGGGCTGGAGTGCTGTTGATGTTGATGTTGGTGTTGTTAGCGATGGTATTGGAGTTGGTGTTAGTGTTGGTGTTGGTGGTGGGGCGGGAGTGTTGTTGATGTTGATTTTGGTGTTATTACTGATGTTATTGGAGGTGACGTTGGAGTTGGTGTTGGGGCAGGAGTGCTGTTGATGTTGATGTTGGTGTTGTTAGCGATGGTATTGGAGTTGGCGTTGGTGTTGGTGGTGGGGCTGGAGTGCTGTTGATGTTGATGTTGGTGTTGTTAGCGATGGTATTGGAGGTGGCGTTGGTGTTGGTGGTGGGGCTGAAGTGCTGTTGATGTTGATTTTGGTGTTGTTAGCGATGGTATTGGAGTTGGCGTTGATGTTGGGGCTGGTGGTGGGGCTGGAGTGCTGTTGATGTTGATGTTGGTTTTGTTAGCGATGGTATTGGAGTTGGCGTTGGTGTTGATGGTGGGGCTGGAGTGCTGTTGATGTTGATGTTGGTGTTGTTAGCGATGGTATTGGAGTTCGCTTTGGTGTTGGTGGTGGGGCTGGAGTGCTGTTGATGTTGATGTTGGTGTTGTTAGCGATGGTATTGGAGTTGGTGTTGGTGTTGGTGTTGGTGATGGGGCGGGTGTGCTGTTCATGTTGATGTTGTGTTGTTAGCGATGGTATTGGAGTTAGTGTTGGTGGTGGGGCTGGAATGCTGTTGATGTTGATGTTGGTGTTGTTAGCGATTGTATTGGAGTTGACGTTGGTGTTGGTGTTGGTGGTGGGGCTGGAGTGCTGTTGATGTTGATGTTGGTGTTGTTAGCGATTGTATTGAAGTTGACGTTGGTGTTGGAGTTGGTGGTGGGGCTGGAGTGCTGTTGATGTTGATGTTGGTGTTGTTAGCGATGGTATTGGAGTTGGTGTTGGTGGTGGGGCTGGAGTGCTGTTGATGTTGATGTTGGTGTTGTTAGCGATTGTATTGGAGTTGGTGTTGGTGGTGGGGTTGGAGTGCTGTTGATGTTGATGTTGGTGTTGTTAGCGATGTTACTGGAGGTGGCGTTGGTGTTGGTGGTGGGTCTGGAGTGCTGTTGATGTTGATGTTCGTATTGTTAGCGATGGTATTGGATTTGGTATTGGTGTTGGTGGTGGGGCTGGAGTGCTGTTGATGTTGATGTTGGTGTTGTTAGCGATGGTATTGGAGTTGGCGTTGGCGGTGGTGTTGGTGGTGGGGCTGGAGTGCTGTTGATGTTGATGTTGGTGTTGTTAGCGATGGTATTGGAGTTGGTGTTGGTGTTGTGGTGGGGCTGGAGTGCTGTTGATGTTGATGTTGGTGTTGTTAGCGATGGTATTGGAGTTGGTGTTGGTGTTGTGGTGGGGCTGGAGTGCTGTTGATGTTGATGTTGGTGTTGTTATCGATGGTACTGGAGTTGGCGGTGGTGTTGTTGGTGGGGCTGGAGTGCTGTTGATGTTGATGTTGGTGTTGTTATCGATGGTATTGGAGTTGGCGATGGTGTTGCTGGTGGCGCTGGAGTGTTGTTGATGTTGATGTTGGTGTTGTTAGCGATGGTATTGGAGTTGGTGTTGGTTTTGGTGGTGGGGTTGGTGTTGGTGTTGGAGTTGGTGTTGGGGCAGGAGTGCTGTTGATGTTGATGTTGGTGTTCTTAGCGATGGTATTGGAGTTGGTGTTGGTGTTGGAGTTGGTGTTGGTGTTGGTGTTGGTGGTGGGGCTGGAGTGCTGTTGATGTTGATGTTGGTGTTGTTAGCGATTCTATTGGAGTTGGTGTTGGTGTTGGTGGTGGGGATGGAGTGCTGTTGATGTTGATGTTGGTGTTGTTAGCGATGGTATTGGAGTTGGTGTTGGTGTTGGTGGCGGGGCGGGAGTGCTGTTGATGTTGATGTTGGTGTTGTTAGGGATGGTATTGCATTTGGCGTTGGTGTTGGTGGTGGGGCTAGAGTGCTGTTGATATTGATGTTGGTGTTGTTATCGATGGTATTGGAGTTGGCGTTGGTGTTGGTGGTGGGGCTGGAGTGTTGTTGATGTTGATTTTGGTGTTGTTAGTGATGTTATTGGAGGTGGCGTTGGTGTTGGTGGTGGGGCTGGAGTGCTGTTGATGTTGATGTTGGTGTTGTTAGCGATGGTATTGGAGTTGGTGTTGGTGTTGGTGTTGGTGGTGGGGCGGGAGTGTTGTTGATGTTGATTTTGGTGTTGTTAGTGATGTTATTGGAGGTGGCGTTGGAGTTGGTGTTGGGGCAGGAGTGCTGTTGATGTTGATGTTGGTGTTGTTAGCGATGGTATTGGAGTTGGCGTTGGTGTTGGTGGTGGGGCTGGAGTGCTGTTGATGTTGATGTTGGTGTTGTTAGCGATTGTATTGGAGTTGGCGTTGGTGTTGGTGGTGGGGCTGGAGTGCTGTTGATGTTGATGTTGGTGTTGTTAGCGATTGTATTGGAGTTGGTGTTGGTGTTGGTGGTGGGGCGGGAGTGCTGTTGATGTTGATGTTGTTGTTGTTAGCGAAGGTATTCGAGTTGGCGTTGGTGTTGGTGTTGGTGGTGGGGCTGGAGTGCTGTTGATGTTGATGTTGGTGTTGTTAGCGATTGTATTGGAGTTGGTGTTGGTGTTGGTGGCGGGGCGGGAGTGCTGTTGATGTTGATGTTGGTGTTGTTAGCGAAGGTATTCGAGTTGGCGTTGGTGTTGGTTTTGGTGGTGGGGCTGGAGTGTTGTTGATGTTGATGATGGTGTTGTTAGCGATTGTATTGGAGTTAGCGTTGGTGTTGGTGGTGGGGCCGGAGTGGTGTTGTTAGCGATGGTATTGGAGTTGGTGTTGGTGTTGGTGGTGGGGCTGGAGTGCTGTTGATGTTGATGTTGGTGTTGTTAGCGATGGTATTTGAATTGGTGATGGTGGTGGGGCTGGAGTGCTGTTGATGTTGATTTTGGTGTTGTTAGCGATGGTATTGGAGTTGGCGTTGGTGTTGGTGGTGGGGCTGGAGTGCTGTTAATGTTGATGTTGGTGTTGTTAGCGATGGTATTTGAATTGGTGTTGGTGGTGGGGCTGGTGTGCTGTTGATGTTGATGTTGGTGTTGTTAGCCCTGGTATTGGAGTTGGCGTTGGTGTTGGGGCTGGAGTGCTGTTGATGTTGATGTTGGTGTTGTTAGCGATGGTATTGGAGTTGGTGTGGTGTTGGTGGTGGGGCGGGAGTGTTTTTGATGTTGATGTTGGTGTTGTTAGCGATGTTATTGGAGATGGCGTTGGTGTTGGTGGTGGGGCTGGAGTGCTGTTGATGTTGATGTTGGTGTTGTTAACGATGGTATTGGAGTTGGTGTTGGTGGTGGCGCTGGAGTGCTGTTGATGTTGATGGTGTGTTGTTAGCGATGGTATGGGAGTTGGTGTTGATGTTGGTGTTGTTAGGGATGGTATTGGAGTTCGCGTTGGTGTTAGTGGTGGGGCTGGAGTGCTGTTGATGTTGATGTTGGTGTTGTTAACGATGGTATTGGAGTTGGTGTTGGTGGTGGCGCTGGAGTGCTGTTGATGTTGATGGTGTGTTGTTAGCGATGGTATGGGAGTGTTGTTAGCCCTGGTATTAGAGTTGGCGTTGGTGTTGGGGCTGGAGTGCTGTTGATGTTGCTGTTGGTGTTGTTAGCGATGGTGTTGGTGTTGGCGTTGGTGTTGGTGTTGGGGCTGGAGTGCGGTTGATGTTGATGTGGTGGTGGGGCGGGAGTGTTGTTGATGTTGATTTTGGTGTTGTTAGTGATGTTATTGGAGGTGGCGTTGGTGTTGGTGGTGGGGCTGGAGTGCTGTTGATGTTGATGTTGGTGTTGTTAGGGATGGTATTGGAGTTGGCGTTGGTGTTAGTGGTGGGGCTGGAGTGCTGTTGATGTTGATGTTGGTGTTGTTAACGATGGTATTGGAGTTGGTGTTGGTGGTGGCGCTGGAGTGCTGTTGATGTTGATGGTGTGTTGTTAGCGATGGTATGTTGGTGTTGTTAGCCCTGGTATTGGAGTTGGCGTTGGTGTTGGGGCTGGAGTGCTGTTGATGTTGCTGTTGGTGTTGTTAGCGATGGTATTGGTGTTGGCGTTGGTGTTGGTGTTGGGGCTGCAGTGCTGGTGATGTTGATGTTGGTGTTGTTAGCGATGGTAATGGAGTTGGCGTTGATGTTGGTGGTGGGGCTGGAGTGCTGTTGTTGTTGATTTTGGTGTTGTTAGCGATGGTATTTGAATTGGTGTTGGTGGTGGGGCTGGTGTGCTGTTGATGTTGATGTTGGTGTTCTTAGCCCTGGTATTGGAGTTGGCGTTGGTGTTGGGGCTGGAGTGCTGTTGATGTTGGTGGTGGGGCTGGAGTGCTGTTGATGTTGATGTTGGTGTTGTTAGCGATGGTATTGGAGTTGGTGTTGGTGTTGGTGGTGGGGTTGGAGTGCTGTTGATGTTGATGTTGGTGTTGTTAGCGATGGTATTGGATTTGGTGTTGGTGTTGGTGGTGGGGCGGGAGTGTTGTTGATGTTGATTTTGGTGTTGTTAGTGATGTTATTGGAGGTGGCGTTGGTGTTGGTGGTGGGGCTGGAGTGCTGTTGATGTTGATGTTGGTGTTGTTAGGGATGGTATTGGAGTTGGCGTTGGTGTTAGTGGTGGGGCTGGAGTGCTGTTGATGTTGATGTTGGTGTTGTTAACGATGGTATTGGAGTTGGTGTTGGTGGTGGCGCTGGAGTGCTGTTGATGTTGATGGTGTGTTGTTAGCGATGGTATGGGAGTTGGTGTTGGTGTTGGTGGTGGGGCTGGAGACTGTTTATGTTGATGTTTGTGTTTTTAGCGATGTCATTGGAGGTGGCGTTGGCGTTGGTGTTGGTGGTGGGGCTGGATTGCGGGTGATGTTGATGTTGGTGTTGTTAGCGATGGTATTTGTTGGTGTTGGTCGTGGGGCTGGAGTGCTGTTCACGTTGATGTTGGTGTTGTTAGCGATGGTATTGGAGTTGGTGTTGGTGTTGGAGTTGGTGGTGTGGCTGGAGTGCTGTTGATGTTGATGTTGGTGTTGTTAGCGATGGTATTGGAGTTGGTGTTGGAGTTGGTGGTGTGGCTGGAGTGCTGTTGATATTGATGTTGGTGTTGTTAGCAATGGTATTGGAGTAGGTGTTGGTGTTGGTGGTGGGGCTGGAATGCTGTTTATGTTGATGTTAGTGTTGTTAGCGATGGTATTGGAGTTGGCGATGGTGTTGGTGTTGGTGGTGGGGCTGGAGTGCTGTTGATGTTGATGTTGGTGTTGTTAGCGATGGTATTGGAGTTGGCGATGGTGTTTGTGTTGGTGGTGGGGCTGGAGTGCTGTTGATGTTGGTGTTGTTAGCGATGGTATTGGAGTTGGCGTTGGTGTTGGTGGTGGGGTTGGAGTGCTGTTGATGTTGATGTTGGTGTTGTTAGCGATGGTATTGGAGTTGGTGTTGGAGTTGGGGGTTGGGCTGGAGTGCTGTTGATTTTGATATTGGTGTTGTTAGCGATGGTATTGGAGTTGGTGTTGGAGTTGGGGGTTGGGCTGGAGTGCTGTTGATGTTGATATTGGTGTTGTTAGCGATGGTATTGGAGCTGGCGTTGGTTTTGGTGGTGGGGCTGGAGTGCTGTTGATGTTGATGTTGGTGTTGTTAGCGATGGTATTGGAGCTGGCGTTGGTTTTGGTGGTGGGGCTGGAGTGCTGTTGATGTTGATGTTGGTGTTGTTAGCGATGGTATTGGAGCTGGCGTTGGTGTTGGTGGTGGGGCTGGAGTGCTGTTGATGTTGATGTTGGTGTTGTTAGCGATGGTATTGGAGCTGGTGTTGGTTTTGGTGTTGGGGCTGGAGTGCTGTTGATGTTGATGTTGGTGTTGTTAGCGATGGTATTGGAGCTGGCGTTGGTGTTGGTGGTGGGGCTGGAGTGCTGTTGATGTTGATGTTGGTGTTGTTAGCGATGGTATTGGAGTTGTCGTTGGTGTTAGTGTTTATGGTGGGGCTGGAGAGCTGTTGCTGTTGATGTTAGTGTTGTTAGCGATGGTATGGGAGTTGGTGTTGGTGGAGGGCTGGAATGCTCTTTATGTTGATGTTGGTGTTGTTAGCGATGGTATGGGAGTTGGTGTTGGTTTTAGTGTTGGGGCTGGAGTGCTGTTGATGTTGGTGTTGTTAACGATGGTATTGGAGTTGGCATTGGTGTTGGTGGTGGAGCTGGAGTGCTGTTGATGTTGATGTTGGTGTTGTTAGCGATGGTATGGGAGTTGGTGTTGGTTTTGGTGTTGGGGCTGGAGTGCTGTTGATGTTGGTGTTGTTAGCGATGGTATTGGAGTTGGCATTGGTGTTGGTGGTGGGGCTGGAGTGCTGTTGATGTTGATGTTGGTGTTGTTAGCGATGGTATTGGAGTTGTTGTTGGTGGTGGGGCTGGAGTGCTGTTGATGTTGATGTTGGTGTTGTTAGCGATGGTATTGGAGTTGGTGTTGGTGGTGGGGCTGGAGTGCTGTTGATGTTGATGTTGGTGTTGTTAGCGATGGTATTGGAGTTGGTGTTGGTGGTGGAGCTGGAGTGTTGTTCATGTTGATATTGGTGTTGTTAGCGATGTTATTGGAGGTGGCGTTGGTGTTGGTGCTGGGGCTGGAGTGCTGTTGATGTTGATGTTCGTATTGTTAGCGATGGTGTTGGTGTTGGTGTTGGTGGTGGGGCTGGAGTGCTGTTGATGTTGATGTTGGTGTTGTTAGCGATGGTATGGGAGTTGGTGTTGGATTTGGTGTTCGGGCTGGGGTGCTGTTGATGTTGAGGTTGGTGTTGTTAGGGATGGTATTGGAGTTGGCGTTGGTGTTGGTGTTGGGGCTGGAGTGCTGTTGATGTTGATATTGGTGTTGTTAGCGATGGTATTGGAGTTGGTGTTGGAGTTGGTGGTTGGGCTGGAGTGCTGTTGATGTTGATATTGGTGTTGTTAGCGATGGTATTGGAGTTGGTGTTGGAGTTGTGGGTGGGGCTGGAGTGCTGTTGATGTTGATATTGGTGTTGTTAGCGATGGTATTGGAGCTGGCGTTGGTTTTGGTGGTGGGGCTGGAGTGCTGTTGATGTTGATGTTGGTGTTGTTAGCGATGGTATTGGAGCTGGCGTTGGTTTTGGTGGTGGGGCTGGAGTGCTGTTGATGTTGATGTTGGTGTTGTTAGCGATGGTATTGGAGCTGGCGTTGGTGATGGTGGTGGGACTGGAGTGCTGTTGATGTTGATGTTGGTGTTGTTAGCGATGGTATTGGAGTTGTCGTTGGTGTTAGTGTTTATGGTGGGGCTGGAGAGCTGTTGCTGTTGATGTTAGTGTTGTTAGCGATGGTATGGGAGTTGGAGTTGGTGGAGGGCTGGAGTGCTGTTGATGTTGATGTTGGTGTTGTTAGCAATGGTATTGGAGTTGGTGTTGGTGGTGGTGGTGGGGCTGGAGTGCTGTTGATGTAGATGTTGGTGTTGTTAGCGATGGTTTGGGTGTTGGCGTTGATGTTGGTGGTGGTGATGGGGCTGGAGTGCTGTTGATGTTGGTGTTGTTAACGATGGTATTGGAGTTGGCATTGGTGTTGGTGGTGGAGCTGGAGTGCTGTTGATGTTGATGTTGGGGTTGTTAGCGATGGTATTGGAGTTGGCGTTGTTGTTGGTGATGGTGGTGAGGTTGGAGTGCTGTGATGTTGATGTTGGTGTTATTAGCGATGGTATTGGAGTTGGTGTTGGTGGTGGGGCTGGAGTGCTGTTGATGTTGATGTTGGTGTTGTTAGCGATGGTATTGAAGTTGGTGTTGGTGTTGGAGTTGGTGGTGTGGCTGGAGTGTTGTTGATATTGATGTTGGTGTTGTTAGCGATGGTATTGGAGTTTGTGTTGGTGTTGGTGGTGGGGCTGGAGTGCTGTTGATGTTGATGTTGGTGTTGTTAGCGATGGTATTGGAGTTGGTGTTGGTGTTGGTGGTGGGGTTGGAGTGCTGTTGATGTTGATGTTGGTGTTGTTAGCGATGGTATTGGATTTGGTGTTGGTGTTGGTGGTGGGGCGGGAGTGTTGTTGATGTTGATTTTGGTGTTGTTAGTGATGTTATTGGAGGTGGCGTTGGTGTTGGTGGTGGGGCTGGAGTGCTGTTGATGTTGATGTTGGTGTTGTTAGGGATGGTATTGGAGTTGGCGTTGGTGTTAGTGGTGGGGCTGGAGTGCTGTTGATGTTGATGTTGGTGTTGTTAACGATGGTATTGGAGTTGGTGTTGGTGGTGGCGCTGGAGTGCTGTTGATGTTGATGGTGTGTTGTTAGCGATGGTATGGGAGTTGGTGTTGGTGTTGGTGGTGGGGCTGGAGACTGTTTATGTTGATGTTTGTGTTTTTAGCGATGTCATTGGAGGTGGCGTTGGCGTTGGTGTTGGTGGTGGGGCTGGATTGCGGGTGATGTTGATGTTGGTGTTGTTAGCGATGGTATTTGTTGGTGTTGGTCGTGGGGCTGGAGTGCTGTTCACGTTGATGTTGGTGTTGTTAGCGATGGTATTGGAGTTGGTGTTGGTGTTGGAGTTGGTGGTGTGGCTGGAGTGCTGTTGATGTTGATGTTGGTGTTGTTAGCGATGGTATTGGAGTTGGTGTTGGTGTTGGAGTTGGTGGTGTGGCTGGAGTGCTGTTGATATTGATGTTGGTGTTGTTAGCAATGGTATTGGAGTTGGTGTTGGTGTTGGTGGTGGGGCTGGAATGCTGTTTATGTTGATGTTAGTGTTGTTAGCGATGGTATTGGAGTTGGCGATGGTGTTGGTGTTGGTGGTGGGGCTGGAGTGCTGTTGATGTTGATGTTGGTGTTGTTAGCGATGGTATTGGAGTTGGCGATGGTGTTGGAGTTGGTGGTGGGGCTGGAGTGCTGTTGATGTTGATGTTGGTGTTGTTAGCGATGGTATTGGAGTTGGCGTTGGTGTTGGTGGTGGGGTTGGAGTGCTGTTGATGTTGATGTTGGTGTTGTTAGCGATGGTATTGGAGTTGGTGTTGGAGTTGGGGGTTGGGCTGGAGTGCTGTTGATTTTGATATTGGTGTTGTTAGCGATGGTATTGGAGTTGGTGTTGGAGTTGGGGGTTGGGCTGGAGTGCTGTTGATGTTGATATTGGTGTTGTTAGCGATGGTATTGGAGTTGGTGTTGGAGTTGTGGGTGGGGCTGGAGTGCTGTTGATGTTGATGTTGGTGTTGTTAGCGATGGTATTGGAGCTGGCGTTGGTGTTGGTGGTGGGGCTGGAGTGCTGTTGATGTTGATGTTGGTGTTGTTAGCGATGGTATTGGAGTTGTCGTTGGTGTTAGTGTTTATGGTGGGGCTGGAGAGCTGTTGCTGTTGATGTTAGTGTTGTTAGCGATGGTATGGGAGTTGGTGTTGGTGGAGGGCTGGAATGCTCTTTATGTTGATGTTGGTGTTGTTAGCGATGGTATGGGAGTTGGTGTTGGTTTTGGTGTTGGGGCTGGAGTGCTGTTGATGTTGGTGTTGTTAACGATGGTATTGGAGTTGGCATTGGTGTTGGTGGTGGAGCTGGAGTGCTGTTGATGTTGATGTTGGTGTTGTTAGCGATGGTATGGGAGTTGGTGTTGGTTTTGGTGTTGGGGCTGGAGTCTTGTTGGTGTTGTTAGCGATGGTATTGGAGTTGGCATTGGTGTTGGTGGTGGGGCTGGAGTGCTGTTGATGTTGATGTTGGTGTTGTTAGCGATGGTATTGGAGTTGTTGTTGGTGGTGGGGCTGGAGTGCTGTTGATGTTGATGTTGGTGTTGTTAGCGATGGTATTGGAGTTGGTGTTGGTGGTGGGGCTGGAGTGCTGTTGATGTTGATGTTGGTGTTGTTAGCGATGGTATTGGAGTTGGTGTTGGTGGTGGAGCTGGAGTGTTGTTCATGTTGATGTTGGTGTTGTTAGCGATGTTATTGGAGGTGGCGTTGGTGTTGGTGCTGGGGCTGGAGTGCTGTTGATGTTGATGTTCGTATTGTTAGCGATGGTATTGGAGTTGGTGTTGGTTTTGGTGGTGGGGCTGGAGTGCTGTTGATGTTGATGTTGGTGTTGTTAGCGATGGTATTGGAGTTGTCGTTGGTGTTAGTGTTTATGGTGGGGCTCGAGAGCTGTTGCTGTTGATGTTAGTGTTGTTAGCGATGGTATGGGAGTTGGTGTTGGTGGAGAGCTGGAGTGTTGTTCATGTTGATGTTGGTGTTGTTAGCGATGGTATGGGAGTTGGTGTTGGTTTTGGTGTTGGGGCTGGAGTGCTGTTGATGTTGGTGTTGTTAGCGATGGTATTGGAGTTGGCATTGGTGTTGGTGGTGGAGCTGGAGTGCTGGTGATGTTGATGTTGGTGTTGTTAGCGATGGTATGGGAGTTGGTGTTGGTTTTGGTGTTGGGGCTGGAGTGCTGTTGATGTTGGTGTTGTTAGCGATGGTATTGGAGTTGGCATTGGTGTTGGTGGTGGGGCTGGAGTGCTGTTGATGTTGATGTTGGTGTTGTTAGCGATGGTATTGGAGTTGTTGTTGGTGGTGGGGCTGGAGTGCCTTTGATGTTGATGTTGGTGTTGTTAGCGATGGTATTGGAGTTGGTGTTGGTGGTGGGGCTGGAGTGCTGTTGATGTTGATGTTGGTGTTGTTAGCGATGGTATTGGAGTTGGTGTTGGTGGTGGAGCTGGAGTGTTGTTCATGTTGATGTTGGTGTTGTTAGCGATGTTATTGGAGGTGGCGTTGGTGTTGGTGCTGGGGCTGGAGTGCTGTTGATGTTGATGTTCGTATTGTTAGCGATGGTATTGGAGTTGGTGTTGGTGGTGGGGCTGGAGTGCTGTTGATGTTGATGTTGGTGTTGTTAGCGATGGTATGGGAGTTGGTGTTGGATTTGGTGTTGGGGCTGGGGTGGTGTTGATGTTGAGGTTGGTGTTGTTAGGGATGGTATTGGAGTTGGCGTTGGTGTTGGTGTTGGGGCTGGAGTGCTGTTGATGTTGATATTGGTGTTGTTAGCGATGGTATTGGAGTTGGTGTTGGAGTTGGTGGTTGGGCTGGAGTGCTGTTGATGTTGATATTGGTGTTGTTAGCGATGGTATTGGAGTTGGTGTTGGAGTTGTGGGTGGGGCTGGAGTGCTGTTGATGTTGATGTTCGTATTGTTAGCGATGGTATTGGAGCTGGCGTTGGTTTTGGTGGTGGGGCTGGAGTGCTGTTGATGTTGATGTTGGTGTTGTTAGCGATGGTATTGGAGCTGGCGTTGGTTTAGGTGGTGGGGCTAGAGTGCTGTTGATGTTGATGTTGGTGTTGTTAGCGATGGTATTGGAGCTGGCGTTGGTGTTGGTGGTGGGGCTGGAGTGCTGTTGATGTTGATGTTGGTGTTGTTAGCGATGGTATTGGAGCTGGCGTTGGTTTTGGTGGTGGGGCTGGAGTGCTGTTGATGTTGATGTTGGTGTTGTTAGCGATGGTATTGGAGCTGGCGTTGGTGTTGGTGGTGGGGCTGGAGTGCTGTTGATGTTGATGTTGGTGTTGTTAGCGATGGTATTGGAGTTGTCGTTGGTGTTAGTGTTTATGGTGGGGCTCGAGAGCTGTTGCTGTTGATGTTAGTGTTGTTAGCGATGGTATGGGAGTTGGTGTTGGTGGAGGGCTGGAGTGTTGTTCATGTTGATGTTGGTGTTGTTAGCGATGGTATGGGAGTTGGTGTTGGTTTTGGTGTTGGGGCTGGAGTGCTGTTGATGTTGGTGTTGTTAGCGATGGTATTGGAGTTGGCATTGGTGTTGGTGGTGGAGCTGGAGTGCTGTTGATGTTGATGTTGGTGTTGTTAGCGATGGTATGGGAGTTGGTGTTGGTTTTGGTGTTGGGGCTGGAGTGCTGTTGATGTTGGTGTTGTTAGCGATGGTATTGGAGTTGGCATTGGTGTTGGTGGTGGGGCTGGAGTGCTGTTGATGTTGATGTTGGTGTTGTTAGCGATGGTATTGGAGTTGTTGTTGGTGGTGGGGCTGGAGTGCTGTTGATGTTGATGTTGGTGTTGTTAGCGATGGTATTGGAGTTGGTGTTGGTGGTGGG
Source organism: Eledone cirrhosa (assembly GCA_964016885.1). Lineage (NCBI taxonomy): Eukaryota > Metazoa > Mollusca > Cephalopoda > Octopoda > Eledonidae > Eledone > Eledone cirrhosa. The sequence goes on from OZ024740.1 coordinate 77,146,759, forward strand.
GCTGGAGTGCTGTTGATGTTGATGTTGGTGTTGTTAGCGATGGTATTGGAGTTGGTGTTGGTGGTGGAGCTGGAGTGTTGTTCATGTTGATGTTGGTGTTGTTAGCGATGTTATTGGAGGTGGCGTTGGTGTTGGTGCTGGGGCTGGAGTGCTGTTGATGTTGATGTTCGTATTGTTAGCGATGGTATTGGAGTTGGTGTTGGTGTTGGTGGTGGGGCTGGAGTGCTGTTGATGTTGATGTTGGTGTTGTTAGCGATGGTATGGGAGTTGGTGTTGGATTTGGTGTTCGGGCTGGGGTGCTGTTGATGTTGAGGTTGGTGTTGTTAGGGATGGTATTGGAGTTGGCGTTGGTGTTGGTGTTGGGGCTGGAGTGCTGTTGATGTTGATATTGGTGTTGTTAGCGATGGTATTGGAGTTGGTGTTGGAGTTGGTGGTTGGGCTGGAGTGCTGTTGATGTTGATATTGGTGTTGTTAGCGATGGTATTGGAGTTGGTGTTGGAGTTGTGGGTGGGGCTGGAGTGCTGTTGATGTTGATATTGGTGTTGTTAGCGATGGTATTGTAGTTGGCATTGGTGTTGGTGGTGGAGCTGGAGTGCTGTTGATGTTGATGTTGGTGTTGTTAGCGATGGTATGGGAGTTGGTGTTGGTTTTGTTGTTGGGGCTGGAGTGCTGTTGATGTTGGTGTTGTTAGCGATGGTATTGGAGTTGGCATTGGTGTTGGTGGTGGGGCTGGAGTGCTGTTGATGTTGATGTTGGTGTTGTTAGCGATGGTATTGGAGTTGGTGTTGGTGGTGGGGTTGGAGTGCTGTTGATGTTGATGTTGGTGTTGTTAGCGATGGTATTGGAGTTGGTGTTGGTGGTGGGGCTGGAGTGCTGTTGATGTTGATGTTGGTGTTGTTAGCGATGGTATTGGAGTTGGTGTTGGTGGTGGGGCTGGACTGATGTTGATGTTGATGTTGGTGTTGTTAGCGATGGTATTGGAGTTGGTGTTGGTGGTGGGGCTGGAGTGCTGTTGATGTTGATGTTGGTGTTGTTAGCGATGTTATTGGAGGTGGCGTTGGTGTTGGTGCTGGGGCTGGAGTGCTGTTGATGTTGATGTTCGTATTGTTAGCGATGGTATTGGAGTTGGTGTTGGTGTTGGTGGTGGGGCTGGAGTGCTGTTGATGTTGATGTTGGTGTTGTTAGCAATGGTATTGGAGTTGGCGTTGGTGTTGGTGTTGGGGCTGGAGTGCTGTTGATGTTGATGTTGGTGTTGTTAGCGATGGTATTGGAGTTGGCGTTGGTGTTGGTGTTGGGGCTGGAGTGATGTTTATGTTGATGTTGGTGTTGTTAGCGATGGTATTGGAGTTGGCGTTGGTGTTGGTGTTGGGGCTGGAGTGCTGTTGATGTTGATGTTGGTATTGTTAGTGATGGTATGGGAGTTGGTGTTGGTGTTGGTGTTGGGGCTGGAGTGCTGTTGATGTTGATGTTGGTGTTGTTAGCGATGGTACTGGAGTTGGCGTTGGTGTTGGTGGTGGTGGTGTGGCTGGAGTGCTGTTGATATTGATGTTGGTGTTGTTAGCGATGGTATTGGAGTTGGTGTTGGTGTTGGTGGTGGGGCTGGAGTGCTGTTGATGTTGATGTTGGTGTTGTTAGCAATGGTATTGGAGTTGGCGTTGGTGTTGCTGTTGGTGCTGGAGTGCTGTTGATGTTGATGTTGGTGTTGTTAGCGATGGTATTGGAGTTGGCGTTGGTGTTGGTGTTGGGGCTGGAGTGATGTTTATGTTGATGTTGGTTTTGTTAGCGATGGTGTTGGAGTTGGCGTTGGTCTTGGTGATGGGGCTGGAGTGCTGTTGATGACGATGTTGGTGTTGTTAACGATGGTATTGGAGTTGGCGTTGGTGTTGGTGGTGGGGCTGGAGTGCTGTTCATGTTGATGTTGGTTTTGTTAGCGATGGTATTGGAGTTGGTGTTGGTGTTAGTGGTGGGGCTGGATTGTTGTTGATATTGATGTTGGTGTTGTTAGCGATGGTATTGGAGTTGGTGTTGGTGTTGGTGGTGGGGCTGGAGTGCTGTTGATGTTGATGTTGGTAATGTTAGGGATGGTATTGGAGTTGGCGTTGGTGTTGGTGGTGGGGCTGGAGTGCTGTTGATGTTGATGTTGGTGTTGTTAGCGATGGTACTGGAGTTGGTGTTGGTGCTGGTGGTGTCGCTGGATTGCTGTTGATGTTGATGGTGTGTTGTTAGCGATGGTATTGGCGTTGACGTTGGTGTTGGGGTTGGTGGTGGGGCTGGAGTGCTGTTGATGTTGATGTTGTGTTGTTAGCGATGGTATTGGAGTTGGTGTTGGTGTTGGTGGTGGGGCTGGAGTGCTCTAGATGTTGATGTTGGTGCTGTTAGCGATGGTATGGAAGTTGGTGTTGGTGTTGGTGGTGGGGCTGGAGACTGTTGATGTTGATGTTTGTGTTTTTAGCGATGTCATTGGAGGTGGCGTTGGCGTTGGTGTTGGTGGTGGGGCTGGATTGCTGGTGATGTTGATGTTGGTGTTGTTAGCGATGGTATTTGTTGGTGTTGGTCGTGGAGCTGGAGTGCTGTTGATGTTGATGTTGGTGTTGTTAGCGATGGTATTGGAGTTGGCGTTGGTGTTGTTGTTGGTGTTGTGGCAGGAGTGCTGTTGATGTTGATGTTGGTGTTGTTAGCGATGGTATTGGAGTTGGTGTTGGTGTTGGTGTTGGGGCTGGAGTGCTGTTGATGTTGATGTTGGTGTTGTTAGCGATGGTATGGGAGTTGGTTTTGGTGTTGGTGGTGGGGCTGGAGTGTTGTTGATGTTGATGTTGGTGTTGTTAGCGATGGTATTGGAGTTGGCGTTGGTGTTGGTGTTGGTGGTGGGGCTGGAGTGCTGTTGATGTTGATGTTGGAGTTGTTAGCGATGGTATTGGAGCTGGCGTTGGTGTTGGTGGTGGGGCTGGAGTGCTGTTGATGTAGGTGTTGTTAGCGATGGTATTGTAGTTGACGTTGGTGTTGGTGTTGGTGGTGGGGCTGGAATGCTGTTGATGTTGATATTGGTGTTGTTAGCGATGGTATTGGAGTTGGTGTTGGAGTTGTGGGTGGGGCTGGAGTGCTGTTGATGTTGATATTGGTGTTGTTAGCGATGGTATTGTAGTTGGCATTGGTGTTGGTGGTGGAGCTGGAGTGCTGTTGATGTTGATGTTGGTGTTGTTAGCGATGGTATGGGAGTTGGTGTTGGTTTTGTTGTTGGGGCTGGAGTGCTGTTGATGTTGGTGTTGTTAGCGATGGTATTGGAGTTGGCATTGGTGTTGGTGGTGGGGCTGGAGTGCTGTTGATGTTGATGTTGGTGTTGTTAGCGATGGTATTGGAGTTGGTGTTGGTGGTGGGGTTGGAGTGCTGTTGATGTTGATGTTGGTGTTGTTAGCGATGGTATTGGAGTTGGTGTTGGTGGTGGGGCTGGAGTGCTGTTGATGTTGATGTTGGTGTTGTTAGCGATGGTATTGGAGTTGGTGTTGGTGGTGGGGCTGGACTGATGTTGATGTTGATGTTGGTGTTGTTAGCGATGGTATTGGAGTTGGTGTTGGTGGTGGGGCTGGAGTGCTGTTGATGTTGATGTTGGTGTTGTTAGCGATGTTATTGGAGGTGGCGTTGGTGTTGGTGCTGGGGCTGGAGTGCTGTTGATGTTGATGTTCGTATTGTTAGCGATGGTATTGGAGTTGGTGTTGGTGTTGGTGGTGGGGCTGGAGTGCTGTTGATGTTGATGTTGGTGTTGTTAGCAATGGTATTGGAGTTGGCGTTGGTGTTGGTGTTGGGGCTGGAGTGCTGTTGATGTTGATGTTGGTGTTGTTAGCGATGGTATTGGAGTTGGCGTTGGTGTTGGTGTTGGGGCTGGAGTGATGTTTATGTTGATGTTGGTGTTGTTAGCGATGGTATTGGAGTTGGCGTTGGTGTTGGTGTTGGGGCTGGAGTGCTGTTGATGTTGATGTTGGTATTGTTAGTGATGGTATGGGAGTTGGTGTTGGTGTTGGTGTTGGGGCTGGAGTGCTGTTGATGTTGATGTTGGTGTTGTTAGCGATGGTACTGGAGTTGGCGTTGGTGTTGGTGGTGGTGGTGTGGCTGGAGTGCTGTTGATATTGATGTTGGTGTTGTTAGCGATGGTATTGGAGTTGGTGTTGGTGTTGGTGGTGGGGCTGGAGTGCTGTTGATGTTGATGTTGGTGTTGTTAGCAATGGTATTGGAGTTGGCGTTGGTGTTGCTGTTGGTGCTGGAGTGCTGTTGATGTTGATGTTGGTGTTGTTAGCGATGGTATTGGAGTTGGCGTTGGTGTTGGTGTTGGGGCTGGAGTGATGTTTATGTTGATGTTGGTTTTGTTAGCGATGGTGTTGGAGTTGGCGTTGGTCTTGGTGATGGGGCTGGAGTGCTGTTGATGACGATGTTGGTGTTGTTAACGATGGTATTGGAGTTGGCGTTGGTGTTGGTGGTGGGGCTGGAGTGCTGTTCATGTTGATGTTGGTTTTGTTAGCGATGGTATTGGAGTTGGTGTTGGTGTTAGTGGTGGGGCTGGATTGTTGTTGATATTGATGTTGGTGTTGTTAGCGATGGTATTGGAGTTGGTGTTGGTGTTGGTGGTGGGGCTGGAGTGCTGTTGATGTTGATGTTGGTAATGTTAGGGATGGTATTGGAGTTGGCGTTGGTGTTGGTGGTGGGGCTGGAGTGCTGTTGATGTTGATGTTGGTGTTGTTAGCGATGGTACTGGAGTTGGTGTTGGTGCTGGTGGTGTCGCTGGATTGCTGTTGATGTTGATGGTGTGTTGTTAGCGATGGTATTGGCGTTGACGTTGGTGTTGGGGTTGGTGGTGGGGCTGGAGTGCTGTTGATGTTGATGTTGTGTTGTTAGCGATGGTATTGGAGTTGGTGTTGGTGTTGGTGGTGGGGCTGGAGTGCTCTAGATGTTGATGTTGGTGCTGTTAGCGATGGTATGGAAGTTGGTGTTGGTGTTGGTGGTGGGGCTGGAGACTGTTGATGTTGATGTTTGTGTTTTTAGCGATGTCATTGGAGGTGGCGTTGGCGTTGGTGTTGGTGGTGGGGCTGGATTGCTGGTGATGTTGATGTTGGTGTTGTTAGCGATGGTATTTGTTGGTGTTGGTCGTGGAGCTGGAGTGCTGTTGATGTTGATGTTGGTGTTGTTAGCGATGGTATTGGAGTTGGCGTTGGTGTTGTTGTTGGTGTTGTGGCAGGAGTGCTGTTGATGTTGATGTTGGTGTTGTTAGCGATGGTATTGGAGTTGGTGTTGGTGTTGGTGTTGGGGCTGGAGTGCTGTTGATGTTGATGTTGGTGTTGTTAGCGATGGTATGGGAGTTGGTTTTGGTGTTGGTGGTGGGGCTGGAGTGTTGTTGATGTTGATGTTGGTGTTGTTAGCGATGGTATTGGAGTTGGCGTTGGTGTTGGTGTTGGTGGTGGGGCTGGAGTGCTGTTGATGTTGATGTTGGAGTTGTTAGCGATGGTATTGGAGCTGGCGTTGGTGTTGGTGGTGGGGCTGGAGTGCTGTTGATGTAGGTGTTGTTAGCGATGGTATTGTAGTTGACGTTGGTGTTGGTGTTGGTGGTGGGGCTGGAATGCTGTTTATGTTGATGTTGGTGTTGTTAGCGATGGTATTGGAGTTGGCATAGGTGTTGGTGGTGGGGCTGGAGTGCTGTTGATGTTGATGTTGGTGTTGTTAGCGATGGTATTGGAGTTGGCGTTGGTGTTGGTGGTGGGGTTGGAGTGCTGTTGATGTTGACGTTGGTGTTGTTAGCGATGGTATTGGAGTTGGGGTTGGTGTTGGTGTTGGTGGTGGGGTTGGAGTGCTGTTGATGTTGATGTTGGTGTTGTTAGCGATGGTATTGGAGTTGGGGTTGGTGTTGGTTTTGGTGGTGGGGTTGGAGTGCTGTTGATGTTGATGTTGGTGTTGTTAGCGATGGTATTGGAGTTGGTGTTGGTGTTGGTGGTGGGGTTGGAGTGCTCTTGATGTTCATGTTGGTGTTGTCAGCGATAGTATTGGAGTTGGTGTTGGTGTTGGTGGTGGGGCTGGAGTGCTGTTGATGTTGATGTTGGTGTTGTTAGCGATGGTATTGGAGTTGGCGTTGGTGTTGGTGGTGGGGCTGGAGTGCTGTTGATGTTTTTGTTGGTGTTGTTAGCGATGGTGTTGGAGTTGGTGTTGGTGGTGGGGCTGGTGTGCTGTTGATGTTGATGTTGGTGTTGTTAGCGATGTTACTGGAGGTGGCGTTGGTGTTGGTGGTGGGGCTGGAGCGCTGTTGATGTTGATGTTGGTGTTGTTAGCGATGGTACTGGAGGTGGCGTTGGTGTTGGTGGTGGGGCTGGAGTACTGTTGATGTTTTTGTTGGTGTTGTTAGCGATGGTATTGGAGTTGGTGTTGGTGTTGGTGATGGGGCTGGAGTGCTGTTGATGTTGATGTTGGTGTTGTTAGCGATGGTATGGGAGTTTGTGTTGGTGTTGGTGGTGGGGCTGGAGTGCTGTTGATGTTGATGTTGGTGTTGTTAGCGATGGTATTGGAGTTGGAGTTGGTGTTGGTGTTGGGGCTTGAGTGCTGTTGATGTTGATATTGGTGTTGTTAGCGATGGTATTGGAGTTGGCGTTGGTGTTGGTGTTGGGGCTTGAGTGCTGTTGATGTTGATATTGGTGTTGTTAGCGATGGTATTGGAGTTGGTGTTGGTGTTGGTGTTGGTGGTGGGGCTGGAGTGCTGTTGATGTTGATGTTGATGTTGTTAGCGATGGTATGGGAGTAGGCGTTGGTGTTGGTGGTGGGGCTGGAGTGCTGTTGATGTTGATGTTGGTGTTGTTAGCGATGGTATTGGTGTTGGTGTAAGTGTTGGTGGTGGGGCTGCAGTGCTGTTGATGTTGATGTTGGTGTTGTTAGAGATGGTATTGGAGTTGGGGTTGGTGTTGGTGTTGGTGGTGGGGTTGGAGTGCTGTTGATGTTGATGTTGGTGTTGTTAGCGATGGTATTGGAGTTGGCGTTGGTGTTGGTGTTGGGGCTTGAGTGCTGTTGATGTTGATATTGGTGTTGTTAGCGATGGTATTGGAGTTGGCGTTGGTGTTGGTGTTGGTGGTGGGGTTGGAGTGCTGTTGATGTTGATGTTGGTGTTGTTAGCGATGGTTTTGGAGTTGGCGTTGGTGTTGGTGTTGGGGCTTGAGTGCTGTTGATGTTGATATTGGTGTTGTTAGCGATGGTATTGGAGTTGGCGTTGGTGTTGGTGGTGGGGCTGGAGTAGTGTTGATGTTGATGTTGGTGTTGTTAGCGATGGTTTTGGAGTTGGCGTTGGTGTTGGTGTTGGGGCTGGAGTGCTGTTGATGTTGATGTTGGTGTTGTTAGCGATGGTATTGGAGTTGGTGTTGGTGTTGGTGGTGGGGCTGGAGTGCTGTTGATGTTGATGTTGGTGTTGTTAGCGATGGTATTGGAGTTGGCGTTGGTGTTGGTGGTGGGGCTGGAGTAGTGTTGATGTTGATGTTGGTGTTGTTAGCGATGGTATAGGAGTTTGCGTTGGTGTTGGGGCTGGAGTGCTGTTGATGTTGATGTTGGTGTTGTTAGCGATGGTATTGGAGTTGGCGTTGGTGTTGTTGGTGGGGCTGGAGTGTTGCTGATGTTGATGTTGGTGTTGTTAGCGATGGTATTGGTGTTGGCGTTGGTGTTGGTGGTGGGGCTGGAGTGCTGTTGATGTCGATGTTGGTGTTGTTAGCGATGGTGTTGGAGTTGGCGTTGGTGTTGGTGGTGGGGCTAGAGTGTTGCTGACGTTGATGTTGGTGTTGTTAGCGATGGTATTGGAGTTGGTGTTGGTGATGGTGGTGGGGCTGGAGTGCTGTTTATGTTGATGTTGGTGTTGTTAGCGATGGTATTGGAGTTGGCGTTGGTGGTGGGGATGGAGTGCTGTCGATATTGATGTTGGTGTTGTTAGCGATGGTATTGGAGTTGGTGTTGGTGTTGGTGGTTAGGCTGGAGTGCTGTTGATATTGATGTTGGTGTTGTTAGCGATGGTATTGGAGTTGGTGTTGGTGTTGGTGGTGGGGCTGGAGTGCTGTTGATGTTGATGTTGGTGTTGTTAGCCATGGTATTGGAGTTGGCGTTGGTGTTGGTGGTGGGGCTGGAGTGCTGTTGATGTTGATGTTGGTGTTGTTAGCGATGGTATTGGAGTTGGCGTTGGTGTTGGTGGTGGGGCTGGAGTGCTGTTGATGTCGATGTTGGTGTTGTTAGCGATGGTGTTGGAGTTGGCGTTGGTGTTGGTGGTGGGGCTAGAGTGTTGCTGACGTTGATGTTGGTGTTGTTAGCGATGGTATTGGAGTTGGCGTTGGTGGTGGGGATGGAGTGCTGTCGATGTTGATGTTGGTGTTGTTAGCGATGGTATTGGAGTTGGTGTTGGTGTTGGTGGTAAGGCTGGAGTGCTGTTGATATTGATGTTGGTGTTGTTAGCGATGGTATTGGAGTTGGTGTTGGTGATGGTGGTGGGGCTGGAGTGCTGTTTACGTTGATGTTGGTGTTGTTAGCGATGGTATTGGAGTTGGCGTTGGTGGTGGGGATGGAGTGCTGTCGATGTTGATGTTGGTGTTGTTAGCGATGGTATTGGAGTTGGTGTTGGTGTTGGTGGTGGGGCTGGAGTGCTGTTGATGTTGATGTTGGTGTTGTTAGCGATGGTGTTGGAGTTGGCTTTGGTGTTGGTGGGGGGCTGGAGTGCTGTTGATGTTGATGTTGGTGTTGTTAGCGATGGTGTTGGAGTTGGTGTTGGTGTTGGTGGTGGGGCGGGAGTGCTGTTGATGTTGATGTTGGTGTTGTTAGCGATGGTGTTGGAGTTGGCTTTGGTGTTGGTGGGGGGCTGGAGTGCTGTTGATGTTGATGTTGGTGCTGTTAGCGATGGTGTTGGAGTTGGTGTTGGTGTTGGTGGTGGGGCGGGAGTGCTGTGATGTTGATGTTGGTGTTGTTAGCGATGGTATTGGAGTTGGTGTTGGTGTTGGTGGTGGGGCTGGAGTGCTGTTGATGTTTATGTTGGTGTTGTTAGCGATGGTATTGGTGTTGGTGTTGGGGCTGTAGTGCTGTTGATGTTGATGTTGGTGTTGTTAGCGATGGTATTGGAGTTGGTGTTGGTGGTGGGGCTGGAGTGCTGTTGATGTTGATGTTGGTGTTGTTAGCGATGGTATTGGAGTTGGTGTTGGTGGTGGGGCTGGAGTGCTGTTGATGTTGATGTTGGTGTTGTTAGCGATGATATTGGAGTTGGCTTTGGTGTTGGTGGGGGGCTGGAGTGCTGTTGATGTTGATGTTGGTGTTGTTAGCGATGGTGTTGGAGTTGGTGTTGGTGTTGGTGGTGGGGCGGGAGTGCTGTGATGTTGATGTTGGTGTTGTTAGCGATGGTGTTGGAGTTGATGTTGGTGTTGGTGGTGGGGCGGGAGTGCTGTGATGTTGGTGTTGTTAGCGATGGTATTGGAGTTGGCGTTGGTGTTGGTGGTGGGGCGGGAGTGCTGTGATGTTGATGTTGGTGTTGTTAGCGATGGTATTGTAGTTGACGTTGGTGTTGGTGTTGGTGGTGGGGCTGGAGTGATGTTGATGTTGATGTTGGTGTTGTTAGCGATGGTATTGGTGTTGGTGTTGGTGTTGATGGTGGAGCTGGAGTGTTGTTCATGTTGATGTTGTTAGCGATGATATTGGAGTTGGCGTTGGTGTTGGTGTTGGTGGTGGGGCTGGAGTGCTGTTGATGTTGATTTTGGTGTTGTTAGCGATGGTATTGGATGTGGCGTTGGTGTTGGTGGTGGGGCTGGAGGGCTGTTGATGTTGATGTTGGTGTTGTTAGCGATGGTATTGGAGGTGGCGTTGGTGTTGGTGGTGGGGCTGGAGTGCTGTTGATGTTGATTTTGGTGTTGTTAGCGATGGTATTGGAGGTGGCGTTGGTGTTGGTGGTGGGGCTGGAGGGCTGTTGATGTTGATGTTGGTGTTGTTAGCGATGGTGTTGCTGTTGGTGTTGGTGGTGGGGCTGGAACGCTGTTGATGTTGATGTTGGTGTTGTTAGCGATGGTATTGGAATTGGCGTTGATGTTGGTGGTGGGGCTGGAGTGCTATTGATGTTGATGTTGGTGTTGTTAGCGATGGTATTGGAGGTGGAGTTGGTGTTGGTGGTGGGGCTGGAGTGCTGTTGATGTTGATTTTGGTGTTGTTAGCGATGGTATTGGAGTTGGCGTTGGTGTTGGTGGTGGGGCTGGTGTGCTGTTGATGTTGATGTTGGTGTTGTTAGCGATGGTATTGGAGTTGGCGTTGGTGTTGGTGGTGGGGCTGGAGTGCTGTTGATGTTGATGTTGGTGTTGTTAGCGATGGTATTGGAGTTGGCGTTGGTGTTGGTGGTGCGGCTGGTGTGCTGTTGATGTTGATGTTGGTGTTGTTAGCGATGGTATTGGTGGTGGGGCTGGAGTGCTGTTGATATTGATGTTGTTGTTGTTAGCGATGGTATTGGAGTTGGTGTTGGTGTTGGTGGTGGGGCTGGAGAGCTGTAGATGTTGGTGTTGGTGTTGTTAGCGATGGTATTGGAGTTGGTGTCGTATTGGTGGTGGTCGCGGTGCTGGAGCGCTGTTGATGTTGATGTTGGTGTTGTTAGACATGGTATTGGAGTTGGCGTTGGTGTTGGTGGTGGGGCTGGAGTGCTGTTGATGTTGATGCTGGTGTTGTTAGCGATGGTGTTGGAGTTGGCGTTGGTGTTGGTGTTGGTGGTGGGGCTGGAGTGCTGTTGATGTTGATGTTGGTGTTGTTAGCGATGGTGTTGACGTTGGTGTTGGTGTTGGTGGTGGGGCGGGAGTGTGGGATGTTGGTGTTGTTAGCGATGGTATTGGAGTTGGCGTTGGTGTTGGTGGTGGGGCGGGAGTGCTGTGAAGTTGATGTTGGTGTTGTTAGCGATGGTATTGGAGTTGGCGTTGGTGGTGGTGTTGGTGGTGGGGCTGGAGTGCTGTTGATGTTGATGTTGGTGTTGTTAGCGATGATATTGGAGTTGGCTTTGGCGTTGGTGTTGGTGGTGGGGCTGGAGTGCTGTTGATGTTGATGTTGGTGTTGTTAGCGATGGTATTGGAGTTGGCGTTGGTGTTGGTGGTGGGGCTGGAGTGCTGTTGATGTTGATGTTGGTGTTGTTAGCGATGGTATAGGATTTGGCGTTGGTGTTGGTGGTGGGGCTGGAGTGCTGTTGATGTTGATTTTGGTGTTGTTAGCGATGGTATTGGAGTTGGCGTTGATGTTGGTGGTGGGTCTGGAGTGCTGTTGATGTTGATGTTGGTGTTGGTAGCGATGGTATTGGAGTTGGTGTTGGTGGTGGGGCTGGAGTGCTGTTGATGTTGATGTTGGTGTTGTTAGCGATGATATTGGAGTTGGCTTTGGTGTTGGTGGGGGGCTGGAGTGCTATTGATGTTGATGTTTGTGTTGTTAGCGATGGTGTTGGAGTTGGTGTTGGTGTTGGTGGTGGGGCGGGTGTGCTGTGATGTTGATGTTGGTGTTGTTAGCGATGGTGTTGGAGTTGGTGTTGGTGTTGGTGGTGGGGCGGGAGTGCTGTGATGTTGGTGTTGTTAGCTATGGTATTGGAGTTGGCGTTGGTGTTGGTGGTGGGGCGGGAGTGCTGTGATGTTGGTGTTGTTAGCGATGGTATTGGAGTTGGCGTTGGTGTTGGTGGTGGGGCGGGAGTGCTGTGATGTTGATGTTGGTGTTGTTAGCGATGGTATTGTAGTTGACGTTGGTGTTGGTGTTGGTGGTGGGGCTGGAGTGCTGTTGATGTTGATGTTGGTGTTGTTAGCGATGGTATTGGCGTTGGTGTTGGTGTTGATGGTGGAGCTGGAGTGTTGTTCATGTTGATGTTGGTGTTGTTAGCGATGATATTGGAGTTGGCGTGGGTGTTGGTGTTGGTGGTGGGGCTGGAGTGCTGTTGATGTTGATTTTGGTGTTGTTAGCGATGGTATTGGATGTGGCGTTGGTGTTGGTGGTGGGGCTGGAGGGCTGTTGATGTTGATGTTGGTGTTGTTAGCGATGGTATTGGAGGTGGCGTTGGTGTTGGTGGTGGGGCTGGAGTGCTGTTGATGTTGATTTTGGTGTTGTTAGCGATGGTATTGGAGGTGGCGTTGGTGTTGGTGGTGGGGCTGGAGGGCTGTTGATGTTGATGTTGGTGTTGTTAGCGATGGTGTTGCTGTTGGTGTTGGTGGTGGGGCTGGAACGCTGTTGATGTTGATGTTGGTGTTGTTAGCGATGGTATTGGAATTGGCGTTGATGTTGGTGGTTGGGCTGGAGTGCTGTTGATGTTGATGTTGGTGTTGTTAGCGATGGTATTGGAGGTGGAGTTGGTGTTGGTGGTGGGGCTGGAGTGCTGTTGATGTTGATTTTGGTGTTGTTAGCGATGGTATGGGAGTTGGCGTTGGTGTTGGTGGTGGGGCTGGTGTGCTGTTGATGTTGATGTTGGTGTTGTTAGCGATGGTATTGGAGGTGGAGTTGGTGTTGGTGGTGGGGCTGGAGTGCTGTTGATGTTGATTTTGGTGTTGTTAGCGATGGTATTGGAGTTGGCGTTGGTGTTGGTGGTGGGGCTGGTGTGCTGTTGATGTTGATGTTGGTGTTGTTAGCGATGGTATTGGAGGTGGAGTTGGTGTTGGTGGTGGGGCTGGAGTGCTGTTGATGTTGATTTTGGTGTTGTTAGCGATGGTATTGGAGTTGGCGTTGGTGTTGGTGGTGGGGCTGGTGTGCTGTTGATGTTGATGTTGGTGTTGTTAGCGATGGTATTGGAGTTGGCGTTGGTGTTGGTGGTGGGGCTGGAGTGCTGTTGATGTTGATGTTGGTGTTGTTAGCGATGGTATTGGAGTTGGCGTTGGTGTTGGTGGTGCGGCTGGTGTGCTGTTGATGTTGATGTTGGTGTTGTTAGCGATGGTATTGGAGGTGGCGTTGGTGTTGGTGGTGGGGCTGGAGTGCTGTTGATGTTGACTTTGGTGTTGTTAGCGATGGTATTGGAGTTGGCGTTGATGTTGGTGGTGGGGCTGGAGTGCTGTTGATGTTGATGTTGGTGTTGTTAGCGATGGTATTGGAGGTGGAGTTGGTGTTGGTGGTGGGGCTGGAGTGCTGTTGATGTTGATTTTGGTGTTGTTAGCGATGGTATTGGAGTTGGCGTTGATGTTGGTGGTGGGGCTGGAGTGCTGTTGATGTCGATGTTGGTGTTGTTAGCGATGGTATTGGAGTTGGCGTTGGTGTTGGTGTTGGTGGTGGGGCTGGGGTGTTGCTGACGTTGATGTTGGTGTTGTTAGCGATGGTATTGGAGTTGGCGTTGGTGTTGGTGGTGGGGCTAGAGTGTTGCTGACGTTGATGTTGGTGTTGTTAGCGATGGTATTGGAGTTGGCGTTGGTGGTGGGGATGGAGTGCTGTCGATGTTGATGTTGGGGTTGTTAGCGATGGTATTGGAGTTGGAGTTGGTGTTGGTGTTGGTGGTGAGGCTGGAATGCTGTTGATATTGATGTTGGTGTTGTTAGCGATGGTATTGGAGTTGGTGTTGGTGTTGGTGGTGGGGCTGGAGTGCTGTTGATATTGATGTTGTTGTTGTTAGCGATGGTATTGGAGTTGTTGTTGGTGTTGGTGGTGGGGCTGGAGAGCTGTTGATGTTGGTGTTGGTGTTGTTAGCGATGGTATTGGAGTTGGTGTCGTATTGGTGGTGGTCGCGGTGCTGGAGCGCTGTTGATGTTGATGTTGGTGTTGTTAGACATGGTATTGGAGTTGGCGTTGGTGTTGGTGGTGGGGCTGGAGTGCTGTTGATGTTGATGCTGGTGTTGTTAGCGATGGTGTTGGAGTTGGCGTTGGTGTTGGTGGTGGTGGTGGTGCTGGAGTGCTGTTGATGTTGATGTTGGTGTTGTTAGCGATGGTGTTGACGTTGGTGTTGGTGTTGGTGGTGGGGCGGGAGTGTGGGATGTTGGTGTTGTTAGCGATGGTATTGGAGTTGGCGTTGGTGTTGGTGGTGGGGCGGGAGTGCTGTGAAGTTGATGTTGGTGTTGTTAGCGATGGTATTGGAGTTGGCGTTGGTGGTGGTGTTGGTGGTGGGGCTGGAGGGCTGTTGATGTTGATGTTGGTGTTGTTAGCGATGATATTGGAGTTGGCTTTGGCGTTGGTGTTGGTGGTGGGGCTGGAGTGCTGTTGATGTTGATGTTGGTGTTGTTAGCGATGGTATTGGAGTTGGCGTTGGTGTTGGTGGTGGGGCTGGAGTGCTGTTGATGTTGATGTTGGTGTTGTTAGCGATGGTATTGGATTTGGCGTTGGTGTTGGTGGTGGGGCTGGAGTGCTGTTGATGTTGATTTTGGTGTTGTTAGCGATGGTATTGGAGTTGGCGTTGATGTTGGTGGTGGGGCTGGAGTGCTGTTGATGTTGATGTTGGTGTTGTTAGCGATGGTATTGGAGGTGGTGTTGGTGTTGGTGGTGGGGCTGGAGTGCTGTTGATGTTGATTTTGGTGTTGTTAGCGATGGTATTGGAGTTGGCGTTGATGTTGGTGGTGGGGCTGGAGTGCTGTTGATGTTGATGTTGGTGTTGTTAGCGATGGTATTGGAGGTGGAGTTGGTGTTGGTGGTGGGGCTGGAGTGCTGTTGATGTTGATGTTGGTGTTGTTAGCGATGGTATTGGAGTTGGCGTTGGTGTTGGTGGTGGGGCTGGAGTGCTGTTGATGTTGATGTTGGTGTTGTTAGCGATGGTATAGGATTTGGCGTTGGTGTTGGTGGTGGGGCTGGAGTGCTGTTGATGTTGATTTTGGTGTTGTTAGCGATGGTATTGGAGTTGGCGTTGATGTTGGTGGTGGGGCTGGAGTGCTGTTGATGTTGATGTTGGTGTTGTTAGCGATGGTATTGGAGTTGGCGTTGGTGTTGGTGGTGGGGCGGGAGTGCTGTGATGTTGATGTTGGTGTTGTTAGCGATGGTATTGTAGTTGACGTTGGTGTTGGTGTTGGTGGTGGGGCTGGAGTGCTGTTGATGTTGATGTTGGTGTTGTTAGCGATGGTATTGGCGTTGGTGTTGGTGTTGATGGTGGAGCTGGAGTGTTGTTCATGTTGATGTTGGTGTTGTTAGCGATGATATTGGAGTTGGCGTGGGTGTTGGTGTTGGTGGTGGGGCTGGAGTGCTGTTGATGTTGATTTTGGTGTTGTTAGCGATGGTATTGGATGTGGCGTTGGTGTTGGTGGTGGGGCTGGAGGGCTGTTGATGTTGATGTTGGTGTTGTTAGCGATGGTATTGGAGGTGGCGTTGGTGTTGGTGGTGGGGCTGGAGTGCTGTTGATGTTGATTTTGGTGTTGTTAGCGATGGTATTGGAGGTGGCGTTGGTGTTGGTGGTGGGGCTGGAGGGCTGTTGATGTTGATGTTGGTGTTGTTAGCGATGGTGTTGCTGTTGGTGTTGGTGGTGGGGCTGGAACGCTGTTGATGTTGATGTTGGTGTTGTTAGCGATGGTATTGGAATTGGCGTTGATGTTGGTGGTTGGGCTGGAGTGCTGTTGATGTTGATGTTGGTGTTGTTAGCGATGGTATTGGAGGTGGAGTTGGTGTTGGTGGTGGGGCTGGAGTGCTGTTGATGTTGATTTTGGTGTTGTTAGCGATGGTATGGGAGTTGGCGTTGGTGTTGGTGGTGGGGCTGGTGTGCTGTTGATGTTGATGTTGGTGTTGTTAGCGATGGTATTGGAGGTGGAGTTGGTGTTGGTGGTGGGGCTGGAGTGCTGTTGATGTTGATTTTGGTGTTGTTAGCGATGGTATTGGAGTTGGCGTTGGTGTTGGTGGTGGGGCTGGTGTGCTGTTGATGTTGATGTTGGTGTTGTTAGCGATGGTATTGGAGGTGGAGTTGGTGTTGGTGGTGGGGCTGGAGTGCTGTTGATGTTGATTTTGGTGTTGTTAGCGATGGTATTGGAGTTGGCGTTGGTGTTGGTGGTGGGGCTGGTGTGCTGTTGATGTTGATGTTGGTGTTGTTAGCGATGGTATTGGAGTTGGCGTTGGTGTTGGTGGTGGGGCTGGAGTGCTGTTGATGTTGATGTTGGTGTTGTTAGCGATGGTATTGGAGTTGGCGTTGGTGTTGGTGGTGCGGCTGGTGTGCTGTTGATGTTGATGTTGGTGTTGTTAGCGATGGTATTGGAGGTGGCGTTGGTGTTGGTGGTGGGGCTGGAGTGCTGTTGATGTTGACTTTGGTGTTGTTAGCGATGGTATTGGAGTTGGCGTTGATGTTGGTGGTGGGGCTGGAGTGCTGTTGATGTTGATGTTGGTGTTGTTAGCGATGGTATTGGAGGTGGAGTTGGTGTTGGTGGTGGGGCTGGAGTGCTGTTGATGTTGATTTTGGTGTTGTTAGCGATGGTATTGGAGTTGGCGTTGATGTTGGTGGTGGGGCTGGAGTGCTGTTGATGTCGATGTTGGTGTTGTTAGCGATGGTATTGGAGTTGGCGTTGGTGTTGGTGTTGGTGGTGGGGCTGGGGTGTTGCTGACGTTGATGTTGGTGTTGTTAGCGATGGTATTGGAGTTGGCGTTGGTGTTGGTGGTGGGGCTAGAGTGTTGCTGACGTTGATGTTGGTGTTGTTAGCGATGGTATTGGAGTTGGCGTTGGTGGTGGGGATGGAGTGCTGTCGATGTTGATGTTGGGGTTGTTAGCGATGGTATTGGAGTTGGAGTTGGTGTTGGTGTTGGTGGTGAGGCTGGAATGCTGTTGATATTGATGTTGGTGTTGTTAGCGATGGTATTGGAGTTGGTGTTGGTGTTGGTGGTGGGGCTGGAGTGCTGTTGATATTGATGTTGTTGTTGTTAGCGATGGTATTGGAGTTGTTGTTGGTGTTGGTGGTGGGGCTGGAGAGCTGTTGATGTTGGTGTTGGTGTTGTTAGCGATGGTATTGGAGTTGGTGTCGTATTGGTGGTGGTCGCGGTGCTGGAGCGCTGTTGATGTTGATGTTGGTGTTGTTAGACATGGTATTGGAGTTGGCGTTGGTGTTGGTGGTGGGGCTGGAGTGCTGTTGATGTTGATGCTGGTGTTGTTAGCGATGGTGTTGGAGTTGGCGTTGGTGTTGGTGGTGGTGGTGGTGCTGGAGTGCTGTTGATGTTGATGTTGGTGTTGTTAGCGATGGTGTTGACGTTGGTGTTGGTGTTGGTGGTGGGGCGGGAGTGTGGGATGTTGGTGTTGTTAGCGATGGTATTGGAGTTGGCGTTGGTGTTGGTGGTGGGGCGGGAGTGCTGTGAAGTTGATGTTGGTGTTGTTAGCGATGGTATTGGAGTTGGCGTTGGTGGTGGTGTTGGTGGTGGGGCTGGAGGGCTGTTGATGTTGATGTTGGTGTTGTTAGCGATGATATTGGAGTTGGCTTTGGCGTTGGTGTTGGTGGTGGGGCTGGAGTGCTGTTGATGTTGATGTTGGTGTTGTTAGCGATGGTATTGGAGTTGGCGTTGGTGTTGGTGGTGGGGCTGGAGTGCTGTTGATGTTGATGTTGGTGTTGTTAGCGATGGTATTGGATTTGGCGTTGGTGTTGGTGGTGGGGCTGGAGTGCTGTTGATGTTGATTTTGGTGTTGTTAGCGATGGTATTGGAGTTGGCGTTGATGTTGGTGGTGGGGCTGGAGTGCTGTTGATGTTGATGTTGGTGTTGTTAGCGATGGTATTGGAGGTGGTGTTGGTGTTGGTGGTGGGGCTGGAGTGCTGTTGATGTTGATTTTGGTGTTGTTAGCGATGGTATTGGAGTTGGCGTTGATGTTGGTGGTGGGGCTGGAGTGCTGTTGATGTTGATGTTGGTGTTGTTAGCGATGGTATTGGAGGTGGAGTTGGTGTTGGTGGTGGGGCTGGAGTGCTGTTGATGTTGATGTTGGTGTTGTTAGCGATGGTATTGGAGTTGGCGTTGGTGTTGGTGGTGGGGCTGGAGTGCTGTTGATGTTGATGTTGGTGTTGTTAGCGATGGTATAGGATTTGGCGTTGGTGTTGGTGGTGGGGCTGGAGTGCTGTTGATGTTGATTTTGGTGTTGTTAGCGATGGTATTGGAGTTGGCGTTGATGTTGGTGGTGGGGCTGGAGTGCTGTTGATGTTGATGTTGGTGTTGTTAGCGATGGTATTGGAGTTGGTGTTGGTGGTGGGGCTGGAGTGCTGTTGATGTTGATGTTGGTGTTGTTAGCGATGATATTGGAGTTGGCTTTGGTGTTGGTGGGGGGCTGGAGTGCTGTTGATGTTGATGTTGGTGTTGTTAGCGATGGTGTTGGAGTTGGTGTTGGTGTTGGTGGTGGGGCGGGTGTGCTGTGATGTTGATGTTGGTGTTGTTAGCGATGGTGTTGGAGTTGGTGTTGGTGTTGGTGGTGGGGCGGGAGTGCTGTGATGTTGGTGTTGTTAGCGATGGTATTGGAGTTGGCGTTGGTGTTGGTGGTGGGGCGGGAGTGCTGTGATGTTGGTGTTGTTAGCGATGGTATTGGAGTTGGCGTTGGTGTTGGTGGTGGGGCGGGAGTGCTGTGATGTTGATGTTGGTGTTGTTAGCGATGGTATTGTAGTTGACGTTGGTGTTGGTGTTGGTGGTGGGGCTGGAGTGCTGTTGATGTTGATGTTGGTGTTGTTAGCGATGGTATTGGCGTTGGTGTTGGTGTTGATGGTGGAGCTGGAGTGTTGTTCATGTTGATGTTGGTGTTGTTAGCGATGATATTGGAGTTGGCGTTGGTGTTGGTGTTGGTGGTGGGGCTGGAGTGCTGTTGATGTTGATTTTGGTGTTGTTAGCGATGGTATTGGATGTGGCGTTGGTGTTGGTGGTGGGGCTGGAGGGCTGTTGATGTTGATGTTGGTGTTGTTAGCGATGGTATTGGAGGTGGCGTTGGTGTTGGTGGTGGGGCTGGAGTGCTGTTGATGTTGATTTTGGTGTTGTTAGCGATGGTATTGGAGGTGGCGTTGGTGTTCTTGGTGGGGCTGGAGGGCTGTTGATGTTGATGTTGGTGTTGTTAGCGATGGTGTTGCTGTTGGTGTTGGTGGTGGGGCTGGAACGCTGTTGATGTTGATGTTGGTGTTGTTAGCGATGGTATTGGAATTGGCGTTGATGTTGGTGGTTGGGCTGGAGTGCTATTGATGTTGATGTTGGTGTTGTTAGCGATGGTATTGGAGGTGGAGTTGGTGTTGGTGGTGGGGCTGGAGTGCTGTTGATGTTGATTTTGGTGTTGTTAGCGATGGTATTGGAGTTGGCGTTGGTGTTGGTGGTGGGGCTGGAGTGCTGTTGATGTTGATGTTGGTGTTGTTAGCGATGGTATTGGAGTTGGCGTTGGTGTTGGTGGTGCGGCTGGTGTGCTGTTGATGTTGATGTTGGTGTTGTTAGCGATGGTATTGGAGGTGGCGTTGGTGTTGGTGGTGGGGCTGGAGTGCTGTTGATGTTGACTTTGGTGTTGTTAGCGATGGTATTGGAGTTGGCGTTGATGTTGGTGGTGGGGCTGGAGTGCTGTTGATGTTGATGATGGTGTTGTTAGTGATGGTATTGGAGGTGGAGTTGGTGTTGGTGGTGGGGCTGGAGTGCTGTTGATGTTGATTTTGGTGTTGTTAGCGATGGTATTGGAGTTGGCGTTGATGTTGGTGGTGGGGCTGGAGTGCTGTTGATGTCGATGTTGATGTTGTTAGCGATGGTATTGGAGTTGGCGTTGGTGTTGGTGTTGGTGGTGGGGCTGGGGTGTTGCTGACGTTGATGTTGGTGTTGTTAGCGATGGTATTGGAGCTGGCGTTGGTGTTGGTGGTGGGGCTAGAGTGTTGCTGACGTTGATGTTGGTGTTGTTAGCGATGGTATTGGAGTTGGCGTTGGTGGTGGGGATGGAGTGCTGTCGATGTTGATGTTGGTGTTGTTAGCGATGGTATTGGAGTTGGAGTTGGTGTTGGTGTTGGTGGTGAGGCTGGAATGCTGTTGATATTGATGTTGGTGTTGTTAGCGATGGTATTGGAGTTGGTGTTGGTGTTGGTGTTGGTGGTGGGGCTGGAGTGCTGTTGATATTGATGTTGTTGTTGTTAGCGATGGTATTGGAGTTGGTGTTGGTGTTGGTGGTGGGGCTGGAGAGCTGTTGATGTTGGTGTTGGTGTTGTTAGCGATGGTATTGGAGTTGGTGTCGTATTGGTGGTGGTCGCGGTGCTGGAGCGCTGTTGATGTTGATGTTGGTGTTGTTAGACATGGTATTGGAGTTGGCGTTGGTGTTGGTGGTGGGGCTGGAGTGCTGTTGATGTTGATGCTGGTGTTGTTAGCGATGGTGTTGGAGTTGGCGTTGGTGTTGGTGGTGGTGGTGGTGCTGGAGTGCTGTTGATGTTGATGTTGGTGTTGTTAGCGATGGTGTTGACGTTGGTGTTGGTGTTGGTGGTGGGGCGGGAGTGTGGGATGTTGGTGTTGTTAGCGATGGTGTTGGAGTTGGTGTTGGTGTTGGTGGTGGGGCGGGTGTGCTGTGATGTTGATGTTGGTGTTGTTAGCGATGGTGTTGGAGTTGGTGTTGGTGTTGGTGGTGGGGCGGGAGTGCTGTGATGTTGGTGTTGTTAGCGATGGTATTGGAGTTGGCGTAGGTGTTGGTGGTGGGGCGGGAGTGCTGTGATGTTGGTGTTGTTAGCGATGGTATTGGAGTTGGCGTTGGTGGTGGGGCGGGAGTGCTGTGATGTTGATGTTGGTGTTGTTAGCGATGGTATTGTAGTTGACGTTGGTGTTGGTGTTGGTGGTGGGGCTGGAGTGCTGTTGATGTTGATGTTGGTGTTGTTAGCGATGGTATTGGCGTTGGTGTTGGTGTTGATGGTGGAGCTGGAGTGTTGTTCATGTTGATGTTGGTGTTGTTAGCGATGATATTGGAGTTGGCGTTGGTGTTGGTGTTGGTGGTGGGGCTGGAGTGCTGTTGATGTTGATTTTGGTGTTGTTAGCGATGGTATTGGATGTGGCGTTGGTGTTGGTGGTGGGGCTGGAGGGCTGTTGATGTTGATGTTGGTGTTGTTAGCGATGGTATTGGAGGTGGCGTTGGTGTTGGTGGTGGGGCTGGAGTGCTGTTGATGTTGATTTTGGTGTTGTTAGCGATGGTATTGGAGGTGGCGTTGGTGTTCTTGGTGGGGCTGGAGGGCTGTTGATGTTGATGTTGGTGTTGTTAGCGATGGTGTTGCTGTTGGTGTTGGTGGTGGGGCTGGAACGCTGTTGATGTTGATGTTGGTGTTGTTAGCGATGGTATTGGAATTGGCGTTGATGTTGGTGGTTGGGCTGGAGTGCTATTGATGTTGATGTTGGTGTTGTTAGCGATGGTATTGGAGGTGGAGTTGGTGTTGGTGGTGGGGCTGGAGTGCTGTTGATGTTGATTTTGGTGTTGTTAGCGATGGTATTGGAGTTGGCGTTGGTGTTGGTGGTGGGGCTGGTGTGCTGCTGATGTTGATGTTGGTGTTGTTAGCGATGGTATTGGAGTTGGCGTTGGTGTTGGTGGTGGGGCTGGAGTGCTGTTGATGTTGATGTTGGTGTTGTTAGCGATGGTATTGGAGTTGGCGTTGGTGTTGGTGGTGCGGCTGGTGTGCTGTTGATGTTGATGTTGGTGTTGTTAGCGATGGTATTGGAGGTGGCGTTGGTGTTGGTGGTGGGGCTGGAGTGCTGTTGATGTTGACTTTGGTGTTGTTAGCGATGGTATTGGAGTTGGCGTTGATGTTGGTGGTGGGGCTGGAGTGCTGTTGATGTTGATGATGGTGTTGTTAGTGATGGTATTGGAGGTGGAGTTGGTGTTGGTGGTGGGGCTGGAGTGCTGTTGATGTTGATTTTGGTGTTGTTAGCGATGGTATTGGAGTTGGCGTTGATGTTGGTGGTGGGGCTGGAGTGCTGTTGATGTCGATGTTGATGTTGTTAGCGATGGTATTGGAGTTGGCGTTGGTGTTGGTGTTGGTGGTGGGGCTGGGGTGTTGCTGACGTTGATGTTGGTGTTGTTAGCGATGGTATTGGAGCTGGCGTTGGTGTTGGTGGTGGGGCTAGAGTGTTGCTGACGTTGATGTTGGTGTTGTTAGCGATGGTATTGGAGTTGGCGTTGGTGGTGGGGATGGAGTGCTGTCGATGTTGATGTTGGTGTTGTTAGCGATGGTATTGGAGTTGGAGTTGGTGTTGGTGTTGGTGGTGAGGCTGGAATGCTGTTGATATTGATGTTGGTGTTGTTAGCGATGGTATTGGAGTTGGTGTTGGTGTTGGTGGTGGGGCTGGAGTGCTGTTGATATTGATGTTGTTGTTGTTAGCGATGGTATTGGAGTTGGTGTTGGTGTTGGTGGTGGGGCTGGAGAGCTGTTGATGTTGGTGTTGGTGTTGTTAGCGATGGTATTGGAGTTGGTGTCGTATTGGTGGTGGTCGCGGTGCTGGAGAGCTGTTGATGTTGATGTTGGTGTTGTTAGACATGGTATTGGAGTTGGCGTTGGTGTTGGTGGTGGGGCTGGAGTGCTGTTGATGTTGATGCTGGTGTTGTTAGCGATGGTGTTGGAGTTGGCGTTGGTGTTGGTGGTGGTGGTGGTGCTGGAGTGCTGTTGATGTTGATGTTGGTGTTGTTAGCGATGGTGTTGACGTTGGTGTTGGTGTTGGTGGTGGGGCGGGAGTGTGGGATGTTGGTGTTGTTAGCGATGGTATTGAAGTTGGCGTTGGTGTTGGTGGTGGGGCGGGAGTAATGTGAAGTTGATGTTGGTGTTGTTAGCGATGGTATTGGAGTTGGCGTTGGTGGTGGTGTTGGTGGTGGGGCTGGAGTGCTGTTGATGTTGATGTTGGTGTTGTTAGCGATGATATTGGAGTTGGCTTTGGCGTTGGTGTTGGTGGTGGGGCTGGAGTGCTGTTGATGTTGATGTTGGTGTTGTTAGCGATGGTATTGGAGTTGGCGTTGGTGTTGGTGGTGGGGCTGGAGTGCTGTTGATGTTGATGTTGGTGTTGTTAGCGATGGTATTGGATTTGGCGTTGGTGTTGGTGGTGGGGCTGGAGTGCTGTTGATGTTGATTTTGGTGTTGTTAGCGATGGTATTGGAGTTGGCGTTGATGTTGGTGGTGGGGCTGGAGTGCTGTTGATGTTGATGTTGGTGTTGTTAGCGATGGTATTGGAGGTGGTGTTGGTGTTGGTGGTGGGGCTGGAGTGCTGTTGATGTTGATTTTGGTGTTGTTAGCGATGGTATTGGAGTTGGCGTTGATGTTGGTGGTGGGGCTGGAGTGCTGTTGATGTTGATGTTGGTGTTGTTAGCGATGGTATTGGAGGTGGAGTTGGTGTTGGTGGTGGGGCTGGAGTGCTGTTGATGTTGATGTTGGTGTTGTTAGCGATGGCATTGGAGTTGGCGTTGGTGTTGGTGGTGGGGCTGGAGTGCTGTTGATGTTGATGTTGGTGTTGTTAGCGATGGTATAGGATTTGGCGTTGGTGTTGGTGGTGGGGCTGGAGTGCTGTTGATGTTGATTTTGGTGTTGTTAGCGATGGTATTGGAGTTGGCGTTGATGTTGGTGGTGGGGCTGGAGTGCTGTTGATGTTGATGTTGGTGTTGTTAGCGATGGTATTGGAGTTGGTGTTGGTGGTGGGGCTGGAGTGCTGTTGATGTTGATGTTGGTGTTGTTAGCGATGATATTGGAGTTGGCTTTGGTGTTGGTGGGGGGCTGGAGTGCTGTTGATGTTGATGTTGGTGTTGTTAGCGATGGTGTTGGAGTTGGTGTTGGTGTTGGTGGTGGGGCGGGTGTGCTGTGATGTTGATGTTGGTGTTGTTAGCGATGGTGTTGGAGTTGGTGTTGGTGTTGGTGGTGGGGCGGGAGTGCTGTGATGTTGGTGTTGTTAGCGATGGTATTGGAGTTGGCGTTGGTGTTGGTGGTGGGGCGGGAGTGCTGTGATGTTGGTGTTGTTAGCGATGGTATTGGAGTTGGCGTTGGTGTTGGTGGTGGGGCGGGAGTGCTGTGATGTTGATGTTGGTGTTGTTAGCGATGGTATTGTAGTTGACGTTGGTGTTGGTGTTGGTGGTGGGGCTGGAGTGCTGTTGATGTTGATGTTGGTGTTGTTAGCGATGGTATTGGCGTTGGTGTTGGTGTTGATGGTGGAGCTGGAGTGTTGTTCATGTTGATGTTGGTGTTGTTAGCGATGATATTGGAGTTGGCGTTGGTGTTGGTGTTGGTGGTGGGGCTGGAGTGCTGTTGATGTTGATTTTGGTGTTGTTAGCGATGGTATTGGATGTGGCGTTGGTGTTGGTGGTGGGGCTGGAGGGCTGTTGATGTTGATGTTGGTGTTGTTAGCGATGGTATTGGAGGTGGCGTTGGTGTTGGTGGTGGGGCTGGAGTGCTGTTGATGTTGATTTTGGTGTTGTTAGCGATGGTATTGGAGGTGGCGTTGGTGTTGGTGGTGGGGCTGGAGGGCTGTTGATGTTGATGTTGGTGTTGTTAGCGATGGTGTTGCTGTTGGTGTTGGTGGTGGGGCTGGAACGCTGTTGATGTTGATGTTGGTGTTGTTAGCGATGGTATTGGAATTGGCGTTGATGTTGGTGGTTGGGCTGGAGTGCTATTGATGTTGATGTTGGTGTTGTTAGCGATGGTATTGGAGGTGGAGTTGGTGTTGGTGGTGGGGCTGGAGTGCTGTTGATGTTGATTTTGGTGTTGTTAGCGATGGTATTGGAGTTGGCGTTGGTGTTGGTGGTGGGGCTGGTGTGCTGCTGATGTTGATGTTGGTGTTGTTAGCGATGGTATTGGAGTTGGCGTTGGTGTTGGTGGTGGGGCTGGAGTGCTGTTGATGTTGATGTTGGTGTTGTTAGCGATGGTATTGGAGTTGGCGTTGGTGTTGGTGGTGCGGCTGGTGTGCTGTTGATGTTGATGTTGGTGTTGTTAGCGATGGTATTGGAGGTGGCGTTGGTGTTGGTGGTGGGGCTGGAGTGCTGTTGATGTTGACTTTGGTGTTGTTAGCGATGGTATTGGAGTTGGCGTTGATGTTGGTGGTGGGGCTGGAGTGCTGTTGATGTTGATGATGGTGTTGTTAGCGATGGTATTGGAGGTGGAGTTGGTGTTGGTGGTGGGGCTGGAGTGCTGTTGATGTTGATTTTGGTGTTGTTAGCGATGGTATTGGAGTTGGCGTTGATGTTAGTGGTGGGGCTGGAGTGCTGTTGATGTCGATGTTGGTGTTGTTAGCGATGGTATTGGAGTTGGCGTTGGTGTTGGTGTTGGTGGTGGGGCTGGGGTGTTGCTGACGTTGATGTTGGTGTTGTTAGCGATGGTATTGGAGTTGGCGTTGGTGTTGGTGGTGGGGCTAGAGTGTTGCTGACGTTGATGTTGGTGTTGTTAGCGATGGTATTGGAGTTGGCGTTGGTGGTGGGGATGGAGTGCTGTCGATGTTGATGTTGGTGTTGTTAGCGATGGTATTGGAGTTGGAGTTGGTGTTGGTGTTGGTGGTGAGGCTGGAATGCTGTTGATATTGATGTTGGTGTTGTTAGCGATGGTATTGGAGTTGGTGTTGGTGTTGGTGGTGGGGCTGGAGTGCTGTTGATATTGATGTTGTTGTTGTTAGCGATGGTATTGGAGTTGGTGTTGGTGTTGGTGGTGGGGCTGGAGAGCTGTTGATGTTGGTGTTGGTGTTGTTAGCGATGGTATTGGAGTTGGTGTCGTATTGGTGGTGGTCGCGGTGCTGGAGCGCTGTTGATGTTGATGTTGGTGTTGTTAGACATGGTATTGGAGTTGGCGTTGGTGTTGGTGGTGGGGCTGGAGTGCTGTTGATGTTGATGCTGGTGTTGTTAGCGATGGTGTTGGAGTTGGCGTTGGTGTTGGTGGTGGTGGTGGTGCTGGAGTGCTGTTGATGTTGATGTTGGTGTTGTTAGCGATGGTGTTGACGTTGGTGTTGGTGTTGGTGGTGGGGCGGGAGTGTGGGATGTTGGTGTTGTTAGCTATGGTATTGAAGTTGGCGTTGGTGTTGGTGGTGGGGCGGGAGTAATGTGAAGTTGATGTTGGTGTTGTTAGCGATGGTATTGGAGTTGGCGTTGGTGGTGGTGTTGGTGGTGGGGCTGGAGTGCTGTTGATGTTGATGTTGGTGTTGTTAGCGATGATATTGGAGTTGGCTTTGGCGTTGGTGTTGGTGGTGGGGCTGGAGTGCTGTTGATGTTGATGTTGGTGTTGTTAGCGATGGTATTGGAGTTGGCGTTGGTGTTGGTGGTGGGGCTGGAGTGCTGTTGATGTTGATGTTGGTGTTGTTAGCGATGGTATTGGATTTGGCGTTGGTGTTGGTGGTGGGGCTGGAGTGCTGTTGATGTTGATTTTGGTGTTGTTAGCGATGGTATTGGAGTTGGCGTTGATGTTGGTGGTGGGGCTGGAGTGCTGTTGATGTTGATGTTGGTGTTGTTAGCGATGGTATTGGAGGTGATGTTGGTGTTGGTGGTGGGGCTGGAGTGCTGTTGATGTTGATTTTGGTGTTGTTAGCGATGGTATTGGAGTTGGCGTTGATGTTGGTGGTGGGGCTGGAGTGCTGTTGATGTTGATGTTGGTGTTGTTAGCGATGGTATTGGAGGTGGAGTTGGTGTTGGTGGTGGGGCTGGAGTGCTGTTGATGTTGATGTTGGTGTTGTTAGCGATGGTATTGGAGTTGGTGTTGGTGTTGGAGTTGGTGTTGGTGTTGGAGTTGGTGTTGGGGCAGGAGTGCTGTTGATGTTGATGTTGGTGTTGTTAGCGATGGTATTGGAGTTGGTGTTGGTGTTGGAGTTGGTGTTGGTGTGGGAGTTGGTGGTGGGGCAGGAGTGCTGTTGATGTTGATGTTGGTGTTGTTAGCGATGGTATTGGTGTTGGCGTTGTTGTTGGTGTTGGGGCTGGAGTGCTGTTGATGTTGATGTTGGTGTTGTTAGCGATGGTATTGGAGTTGGTGTTGGTGTTGGTGGCGGGGCGGGGCGGGAGTGCTGTTGATGTTGATGTTGGTGTTGTTAGCGATTGTATTGGAGTTAGCGTTGGTGTTGGTGGTGGGGCCAGAGTGATGTTGTTAGCGATGGTATTGGAGTTGGTGTTGGTGTTGGTGGTGGGGCTGGTGTGCTGTTGATGTTGATGTTGGTGTTGTTAGCGATGTTATTGGATGTGGCGTTGGTGTTGGTGGTGGGGCTGGAGTGCTGTTGATGTTGATATTGCTGTTGTTAGCGATGGTATTTGAATTGGTGTTGGTGTTGGTGGTGGGGCTGGAGTGCTGTTGATGTTGATGTTAGTGTTGTTAGCCCTGGTATTGGAGTTGGCGTTGGTGTTGGGGCTGGAGTGCTGTTGATGTTGATGTTGGTGTTGTTAGCGATGTTATTGGAGGTGGCGTTGGTGTTGGTAGTGGTGCTGGAGTGCTGTTGATGTTGATGTTGGTGTTGTTAGCGATGGTTTGGGTGTTGGCGTTGGCGTTAGTGTTGGTGGTGGGGCTGGAGTGCAGTTGCTGTTGATGTTGGTGTTGTTAGCGATGGTTTGGGTGTTGGCGTTGGTGTTGGTGGTGGGGCTGGAATGCTGTTTATGTTGATGTTAGTGTTGTTAGCGATGGTATTGGAGTTGGCGATGGTGTTGGTGTTGGTGGTGGGGCTGGAGTGCTGGTGATGTTGATGTTGGAGTTGTTAGCGATGGTATTGGAGTTGGCGTTGTTGTTGGTGTTGGTGGTGGGGTTGGAGTGCTGTTGATGTTGATGTTGGTGTTGTTAGCGATGGTATTGGAGTTGGTGTTGGTGTTGGTGGTGGGGCTAGAGTACTGTTGATGTTCATGTTGTTAGAGATGGTATTGGATTTGGTGTTGGTGTTGGTGGTGGGGCTGGAGTGTTGTTGATATTGATGTTGGTGTTGTTAGCGATGGTATTGGAGTTGGTGTTGGTGTTGGTGGTGGGGCTAGAGTGCTGTTGATGTTGATGTTGGTGTTGTTAGAGATGGTATTGGAGTTGGCGTTGGTGTTGGAGTTGGTGTTGGTGTTGGAGTTGGTGTTGGGGCAGGAGTGCTGTTGATGTTGATGTTGGTGTTGTTAGCGATGGTATTGGAGTTGGCGTTGTTGTTGGTGTTGGGGCTGGAGTGCTGTTGATGTTGATGTTGGTGTTGTTAGCGATTGTAATGGAATTGGCGTTGGTGTTGGTGGTGGGGCTGGAGTGCTGTTGATGTTGATGTTGGTGTTGTTAGCGATTGTATTGGAGTTGGTGTTGGTGTTGGTGGTGGGGCTGGAGTGCTGTTGATGTTGATGTTGGTGTTGTTAGCGATTGTATTGGAGTTGGTGTTGGTGTTGGTGGTGGGGCTGGAGTGCTGTTGATGTTGATGTTGGTGTTGTTAGCGATGGTATTGGAGTTGGCGTTGTTGTTGGTGTTGGGGCTGGAGTGCTGTTGATGTTGATGTTGGTGTTGTTAGCGATTGTAATGGAATTGGCGTTGGTGTTGGTGGTGGGGCTGGAGTGCTGTTGATGTTGATGTTGGTGTTGTTAGCGATTGTATTGGAGTTGGTGTTGGTGTTGGTGGTGGGGCTGGAGTGCTGTTGATGTTGATGTTGGTGCTGTTAGCGATTGTATTGGAGTTGGTGTTGGTGTTGGTGGTGGGGCGGGAGTGCTGTTGATGTTGATGTTGGTGTTGTTAGCGAAGGTATTCGAGTTGGCGTTGGTGTTGGTGTTGGTGGTGGGGCTGGAGTGCTGTTGATGTTGATGTTGGTGCTGTCAGCGATTGTATTGGAGTTGGTGTTGGTGTTGGTGGCGGGGCGGGAGTGCTGTTGATGTTGATGTTGGTGTTGTTAGCGAAGGTATTCGAGTTGGCGTTGGTGTTGGGTTGGTGGTGAGGCTGGAGTGCTGTTGATGTTGATGTTGGTGTTGTTAGCGATTGTATTGGAGTTAGCGTTGGTGTTGGTGGTGGGGCTGGAGTGCTGTTGATGTTGATGTTGGTGTTGTTAGCGATGGTATTGGAGTTGGTGTTGGTGTTGCTGGTGGGGCTGGTGTGCTGTTGATGTTGATTTTGGTGTTGTTAGCGATGGTATTGGAGTTGGCGTTGATGTTGGTGGTGGGGCTGGAGTGCTCTTGATGTTGATGTTGGTGTTGTTAGCGATGGTATTGGAGTTGGCGTTGATGTTGGTGGTGGGGCTGGAGTGCTGTTGATGTTGATGTTGGTGTTGTTAGCGATGGTATTGGAGTTGGCGTTGGTGGTGGGGCTGGTGTGCTGTTGATGTTGATGTTGGTGTTGTTAGCGATGGTACTGGAGGTGGCGTTGGTGTTGGTGGTGGGGCTGGAGCGCTGTTGATGTTGATGTTGGTGTTGTTAGCGATGGTATTTGAATTGGTGTTGGTGGTGGGGCTGGTGTGCTGTTGATGTTGATGTTGGTGTTGTTAGCGATGGTATTTGAATTGGTGTTGGTGGTGGGGCTGGTGTGCTGTTGATGTTGATGTTGGTGTTGTTAGCCCTGGTATTGGAGTTGGCGTTGGTGGTGGGGCTGGAGTGCTGTTGATGTTGATGTTGGTGTTGTTAGCCCTGGTATTGGAGTTGGCGTTGGTGTTGGGGCTGGAGTGCTGTTGATGTTGATGTTGGTGTTGTTAGCGAAGGTATTCCAGTTGGCGTTGGTGTTGGTGTTGGTGGTGGGGCTGGAGTGCTGTTGATGTTGATGTTGGTGTTGTTAGCCCTGGTATTGGAGTTGGTGTTGGTGGTGGGGCTGGAGTGCTGTTGATGTTGATGTTGGTGTTGTTAGCCCTGGTATTGGAGTTGGCGTTGGTGTTGGGGCTGGAGTGCTGTTGATGTTGATGTTGGTGTTGTTAGCGAAGGTATTCCAGTTGGCGTTGGTGTTGGTGTTGGTGGTGGGGCTGGAGTGCTGTTGATGTTGATGTTGGTGTTGTTAGCGATTGTATTGGAGTTAGCGTTGGTGTTGGTGGTGGGACCGGAGTGGTGTTGTTAGCGATGGTATTGGAGTTGGTGTGGTGTTGGTGGTGGGGCGGGAGTGTTTTGATGTTGATGTTGGTGTTGTTAGCGATGTTATTGTAGGTGGCGTTGGTGTTGGTGGTGGGGCTGGAGTGCTGTTGATGTTGATGTTGGTGTTGTTAGCGATGGTATTTGAATTGGTGTTGTGTTGGGGCTGGTGTGCTGTTGATGTTGATGTTGGTGTTGTTAGCGATTGTATTGGAGTTAGCGTTGGTGTTGGTGGTGGGACCGGAGTGGTGTTGTTAGCGATGGTAATGGAGTTGGTGTGGTGTTGGTGGTGGGGCGGGAGTGTTTTTGATGTTGATGTTGGTGTTGTTAGCGATGTTATTGGAGGTGGCGTTGGTGTTGGTAGTGGGGCTGGAGTGCTGTTGATGTTGATGTTGGTGTTGTTAGCGATGTTATTGGAGGTGGCGTTGGTGTTGGTGGTGGGGCTGGAGTGCTGTTGATGTTGATGTTGGTGTTGTTAGCGATGTTATTGGAGGTAGCGTTGGTGTTGGTGGTGGGGCTGGAGTGCTGTTGATGTTGATGTTGGTGTTGTTAGCGATGGTGTTGGAGTTGGCGTTGGTGTTGGTGGTGGGGCTGGAGTGCTGTTGATGTTGATGTTGGTGTTGTTAGCGATGGTGTTGGAGTTGGCGTTGGTGTTGGTGGTGGGGCTGGAGTGCTGTTGTTGTTGATGTTGGTGTTGTTAGCGATGGTATTTGAATTGGTGTTGGTGGTGGGGCTGGTGTGCTGTTGATGTTGATGTTGGTGTTGTTAGCCCTGGTATTGGAGTTGGCGTTGGTGTTGGTGTTGGTGGTGTGGCTGGAGTGCTGTTGATATTGATGTTGGTGTTGTTAGCAATGGTATTGGAGTTGGTGTTGGTGGTGGTGGTGGGGCTGGAGTGCTGTTGATGTTGATGTTGGTGTTGTTTGCGATGGTTTGGGTGTTGGCGTTGATGTTGGTGGTGAGGCTGGAGTGCAGTTGCTGTTGATGTTGGTGTTGTTAACGATAGTTTGGGTGTTGGCGTTGGTGTTGGTGGTGGGGCTGGAATGCTGTTTATGTTGATGTTGTTGATGTTAGCGATGGTATTGGAGTTGGTGTTGGTGTTGGTGGTGGGGCTGGAGTGTTGTTGATATTGATGTTGGTGTTGTTAGCGATGGTATTGGAGTTGGTGTTGGTGTTGGTGGTGGGGCTGGAGTGCTGTTGATGTTGATGTTGGTGTTGTTAGCGATGGTATTGGAGTTGGCGTTGGTGTTGGTGTTGATGGTGGGGCTGGAGTGCTGTTGATGTTGATGTTGGTGTTGTTAGCGATGGTATTGGAGTTGGCGTTGGTGTTGGTGTTGATGGTGGGGCTGGAGTGCTGTTGATGTTGATGTTGGTGTTGTTAGCGATGGTATTGGATTTGGTGTTGGTGTTGGTGGTGGGGCTGGAGTGTTGTTGATGTTGATTTTGGTGTTGTTAGTGATGTTATTGGAGGTGGCGTTGGTGTTGGTGGTGGGGCTGGAGTGCTGTTGATGTTGATGTTGGTGTTGTTAGCGATGGTATTGGAGTTGGCGTTGGTGTTGGTGTTGATGGTGGGGCTGGAGTGCTGTTGATGTTGATGTTGGTGTTGTTAGCGATGGTATTGGAGTTGGCGTTGGTGTTGGTATTGATGGTGGGGCTGGAGTGCTGTTGATGTTGATGTTGGTGTTGTTAGCGATGGTATTGGATTTGGTGTTGGTGTTGGTGGTGGGGCTGGAGTGTTGTTGATGTTGATTTTGGTGTTGTTAGTGATGTTATTGGAGGTGGCGTTGGTGTTGGTGGTGGGGCTGGAGTGCTGTTGATGTTGATGTTGGTGTTGTTAGCGATGGTATTGGAGTTGGTGTTGGTGTTGGTGGTGGGGCTAGAGTGTTGTTGATGTTGATGTTGGTGTTGTTAGCGATGGTATTGGAGTTGGCGTTGGTGTTGGTGTTGATGGTGGGGCTGGAGTGCTGTTGATGTTGATGTTGGTTTTGTTAGCGATTGTATTGGAGTTGGTGTTGGTGGTGGGGCTGGAGTGCTGTTGATGTTGATGTTGGTGTTGTTAGCGATGGTATTGGAGTTGGTGTTGGTGTTGGTGGTGGGGCTAGAGTGCTGTTGATGTTGATGTTGGTGTTGTTAGCGATGGTATTGGAGTTGGCGTTGGTGTTGGTGTTGATGGTGGGGCTGGAGTGCTGTTGATGTTGATGTTGGTTTTGTTAGCGATTGTATTGGAGTTGGTGTTGGTGGTGGGGCTGGAGTGCTGTTGATGTTGATGTTGGTGTTGTTAGCGATGGTGTTGGAGTTGGTGTTGGTGGTGGGGCTGGAGTGCTGTTGATGTTGATGTTGGTTTTGTTAGCGATTGTATTGGAGTTGGCGTTGGTGATGGTGTTGGTGGTGGGGCTGGAGTGCTGTTGATGTTGGTGTTGTGGTGGGGCTGGATTACTGTTGATGTTGATGTTGGTGTTGTTATCGATGGTATTGGAGTTGGTGTTGTTGGTGGGGCTGGAGTGCTATTCATGTTGATGTTGATGTTCGTATTGTTAGCGATGGTATTGGAGTTGACGTTGTTGTTGGTGTTGGTGGTGGGTCGGGTGTGCTGTTCATGTTGATGTTGTGTTGTTAGCGATGGTATTGGAGTTGGTGTTGGTGTTGTGGTGGGGCTGGAGTGCTGTTGATGTTGATGTTGGTGTTGTTAGTGATGTTATTGGAGGTGGCGTTGGTGTTGGTGGTGGGGCTGGAGTGCTGTTGATGTTGATGTTGGTGTTGTTAGCGATGGTGTTGGAGTTGGTGTTGGTGTTGTGGTGGGGCTGGAGTACTGTTGATATTGATGTTGGTGTTGTTATCGATGGTATTGGAGTTGGCGATGGTGTTGGTGGTGGGGCTGGAGTGCTGTTGATGTTGATGTTGGTGCTGTTAGCGATTGTATTGGAGTTGGTGTTGGTGTTGGTGGTGGGGCTGGAGTGCTGTTGATGTTGATGTTGGTGTTGTTAGCGCTGGTATTGGAGTTGGCGTTGGTTTTGGTTTAGGTGGCGGGGCGGGAGTGCTGTTGATGTTGATGTTGGTGTTGTTAGCGATTGTATTGGCGTTAGCGTTGGTGTTGGTGGTGGGGCCGCAGTGGTGTTGTTAGCGATGGTATTGGAGTTGGTGTTGGTGTTGGTGGTGGGGCTGGAGTGCTGTTGATGTTGATGTTGGTGTTGTTAGCGATGGTATTGGAGTTGGTGTTGGTGGTGGGGCTGGAGTGCTGTTGATGTTGATGTTGGTGTTGTTAGCGATGGTATTGGAGTTGGTGTGGTGTTGGTGGTGGGGCGGGAGTGTTTTTGATGTTGATGTTGGTGTTGTTAGCGATGGTATTGGATTTGGCGTTGGTGTTGGTGGTGGGGCTGGAGTGCTGGTGATGTTGATGTTGGTGTTGTTAGCGATGGTATTGGAGGTGGCGTTGGTGTTGGTGGTGGGGCTGGAGTGCTGTTGATGTTGATGTTGGTGTTGTTAGCGATAGTTTGGGTGTTGGCGTTGGTGTTGGTGGTGGGGCTGGAATGCTGTTTATGTTGATGTTGTTGATGTTAGCGATGGTATTGGAGTTGGTGTTGGTGTTGGTGGTGGGGCTGGAGTGTTGTTGATATTGATGTTGGTGTTGTTAGCGATGGTATTGGAGTTGGTGTTGGTGTTGGTGGTGGGGCTGGAGTGCTGTTGATGTTGATGTTGGTGTTGTTAGCGATGGTATTGGAGTTGGCGTTGGTGTTGGTGTTGATGGTGAGGCTGGAGTGCTGTTGATGTTGATGTTGGTGTTGTTAGCGATGGTATTGGAGTTGGCGTTGGTGTTGGTGTTGATGGTGGGGCTGGAGTGCTGTTGATGTTGATGTTGGTGTTGTTAGCGATGGTATTGGATTTGGTGTTGGTGTTGGTGGTGGGGCTGGAGTGTTGTTGATGTTGATTTTGGTGTTGTTAGTGATGTTATTGGAGGTGGCGTTGGTGTTGGTGGTGGGGCTGGAGTGCTGTTGATGTTGATGTTGGTGTTGTTAGCGATGGTATTGGAGTTGGCGTTGGTGTTGGTGTTGATGGTGGGGCTGGAGTGCTGTTGATGTTGATGTTGGTGTTGTTAGCGATGGTATTGGAGTTGGCGTTGGTGTTGGTATTGATGGTGGGGCTGGAGTGCTGTTGATGTTGATGTTGGTGTTGTTAGCGATGGTATTGGATTTGGTGTTGGTGTTGGTGGTGGGGCTGGAGTGTTGTTGATGTTGATTTTGGTGTTGTTAGTGATGTTATTGGAGGTGGCGTTGGTGTTGGTGGTGGGGCTGGAGTGCTGTTGATGTTGATGTTGGTGTTGTTAGCGATGGTATTGGAGTTGGTGTTGGTGTTGGTGGTGGGGCTAGAGTGTTGTTGATGTTGATGTTGGTGTTGTTAGCGATGGTATTGGAGTTGGCGTTGGTGTTGGTGTTGATGGTGGGGCTGGAGTGCTGTTGATGTTGATGTTGGTTTTGTTAGCGATTGTATTGGAGTTGGTGTTGGTGGTGGGGCTGGAGTGCTGTTGATGTTGATGTTGGTGTTGTTAGCGATGGTATTGGAGTTGGTGTTGGTGTTGGTGGTGGGGCTAGAGTGCTGTTGATGTTGATGTTGGTGTTGTTAGCGATGGTATTGGAGTTGGCGTTGGTGTTGGTGTTGATGGTGGGGCTGGAGTGCTGTTGATGTTGATGTTGGTTTTGTTAGCGATTGTATTGGAGTTGGTGTTGGTGGTGGGGCTGGAGTGCTGTTGATGTTGATGTTGGTGTTGTTAGCGATGGTGTTGGAGTTGGTGTTGGTGGTGGGGCTGGAGTGCTGTTGATGTTGATGTTGGTGTTGTTAGCGATGGTATTGGAGTTGGTGTGGTGTTGGGGGTGGGGCGGGAGTGTTTTTGATGTTGATGTTGGTGTTGTTAGCGATGGTATTGGATTTGGCGTTGGTGTTGGTGGTGGGGCTGGAGTGCTGGTGATGTTGATGTTGGTGTTGTTAGCGATGGTATTGGAGGTGGTGTTGGTGTTGGTGTTGGTGGTGTGGCTGGAGTGCTGTTGATGTTGATGTCGGTGTTGTTAGCAATGGTATTGGTATTGGAGTTGGTGTTGGTGTTGGTGGTGGGGCTGGAGTGCTGTTGATGTTGATGTTGGTGTTGTTAGCGATGGTATTGGAGTTGGTGTTGGTGTTGGTGGTGGGGTTGGGGCTGGAGTGCTGTTGATGTTAATGTTGGTGTTGTTAGCGATGGTATTGGAGTTGGTGTTGGTGCTGGTGGTGGGGCTGGAGTGCTGTTGATGTTGATGTTGGTGTTGTTAGCGATGGTATTGGAGTTGGTGTTGGTGGTGGGGCTGGCGTGCTGTTGATGTTGATGTTGGTGTTGTTAGCGATGGTATTGGAGTTGGGGTTGGTGCTGGTGGTGGGGCTGGAGTGCTGTTGATGTTGATGTTGGTGTTGTTAGCGATGCTATTGGAGTTGGCGTTGGTGTTGGTGTTGGTGGTGGGGTTGGAGTGCTGTTGATGTTGATGTTGGTGTTGTTAGCGATGCTATTGGAGTTGGCGTTGGTGTTGGTGTTGGTGGTGGGGCTGGAGTGCTGTTGATGTTGATGTTGGTGTTGTTAGCGATGCATTTGGAGTTGGCGTTGGTGTTGGTGTTGGTGGTGGGGTTGGAGTGCTGTTGATGTTGATGTTGGTGTTGTTAGCGATGCTATTGGAGTTGGCGTTGGGGTTGGTGTTGGTGGTGGGGCTGGAGTGCTGTTGATGTTGATGTTGGTGTTGTTAGCGATGCTATTGGAGTTGGCGTTGGTGTTGGTGTTGGTGGTGGGGTTGGAGTGCTGTTGATGTTGATGTTGGTGTTGTTAGCGATGGTATTGGAGGTGGCGTTGGTGTTGGTGTTGGTGGTGGGGTTGGAGTGCTGTTGATGTTGATGTTGGTGTTGTTAGCGATGCTATTGGAGTTGGCGTTGGTGTTGGTGTTGGTGGTGGGGCTGGAGTGCTGTTGATGTTGATGTTGGTGTTGTTAGCGATGGTATTGGAGTTGGTGTTGGTGTTGGTGGTGGGGCTGGAGTGCTGTTGATGTTGATGTTGGTGTTGTTAGCGATGCTATTGGAGTTGGCGTTGGTGTTGGTGTTGGTGGTGGGGCTGGAGTGCTGTTGATGTTGATGTTGGTGTTGTTAGCGATGCTATTGGAGTTGGCGTTGGTGTTGGTGTTGGTGGTGGGGCTGGAGTGCTGTTGATGTTGATGTTGGTGTTGTTAGCGATGCTATTGGAGTCGGCGTTGGTGTTGGTGTTGGTGGTGGGGTTGGAGTGCTGTTGATGTTGATGTTGTTAGCGATGGTATGGGAGTTGGTGTTGGTTTTGGTGTTGGGGCTGGAGTGCTGTTGATGTTGATGTTGGTGTTGTTAGCGATGGTATTGGAGTTGGCGTTGGTGTTGGTGTTGGTGGTGGGGTTGGAGTGCTGTTGATGTTAATGTTGGTGTTGTTAGCGATGGTATTGGAGTTGGTGTTGGTGGTGGGGCTGGAGTGCTGTTCATGTTGATGTTGGTGTTGTTAGCGATGTTATTGGAGGTAGCGTTGGTGTTGGTGGTGGGGCTGGAGTGCTGTTGATGTTGATGTTGGTGTTGTTAGCGATGGTATTGGAGTTGGTGTTGGTGGTGGGGCTGGAGTGTTGTTCATGTTGATGTTGGTGTTGTTAGCGATGGTTTTGGAGGTGGCGTTGGTGTTGGTGGTGGGGCTGGAGTGCTGTTGATGTTGATGATCGTATTGTTAGCGATGGTATTGGAGTTGGTGTTGGTGTTGGTGGTGGGGCTGGAGTGCTGTTGATGTTGATGTTGGTGTTGTTAGCGATGGTATTGGAATTGGCGTTGGTGTTTGTGTTGGTGGTGGGGCTGGAGTGCTGTTGATGTTGATGTTGGTGTTGTTAGCGATGGTATTGGAGTTGGCGTTGGTGTTTGTGTTGGTGGTGGGGTTGGAGTGCTGTTGATGTTGATGTTGGTGTTGTTAGCGATGGTATTGGAGTTGGTTGTTGGTGTTGGTGGTGGGGCTGGAGTGCTGTTGATGTTGATGTTGGTGTTGTTAGCGATGGTATTGGAGTTGGTGTTGGTGTTGTGGTGGGGTTGGAGTGCTGTTGATGTTGATGTTGGTGTTGTTAGCGATGGTATTGGATTTGGTGTTGGTGTTGGAGTTGGTGGTGGGGTTGGAGTGCTGTTGATGTTGATGTTGGTGTTGTTAGCGATGGTATTGGAGTTGGTTGTTGGTGTTGGTGGTGGGGCTGGAGTGCTGTTGATGTTGATGTTGGTGTTGTTAGCGATGGTATTGGAGTTGGTTGTTGGTGTTGTGGTGGGGGTGGAGTGCTGTTGATGTTGACGTTGGTGTTGTTAGAGATGGTATTGAAGTTGGCGTTGGTGTTGGTGGTGGGGCTGGAATGCTGTTTATGTTGATGTTGGTGTTGTTAGCGATGGTATTGGAGTTGGCGTTGTTGTTGGTGTTGGTGGTGGGGTTGGAGTGCTGTTGATGTTGATGTTGGTGTTGTTAGCGATTGTATTGGAGTTGGTGTTGGTGGTGGGGCTAGAGTGCTGTTGATGTTGATGTTGGTTTTGTTAGCGATTGTATTGGAGTTGGTGTTGGTGTTGGTGGTGGGGCTAGAGTGCTGTTGATGTTGATGTTGGTGTTGTTAGCGATGGTATTGGAGTTGGCGTTGGTGTTGGTGTTGGTGGTGGGGCTGGAGTGCTGTTGATGTTGATGTTGGTGTTGTTAGCGATTGTATTGGAGTTGGTGTTGGTGGTGGGGCTAGAGTGCTGTTGATGTTGATGTTGGTTTTGTTAGCGATTGTATTGGAGTTGGTGTTGGTGGTGGGGCTGGAGTGCTGTTGATGTTGATGTTGGTGTTGTTAGCGATGGTATTGGAGTTGGCGTTGGTGTTGGTGTTGGTGGTGGGGCTGGATTGCTGTTGATGTTGACGTTGGTGTTGTTAGCGATGGTATTGGAGTTGGTGTTGGTGGTGGGGCTGGAGTGCTATTCATGTTGATGTTGATGTTCGTATTGTTAGCGATGGTATTGGAGTTGACGTTGGTGTTGGTGTTGGTGGTGGGTCGGGTGTGCTGTTGATGTTGATGTTGGTGTTGTTATCGATGGTATTGGAGTTGGCGATGGTGTTGGTGGTGGGGCTGGAGTGCTGTTGATGTTGATGTTGGTGTTGTTAGCGATGGTATTGGAGTTGGTGTGGTGTTGGTGGTGGGGCGGGAGTGTTTTTGATGTTGATGTTGGTGTTGTTAGCGATGTTATTGGAGGTGGCGTTGGTGTTGGTAGTGGTGCTGGAGTGCTGTTGATGTTGATGTTGGTGTTGTTAGGGATGGTATTGGATTTGGCGTTGGAGTTGGTGGTGGGGCTGGAGTGCTGTTGATGTTGATGTTGGTGTTGTTAGCGATGCTATTGGAGTTGGCGTTGGTGTTGGTGTTGGTAGTGGGGTTGGAGTGCTGTTGATGTTGATGTTGTTAGCGATGGTATGGGAGTTGGTGTTGGTTTTGGTGTTGGGGCTGGAGTGCTGTTGATGTTGATGTTGGTGTTGTTAGCGATGGTATTGGAGTTGGCGTTGGTGTTGGTGTTGGTGGTGGGGTTGGAGTGCTGTTAATGTTAATGTTGGTGTTGTTAACGATGGTATTGGAGGTAGCGTTGGTGTTGGTGGTGGGGCTGGAGTGCTGTTGATGTTAATGTTGGTGTTGTTAGCGATGGTATTGGAGTTGGTGTTGGTGGTGGGGCTGGAGTGTTGTTGATATTGATGTTGGTGTTGTTAGCGATGTTATTGGAGGTGGTGTTGGTGTTGGTGGTGGGGCTGGAGTGCTGTTGATGTTGATGTTCGTATTGTTAGCGATGGTATTGGAGTTGGTGTTGGTGTTGGTGGTGGGGCTGGAGTGCTGTTGATGTTGATGTTGGTGTTGTTAGCGATGGTATTGGAGTTGTCGTTGGTGTCGGTGTTGGTAGTGGGGCTGGAGTGCTGTTGATATTGATGTTGGTGTTGTTAGCGATGGTATTGGAGTTGGTGTTGGTGGTGGGGCTGGAGTGCTGTTGATGTTCGTATTGTTAGCGATGGTATTGGAGTTGGTGTTGGTGTTGGTGGTGGGGCTGGAGTGCTGTTGATGTTGATGTTGGTGTTGTTAGCGATGGTATTGGAGTGGTCGTTGGTGTTGGTGTTGGTGGTGGGGCTGGAGTGCTGTTGATGTTGATGTTGGTTTTGTTTGCGATGGTACTGGAGTTCGTGTTGGTGTTAGTGGTGGGGCTGGAGTGTTGTTGATATTGATGTTGGTGTTGTTAGCGATGGTATTGGAGTTGGTGTTGGTGTTGGTGGTGGGGTTGGAGTGCTGTTGATGTTGATGTTGGTGTTGTTAGGGATGGTATTGAGTTGGCGTTGGTGTTGGTGGTGGGGCTGGAGTGCTGTTGATGTTGATGTTGGTGTTGGTAGCGATGGTACTGGAGTTGGTGTTGGTGCTGGTGGTGGCGCTGGAGTGCTTTTGATGTTGATGGTGTGTTGTTAGCGATGGTATTGGAGTTGGTGTTGGTGTTGTTGTTGGTGTTGTGGCAGGAGTGCTGTTGATGTTGATGTTGGTGTTGTTAGCGATGGTATTGGAGTTGGCGTTGGTGTTGGTGTTGGTGGTGGGGCTGGAGTGCTCTAGATGTTGATGTTGGTGTTTTTAGCGATGTTATTGGAGTTGGTGTTGGTGTTGTTGTTGGTGTTGTGGCAGAAGTGCTGTTGATGTTGATGTTGGTGTTGTTAGCGATGGTATTGGAGTTGGTGTTGGTGTTGGTGGTGTTGCTGGAGTGCTATTGATGTTGATGTTAGTGTTGTTAGCGATGGTATTGGAGTTGGCGATGGTGTTGGTGTTGGTGGTGGGCCTGGAGTGCTGTGGATGTTGATGTTGGTGTTGTTAGCGATGGTATTGGAGTTGGCGTTGGTGTTGGTGTTGGTGGTGGGGCGGGAGTGCTGTTGATGTTGATGTTGGTGTTGTTAGCGATGGTTTTGGAGATGGCGTTGGTGTTGGTGTTGGTGGTGGGGTTGGAGTGCTGTTGATGTTGATGTTGGTGTTGTTAACGATGGTTTTGGAGATGGCGTTGGCGTTGGTGTTGGTGGTGGGGTTGGAATGCTGTTGATGTTCATGTTGGTGTTGTTAGCGATGGTATGGGAGTTGGTTTGGATTTGGTGTTCGGGCTGTGTTGCTGTTGATGTTGATGTTGGTGTTGTTAGGGATGGTATTGGAGTTGGAGTTGGTGTTGGTGTTGGGGCTGGAGTGCTGTTGATGTTGATGTTGGTGTTGTTAGCGATGGTATTGGAGTTGGTGTTGGAGTTGTGGGTGGGGCTGGAGTGCCGTTGATGTTGATATTGGTGTTGTTAGCGATGGTATTAGAGTTGGCGTTGGTGTTGGTGTTGGGGCTGGAGTGCTGTTGATGTTGATGTTGGTGTTGTTAGCGATGGTATTGGAGTTGGTGTTGGAGTTGTGGTTGGGGCTGGAGTGCTGTTGATGTTGATATTGGTGTTGTTAGCGATGGTATTAGAGTTGGTGTTGGTGTTGTTGTTGGTGTTGTGGCAGGAGTGCTGTTGATGTTGATGTTGGTGTTGTTAGCGATGGTATTGGAGTTGGCGTTGGTGTTGGTGGTGGGGCTGGAGTACTGTTGATGTTGATGTTAGTGTTGTTAGCGATGGTTTTGGTGTTGGCGTTGGTGTCGGTGGTGGGGCTGGAGTGCTGTTGATGTTGATGTTGGTGTTGTTTGCGATGGTATTGGAGTTGGCGTTGGTGTTGGTGTTGGTGGTGTGGCTGGAGTTCTGTTGATGTTGATGTTGGTGTTGTTAGCAATGGTTTTGGTGTTGGCGTTGGTGTTGGTGGTGGGGCT
This sequence comes from Eledone cirrhosa, assembly GCA_964016885.1. Lineage (NCBI taxonomy): Eukaryota > Metazoa > Mollusca > Cephalopoda > Octopoda > Eledonidae > Eledone > Eledone cirrhosa. Next base: position 77,187,398 of record OZ024740.1, read on the forward strand.
GGAATGCTGTTTATGTTGATGTTAGTGTTGTTATCGATGGTATTGGAGTTGGCGATGGTGTTGACGTTGGTGGTGGGGCTGGAGTGCTGTTGATGTTGATGTTGGTGTTGTTAGCGATGGTATTGGAGTTGGCATTGGTGTTGGTGGTGGCGGTGGGGCTGGAGTGCTGTTGATGTTGAGGTTGGTGTTGTTAGCGATGGTATTGGAGTTGGCATTGGTGTTGGTGGTGGTGGTGGGGCTGCAGTGCTGTTGATGTTGATGTTGGTGTTGTTAGCGATGGTATTGGAGTTGGTGTTGGAGTTGTAGGTGGGGCTGGAGTGCTGTTGATGTTGATATTGGTGTTGTTAGCGATGGTATTGGAGTTGGCGTTGGTTTTGGTGGTGGTGGTGGGGTTGGAGTGCTGTTGATGTTGATGTTGGTGTTGTTAGCTATGGTATTGGAGTTGGCGTTGGTGTTGGTGGTGGGGCGGGAGTGCTGTTCATGTTGATGTTGGTTTTGTTTGCGATGGTATTGGAGTTGGTGTTAGTGGTGGGGCTGGAGTGTTGTTGATATTGATGTTGGTGTTGTTAGCGATGGTATTGGAGTTGGTGTTGGTGTTGGTGGTGGGGCTGGAGTGCTGTTGATGTTGATGTTGGTGTTGTTAGGGATGGTATTGAGTTGGCGTTGGTGTTGGTGTTGGTGGTGGGGTTGGAGTGCTGTTGATGTTGATGTTGGTGTTGGTGCTGGTGGTGGCGCTGGAGTGCTGTTGATGTTGATGTTGGTGTTGTTAGCGATGGTATTGAGTTGGCGTTGGTGTTGGTGTTGGTGGTGGGGCTGGAGTGCTGTTGATGTTGATGTTGGTGTTGTTAGGGATGGTATTGAGTTGGCGTTGGTGTTGGTGTTGGTGGTGGGGCTGGAGTGCTGTTGATGTTGATATTGGTGTTGGTGCTGGTGGTGGCGCTGGAGTGCTGTTGATGTCGATGTTGGTGTTGTTAGCGATGGTATTGGAGTTGGCGTTGGTGTTGGTGTTGGTGGTGGGGTTGGAGTGCTGTTGATGTTAATGCTGGTGTTGTTAGCGATGGTATTGGAGTTGGTGTTGGAGATGTGGGTGGGGCTGGAGGCCCGTGATGTTGATATTGGTATTGTTAGTGATGTTATTGGAGTTGGCGTTGGTGTTGGTGTTGGGGCTGGAGTGCTGTTGATGTTGATGTTGGTGTTGTTAGCGATGGTATGGGAGTTGGTGTTGGTGTTGGTGGTGGGGCTGGAGTGCTGTTGATGTTGATGTAGGTGTTGTTAGTGATGTTATTGGAGTTGGCGTTGGTGTTTGTGGTGGGCTGGAGTGCTGTTGATGTTGATGTTTGTGTTGTTAGCGATGGTATTGGAGTTGGGGTTGGTGTTGGTGGTGGGGCTGGAGTGCTGTTGATGTTGATGTTGGTGTTGTTAGCGATGTTATTGGAGTTGGCGTTGGTTTTGGTGTTGGGGCTGGAGTGCTGTTGATGTTGATGTTGGTGTTGTTAGCGATGGTATTGGAGTTGGTGTTGGTGTTGGTGGTGGGGCTGGAGTGCTGTTGATGTTGATGTTGGTGTTGTTAGCGATGGTATTGGAGTTGCGGTTGGTGTTGGTTGTGGGGCTGGAGTGCTGTTGATGATGATGTTGGTGTTGTTAGCGATTGTATTGGAGTTGGTGTTGGTGTTGGTGGTGGGGCTGGAGTGCTGTTGATGTTGGTGTTGTTAGCGATGTTATTGGAGTTGGAGTTGGTGTTGGTGTTGGGGCTGGAGTGCTGTTGATGTTGATGTTGGTGTTGTTAGCGATGGTATTGGAGTTGGTGTTGGTGGTGGAGCTGGAGTACTGTTGATGTTGATGTTAGTGTTGTTAGCGATGGTTTTGGTGTTGGCGTTGGTGTTGGTGGTGGGGCTGGTGTGCTGTTGATGTTGATGTTGGTGTTGTTAGCGATGGTATTGGAGTTGGTGTTGGTGTTCGTGTTGGTGGTGTGGCTGGAGTTCTGTTGATGTTGATGTTAGTGTTGTTAGCGATGGTATTGGAGTTGGCGTTGGTGTTGGTGTTGGTGGTGTGGCTGGAGTTCTGTTGATGTTGATGTTGGTGTTGTTAGCGATGGTATTGGAGTTGGTGTTGGTGTTCGTGTTGGTGGTGGGGCTAGAGTGCAGTTGCTGTTGATGTTGGTGTTGTTAGCGATGGTTTTGGTGTTGGCGTCGGTGTTGGTGGTGGGGCTGGAATGCTGTTTATGTTGATGTTGGTGTTGTTAGCGATGGTTTTGGTGTTGGCGTTGGTGTTGGTGGTGGGGCTGGTGTGCTGTTGATGTTGATGTTAGTGTTGTTAGCGATGGTTTTGGTGTTGGCGTTGGTGTTGGTGGTGGGGCTGGAATGCTGTTTATGTTGATGTTGGTGTTGTTAGCGATGGTATTGCAGTTGGCATTGGTGTTGGTGGTAGTGGTGGGGCTGGAGTGCTGTTGATGTTGATGTTGGTGTTGTTAGCGATGGTATTGGAGCTGGCGTTGGTTTTGGTGGTGGTGGTGGGGCTGGAGTGCTGTTGATGTTGATGTTGGTGTTGTTAGCGATGGTATTGGAGTTGGCACTGGTGTTGGTGGTGGTGGTGGGGCTGGAGTGCTGTTGATGTTGAGGTTGGTGTTGTTAGCGATGGTATTGGAGTTGGCATTGGTGTTGGTGGTGGTGGTGGGGCTGGAGTGCTGTTGATGTTGATGTTGGTGTTGTTAGCGATGGTATTGGAGTTGGCACTGGTGTTGGTGGTGGTGGTGGGGCTGGAGTGCTGTTGATGTTGAGGTTGGTGTTGTTAGCGATGGTATTGGAGTTGGCATTGGTGTTGGTGGTAGTGGTGGGGCTGGAGTGCTGTTGATGTTGATGTTGGTGTTGTTAGCGATGGTATTGGAGTTGGTGTTGGAGTTGTAGGTGGGGCTTGAGTGCTGTTGATGTTGATATTGGTGTTGTTAGCGATGGTATTGGAGCTGGCGTTGGTTTTGGTGATGGTGGTGGGGCTGGAGTGCTGTTGATGTTGATGTTGGTGTTGTTAGCGATGGTATGGGAGTTGGTGTTGGTGTTGGTGGTGGGGCTGGAGTGCTGTTGATGTTGATGTTGGTGTTGTTAGCGATGGTATTGGAGTTGGCGTTGGTGTTGGTGTTGGTGGTGGGGCTGGAGTGCTGTTGATGTTGATGTTGGTGTTGTTAGCGATGCTATTGGAGTTGGCGTTGGTGTTGGTGTTGGTGGTGGGGTTGGAGTGTTGTTGATGTTGATGTTGGTGTTGTTAGCGATGGTATTGGAGTTGGTGTTGGTTTTGGTGTTGGGGCTGGAGTGCTGTTGATGTTGATGTTGGTGTTGTTAGCGATGGTATTGGAGTTGGTGTTGGTTTTGGTGTTGGGGCTGGAGTGCTGTTGATGTTGATGTTGGTTTTGTTAGCGATGGTATTGGAGTTGGTGTTGGTTTTGCTGTTGGGGCTGGAGTGCTGTTGATGTTGATGTTGGTGTTGTTAGCGATGGTATTGGAGTTGGTGTTGGTTTTGGTGTTGGGGCTGGAGTGCTGTTGATGTTGATGTTGGTGTTGTTAGCGATGGTATTGGAGTTGGTGTTGGTTTTGGTGTTAGGGCTGGAGTGCTGTTGATGTTGATGTTGGTGTTGTTAGCGATGGTATTGGAGTTGGTGTTGGTGTTGGTGGTGGGGCTGGAATGCTGTTTATGTTGATGTTGGTGTTGTTAGCGATGGTATTGGAGTTGGCGATGGTGTTGGTGGTGGGGCTGGAGTGCTGTTGATGTTGATGTTGGTGTTGTTAGCGATGGTATGGGAGTTGGTGTTGGTGGAGGGCTGGAGTGTTGTTCATGTTGATGTTGGTGTTGTTAGCGATGGTATTGGAGTTGGCGTTGGTGTTGGTGTTGGTGGTGGCGTTGGAGTGCTGATGATGTTAATGTTGGTGTTGTTAGTGATGGTATTGGAGTTGCTGTTGGTGTTGGTGGTGGGGCTGGAGTGCTGTTGATGTTGATGTTGGTGTTGTTAGCGATGGTATGGCAGTTGGTGTTGGTGGAGGGCTGGAGTGCTGTTGATGTTGATGTTGGTGTTGTTAGCGATGGTATTGGAGTCGGCATTGGTGTTGGTGGTGGAGCTGGAGTGCTGTTGATGTTGATGTTGGTGTTGTTAGCGATGGTATTGGAGTTGGCATTGGTGTTGGTGGTGGAGCTGGAGTGCTGTTGATGTTGATGTTGGTGTTGTTAGCGATGGTAATGGAGTTGGCGTTGGTGTTGGTGTTGGTGGTGGCGTTGGAGTGCTGTTGATGTTAATGTTGGTGTTGTTAGTGATGGTATTGGAGTTGGTGTTGGTGTTGGTGGTGGGGCTGGAGTGCAGTTGCTGTTGATGTTGGTGTTGTTAGCGATGGTACTGGAGTTGGCATTGGTGTTGGTGTTGGGGCTGGAGTGCTGTTGTTGTTGATATTGGTGTTGTTAGCGATGGTATTGGAGTTGGTGTTGGTGTTGGTGGTGGGGCTGGAGTGCTGTTGATGTTGATGTTGGTGTTGTTAGCGATGGTATTGGAGTTGGTGTTGGAGTTGGTGGTGGGGCTGGAGTGCTGTTGATGTTGATGTTGGTGTTGTTAGCGATGGTATTGGAGTTGGCTTTGGTGTTGGTGGTGGGGCTGGAGTGCTGATGATGTTGATGTTGGTGTTGTTAGCGATGGTATTGGAGTTGGTGTTGGTGGTGGTGGTGGTGGGGCTGGAGTGCTGTTGATGTTGATGTTGATGTTGTTAGTGATGATTTTGGTGTTGGCGTTGGTGTTGCTGGTGGGGGTGGAGTGCTGTTGATGTTGATGTTGGTGTTGTTAGCGATGGTATTGGAGTTGGCGTTGGTGTTGGTGGTGGGGCTGGAGTGCTGTTGATGTTGATGTTGGTGTTGTTAGCGATGGTATTGGAGTTAGCGTTAGTGTTGGTGTTGTTGCTGGAGTGCTGTTGATGTTGATGTTGGTGTTGTTAGCGATGGTATTGGAGTTGGCGTTGGTGTTGGTGGTGGGGCTGGAGTGCTGTTGATGTTGATGTTGGTGTTGTTAGCGATGGTATTGGAGTTGGTGTCGTATTGGTGGTGGTCGCGGTGCTGGAGCGCTCTTGATGTTGATGTTGGTGTTGTTAGCGATGGTATTGGCGTTGGTGTTGGTGGTGGGGCTGGAGTGCTGTTGATGTTGATGTTGGTGTTGTTAGCGATGGTATTGGAGTTGGCGTTGGTGTTGGTGGTGGGGCTGGAGTGCTGTTGATGTTGATGCTGGTGTTGTTAGTGATGGTATTGGAGTTGGCGTTGGTGTTGGTGGTGGGGCTGGAGTGTTGCTGATGTTGATGTTGGTGTTGTTAGGGATGGTATTGGTGTTGGCTTTGGCGTTGGTGGTGGCTCTGGAGTGCTGTTGATGTTGATGTTCGTGTTGTTAGCGATGGTATTGGAGTTGGCATTGGTGTTGGTGGTGGTGGTGGGGCTGGAGTGCTGTTGATGTTGATGTTGGTGTTGTTAGCGATGGTATTGGAGTTGGCACTGGTGTTGGTGGTGGTGGTGGGGCTGGAGTGCTGTTGATGTTGAGGTTGGTGTTGTTAGCGATGGTATTGGAGTTGGCATTGGTGTTGGTGGTGGTGGTGGGGCTGGAGTGCTGTTGATGTTGATGTTGGTGTTGTTAGCGATGGTATTGGAGTTGGTGTTGGAGTTGTAGGTGGGGCTTGAGTGCTGTTGATGTTGATATTGGTGTTGTTAGCGATGGTATTGGAGCTGGCGTTGGTTTTGGTGATGGTGGTGGGCTGGAGTGCTGTTGATGTTGATGTTGGTGTTGTTAGCGATGGTATGGGAGTTGGTGTTGGTGTTGGTGGTGGGGCTGGAGTGCTGTTGATGTTGATGTTGGTGTTGTTAGCGATGGTATTGGAGTTGGCGTTGGTGTTGGTGTTGGTGGTGGGGCTGGAGTGCTGTTGATGTTGATGTTGGTGTTGTTAGCGATGCTATTGGAGTTGGCGTTGGTGTTGGTGTTGGTGGTGGGGTTGGAGTGTTGTTGATGTTGATGTTGGTGTTGTTAGCGATGGTATTGGAGTTGGTGTTGGTTTTGGTGTTGGGGCTGGAGTGCTGTTGATGTTGATGTTGGTGTTGTTAGCGATGGTATTGGAGTTGGTGTTGGTTTTGGTGTTGGGGCTGGAGTGCTGTTGATGTTGATGTTGGTGTTGTTAGCGATGGTATTGGAGTTGGTGTTGGTTTTGGTGTTGGGGCTGGAGTGCTGTTGATGTTGATGTTGGTGTTGTTAGCGATGGTATTGGAGTTGGTGTTGGTTTTGGTATTGGGGCTGGAGTGCTGTTGATGTTGATGTTGGTGTTGTTAGCGATGGTATTGGAGTTGGTGTTGGTTTTGGTGTTGGGGCTGGAGTGCTGTTGATGTTGATGTTGGTGTTGTTAGCGATGGTATTGGAGTTGGTGTTGGTGTTGGTGGTGGGGCTGGAATGCTGTTTATGTTGATGTTGGTGTTGTTAGCGATGGTATTGGAGTTGGCGATGGTGTTGGTGGTGGGGCTGGAGTGCTGTTGATGTTGATGTTGGTGTTGTTAGCGATGGTATGGGAGTTGGTGTTGGTGGAGGGCTGGAGTGCTGTTGATGTTGATGTTGGTGTTGTTAGCGATGGTATTGGAGTTGGCATTGGTGTTGGTGGTAGAGCTGGAGTGCTGTTGATGTTGATGTTGGTTTTGTTAGCGATGGTATTGGAGTTGGCGTTGGTGTTGGTGTTGGTGGTGGCGTTGGAGTGCTGATGATGTTAATGTTGGTGTTGTTAGTGATGGTATTGGAGTTGGTGTTGGTGTTGGTGGTGGGGCTGGAGTGCTGTTGATGTTGATGTTGGTGTTGTTAGCGATGGTATGGGAGTTGGTGTTGGTGGAGGGCTGGAGTGCTGTTGATGTTCATGTTGGTGTTGTTATCGATGGTATTGGAGTCGGCATTGGTGTTGGTGGTGGAGCTGGAGTGCTGTTGATGTTGATGTTGGTGTTGTTAGCGATGGTATTGGAGTTGGCATTGGTGTTGGTGGTGGAGCTGGAGTGCTGTTGATGTTGATGTTGGTGTTGTTAGCGATGGTATTGGAGTTGGCGTTGGTGTTGGTGTTGGTGGTGGCGTTGGAGTGCTGTTGATGTTAATGTTGGTGTTGTTAGTGATGGTATTGGAGTTGGTGTTGGTGTTGGTGGTGGGGCTGGAGTGCAGTTGCTGTTGATGTTGGTGTTGTTAGCGATGGTACTGGAGTTGGCATTGGTGTTGGTGCTGGGGCTGGAGTGCTGTTGTTGTTGATATTGGTGTTGTTAGCGATGGTATTGGAGTTGGTGTTGATGTTGGTGGTGGGGCTGGAGTGCTGTTGATGTTGATATTGGTGTTGTTAGCGATGGTATTGGAGTTGGTGTTGGTGTTGGTGGTGGGGCTGGAGTGCTGTTGATGTTGATGTTGGTGTTGTTAGCGATGGTATTGGAGTTGGTGTTGGAGTTGGTGGTGGGGCTGGAGTGCTGTTGATGTTGATGTTGGTGTTGTTAGCGATGGTATTGGAGTTGGCTTTGGTGTTGGTGGTGGGGCTGGAGTGCTGATGATGTTGATGTTGGTGTTGTTAGCGATGGTATTGGAGTTGGTGTTGGTGGTGGTGGTGGTGGGGCTGGAGTGCTGTTGATGTTGATGTTGATGTTGTTAGTGATGATTTTGGTGTTGGCGTTGGTGTTGCTGGTGGGGGTGGAGTGCTGTTGATGTTGATGTTGGTGTTGTTAGCGATGGTATTGGAGTTGGCGTTGGTGTTGGTGGTGGGGCTGGAGTGCTGTTGATGTTGATGTTGGTGTTGTTAGCGATGGTATTGGAGTTAGCGTTGGTGTTGGTGTTGGTGCTGGAGTGCTGTTGATGTTGATGTTGGTGTTGTTAGCGATGGTATTGGAGTTGGCGTTGGTGTTGGTGGTGGGGCTGGAGTGCTGTTGATGTTGATGTTGGTGTTGTTAGCGATGGTATTGGAGTTGGTGTCGTATTGGTGGTGGTCGCGGTGCTGGAGCGCTCTTGATGTTGATGTTGGTGTTGTTAGCGATGGTATTGGCGTTGGTGTTGGTGGTGGGGCTGGAGTGCTGTTGATGTTGATGTTGGTGTTGTTAGCGATGGTATTGGAGTTGGCGTTGGTGTTGGTGGTGGGGCTGGAGTGTTGCTGATGTTGATGTTGGTGTTGTTAGGGATGGTATTGGTGTTGGCTTTGGCGTTGGTGGTGGCTCTGGAGTGCTGTTGATGTTGATGTTGGTGTTGTTAGCGATGGTATTGGAGTTGGGGTTGGTGTTGGTGGTGGGGCTGGAATGCTGTTTATGTTGATGTTGGTGTTGTTAGCGATGGTATTGGATTTGGCGTTGGTGTTGGTGTTGGTGGTGGGGTTGGAGTGCTGTTGATGTTGATGTTGGTGTTGTTAGCGATGGTTTTGGAGTTGCCGTTGGTGATGGTGTTGGGGCTTGAGTGCTGTTGATGTTGATATTGGTGTTGTTAGCGATGGTATTGGATTTGGCGTTGGTGTTGGTGTTGGTGGTGGGGTTGGAGTGCTGTTGATGTTCATGTTGGTGTTGTTAGCGATGGTATGGGAGTTGGTGTTGGATTTGGTGTTCGGGCTGGAGTGCTGTTGATGTTGATGTTGGTGTTGTTAGGGATCGTATTGGAGTTGGCGTTGGTGTTGGTGGTGGGGCTGGAGTGCTGTTGATTTTGATATTGGTGTTGTTAGCGATGGTATTGGAGTTGGTGTTGGAGTTGGTGGTGGGGCTGGAGTGCTGTTGATGTTGATGTTGGTGTTGTTAGCGATGGTATTGCAGTTGGTGTTGGAGTTGGTGGTGGGGCTGGAGTGCTGTTGATGTTGATGTTGGTGTTGTTAGCGATGGTATTGGAGTTGGTGTTGGAGTTGTGGGTGGGGCTGGAGTGCTGTTGATGTTGATGTTGGTGTTGTTAGCGATGGTATTGCAGTTGGTGTTGGAGTTGGTGGTGGGGCTGGAGTGCTGTTGATGTTGATGTTGGTGTTGTTAGCGATGGTATTGGAGTTGGTGTTGGAGTTGTGGGTGGGGCTGGAGTGCTGTTGATGTTGATATTGGTGTTGTTAGCGATGGTATTGGAGTTGGCATTGGTGTTGGTGGTGGGGCTGGAATGCTGTTCATGTTGATGTTAGTGTTGTTAGCGATGGTATTGGAGTTGGTGTTGGTGTTGGTGTTGGTGTTGGTTGTGGGGCTGGAGTGCTGATGATGTTGATGTTGGTGTTGTTAGCGATGGTATTGGAGTTGGCGTTGGTGTTGGTGTTGGTGGTGGGGTTGGAGTGCTGTTGATGTTGATGTTGGTTTTGTTAGCGATGGTATTGGAGTTGGTGTTGGTGTTGGTGTTGGTGTTGGTTGTGGGGCTGGAGTGCTGATGATGTTGATGTTGGTGTTGTTAGCGATGGTATTGGAGTTGGCGTTGGTGTTGGTGTTGGTGGTGGGGCTGGAGTGCTGTTGATGTTGATGTTGGTGTTGTTAGCGATGGTATTGGAGTTGGTGTTGGAGTTGTGGGTGTGGCTGGAGTGCTGTTGAAGTTGATATTGGTGTTGTTAGCGATGGTATTGGAGTTGGTGTTGGTGTTGGTGGTGGGGCTGGAGTGCTGTTGAAGTTGATGTTGGTGTTGTTAGCGATGGTATTGGAGTTGGGGTTGGCGTTGGTGGTGGGGCTGGAGTGCTGTTGATGTTGATGTTGGTGTTGTTAGCGATGGTATTGGAGTTGGGGTTGGCGTTGGTGGTGGGGCTGGAGTGCTGTTGATGTTGATGTTGGTGTTGTTAGCAATGGTATTGGAGTTGGTGTTGGTGTTGGTTGTGGGGCTGGAGTGCTGTTGATGTTGATGTTGGTATTGTTAACGATGGTATTGGAGTTGGCGTTGGTGTTGGTGTTGGTGGTGTGGCTGGAGTGCTGTTGATGTTGATGTTGGTGTTGTTAGCGATGGTATTGGAGTTGGTGTCGGTGTTGGTGGTGTGGCTGGAGTTCTGTTGATGTTGATGTTGGTGTTGTTAGCGATGGTAGTGGAGTTGGCGATGGTGTTGGTGTTGATGTGGGGGCTGGACTGCTGATGAAGTTGATGTTGGTTTTGTTAGCGATGGTATTGGAGTTGTCGTTTGTGTTAGTGTTTATGGTGGGGCTGGAGTGCTGTTGATGTTGATGTTGGTGTTGTTAGCGATGGTATTGGAGTTGGTGTTGGTGTTGGTGGTGGGGCTGGAGTGCTGTTGATGTTGATGTTGGTTTTGTTAGCGATGGTATTGGAGTTGGTGTGGTGTTGGTGGTGGGGCGGGAGTGTTTTTGATGTTGATGTTGGTGTTGTTAGCGATGTTATTGGAGGTGGCGTTGGTGTTGGTAGTGGTGCTGGAGTGCTGTTGATGTTGATGTTGGTGTTGTTAGGGATGGTATTGGATTTGGCGTTGGTGCTGGTGGTGGGGCTGGAGTGCTGTTGATGTTGATGTTGGTGTTGTTAGCGATGCTATTGGAGTTGGCGTTGGTGTTGGTGTTGGTGGTGGGGTTGGAGTGCTGTTGATGTTGATGTTGTTAGCGATGGTATGGGAGTTGGTGTTGGTTTTGGTGCTGGGGCTGGAGTGCTGTTGATGTTGATGTTGGTGTTGTTAGCGATGGTATTGGAGTTGGCGTTGGTGTTGGTGTTGGTGGTGGGGTTGGAGTGCTGTTAATGTTAATGTTGGTGTTGTTAGCGATGGTATTGGAGGTAGCGTTGGTGTTGGTGGTGGGGCTGGAGTGCTGTTGATGTTAATGTTGGTGTTGTTAGGGATGGTATTGGAGTTGGTGTTGGTGGTGGGGCTGGAGTGTTGTTGATTTTGATGTTGGTGTTGTTAGCGATGTTATTGGAGGTGGTGTTGGTGTTGGTGGTGGGGCTGGAGTGCTGTTGATGTTGATGTTCGTATTGTTAGCGATGGTATTGGAGTTGGTGTTGGTGTTGGTGGTGGGGCTGGAGTGCTGTTGATGTTGATGTTGGTCTTGTTAGCGATGGTATTGGAGTTGTCGCTGGTGTCGGTGTTGGTAGTGGGGCTGTAGTGCTGTTGATGTTGATGTTGGTGTTGTTAGCGATGTTATTGGAGGTGGCGTTGGTGTTGGTGGTGGGGCTGCAGTGCTGTTGATGTTCGTATTGTTAGCGATGGTATTGGAGTTGGTGTTGGTGTTGGTGGTGGGGCTGGAGTGCTGTTGATGTTGATGTTGGTGTTGTTAGCGATGGTATTGGAGTGGTCGTTGGTGTTGGTGTTGGTGGTGGGGCTGGAGTGCTGTTGATGTTGATGTTGGTTTTGTTTGCGATGGTTCTGGAGTTCGTGTTGGTGTTAGTGGTGGGGCTGGAGTGTTGTTGATATTGATGTTGGTGTTGTTAGCGATGGTATTGGAGTTGGTGTTGGTGTTGGTGGTGGGGCTGGAGTGCTGTTGATGTTGATGTTGGTGTTGTTAGGGATGGTATTGAGTTGGCGTTGGTGTTGGTGGTGGGGCTGGAGTGCTGTTGATGTTGATGTTGGTGTTGGTAGCGATGGTATTGGAGTTGGTGTTGGAGTTGTGGGTGGGGCTGGAGTGCTGTTGATGTTGATATTGGTGTTGTTAGCGATGGTATTGGAGTTGGCATTGGTGTTGGTGGTGGGGCTGGAATGCTGTTGATGTTGATGTTAGTGTTGTTAGCGATGGTATTGGAGTTGGTGTTGGTGTTGGTGTTGGTGTTGGTTGTGGGGCTGGAGTGCTGATGATGTTGATGTTGGTGTTGTTAGCGATGGTATTGGAGTTGGCGTTGGTGTTGGTGTTGGTGGTGGGGTTGGAGTGCTGTTGATGTTGATGTTGGTTTTGTTAGCGATGGTATTGGAGTTGGTGTTGGTGTTGGTGTTGGTGTTGGTTGTGGGGCTGGAGTGCTGATGATGTTGATGTTGGTGTTGTTAGCGATGGTATTGGAGTTGGCGTTGGTGTTGGTGTTGGTGGTGGGGCTGGAGTGCTGTTGATGTTGATGTTGGTGTTGTTAGCGATGGTATTGGAGTTGGTGTTGGAGTTGTGGGTGGGGCTGGAGTGCTGTTGAAGTTGATATTTGTGTTGTTAGCGATGGTATTGGAGTTGGTGTTGGTGTTGGTGGTGGGGCTGGAGTGCTGTTGAAGTTGATGTTGGTGTTGTTAGCGATGGTATTGGAGTTGGGGTTGGCGTTGGTGGTGGGGCTGGAGTGCTGTTGATGTTGATGTTGGTGTTGTTAGCGATGGTATTGGAGTTGGGGTTGGCGTTGGTGGTGGGGCTGGAGTGCTGTTGATGTTGATGTTGGTGTTGTTAGCAATGGTATTGGAGTTGGTGTTGGTGTTGGTTGTGGGGCTGGAGTGCTGTTGATGTTGATGTTGGTGTTGTTAACGATGGTATTGGAGTTGGCGTTGGTGTTGGTGTTGGTGGTGTGGCTGGAGTGCTGTTGATGTTGATGTTGGTGTTGTTAGCGATGGTATTGGAGTTGGTGTTGGTGTTGGTGGTGGGGCTGGAGTGCTGTTGATGTTGATGTTGGTTTTGTTAGCGATGGTATTGGAGTTGGTGTGGTGTTGGTGGTGGGGCGGGAGTGTTTTTGATGTTGATGTTGGTGTTGTTAGCGATGTTATTGGAGGTGGCGTTGGTGTTGGTAGTGGTGCTGGAGTGCTGTTGATGTTGATGTTGGTGTTGTTAGGGATGGTATTGGATTTGGCGTTGGTGCTGGTGGTGGGGCTGGAGTGCTGTTGATGTTGATGTTGGTGTTGTTAGCGATGCTATTGGAGTTGGCGTTGGTGTTGGTGTTGGTGGTGGGGTTGGAGTGCTGTTGATGTTGATGTTGTTAGCGATGGTATGGGAGTTGGTGTTGGTTTTGGTGCTGGGGCTGGAGTGCTGTTGATGTTGATGTTGGTGTTGTTAGCGATGGTATTGGAGTTGGCGTTGGTGTTGGTGGTGGGGCTGGAGTGCTGTTGATGTTAATGTTGGTGTTGTTAGCGATGGTATTGGAGTTGGTGTTGGTGGTGGGGCTGGAGTGTTGTTGATTTTGATGTTGGTGTTGTTAGCGATGTTATTGGAGGTGGTGTTGGTGTTGGTGGTGGGGCTGGAGTGCTGTTGATGTTGATGTTCGTATTGTTAGCGATGGTATTGGAGTTGGTGTTGGTGTTGGTGGTGGGGCTGGAGTGCTGTTGATGTTGATGTTGGTCTTGTTAGCGATGGTATTGGAGTTGTCGTTGGTGTCGGTGTTGGTAGTGGGGCTGTAGTGCTGTTGATGTTGATGTTGGTGTTGTTAGCGATGTTATTGGAGGTGGCGTTGGTGTTGGTGGTGGGGCTGGAGTGCTGTTGATGTTCGTATTGTTAGCGATGGTATTGGAGTTGGTGTTGGTGTTGGTGGTGGGGCTGGAGTGCTGTTGATGTTGATGTTGGTGTTGTTAGCGATGGTATTGGAGTGGTCGTTGGTGTTGGTGTTGGTGGTGGGGCTGGAGTGCTGTTGATGTTGATGTTGGTTTTGTTTGCGATGGTTCTGGAGTTCGTGTTGGTGTTAGTGGTGGGGCTGGAGTGTTGTTGATATTGATGTTGGTGTTGTTAGCGATGGTATTGGAGTTGGTGTTGGTGTTGGTGGTGGGGCTGGAGTGCTGTTGATGTTGATGTTGGTGTTGTTAGGGATGGTATTGAGTTGGCGTTGGTGTTGGTGGTGGGGCTGGAGTGCTGTTGATGTTGATGTTGGTGTTGGTAGCGATGGTACTGGAGTTGGTGTTGGTGCTGGTGGTGGCGCTGGAGTGCTGTTGATGTTGATGGTGTGTTGTAAGCGATGGTATTGGAGTTGGTGTTGGTGTTGTTGTTGGTGTTGTGGCAGGAGTGCTGTTGATGTTGATGTTGGTGTTGTTAGCGATGGTATTGGAGTTGGCGTTGGTGTTGGTGTTGGTGGTGGGGCTGGAGTGCTCTAGATGTTGATGTTGGTGTTTTTAGCGATGTTATTGGAGTTGGTGTTGGTGTTGTTGTTGGTGTTGTGGCAGAAGTGCTGTTGATGTTGATGTTGGTGTTGTTAGCGATGGTATTGGAGTTGGTGTTGGTGTTGGTGGTGTGGCTGGAGTGCTATTGATGTTGATGTTAGTGTTGTTAGCGATGGTATTGGAGTTGGCGATGGTGTTGATGTTGGTGGTGGGGCGGGAGTGCTGTTGATGTTGATGTTGGTGTTGTTAGCGATGGTTTTGGAGATGGCGTTGGTGTTGGTGTTGGTGGTGGGGTTGGAGTGCTGTTGATGTTGATGTTGGTGTTGTTAACGATGGTTTTGGAGATGGCGTTGGCGTTGGTGTTGGTGGTGGGGTTGGAATGCTGTTGATGTTCATGTTGGTGTTGTTAGCGATGGTATGGGAGTTGGTGTTGGATTTGGTGTTCGGGCTGTGTTGCTGTTGATGTTGATGTTGGTGTTGTTAGGGATGGTATTGGAGTTGGAGTTGGTGTTGGTGTTGGGGCTGGAGTGCTGTTGATGTTGATGTTGGTGTTGTTAGCGATGGTATTGGAGTTGGTGTTGGAGTTGTGGGTGGGGCTGGAGTGCTGTTGATGTTGATATTGGTGTTGTTAGCGATGGTATTAGAGTTGGCGTTGGTGTTGGTGTTGGGGCTGGAGTGCTGTTGATGTTGATGTTGGTGTTGTTAGCGATGGTATTGGAGTTGGTGTTGGAGTTGTGGGTGGGGCTGGAGTGCTGTTGATGTTGATATTGGTGTTGTTAGCGATGGTATTAGAGTTGGTGTTGGTGTTGGTGGTGGGGCTGGAGTGCTGTTGATGTTGATGTTGGTGTTGTTAGCGATGTCATTGGAGTTGGCGTTGGTGTTGGTGTTGGGGCTGGAGTGCTGTTGATGTTGATGTTGGTGTTGTTAGCGATGGTATGGGAGTTGGTGTTGGTTTTGGTGTTGGGGCTGGAGTGCTGTTGATGTTGATGTTGGTGTTGTTAGCGATGGTATTGGAGTTGGCGTTGGTGTTGGTGGTGGGGTTGGAGTGCTGTTGATGTTAATGTTGGTGTTGTTAGCGATGGTATTGGAGTTGGTGTTGGTGTTGGTGGTGGGGCTGGAGTGCTGTTGATGTTGATGTTGGTGTTGTTAGGGATGGTATTGAGTTGTCGTTGGTGTTGGTGGTGGTGCTGGAGTGCTGTTGATGTTGATCTTGGTGTTGGTAGCGATGGTACTGGAGTTGGTGTTGGTGCTGGTGGTGGCGCTGGAGTGCTGTTGATGTTGATGGTGTGTTGTTAGCGATGGTATTGGAGTTGGTGTTGGTGTTGTTGTTGGTGTTGTGGCAGGAGTGCTGTTGATGTTGATGTTGGTGTTGTTAGCGATGGTATTGGAGTTGGCGTTGGTGTTGGTGGTGGGGCTGGAGTACTGTTGATGTTGATGTTAGTGTTGTTAGCGATGGTTTTGGTGTTGGCGTTGGTGTCGGTGGTGGGGCTGGAGTGCTGTTGATGTTGATGTTGGTGTTGTTTGCGATGGTATTGGAGTTGGCGTTGGTGTTGGTGTTGGTGGTGTGGCTGGAGTTCTGTTGATGTTGATGTTGGTGTTGTTAGCAATGGTATTGGAGTTGGTGTTGGTGTTGGTGTTGGTGGTGGGGCTAGAGTGTAGTTGCTGTTGATGTTGGTGTTGTTAGCGATGGTTTTGGTGTTGGCGTTGGTGTTGGTGGTGGGGCTGGAATGCTGTTTATGTTGATGTTAGTGTTGTTATCGATGGTATTGGAGTTGGCGATGGTGTTGACGTTGGTGGTGGGGCTGGAGTGCTGTTGATGTTGATGTTGGTGTTGTTAGCGATGGTATTGGAGTTGGCATTGGTGTTGGTGGTGGTGGTGGGGCTGGAGTGCTGTTGATGTTGAGGTTGGTGTTGTTAGCGATGGTATTGGAGTTGGCATTGGTGTTGGTGGTGGTGGTGGGGCTGGAGTGCTGTTGATGTTGATGTTGGTGTTGTTAGCGATGGTATTGGAGTTGGTGTTGGAGTTGTAGGTGGGGCTGGAGTGCTGTTGATGTTGATATTGGTGTTGTTAGCGATGGTATTGGAGTTGGCGTTGGTTTTGGTGGTGGTGGTGGGGTTGGAGTGCTGTTGATGTTGATGTTGGTGTTGTTAGCTATGGTATTGGAGTTGGCGTTGGTGTTGGTGGTGGGGCTGGAGTGCTGTTCATGTTGATGTTGGTTTTGTTTGCGATGGTATTGGAGTTGGTGTTAGTGGTGGGGCTGGAATGTTGTTGATATTGATGTTGGTGTTGTTAGCGATGGTATTGGAGTTGGTGTTGGTGTTGGTGGTGGGGCTGGAGTGCTGTTGATGTTGATGTTGGTGTTGTTAGGGATGGTATTGAGTTGGCGTTGGTGTTGGTGTTGGTGGTGGGGTTGGAGTGCTGTTGATGTTGATGTTGGTGTTGGTGCTGGTGGTGGCGCTGGAGTGCTGTTGATGTTGATGTTGGTGTTGTTAGCGATGGTATTGAGTTGGCGTTGGTGTTGGTGTTGGTGGTGGGGCTGGAGTGCTGTTGATGTTGATGTTGGTGTTGTTAGGGATGGTATTGAGTTGGCGTTGGTGTTGGTGTTGGTGGTGGGGCTGGAGTGCTGTTGATGTTGATGTTGGTGTTGGTGCTGGTGGTGGCGCTGGAGTGCTGTTGATGTTGATGTTGGTGTTGTTAGCGATGGTATTGGAGTTGGCGTTGGTGTTGGTGTTGGTGGTGGGGTTGGAGTGCTGTTGATGTTAATGCTGGTGTTGTTAGCGATGGTATTGGAGTTGGTGTTGGAGTTGTGGGTGGGGCTGGAGGCCCGTGATGTTGATATTGGTATTGTTAGTGATGTTATTGGAGTTGGCGTTGGTGTTGGTGTTGGGGCTGGAGTGCTGTTGATATTGATGTTGGTGTTGTTAGCGATGGTATGGGAGTTGGTGTTGGTGTTGGTGGTGGGGCTGGAGTGCTGTTGATGTTGATGTAGGTGTTGTTAGTGATGTTATTGGAGTTGGCGTTGGTGTTTGTGGTGGGCTGGAGTGCTGTTGATGTTGATGTTTGTGTTGTTAGCGATGGTATTGGAGTTGGGGTTGGGGTTGGTGGTGGGGCTGGAGTGCTGTTGATGTTGATGATGGTGTTGTTAGCGATGGTATTGGAGTTGCGGTTGGTGTTGGTTGTGGGGCTGGAGTGCTGTTGATGATGATGTTGGTGTTGTTAGCGATTGTATTGGAGTTGGTGTTGGTGTTGGTGGTGGGGCTGGAGTGCTGTTGATGTTGGTGTTGTTAGCGATGGTTTTGGTGTTGGCGTTGGTGTTGGTGGTGGGGCTGGTGTGCTGTTGATCTTGATGTTGGTGTTGTTAGCGATGGTATTGGAGTTGGTGTTGGTGTTCGTGTTGGTGGTGTGGCTGGAGTTCTGTTGATGTTGATGTTAGTGTTGTTAGCGATGGTATTGGAGTTGGCGTTGGTGTTGGTGTTGGTGGTGTGGCTGGAGTTCTGTTGATGTTGATGTTGGTGTTGTTAGCGATGGTATTGGAGTTGGTGTTGGTGTTCGTGTTGGTGGTGGGGCTAGAGTGCAGTTGCTGTTGATGTTGGTGTTGTTAGCGATGGTTTTGGTGTTGGCGTCGGTGTTGGTGGTGGGGCTGGAATGCTGTTTATGTTGATGTTGGTGTTGTTAGCGATGGTTTTGGTGTTGGCGTTGGTGTTGGTGGTGGGGCTGGTGTGCTGTTGATGTTGATGTTAGTGTTGTTAGCGATGGTTTTGGTGTTGGCGTTGGTGTTGGTGGTGGGGCTGGAATGCTGTTTATGTTGATGTTGGTGTTGTTAGCGATGGTATTGCAGTTGGCATTGGTGTTGGTGGTGGTGGTGGGGCTGGAGTGCTGTTGATGTTGATGTTGGTGTTGTTAGCGATGGTATTGGAGCTGGCGTTGGTTTTGGTGGTGGTGGTGGGGCTGGAGTGCTGTTGATGTTGATGTTGGTGTTGTTAGCGATGGTATTGGAGTTGGCACTGGTGTTGTTGGTGGTGGTGGGGCTGGAGTGCTGTTGATGTTGAGGTTGGTGTTGTTAGCGATGGTATTGGAGTTGGCATTGGTGTTGGTGGTGGTGGTGGGGCTGGAGTGCTGTTGATGTTGATGTTGGTGTTGTTAGCGATGGTATTGGAGTTGGCACTGGTGTTGGTGGTGGTGGTGGGGCTGGAGTGCTGTTGATGTTGAGGTTGGTGTTGTTAGCGATGGTATTGGAGTTGGCATTGGTGTTGGTGGTGGTGGTGGGGCTGGAGTGCTGTTGATGTTGATGTTGGTGTTGTTAGCGATGGTATTGGAGTTGGTGTTGGAGTTGTAGGTGGGGCTTGAGTGCTGTTGATGTTGATATTGGTGTTGTTAGCGATGGTATTGGAGCTGGCGTTGGTTTTGGTGGTGGTGGTGGGGCTGGAGTGCTGTTGATGTTGATGTTGGTGTTGTTAGCGATGGTATGGGAGTTGGTGTTGGTGTTGATGGTGGGGCTGGAGTGCTGTTGATGTTGATGTTGGTGTTGTTAGCGATGGTATTGGAGTTGGCGTTGGGGTTGGTGTTGGTGGTGGGGCTGGAGTGCTGTTGATGTTGATGTTGGTGTTGTTAGCGATGCTATTGGAGTTGGCGTTGGTGTTGGTGTTGGTGGTGGGGTTGGAGTGCTGTTGATGTTGATGTTGGTGTTGTTAGCGATGGTATTGGAGTTAGTGTTGGTTTTGGTGTTGGGGCTGGAGTGCTGTTGATGTTGATGTTGGTGTTGTTAGCGATGGTATTGGAGTTGGTGTTGGTTTTGGTGTTGGGGCTGGAGTGCTGTTGATGTTGATGTTGGTGTTGTTAGCGATGGTATTGGAGTTGGTGTTGGTTTTGGTGTTGGGGCTGGAGTGCTGTTGATGTTGATGTTGGTGTTGTTAGCGATGGTATTGGAGTTGGTGTTGGTTTTGGTGTTGGGGCTGGAGTGCTGTTGATGTTGATGTTGGTGTTGTTAGCGATGGTATTGGAGTTGGTGTTGGTTTTGGTGTTGGGGCTGGAGTGCTGTTGATGTTGATGTTGGTGTTGTTAGCGATGGTATTGGAGTTGGTGTTGGTGTTGGTGGTGGGGCTGGAATGCTGTTTATGTTGATGTTGGTGTTGTTAGCGATGGTATTGGAGTTGGCGATGGTGTTGGTGGTGGGGCTGGAGTGCTATTGATGTTGATGTTGGTGTTGTTAGCGATGGTATGGGAGTTGGTGTTGGTGGAGGGCTGGAGTGCTGTTGATGTTGATGTTGGTGTTGTTAGCGATGGTATTGGAGTTGGCATTGGTGTTGGTGGTAGAGCTGGAGTGCTGTTGATGTTGATGTTGGTGTTGTTAGCGATGGTATTGGAGTTGGCGTTGGTGTTGGTGTTGGTGGTGGCGTTGGAGTGCTGATGATGTTAATGTTGGTGTTGTTAGTGATGGTATTGGAGTTGGTGTTGGTGTTGGTGGTGGGGCTGGAGTGCTGTTGATGTTGATGTTGGTGTTGTTAGCGATGGTATGGGAGTTGGTGTTGGTGGAGGGCTGGAGTGCTGTTGATGTTCATGTTGGTGTTGTTAGCGATGGTATTGGAGTCGGCATTGGTGTTGGTGGTGGAGCTGGAGTGCTGTTGATGTTGATGTTGGTGTTGTTAGCGATGGTATTGGAGTTGGCATTGGTGTTGGTGGTGGAGCTGGAGTGCTGTTGATGTTGATGTTGGTGTTGTTAGCGATGGTATTGGAGTTGGCGTTGGTGTTGGTGTTGGTGGTGGCGTTGGAGTGCTGTTGATGTTAATGTTGGTGTTGTTAGTGATGGTATTGGAGTTGGTGTTGGTGTTGGTGTTTGGGCTGGAGTGCTGTTGTTGTTGATATTGGTATGGTTAGCGATGGTATTGGAGTTGGTGTTGATGTTGGTGGTGGGGCTGGAGTGCTGTTGATGTTGATATTGGTGTTGTTAGCGATGGTATTGGAGTTGGTGTTGGTGTTGGTGGTGGGACTGGAGTGCTGTTGATGTTGATGTTGGTGTTGTTAGCGATGGTATTGGAGTTGGTGTTGGAGTTGGTGGTGGGGCTGGAGTGCTGTTGATGTTGATGTTGGTGTTGTTAGCGATGGTATTGGAGTTGGCTTTGGTGTTGGTGGTGGGGCTGGAGTGCTGATGATGTTGATGTTGGTGTTGTTAGCGATGGTATTGGAGTTGGTGTTGGTGGTGGTGGTGGTGGGGCTGGAGTGCTGTTGATGTTGATGTTGGTGTTGTTAGTGATGATTTTGGTGTTGGCGTTGGTGTTGCTGGTGGGGGTGGAGTGCTGTTGATGTTGATGTTGGTGTTGTTAGCGATGGTATTGGAGTTGGCGTTGGTGTTGGTGGTGGGGCTGGAGTGCTGTTGATGTTGATGTTGGTGTTGTTAGCGATGGTATTGGAGTTAGCATGGTGTTGGTGTTGGTGCTGGAGTGCTGTTGATGTTGATGTTGGTGTTGTTAGCGATGGTATTGGAGTTGGCGTTGGTGTTGGTGGTGGGGCTGGAGTGCTGTTGATGTTGATGTTGGTGTTGTTAGCGATGGTATTGGAGTTGGTGTCGTATTGGTGGTGGTCGCGGTGCTGGAGCGCTGTTGATGTTGATGTTGGTGTTGTTAGCGATGGTATTGGCGTTGGTGTTGGTGGTGGGGCTGGAGTGCTGTTGATGTTGATGTTGGTGTTGTTAGCGATGGTATTGGAGTTGGCGTTGGTGTTGGTGGTGGGGCTGGAGTGCTGTTGATGTTGATGCTGGTGTTGTTAGCGATGGTATTGGAGGTGGCGTTGGTGTTGGTGGTGGGGCTGGAGTGCTGTTGATGTTGATGCTGGTGTTGTTAGCGATGGTATTGGAGTTGGTGTTGGAGTTGTGGGTGGGGCTGGAGTGCTGTTGATGTTGATGTTGGTGTTGTTAGCGATGGTATTGCAGTTGGTGTTGGAGTTGGTGGTGGGGCTGGAGTGCTGTTGATGTTGATGTTGGTGTTGTTAGCGATGGTATTGGAGTTGGTGTTGGAGTTGTGGGTGGGGCTGGAGTGCTGTTGATGTTGATATTGGTGTTGTTAGCGATGGTATTGGAGTTGGCATTGGTGTTGGTGGTGGGGCTGGAATGCTGTTGATGTTGATGTTGGTGTTGTTAGTGATGGTATTGGAGTTGGTGTTGGTGTTGGTGTTGGTGTTGGTTGTGGGGCTGGAGTGCTGATGATGTTGATGTTGGTGTTGTTAGCGATGGTATTGGAGTTGGCGTTGGTGTTGGTGTTGGTGGTGGGGTTGGAGAGCTGTTGATGTTGATGTTGGTTTTGTTAGCGATGGTATTGGAGTTGGTGTTGGTGTTGGTGTTGGTGTCGGTTGTGGGGCTGGAGTGCTGATGATGTTGATGTTGGTGTTGTTAGCGATGGTATTGAAGTTGGCGTTGGTGTTGGTGTTGGTGGTGGGGCTGGAGTGCTGCTGATGTTGATGTTGGTGTTGTTAGCGATGGTATTGGAGTTGGTGTTGGAGTTGTGGGTGGGGCTGGAGTGCTGTTGAAGTTGATATTGGTGTTGTTAGCGATGGTATTGGAGTTGGTGTTGGTGTTGGTGGTGGGGCTGGAGTGCTGTTGAAGTTGATGTTGGTGTTGTTAGCGATGGTATTGGAGTTGGGGTTGGCGTTGGTGGTGGGGCTGGAGTGCTGTTGATGTTGATGTTGGTGTTGTTAGCGATGGTATTGGAGTTGGGGTTGGCGTTGGTGGTGGGGCTGGAGTGCTGTTGATGTTGATGTTGGTGTTGTTAGCGATGGTATTGGAGTTGGTGTTGGTGTTGGTTGTGGGGCTGGAGTGCTGTTGATGTTGATGTTGGTGTTGTTAGCGATGGTATTGGAGTTGGCGTTGGTGTTGGTGTTGGTGGTGGGGCTGGAGTGCTGTTGATGTTGATGTTGGTGTTGTTAGCGATGGTATTGGAGTTGGTGTTGGTGTTGGTGTTGGTGGTGTGGCTGGAGTTCTGTTGATGTTGATGTTGGTGTTGTTAGCGATGGTATTGGAGTTGGGGTTGGTGTTGGTGGTAGGGCTGGAGTGCTGTTGATGTTGATGTTGGTGTTGTTAGCGATGGTATTGGAGTTTTCGTTGGTGTTGGTGTTGGGGCTAGAGTGCTGTTGATGTTGATGTTGGTGTTGTTAGCGATGGTATTGGAGTTGGCGTTGGTGTTGGTGGTGGGGCTGGAGTGTTGTTGATGTTGATGTTGGTATTGTTAGCGATGGTATTGGAGTTGGCGTTGGTTTTGGTGTTGGTGGTGGGGCTGGAGTGTTGTTGATGTTGATGTTGTTGTTGTTAGCGATGGTATAGGAGTTGGCGTTGGTGTTGGTGTTGGGGCTGGAGTGCTGTTGATGTTGATGTTGGTGTTGTTAGCGATGGCATTGGAGTTGGCGTTGGTTTTGGTGTTGGTGGTGGGGTTGGAGTGCTGTTGATGTTGATGTTGGTGTTGTTAGCGATGGTATGGGAGTTGGTGTTGGTTTTGGTGGTGGGGCTGGAGTGCTGTTGATGTTGATGTTGTTGTTGTTAGCGATGGTATTGGAGTTTTCGTTGGTGTTGGTGTGGGGGCTGGAGTGCTGTTGATGTTGATGTTGGTGTTGTTCGCGATGGTATGGGAGTTGGTGTTGGTGTTGGTGGTGGGGCTGGAGTGCTGTTGATATTGATGTTGGTGTTGTTAGCGATGGTATTGGAGTAGGCGATGGTGTTGGTGTTGGTGGTGGGGTTGGAGTGCTGTTGATGTTGATGTTGATGTTGTTAGCGATGCTATTGGAGTAGGCGATGGTGTTGGTGTTGGTGGTGGGGCTGGAGTGCTGTTGATGTTGATGTTGGTGTTGTTAGCGATGGTATTGGAGTTGGTGTTGGTGTTGGTGGTGGGGCTGGAGTGCAGTTGCTGTTGATGTTGGTGTTGTTAGCGATGGTATTGGAGTTGGTGTTGGTGTTGGTGGTGGGGCTGGAGTGTTGCTGATGTTGATGTTGGTGTTGTTAGCGATGGTATTGGAGTTGGCGTTGGTGTTGGTGTTGATGGTGGGGTTGGAGTGCTGTTGATGTTAATGTTGGTGTTGTTAGCGATGGTATGGGAGTTGGTGTTGGTATTGGTGCTGGTGGTGGGGTTGGAGTGCTGTTGATGTTGATGTTGGTGTTGTTAGCGATGGTATGGGAGTTGGTGTTGGTGTTGGTGGTGGGGCTGGAGTGCTGTTGATGTTGATGTTGGTGTTGTTAGCGATGGTATTGGAGTTGGTGTTGGTGTTGGTGGTGGGGCTGGAGTGCAGTTGCTGTTGATGTTGGTGTTGTTAGCGATGGTTTGGGTGTTGGCGTTGGTGTTGGTGTTGGGGCTGGAATGCTGTTTATGTTGTTGTTAGTGTTGTTAGCGATGGTATTGGAGTAGGTGATGGTGTTGGTGTTGGTGGTGGGGTTGGAGTGCTGTTGATGTTGATGTTGGTGTTGTTAGCGATGGTATTGGAGTTGGCTTTGGTGTTGGTGGTGGG
Organism: Eledone cirrhosa; assembly: GCA_964016885.1. NCBI lineage: Eukaryota > Metazoa > Mollusca > Cephalopoda > Octopoda > Eledonidae > Eledone > Eledone cirrhosa. Next base: position 77,210,786 of record OZ024740.1, read on the forward strand.
GCTGGAGTGCTGATGATGTTGATGTTGGTGTTGTTAGCGATGGTATTGGAGTTGGTGGTGGTGGTGGTGGTGGGGCTGGAGTGCTGTTGATGTTGATGTTGGTGTTGTTAGCGATGGTATTGGAGTTGGCGTGGGTGTTGGGGCTGGAGTGCTGTTGATGTTGATGTTGGTGTTGTTAGCGATGGTATTGGAGTTGGTGTAGGAGTTGTGGGTGGGGCTGGAGCGCTGTTGATGTTGATGTTGGTGTTGTTAGCGATGGTATTGGAGTTGGCATTGGTGTTGGTGGTGGGGCTGGAGTGCTGTTGATGTTGATGTTGGTGTTGTTAGCGATGGTGTTGGTGTTGGTGTTGGGGCTGTAGTGCTGTTGATGTTGATGTTAGTGTTGTTAGCGATGGTATTGGAGTAGGCGATGGTGTTGGTGTTGGTGGTGGGGTTGGAGTGCCGTTGATGTTGATGCTGGTGTCGTTAGCGATGGTGTTGGAGTTGGCGTTGGTGTTGGTGGTGGGGCTGGAGTGCTGTTGATGTTGATGCTGGTGTTGTTAGCGATGGTATTGGAGTTGGCGTTGGTGTTGGTGGTGGTGCTGGAGTGTTGCTGATGTTGATGTTGGTGTTGTTAGGGATGGTATTGGTGTTGGCTTTGGCGTTGGTGGTGGGGCTGGAGTGCTGTTGATGTTGATGTTGGTGTTGTTAGCGATGGTATTGGAGTTGGTGTTGGTGTTGGTGTTGGTGGTGGGGTTGGAGTGCTGTTGTTGTTGGTGTTGTTAGTGATGGTATTGGAGTGGGTGTCGTATTGGTGGTGGTCGCGGTGCTGGAGCGCTGTTGATGTTGATGCTGGTGTCGTTAGCGATGGTATTGGAGTTGGCGTTGGTGTTGGTGGTGGGGCTGGAGTGCTGTTGATGTTGATGCTGGTGTCGTTAGCGATGGTATTGGAGATGGTGTTGGTGGTGGGGCTGGAGTGCTGTTGATGTTGATGCTGGTGTCGTTAGCGATGGTATTGGAGATGGTGTTGGTGTTGGGGCTGGAGTGCTGTTGATGTTGATGTTGGTGTTGTTAGCGATGGTATTGGAGTTGGTGTAGGAGTTGTGGGTGGGGCTGGAGCGCTGTTGATGTTGATGTTGGTGTTGTTAGCGATGGTATTGGAGTTGGCATTGGTGTTGGTGGTGGGGCTGGAGTGCTGTTGATGTTGATGTTGGTGTTGTTAGCGATGGTATTGGAATGGTGTTGGTGTTGGTGGTGGGGCTGGAGTGCTGTTGATGTTGATGTTGGTGTTGTTAGCGATGGTATTGGAGTTGGCGTTGGTGTTGGTGTTGGTGGTGGGGTTGGAGTGCTGTTGATGTTGATGTTGGTGTTGTTAGCGATGTTATTGGAGCGGGCGTTGGTGTTGGTGGTGGGGCTGGAGTGCTGTTGATGTTGATGTTGGTGTTGTTAGCGATGGTATTGGAGTTGTCGTTGGTGTTAGTGTTTATGGTGGGGCTGGAGTGCTGTTGATGTTGATGTTGGTGTTGATAGCGATGGTATTGGAGTTGGCATTGCTGTTGGTGGTGGGGCTGGAGTGCTGTTGATGTTGATGTTGGTGTTGTTAGCGATGGTATTGGAGTTGGCATTGGTGTTGGTGGTGGGGCTGGAGTGCTGTTGATGTTGATGTTGTTAGCGATGGTATTGGAGTTGGCGTTGGTGTTGGTGTTGGTGGTGGGGTTGGAGTGCTGTTGATGTTGATGTTGGTGTTGTTAGCGATGGTATTGGAGTTAAAGTTGGTGTTGGTGTTGGTGGTGGGGCTGGAGTGCTCTTGATGTTCATGTTGGTGTTGTCAGCGATGGTATTGCAGTTGGTGTTGGTGTTGGTGGTGGGGCTGGAGTGCTGTTGATGTTGATGTTGGTGTTGTTAGAGATGGTATTGGAGTTGGTGTTGGTGTTGGTGGTGGGGCTGGAGTACTGTTGATGTTGTTGTTGGTGTTGTTAGCGATGGTATTGGAGTTGGCGTTGGTGGTGGGGCTGGAGGGCTGTTGTTGTTGATGTTGGTGTTGTTAGCGATGGTATTGGAGCTGGTGTTGGTGGTGGGGCTGGAGGGCTGTTGATGTTGATGTTGGTGTTATTAGCGATGGTATTGGAGTTGGCGTCGGTGTTGGTGGTGGGGCTGGAGGGCTGTTGATGTTGATGTTGGTGTTGTTAGCGATGGTATTGCTGTTGGTGTTGGTGGTGGGGCTGCAACGCTGTTGATGTTGATGTTGGTGTTGTTAGCGATGGTATTGGAGTTGGCGTCGGTGTTGGTGGTGGGGCTGGAGTGCTGTTGATGTTGATGTTGGTGTTGTTAGCGATTGTATTGGAGTTGGTGTTGGTGGTGGGGCTGGAACGCTGTTGATGTTGATGTTGGTGTTGTTAGCGATGGTATTGGAGTTGGTGTTGGTGTTGGTGCTGGGGCTGGAGTGCTGTTGATGTTGATGTTGGTGTTCTTAGCGATTGTATTGGAGTTGGCGTCGGTGTTGGTGGTGGGGCTGGAGTGCTGTTGATGTTGATGTTGGTGTTGTTAGCGATGGTATTGGAGTTGGTGTTGGTGGTGGTGGTGGGGCTGGAGTGCTGTTGATGTTGATGTTGGTGTTCTTAGCGATTGTATTGGAGTTGGTGTTGGTGTTGGTGGTGGGGCTGGAGGGCTGTTGATGTTGATGTTTGTGTTGTTAGCGATGGTATTGCTGTTGGTGTTGGTGGTGGGGCTGGAACGCTGTTGATGTTGATGTTGGTGTTGTTAGCGATGGTATGGGAGTAGGCTTTGGTGTTGGTGGTGGGGCTGGAGTGCTGTTGATATTGATGTTGGTGTGGTTAGCGATGGTATTCGAGTTGGTGTTGGTGTTGGTGGTGGGGCTGGAGTGCTGTTGATGTTGATGTTGGTGTTGTTAGCGATGGTATGGGAGTTGGTGTTGGTGTTGGTGGTGGGGCTGGAGTGCTGTTGATGTTGATGTTGGTGTGGTTAGCGATGGTATGGGAGTTGGTGTTGGTGGTGGGGCTGGAGTGTTGTTGATGTTGATGTTGGTGTTGTTAGCGATGGTATGGGAGTTGGTGTTGGTGTTGGTGGTGGGGCTGGAGTACTGTTGATGTTGATGTTGGTGTGGTTAGCGATGGTATGGGAGTTGGTGTTGGTGGTGGGGCTGGAGTGTTGTTGATGTTGATGTTGGTGTTGTTAGCGTTGGTATGGGAGTTGGTGTTGGTGTTGGTGATGGGGCTGGAGTGCTGTTGATGTTGATGTTGGTGTTGTTAGCGATGGTATGGGAGTTGGTGTCGGTGTTGGTGGTGGGGCTGGAGTGCTGTTGATGTTGATGTTGGTGTTGTTAGCGATGGCATTGGAGTTGGTGTTGGTGTTGGTGATGGGATGGAGTGCTGTTGATGTTGATGTTGGTGTTGTTAGCGATGGTATGGGAGTTGGTGTTGGTGTTGGTGGTGGGGCTGGAGTGCTGTTGATGTTGATGCTGGTGTTGTTAGCGATGGTATTGGAGTTGGTGTTGGTGGTTGGGCTGGAGTGCTGTTGATGTTGAAGTTGGTGTTGTTAGCGATGGTATTGGAGGTGGCGTTGGTGTTGGTGGTGGGGCTGGAGTGCTGTTGATGTTGATGTTGATGTTGTTAGCGATGGTATTGGAGGTGGCGTTGGTGTTGGTGGTGGGGCTGGAGTGCTGTTGATGTTGATGTTGGTGTTGTTAGCGATGGTATTGGAGTTGGTGTTGGTGGTTGGGCTGGAGTGCTGTTGATGTTGAAGTTGGTGTTGTTAGCGATGGTATTGGAGGTGGCGTTGGTGTTGGTGGTGGGGCTGGAGTGCTGTTGATGTTGATGTTGGTGTTGTTAGCGATGGTATTGGAGTTGGCGTTGGTGTTGGTGTTGGTGGTGGGGTTGGAGTGCTGTTGATGTTGATGTTGGTGTTGTTAGCGATGTTATTGGAGCGGGCGTTGGTGTTGGTGGTGGGGCTGGAGTGCTGTTGATGTTGATGTTGGTGTTGTTAGCGATGGTATTGGAGTTGTCGTTGGTGTTAGTGTTTATGGTGGGGCTGGAGTGCTGTTGATGTTGATGTTGGTGTTGATAGCGATGGTATTGGAGTTGGCATTGGTGTTGGTGGTGGGGCTGGAGTGCTGTTGATGTTGATGTTGGTGTTGTTAGCGATGGTATTGGAGTTGGCATTGGTGTTGGTGGTGGGGCTGGAGTGCTGTTGATGTTGATGTTGTTAGCGATGGTATTGGAGTTGGCGTTGGTGTTGGTGTTGGTGGTGGGGTTGGAGTGCTGTTGATGTTGATGTTGGTGTTGTTAGCGATGGTATTGGAGTTGGGGTTGGTGTTGGTGTTGGTGGTGGGGCTGGAGTGCTCTTGATGTTCATGTTGGTGTTGTCAGCGATGGTATTGCAGTTGGTGTTGGTGTTGGTGGTGGGGCTGGAGTGCTGTTGATGTTGATGTTGGTGTTGTTAGAGATGGTATTGGAGTTGGTGTTGGTGTTGGTGGTGGGGCTGGAGTACTGTTGATGTTGTTGTTGGTGTTGTTAGCGATGGTATTGGAGTTGGCGTTGGTGGTGGGGCTGGAGGGCTGTTGTTGTTGATGTTGGTGTTGTTAGCGATGGTATTGGAGCTGGTGTTGGTGGTGGGGCTGGAGGGCTGTTGATGTTGATGTTGGTGTTATTAGCGATGGTATTGGAGTTGGCGTCGGTGTTGGTGGTGGGGCTGGAGGGCTGTTGATGTTGATGTTGGTGTTGTTAGCGATGGTATTGCTGTTGGTGTTGGTGGTGGGGCTGCAACGCTGTTGATGTTGATGTTGGTGTTGTTAGCGATGGTATTGGAGTTGGCGTCGGTGTTGGTGGTGGGGCTGGAGTGCTGTTGATGTTGATGTTGGTGTTGTTAGCGATTGTATTGGAGTTGGTGTTGGTGGTGGGGCTGGAACGCTGTTGATGTTGATGTTGGTGTTGTTAGCGATGGTATTGGAGTTGGTGTTGGTGTTGGTGCTGGGGCTGGAGTGCTGTTGATGTTGATGTTGGTGTTCTTAGCGATTGTATTGGAGTTGGCGTCGGTGTTGGTGGTGGGGCTGGAGTGCTGTTGATGTTGATGTTGGTGTTGTTAGCGATGGTATTGGAGTTGGTGTTGGTGGTGGTGGTGGGGCTGGAGTGCTGTTGATGTTGATGTTGGTGTTCTTAGCGATTGTATTGGAGTTGGTGTTGGTGTTGGTGGTGGGGCTGGAGGGCTGTTGATGTTGATGTTGGTGTTCTTAGCGATTGTATTGGAGTTGGTGTTGGTGTTGGTGGTGGGGCTGGAGGGCTGTTGATGTTGATGTTTGTGTTGTTAGCGATGGTATTGCTGTTGGTGTTGGTGGTGGGGCTGGAACGCTGTTGATGTTGATGTTGGTGTTCTTAGCGATTGTATAGGAGTTGGTGTTGGTGTTGGTGGTGGGGCTGGAGGGCTGTTGATGTTGATGTTTGTGTTGTTAGCGATGGCATTGCTGTTGGTGTTGGTGGTGGGGCTGGAACGCTGTTGATGTTGATGTTGGTGTTGTTAGCGATGGTATGGGAGTAGGCGTTGGTGTTGGTGGTGGGGCTGGAGTGCTGTTGATGTTGATGTTGGTGTGGTTAGCGATGGTATTCGAGTTGGTGTTGGTGTTGGTGGTGGGGCTGGAGTGCTGTTGATGTTGATGTTGGTGTTGTTAGCGATGGTATGGGAGTTGGTGTTGGTGTTGGTGGTGGGGCTGGAGTGCTGTTGATGTTGATGTTGGTGTGGTTAGGGATGGTATGGGAGTTGGTGTTGGTGGTGGGGCTGGAGTGTTGTTGATGTTGATGTTGGTGTTGTTAGCGTTGGTATGGGAGTTGGTGTTGGTGTTGGTGATGGGGCTGGAGTGCTGTTGATGTTGATGTTGGTGTTGTTAGCGATGGTATGGGAGTTGGTGTTGGTGTTGGTGGTGGGGCTGGAGTGCTGTTGATGTTGATGTTGGTGTTGTTAGCGATGGTATGGGAGTTGGTGTTGGTGTTGGTGGTGGGGCTGGAGTGCTGTTGATGTTGATGCTGGTGTTGTTAGCGATGGTATTGGAGTTGGCGTTGGTGTTGGTGGTGGGGCTGGAGTGCTGTTGATGTTGATGTTGGTATTGTTAGCGATGGTATTGGAGTTGGTGTTGGTGTTGGTGGTGGGGCGGGAGTGCTGTGATATTGATGTTGGTGTTGTTAGCGATGGTATTGGAGTTGGTGTTGGTGGTTGGGCTGGAGTGCTGTTGATGTTGAAGTTGGTGTTGTTAGCGATGGTATTGGAGGTGGCGTTGGTGTTGGTGGTGGGGCTGGAGTGCTGTTGATGTTGATGTTGATGTTGTTAGCGATGGTATTGGAGGTGGCGTTGGTGTTGGTGGTGGGGCTGGAGTGCTGTTGATGTTGATGTTGGTGTTGTTAGCGATGGTATTGGAGTTGGTGTTGGTGGTTGGGCTGGAGTGCTGTTGATGTTGAAGTTAGTGTTGTTAGCGATGGTATTGGAGGTGGCGTTGGTGTTGGTGGTGGGGCTGGAGTGCTGTTGATGTTGATGTTGGTGTTGTTAGCGATGGTATTGGAGGTGGCGTTGGTGTTGGTGGTGGGGCTGGAGTGCTGTTGATGTTGATTTTGGTGTTGTTAGCGATGGTATTGGAGTTGGTGTTGGTGGTTGGGCTGGAGTGCTGTTGATGTTGAAGTTGGTGTTGTTAGCGATGGTATTGGAGGTGGCGTTGGTGTTGGTGGTGGGGCTGGAGTGCTGTTGATGTTGATGTTGGTGTTGTTAGCGATGGTATTGGAGGTGGCGTTGGTGTTGGTGGTGGGGCTGGAGTGCTGTTGATGTTGATGTTGGTGTTGTTAGCGATGGTATTGGAGTTGGCGTTGGTGTTGGTGGTGGGGCTGGAGTGCTGTTGATGTTGATGTTGGTGTTGTTAGCGATGGTATTGGAGGTGGCGTTGATGTTGGTGGTGGGGCTGGAGTGCTGTTGATGTTGATGTTGGTGTTGTTAGCGATGGTATTGGAGGTGGCGTTGGTGTTGGTGGTGGGGCTGGAGTGCTGTTGATGTTGATGTTGGTGTTGTTAGCGATGGTATTGGAGTTGGCGTTGATGTTGGGGCTGGTGGTGGGGCTGGAGTGCTGTTGATGTTGATGTTGGTTTTGTTAGCGATGGTATTGGAGTTGGCGTTGGTGTAGGTGGTGGGGCTGGACTGCTGTTGATGTTGATGTTGGTGTTGTTAGCGATGGTGTTGGAGGTGGCGTTGGTGTTGGTGGTGGGGCTGGAGTGCTGTTGATGTTGATTTTGGTGTTGTTAGCGATGGTTTGGGAGTTGGCGTTGATGTTGGTGGTGGGGTTGGAGTGCTGTTGATGTTGATGTTGGTGTTTTTAGCGATGGTATTGGAGGTGGCGTTGGTGTTGGTGGTGGGGCTGGAGTGCTGTTGATGTTGATTTTGGTGTTGTTAGCGATGGTATTGGAGTTGGCGTTGATGTTGGTGGTGGGGCTGGAGTGCTGTTGATGTTGATGTTGGTGTTGTTAGCGATGGTATTGGAGGTGGAGTTGGTGTTGGTGGTGGGGCTGGAGTGCTGTTGATGTTGATTTTGGTGTTGTTAGCGATAGTATTGGAGTTGGCGTTGATGTTGCTGGTGGGGCTGGAGTGCTGTTTATGTTGATGTTGGTGTTGTTAGCGATGGTATTGGAGGTGGCGTTGGTGTTGGTGGTGGGGCTGGAGTGCTGTTGATGTTGGTTTTGGTGTTGTTAGCGATGGTATTGGAGTTGGCGTTGATGTTGGGGCTGGTGGTGGGGCTGGAGTGCTGTTGATGTTGATGTTGGTTTTGTTAGCGATGGTATTGGAGTTGGCGTTGGTGTTGGTGGTGGGGCTGGAGTGCTGTTGATGTTGATGTTGGTGTTCTTAGCGATGGTATTGGAGTTGGTGTTGGTGTTGGTGTTGGTGGTGGGGCGGGTGTGCTGTTCATGTTGATGTTGTGTTGTTAGCGATGGTATTGGAGTTAGTGTTGGTGGTGGGGCTGGAATGCTGTTGATGTTGATGTTGGTGTTGTTAGCGATTGTATTGGAGTTGACGTTGGTGTTGGTGTTGTTGGTGGGGCTGGAGTGCTGTTGATGTTGATGTTGGTGTTGTTAGCGATTGTATTGGAGTTGACGTTGGTGTTGGTGTTGGTGGTGGGGCTGGAGTGCTGTTGATGTTGATGTTGGTGTTGTTAGCGATTGTATTGAAGTTGACGTTGGTGTTGGTGTTGGTGGTGGGGCTGGAGTGCTGTTGATGTTGATGTTGGTGTTGTTAGCGATTGTATTGGAGTTGACGTTGGTGTTGGTGTTGGTGGTGGGGCTGGAGTGCTGTTGATGTTGATGTTGGTGTTGTTAGCGATTGTATTGAAGTTGACGTTGGTGTTGGTGTTGGTGGTGGGGCTGGAGTGCTGTTGATGTTGATTTTGGTGTTGTTAGAGATGGTATTGGAGTTGGCGTTGGTGTTGGTGGTGGGGCTGGAGTGTTGTTGATATTGATGTTGGTGTTGTTAGCGATTGTATTGGAGTTGACGTTGGTGTTGGTGTTGGTGGTGGGGCTGGAGTGCTGTTGATGTTGATGTTGGTGTTGTTAGCGATGGTATTGGAGGTGGCGTTGGTGTTGGTGGTGGGGCTGGAGTGCTGTTGATGTTGATTTTGGTGTTGTTAGCGATGGTATTGGAGTTGGCGTTGGTGTTGGTGGTAGGGCTGGAGTGCTGTTGATGTTGATGTTGGTGTTGTTAGCGATGGTATTGGAGTTGGAGTTGGTGTTGGTGGTGGGGCTGGAGTGCTGTTGGTGTCGCTGTTGGTGTTGTTAGCGATGGTATTGGAGTTGGCGTTGATGTTGGTGGTGGGGCTGGAGTGCTGTTGATATTGATGTTGGTGTTGTTAGCGATGGTATTGGAGTTGGTGTTGGTGTTGGTGTTGGTGGTGGGGCGGGTGTGCTGTTCATGTTGATGTTGTGTTGTTAGCGATGGTATTGGAGTTAGTGTTGGTGGTGGGGCTGGAATGCTGTTGATGTTGATGTTGGTGTTGTTAGCGATTGTATTGGAGTTGACGTTGGTGTTGGTGTTGTTGGTGGGGCTGGAGTGCTGTTGATGTTGATGTTGGTGTTGTTAGCGATTGTATTGGAGTTGACGTTGGTGTTGGTGTTGGTGGTGGGGCTGGAGTGCTGTTGATGTTGATGTTGGTGTTGTTAGCGATTGTATTGAAGTTGACGTTGGTGTTGGTGTTGGTGGTGGGGCTGGAGTGCTGTTGATGTTGATGTTGGTGTTGTTAGCGATTGTATTGGAGTTGACGTTGGTGTTGGTGTTGGTGGTGGGGCTGGAGTGCTGTTGATGTTGATGTTGGTGTTGTTAGCGATTGTATTGAAGTTGACGTTGGTGTTGGTGTTGGTGGTGGGGCTGGAGTGCTGTTGATGTTGATTTTGGTGTTGTTAGAGATGGTATTGGAGTTGGCGTTGGTGTTGGTGGTGGGGCTGGAGTGTTGTTGATATTGATGTTGGTGTTGTTAGCGATTGTATTGGAGTTGACGTTGGTGTTGGTGTTGGTGGTGGGGCTGGAGTGCTGTTGATGTTGATGTTGGTGTTGTTAGCGATGGTATTGGAGGTGGCGTTGGTGTTGGTGGTGGGGCTGGAGTGCTGTTGATGTTGATTTTGGTGTTGTTAGCGATGGTATTGGAGTTGGCGTTGGTGTTGGTGGTAGGGCTGGAGTGCTGTTGATGTTGATGTTGGTGTTGTTAGCGATGGTATTGGAGTTGGAGTTGGTGTTGGTGGTGGGGCTGGAGTGCTGTTGGTGTCGCTGTTGGTGTTGTTAGCGATGGTATTGGAGTTGGCGTTGATGTTGGTGGTGGGGCTGGAGTGCTGTTGATATTGATGTTGGTGTTGTTAGCGATGGTATTGGAGTTGGGGTTGGTGTTGGTGGTAGGGCTGGAGTGCTGTTGATGTTGATGTTGGTGTTGTTAGCGATGGTATTGGAGTTGGCGTTGATGTTGGTGGTGGGGCTGGAGTGCTGTTGATGTTGATGTTGGTGTTGTTAGCGATGGTGTTGGAGTTGGCGTTGGTGTTGGTGGTGGGGCTGGAGTGCTGTTGATGTTGATGTTGGTGTGGTTAGCGATGGTATTGGAGTTGGTGTTGGTGTTGGTGTTGGTGGTGGGGCTGGAGTGCTGTTGATGTTGATGTTGGTGTTGTTAGCGATGGTATTGGAGTTGGTGTTGGTGTTGGTGTTGGTGGTGGGGCTGGAGTGCTGTTGGGGCAGGAGTGCTGTTGATGTTGATGTTGGTGTTGTTAGCGATGGTATTGGAGTTGGCGATGGTGTTGCTGGTGGGGCTGGAGTGCTGTTGATGTTGATGTTGGTGTTGTTAGCGATGGTATTGGAGTTGGTGTTGGTGTTGGAGTTGGTGTTGGTGTTGGAGTTGGTGTTGGGGCAGGAGTGCTGTTGATGTTGATGTTGGTGTTGTTAGCGATGGTATTGAGTTGGTGTTGGTGTTGGAGTTGGTGGTGGGGCAGGAGTGCTGTTGATGTTGATGTTGGTGTTGTTAGCGATGGTATTGAGTTGGTGTTGGTGTTGGAGTTGGTGTTGGTGTTGGAGTTGGTGTTGGGGCAGGAGTGCTGTTGATGTTGATGTTGGTGTTGTTAGCGATGGTATTGGAGTTGGCGTTGGTGTTGGAGTTGGTGGTGGGGCTGGAGTGATGTTGATGTTGGTGTTGTTAGCGATTGTATTGGAGTTGGTGTTGGTGTTGGTGGTGGGGCTGGAGTGCTGTTGATGTTGATGTTGGTGTTGTTAGCGATTGTATTGGAGTTGGTGTTGGTGTTGGTGGTGGGGCCGGAGTGGTGTTGTTAGCGATGGTATTGGAGTTGGTGTTGGTGTTGGTGGTGGGGCTGGTGTGCTGTTGATGTTGATGTTGGTGTTGTTAGCGATCTTATTGGATGTGGCGTTGGTGTTGGTGGTGGGGCTGGAGTGCTGTTGATGTTGATGTTGGTGTTGTTAGCGAAGGTATTGGAGTTGGTGTTGGTGTTGGAGTTGGTGTTGGTGTTGGAGTTGGTGTTGGGGCAGGAGTGCTGTTGATGTTGATGTTGGTGTTGTTAGCGATTGTATTGGAGTTGGCGTTGGTGTTGGTGGTGGGGCTGGAGTGTTGTTGATGTTGATGTTGGTGTTGTTAGCGATGGTATTGGAGTTGGCGTTGGTGTTGGAGTTGGTGGTGGGGCTGGAGTGCTGTTGATGTTGATGTTGGTGTTGTTAGCGAAGGTATTCGAGTTGGCGTTGGTGTTGGTGGTGGGGCTGGAGTGTTGTTGATGTTGATGGTGGTGTTGTTAGCGATGGTATTGGAGTTGGCGTTGGTGTTGGTGTTGGTGGTGGGGCTGGAGTGCTGTTGATGTTGATGTTGGTGTTGTTAGCGATGGTATTGGAGTTGGCGTTGGTGTTGGTGGTGGGGCTGGAGTGCTGTTGATGTTGATGTTGGTGTGGTTAGCGATGGTATTCGAGTTGGTGTTGGTGTTGGTGGTGGGGCTGGAGTGCTGTTGATGTTGATGTTGGTGTTGTTAGCGATGGTATGGGAGTTGGTGTTGGTGTTGGTGGTGGGGCTGGAGTGCTGTTGATGTTGATGTTGGTGTGGTTAGGGATGGTATGGGAGTTGGTGTTGGTGGTGGGGCTGGAGTGTTGTTGATGTTGATGTTGGTGTTGTTAGCGTTGGTATGGGAGTTGGTGTTGGTGTTGGTGATGGGGCTGGAGTGCTGTTGATGTTGATGTTGGTGTTGTTAGCGATGGTATGGGAGTTGGTGTTGGTGTTGGTGGTGGGGCTGGAGTGCTGTTGATGTTGATGTTGGTGTTGTTAGCGATGGTATGGGAGTTGGTGTTGGTGTTGGTGGTGGGGCTGGAGTGCTGTTGATGTTGATGCTGGTGTTGTTAGCGATGGTATTGGAGTTGGCGTTGGTGTTGGTGGTGGGGCTGGAGTGCTGTTGATGTTGATGTTGGTATTGTTAGCGATGGTATTGGAGTTGGTGTTGGTGTTGGTGGTGGGGCGGGAGTGCTGTGATATTGATGTTGGTGTTGTTAGCGATGGTATTGGAGTTGGTGTTGGTGGTTGGGCTGGAGTGCTGTTGATGTTGAAGTTGGTGTTGTTAGCGATGGTATTGGAGGTGGCGTTGGTGTTGGTGGTGGGGCTGGAGTGCTGTTGATGTTGATGTTGATGTTGTTAGCGATGGTATTGGAGGTGGCGTTGGTGTTGGTGGTGGGGCTGGAGTGCTGTTGATGTTGATGTTGGTGTTGTTAGCGATGGTATTGGAGTTGGTGTTGGTGGTTGGGCTGGAGTGCTGTTGATGTTGAAGTTAGTGTTGTTAGCGATGGTATTGGAGGTGGCGTTGGTGTTGGTGGTGGGGCTGGAGTGCTGTTGATGTTGATGTTGGTGTTGTTAGCGATGGTATTGGAGGTGGCGTTGGTGTTGGTGGTGGGGCTGGAGTGCTGTTGATGTTGATTTTGGTGTTGTTAGCGATGGTATTGGAGTTGGTGTTGGTGGTTGGGCTGGAGTGCTGTTGATGTTGAAGTTGGTGTTGTTAGCGATGGTATTGGAGGTGGCGTTGGTGTTGGTGGTGGGGCTGGAGTGCTGTTGATGTTGATGTTGGTGTTGTTAGCGATGGTATTGGAGGTGGCGTTGGTGTTGGTGGTGGGGCTGGAGTGCTGTTGATGTTGATGTTGGTGTTGTTAGCGATGGTATTGGAGTTGGCGTTGGTGTTGGTGGTGGGGCTGGAGTGCTGTTGATGTTGATGTTGGTGTTGTTAGCGATGGTATTGGAGGTGGCGTTGATGTTGGTGGTGGGGCTGGAGTGCTGTTGATGTTGATGTTGGTGTTGTTAGCGATGGTATTGGAGGTGGCGTTGGTGTTGGTGGTGGGGCTGGAGTGCTGTTGATGTTGATGTTGGTGTTGTTAGCGATGGTATTGGAGTTGGCGTTGATGTTGGGGCTGGTGGTGGGGCTGGAGTGCTGTTGATGTTGATGTTGGTTTTGTTAGCGATGGTATTGGAGTTGGCGTTGGTGTAGGTGGTGGGGCTGGACTGCTGTTGATGTTGATGTTGGTGTTGTTAGCGATGGTGTTGGAGGTGGCGTTGGTGTTGGTGGTGGGGCTGGAGTGCTGTTGATGTTGATTTTGGTGTTGTTAGCGATGGTTTGGGAGTTGGCGTTGATGTTGGTGGTGGGGCTGGAGTGCTGTTGATGTTGATGTTGGTGTTTTTAGCGATGGTATTGGAGGTGGCGTTGGTGTTGGTGGTGGGGCTGGAGTGCTGTTGATGTTGATTTTGGTGTTGTTAGCGATGGTATTGGAGTTGGCGTTGATGTTGGTGGTGGGGCTGGAGTGCTGTTGATGTTGATGTTGGTGTTGTTAGCGATGGTATTGGAGGTGGAGTTGGTGTTGGTGGTGGGGCTGGAGTGCTGTTGATGTTGATTTTGGTGTTGTTAGCGATAGTATTGGAGTTGGCGTTGATGTTGCTGGTGGGGCTGGAGTGCTGTTTATGTTGATGTTGGTGTTGTTAGCGATGGTATTGGAGGTGGCGTTGGTGTTGGTGGTGGGGCTGGAGTGCTGTTGATGTTGGTTTTGGTGTTGTTAGCGATGGTATTGGAGTTGGCGTTGATGTTGGGGCTGGTGGTGGGGCTGGAGTGCTGTTGATGTTGATGTTGGTTTTGTTAGCGATGGTATTGGAGTTGGCGTTGGTGTTGGTGGTGGGGCTGGAGTGCTGTTGATGTTGATGTTGGTGTTCTTAGCGATGGTATTGGAGTTGGTGTTGGTGTTGGTGTTGGTGGTGGGGCGGGTGTGCTGTTCATGTTGATGTTGTGTTGTTAGCGATGGTATTGGAGTTAGTGTTGGTGGTGGGGCTGGAATGCTGTTGATGTTGATGTTGGTGTTGTTAGCGATTGTATTGGAGTTGACGTTGGTGTTGGTGTTGTTGGTGGGGCTGGAGTGCTGTTGATGTTGATGTTGGTGTTGTTAGCGATTGTATTGGAGTTGACGTTGGTGTTGGTGTTGGTGGTGGGGCTGGAGTGCTGTTGATGTTGATGTTGGTGTTGTTAGCGATTGTATTGAAGTTGACGTTGGTGTTGGTGTTGGTGGTGGGGCTGGAGTGCTGTTGATGTTGATGTTGGTGTTGTTAGCGATTGTATTGGAGTTGACGTTGGTGTTGGTGTTGGTGGTGGGGCTGGAGTGCTGTTGATGTTGATGTTGGTGTTGTTAGCGATTGTATTGAAGTTGACGTTGGTGTTGGTGTTGGTGGTGGGGCTGGAGTGCTGTTGATGTTGATTTTGGTGTTGTTAGAGATGGTATTGGAGTTGGCGTTGGTGTTGGTGGTGGGGCTGGAGTGTTGTTGATATTGATGTTGGTGTTGTTAGCGATTGTATTGGAGTTGACGTTGGTGTTGGTGTTGGTGGTGGGGCTGGAGTGCTGTTGATGTTGATGTTGGTGTTGTTAGCGATGGTATTGGAGGTGGCGTTGGTGTTGGTGGTGGGGCTGGAGTGCTGTTGATGTTGATTTTGGTGTTGTTAGCGATGGTATTGGAGTTGGCGTTGGTGTTGGTGGTAGGGCTGGAGTGCTGTTGATGTTGATGTTGGTGTTGTTAGCGATGGTATTGGAGTTGGAGTTGGTGTTGGTGGTGGGGCTGGAGTGCTGTTGGTGTCGCTGTTGGTGTTGTTAGCGATGGTATTGGAGTTGGCGTTGATGTTGGTGGTGGGGCTGGAGTGCTGTTGATATTGATGTTGGTGTTGTTAGCGATGGTATTGGAGTTGGGGTTGGTGTTGGTGGTAGGGCTGGAGTGCTGTTGATGTTGATGTTGGTGTTGTTAGCGATGGTATTGGAGTTGGCGTTGATGTTGGTGGTGGGGCTGGAGTGCTGTTGATGTTGATGTTGGTGTTGTTAGCGATGGTGTTGGAGTTGGCGTTGGTGTTGGTGGTGGGGCTGGAGTGCTGTTGATGTTGATGTTGGTGTTGTTAGCGATGGTGTTGGAGTTGGCGTTGGTGTTGGTGGTGGGGCTGGAGTGCTGTTGATGTTGATGGTGTGTTGTTAGCGATGGTATTGGAGTTGACGTTGGTGTTGGTGGTGGGGCTGGAGTGCCGTTGATGTTGATGTTGGTTTTGTTAGCGATGGTGTTGGAGTTGGCGTTGGTGTTGGTGGTGGGGCTGGAGTGCTGTTGATGTTGATGTTGGTGTGGTTAGCGATGGTATTGGAGTTGGTGTTGGTGTTGGTGTTGGTGGTGGGGCTGGAGTGCTGTTGATGTTGATGTTGGTGTTGTTAGCGATGGTATTGGAGTTGGTGTTGGTGTTGGTGTTGGTGGTGGGGCTGGAGTGCTGTTGGGGCAGGAGTGCTGTTGATGTTGATGTTGGTGTTGTTAGCGATGGTATTGGAGTTGGCGATGGTGTTGCTGGTGGGGCTGGAGTGCTGTTGATGTTGATGTTGGTGTTGTTAGCGATGGTATTGGAGTTGGTGTTGGTGTTGGAGTTGGTGTTGGTGTTGGAGTTGGTGTTGGGGCAGGAGTGCTGTTGATGTTGATGTTGGTGTTGTTAGCGATGGTATTGAGTTGGTGTTGGTGTTGGAGTTGGTGGTGGGGCAGGAGTGCTGTTGATGTTGATGTTGGTGTTGTTAGCGATGGTATTGAGTTGGTGTTGGTGTTGGAGTTGGTGTTGGTGTTGGAGTTGGTGTTGGGGCAGGAGTGCTGTTGATGTTGATGTTGGTGTTGTTAGCGATGGTATTGGAGTTGGCGTTGGTGTTGGAGTTGGTGGTGGGGCTGGAGTGATGTTGATGTTGGTGTTGTTAGCGATTGTATTGGAGTTGGTGTTGGTGTTGGTGGTGGGGCTGGAGTGCTGTTGATGTTGATGTTGGTGTTGTTAGCGATTGTATTGGAGTTGGTGTTGGTGTTGGTGGTGGGGCCGGAGTGGTGTTGTTAGCGATGGTATTGGAGTTGGTGTTGGTGTTGGTGGTGGGGCTGGTGTGCTGTTGATGTTGATGTTGGTGTTGTTAGCGATCTTATTGGATGTGGCGTTGGTGTTGGTGGTGGGGCTGGAGTGCTGTTGATGTTGATGTTGGTGTTGTTAGCGAAGGTATTGGAGTTGGTGTTGGTGTTGGAGTTGGTGTTGGGGCAGGAGTGCTGTTGATGTTGATGTTGGTGTTGTTAGCGATTGTATTGGAGTTGGCGTTGGTGTTGGTGGTGGGGCTGGAGTGTTGTTGATGTTGATGTTGGTGTTGTTAGCGATGGTATTGGAGTTGGCGTTGGTGTTGGAGTTGGTGGTGGGGCTGGAGTGCTGTTGATGTTGATGTTGGTGTTGTTAGCGAAGGTATTCGAGTTGGCGTTGGTGTTGGTGGTGGGGCTGGAGTGTTGTTGATGTTGATGGTGGTGTTGTTAGCGATGGTATTGGAGTTGGCGTTGGTGTTGGTGTTGGTGGTGGGGCTGGAGTGCTGTTGATGTTGATGTTGGTGTTGTTAGCGATGGTATTGGAGTTGGCGTTGGTGTTGGAGTTGGTGGTGTGGCTAGAGTGCTGTTGATGTTGAAGTTGGTGTTGTTAGCGATGGTATTGGAGTTGGTGTGGTGCTGGTGGTGGGGCGGGAGTGTTTTTGATGTTGATGTTGGCGTTGTTAGCGATGTTATTGGAGGTGGCGTTGGTGTTGGTAGTGGTGCTGGAGTGCTGTTGATGTTGATGTTGGTGTTGTTAGCGATGGTATTGGAGTTGGCATTGGTGTTGGTGGTGGGGCTGGAGTGCTGTTGATGTTGATGTTGTTAGCGATGGTATTGGAGTTGGCGTTGGTGTTGGTGTTGGTGGTGGGGTTGGAGTGCTGTTGATGTTGATGTTGGTGTTGTTAGCGATGGTATTGGAGTTGGGGTTGGTGTTGGTGTTGGTGGTGGGGCTGGAGTGCTCTTGATGTTCATGTTGGTGTTGTCAGCGATGGTATTGCAGTTGGTGTTGGTGTTGGTGGTGGGGCTGGAGTGCTGTTGATGTTGATGTTGGTGTTGTTAGAGATGGTATTGGAGTTGGTGTTGGTGTTGGTGGTGGGGCTGGAGTACTGTTGATGTTGTTGTTGGTGTTGTTAGCGATGGTATTGGAGTTGGCGTTGGTGGTGGGGCTGGAGGGCTGTTGTTGTTGATGTTGGTGTTGTTAGCGATGGTATTGGAGCTGGTGTTGGTGGTGGGGCTGGAGGGCTGTTGATGTTGATGTTGGTGTTATTAGCGATGGTATTGGAGTTGGCGTCGGTGTTGGTGGTGGGGCTGGAGGGCTGTTGATGTTGATGTTGGTGTTGTTAGCGATGGTATTGCTGTTGGTGTTGGTGGTGGGGCTGCAACGCTGTTGATGTTGATGTTGGTGTTGTTAGCGATGGTATTGGAGTTGGCGTCGGTGTTGGTGGTGGGGCTGGAGTGCTGTTGATGTTGATGTTGGTGTTGTTAGCGATTGTATTGGAGTTGGTGTTGGTGGTGGGGCTGGAACGCTGTTGATGTTGATGTTGGTGTTGTTAGCGATGGTATTGGAGTTGGTGTTGGTGTTGGTGCTGGGGCTGGAGTGCTGTTGATCTTGATGTTGGTGTTCTTAGCGATTGTATTGGAGTTGGCGTCGGTGTTGGTGGTGGGGCTGGAGTGCTGTTGATGTTGATGTTGGTGTTGTTAGCGATTGTATTGGAGTTGGTGTTGGTGTTGGTGGTGGGGCTGGAGGGCTGTTGATGTTGATGTTTGTGTTGTTAGCGATGGTATTGCTGTTGGTGTTGGTGGTGGGGCTGGAACGCTGTTGATGTTGATGTTGGTGTTCTTAGCGATTGTATTGGAGTTGGTGTTGGTGTTGGTGGTGGGGCTGGAGGGCTGTTGATGTTGATGTTTGTGTTGTTAGCGATGGCATTGCTGTTGGTGTTGGTGGTGGGGCTGGAACGCTGTTGATGTTGATGTTGGTGTTGTTAGCGATGGTATGGGAGTAGGCGTTGGTGTTGGTGGTGGGGCTGGAGTGCTGTTGATGTTGATGTTGGTGTGGTTAGCGATGGTATTCGAGTTGGTGTTGGTGTTGGTGGTGGGGCTGGAGTGCTGTTGATGTTGATGTTGGTGTTGTTAGCGATGGTATGGGAGTTGGTGTTGGTGTTGGTGGTGGGGCTGGAGTGCTGTTGATGTTGATGTTGGTGTGGTTAGGGATGGTATGGGAGTTGGTGTTGGTGGTGGGGCTGGAGTGTTGTTGATGTTGATGTTGGTGTTGTTAGCGTTGGTATGGGAGTTGGTGTTGGTGTTGGTGATGGGGCTGGAGTGCTGTTGATGTTGATGTTGGTGTTGTTAGCGATGGTATGGGAGTTGGTGTTGGTGTTGGTGGTGGGGCTGGAGTGCTGTTGATGTTGATGTTGGTGTTGTTAGCGATGGTATGGGAGTTGGTGTTGGTGTTGGTGGTGGGGCTGGAGTGCTGTTGATGTTGATGCTGGTGTTGTTAGCGATGGTATTGGAGTTGGCGTTGGTGTTGGTGGTGGGGCTGGAGTGCTGTTGATGTTGATGTTGGTATTGTTAGCGATGGTATTGGAGTTGGTGTTGGTGTTGATGGTGGGGCGGGAGTGCTGTGATATTGATGTTGGTGTTGTTAGCGATGGTATTGGAGTTGGTGTTGGTGGTTGGGTTGGAGTGCTGTTGATGTTGAAGTTGGTGTTGTTAGCGATGGTATTGGAGGTGGCGTTGGTGTTGGTGGTGGGGCTGGAGTGCTGTTGATGTTGATGTTGATGTTGTTAGCGATGGTATTGGAGGTGGCGTTGGTGTTGGTGGTGGGGCTGGAGTGCTGTTGATGTTGATGTTGGTGTTGTTAGCGATGGTATTGGAGTTGGTGTTGGTGGTTGGGCTGGAGTGCTGTTGATGTTGAAGTTTGTGTTGTTAGCGATGGTATTGGAGGTGGCGTTGGTGTTGGTGGTGGGGCTGGAGTGCTGTTGATGTTGATGTTGGTGTTGTTAGCGATGGTATTGGAGGTGGCGTTGGTGTTGGTGGTGGGGCTGGAGTGCTGTTGATGTTGATTTTGGTGTTGTTAGCGATGGTATTGGAGTTGGTGTTGGTGGTTGGGCTGGAGTGCTGTTGATGTTGAAGTTGGTGTTGTTAGCGATGGTATTGGAGGTGGCGTTGGTGTTGGTGGTGGGGCTGGAGTGCTGTTGATGTTGATGTTGGTGTTGTTAGCGATGGTATTGGAGGTGGCGTTGGTGTTGGTGGTGGGGCTGGAGTGCTGTTGATGTTGATGTTGGTGTTGTTAGCGATGGTATTGGAGTTGGCGTTGGTGTTGGTGGTGGGGCTGGAGTGCTGTTGATGTTGATGTTGGTGTTGTTAGCGATGGTATTGGAGGTGGCGTTGATGTTGGTGGTGGGGCTGGAGTGCTGTTGATGTTGATGTTGGTGTTGTTAGCGATGGTATTGGAGGTGGCGTTGGTGTTGGTGGTGGGGCTGGAGTGCTGTTGATGTTGATGTTGGTGTTGTTAGCGATGGTATTGGAGTTGGCGTTGATGTTGGGGCTGGTGGTGGGGCTGGAGTGCTGTTGATGTTGATGTTGGTTTTGTTAGCGATGGTATTGGAGTTGGCGTTGGTGTAGGTGGTGGGGCTGGACTGCTGTTGATGTTGATGTTGGTGTTGTTAGCGATGGTGTTGGAGGTGGCGTTGGTGTTGGTGGTGGGGCTGGAGTGCTGTTGATGTTGATTTTGGTGTTGTTAGCGATGGTTTGGGAGTTGGCGTTGATGTTGGTGGTGGGGCTGGAGTGCTGTTGATGTTGATGTTGGTGTTTTTAGCGATGGTATTGGAGGTGGCGTTGGTGTTGGTGGTGGGGCTGGAGTGCTGTTGATGTTGATTTTGGTGTTGTTAGCGATGGTATTGGAGTTGGCGTTGATGTTGGTGGTGGGGCTGGAGTGCTGTTGATGTTGATGTTGGTGTTGTTAGCGATGGTATTGGAGGTGGAGTTGGTGTTGGTGGTGGGGCTGGAGTGCTGTTGATGTTGATTTTGGTGTTGTTAGCGATAGTATTGGAGTTGGCGTTGATGTTGCTGGTGGGGCTGGAGTGCTGTTTATGTTGATGTTGGTGTTGTTAGCGATGGTATTGGAGGTGGCGTTGGTGTTGGTGGTGGGGCTGGAGTGCTGTTGATGTTGGTTTTGGTGTTGTTAGCGATGGTATTGGAGTTGGCGTTGATGTTGGGGCTGGTGGTGGGGCTGGAGTGCTGTTGATGTTGATGTTGGTTTTGTTAGCGATGGTATTGGAGTTGGCGTTGGTGTTGGTGGTGGGGCTGGAGTGCTGTTGATGTTGATGTTGGTGTTCTTAGCGATGGTATTGGAGTTGGTGTTGGTGTTGGTGTTGGTGGTGGGCCGGGTGTGCTGTTCATGTTGATGTTGTGTTGTTAGCGATGGTATTGGAGTTAGTGTTGGTGGTGGGGCTGGAATGCTGTTGATGTTGATGTTGGTGTTGTTAGCGATTGTATTGGAGTTGACGTTGGTGTTGGTGTTGGTGGTGGGGCTGGAGTGCTGTTGATGTTGATGTTGGTGTTGTTAGCGATTGTATTGGAGTTGACGTTGGTGTTGGTGTTGGTGGTGGGGCTGGAGTGCTGTTGATGTTGATGTTGGTGTTGTTAGCGATTGTATTGAAGTTGACGTTGGTGTTGGTGTTGGTGGTGGGGCTGGAGTGCTGTTGATGTTGATGTTGGTGTTGTTAGCGATTGTATTGGAGTTGACGTTGGTGTTGGTGTTGGTGGTGGGGCTGGAGTGCTGTTGATGTTGATGTTGGTGTTGTTAGCGATTGTATTGAAGTTGACGTTGGTGTTGGTGTTGGTGGTGGGGCTGGAGTGCTGTTGATGTTGATTTTGGTGTTGTTAGAGATGGTATTGGAGTTGGCGTTGGTGTTGGTGGTGGGGCTGGAGTGTTGTTGATATTGATGTTGGTGTTGTTAGCGATTGTATTGGAGTTGACGTTGGTGTTGGTGTTGGTGGTGGGGCTGGAGTGCTGTTGATGTTGATGTTGGTGTTGTTAGCGATGGTATTGGAGGTGGCGTTGGTGTTGGTGGTGGGGCTGGAGTGCTGTTGATGTTGATTTTGGTGTTGTTAGCGATGGTATTGGAGTTGGCGTTGGTGTTGGTGGTAGGGCTGGAGTGCTGTTGATGTTGATGTTGGTGTTGTTAGCGATGGTATTGGAGTTGGAGTTGGTGTTGGTGGTGGGGCTGGAGTGCTGTTGGTGTCGCTGTTGGTGTTGTTAGCGATGGTATTGGAGTTGGCGTTGATGTTGGTGGTGGGGCTGGAGTGCTGTTGATATTGATGTTGGTGTTGTTAGCGATGGTATTGGAGTTGGGGTTGGTGTTGGTGGTAGGGCTGGAGTGCTGTTGATGTTGATGTTGGTGTTGTTAGCGATGGTATTGGAGTTGGCGTTGATGTTGGTGGTGGGGCTGGAGTGCTGTTGATGTTGATGTTGGTGTTGTTAGCGATGGTGTTGGAGTTGGCGTTGGTGTTGGTGGTGGGGCTGGAGTGCTGTTGATGTTGATGTTGGTGTTGTTAGCGATGGTGTTGGAGTTGGCGTTGGTGTTGGTGGTGGGGCTGGAGTGCTGTTGATGTTGATGGTGTGTTGTTAGCGATGGTATTGGAGTTGACGTTGGTGTTGGTGGTGGGGCTGGAGTGCCGTTGATGTTGATGTTGGTTTTGTTAGCGATGGTGTTGGAGTTGGCGTTGGTGTTGGTGGTGGGGCTGGAGTGCTGTTGATGTTGATGTTGGTGTGGTTAGCGATGGTATTGGAGTTGGTGTTGGTGTTGGTGTTGGTGGTGGGGCTGGAGTGCTGTTGATGTTGATGTTGGTGTTGTTAGCGATGGTATTGGAGTTGGTGTTGGTGTTGGTGTTGGTGGTGGGGCTGGAGTGCTGTTGGGGCAGGAGTGCTGTTGATGTTGATGTTGGTGTTGTTAGCGATGGTATTGGAGTTGGCGATGGTGTTGCTGGTGGGGCTGGAGTGCTGTTGATGTTGATGTTGGTGTTGTTAGCGATGGTATTGGAGTTGGTGTTGGTGTTGGAGTTGGTGTTGGTGTTGGAGTTGGTGTTGGGGCAGGAGTGCTGTTGATGTTGATGTTGGTGTTGTTAGCGATGGTATTGGAGTTGGCGTTGGTGTTGGAGTTGGTGGTGGGGCTGGAGTGATGTTGATGTTGGTGTTGTTAGCGATTGTATTGGAGTTGGTGTTGGTGTTGGTGGTGGGGCTGGAGTGCTGTTGATGTTGATGTTGGTGTTGTTAGCGATTGTATTGGAGTTGGTGTTGGTGTTGGTGGTGGGGCCGGAGTGGTGTTGTTAGCGATGGTATTGGAGTTGGTGTTGGTGTTGGTGGTGGGGCTGGTGTGCTGTTGATGTTGATGTTGGTGTTGTTAGCGATCTTATTGGATGTGGCGTTGGTGTTGGTGGTGGGGCTGGAGTGCTGTTGATGTTGATGTTGGTGTTGTTAGCGAAGGTATTGGAGTTGGTGTTGGTGTTGGAGTTGGTGTTGGTGTTGGAGTTGGTGTTGGGGCAGGAGTGCTGTTGATGTTGATGTTGGTGTTGTTAGCGATTGTATTGGAGTTGGCGTTGGTGTTGGTGGTGGGGCTGGAGTGTTGTTGATGTTGATGTTGGTGTTGTTAGCGATGGTATTGGAGTTGGCGTTGGTGTTGGAGTTGGTGGTGGGGCTGGAGTGCTGTTGATGTTGATGTTGGTGTTGTTAGCGAAGGTATTCGAGTTGGCGTTGGTGTTGGTGGTGGGGCTGGAGTGTTGTTGATGTTGATGGTGGTGTTGTTAGCGATGGTATTGGAGTTGGCGTTGGTGTTGGTGTTGGTGGTGGGGCTGGAGTGCTGTTGATGTTGATGTTGGTGTTGTTAGCGATGGTATTGGAGTTGGCGTTGGTGTTGGAGTTGGTGGTGTGGCTAGAGTGCTGTTGATGTTGAAGTTGGTGTTGTTAGCGATGGTATTGGAGTTGGTGTGGTGTTGGTGGTGGGGCGGGAGTGTTTTTGATGTTGATGTTGGCGTTGTTAGCGATGTTATTGGAGGTGGCGTTGGTGTTGGTAGTGGTGCTGGAGTGCTGTTGATGTTGATCTTGGTGTTGTTAGCGATGGTATTGGATTTGGCGTTGGTGTTGGTGGTGGGGCTAGAGTGCTGTTGATGTTGATGTTGGTGTTGTTAGAGATGGTATTGGAGTTGGCGTTGGTGTTGGTGGTGGGGCTAGAGTGCTGTTGATGGTGGTGTTGCTAGAGATGGTATTGGAGTTGGCGTTGGTGTTGGTGGTGGGGCTGGAGTGTTGTTGATATTGATGTTGGTGTTATTAGCGATGGTATTGGAGTTGGTGTTGGTGTTGGTGGTGGGCTTGGAGTGCTGTTGATGTTGATGTTGGTGTTGTTAGAGATGGTATTGGATTTGGTGTTGGTGTTGGTGGTGGGGCTGGAGTGCTGTTGATGTTGGTGTTGTTAGCGATGGTATTGGAGTTGGTGTTGGTGTTGGTGGTGGGGCTGGAGTGTTGTTGATATTGATGTTGGTGTTATTAGCGATGGTATTGGAGTTGGTGTTGGTGTTGTTGGTGGGCTTGGAGTGCTGTTGATGTTGATGTTGGTGTTGTTAGAGATGGTATTGGATTTGGTGTTGGTGTTGGTGGTGGGGCTGGAGTGCTGTTGATGTTGGTGTTGTTAGCGATGGTATTGGAGTTGGTGTTGGTGTTGGTGGTGGGGCTGGAGTGTTGTTGATATTGATGTTGGTGTTATTAGCGATGGTATTGGAGTTGGTGTTGCTGTTGGTGGTGGGCTTGGAGTGCTGTTGATGTTGATGTTGGTGTTGTTAGAGATGGTATTGGATTTGGTGTTGGTGTTGGTGGTGGGGCTGGAGTGCTGTTGATGTTGGTGTTGTTAGCGATGGTATTGGAGTTGGTGTTGGTGTTGGTGGTGGGGCTGGAGTGTTGTTGATATTGATGTTGGTGTTGTTAGCGATGGTATTGGAGTTGGTGTTGGTGTTGGTGGTGGGGCTGGAGTGTTGTTGATATTGATGTTGGTGTTGTTAGCGATGGTATTGGAGTTGGTGTTGGTGTTGGTGGTGGGCTTGGAGTGCTGTTGATGTTGATGTTGGTGTTGTTAGAGATGGTATTGGATTTGGTGTTGGTGTTGGTGGTGGGGCTGGAGTGCTGTTGATGTTGGTGTTGTTAGCGATGGTATTGGAGTTGGGGTTGGTGTTGGTGGTGGGACGGGAGTGTTGTTGATGTTGATTTTGGTGTTGTTAGTGATGTTATTGGAGGTGGCGTTGGAGTTGGTGTTGGGGCAGGAGTGCTGTTGATGTTGATGTTGGTGTTGTTAGCGATGGTATTGGAGTTGGCGTTGTTGTTGGTGTTGGGGCGGGAGTGCTCTCGATGTTGATGTTGTTGTTGTTAGCGAAGGTATTCGAGTTGGCGTTGGTGTTGGTGTTGGTGGTGGGGCTGGAGTGCTGTTGATGTTGATGTTGGTGTTGTTAGCGATTGTATTGGAGTTGGTGTTGGTGTTGGTGGCGGGGCGGGAGTGCTGTTGATGTTGATGTTGGTGTTGTTAGCGAAGGTATTCGAGTTGGCGTTGGTGTTGGTTTTGGTGGTGGGGCTGGAGTGTTGTTGGTGTTGATGTTGGTGTTGTTAGCGATTGTATTGGAGTTAGCGTTGGTGTTGGTGGTGGGGCCGGAGTGGTGTTGTTAGCGATGGTATTGGAGTTGGTGTTGGTGTTGGTGGTGGGGCGGGAGTGTTTTTGATGTTGATGTTGGTGTTGTTAGCGATGTTATTGGAGGTGGCGTTGGTGTTGGTGGTGGGGCTGGAGTGCTGTTGATGTTGGTGTTGTTAGCGATGGTATTGGAGTAGGCGATGGTGTTGGTGTTGGTGTTGGGGCTGGAGTGCTGTTGATGTTGATGTTGGTGTTGTTAGCGATGGTATTTGAATTGGTGTTGGTGGTGGGGCTGGTGTGCTGTTGATGTTGGTGTTGTTAGCCCTGGTATTGGAGTTGGCGTTGGTGTTGGGGCTGGAGTGCTGTTGATGTTGATGTTGGTGTTGTTAGCGATGGTATTGGAGTTGGCGTTGGTGTTGGGGCTGGAGTGCTGTTGATGTTGATGTTGGTGTTGTTAGCCCTGGTATTGGAGTTGGCGTTGGTGTTGGGGCTGGAGTGCTGTTGATGTTGCTGTTGGTGTTGTTAGCGATGGTATTGGAGTTGGTGTGGTGTTGGTGGTGGGGCGGGAGTGTTTTTGATGTTGATGTTGGTGTTGTTAGCAATGTTATTGGAGGTGGCGTTGGTGTTGGTGGTGGGGCTGGAGTGCTGTTGATGTTGGTGTTGTTAGCGATGGTATTGGAGTAGGCGATGGTGTTGGTGTTGGTGTTGGGGCTGGAGTGCTGTTGATGTTGATGTTGGTGTTGTTAGCGATGGTATTGGAGTTGGTGTTGGTGTTGGTGGTGGGGCTGGAGTGCTGTTGATGTTGATGTTGGTGTTGTTAGCGATGGTATTGGAGGTGGCGTTGGTGTTGGTGGTGGGGCTGGAGTGCTGTTGATGTTGATGTTGGTATTGTTAGCGATGGTATTGGAGGTGGCGTTGGTGTTGGTGGTGGGGCTGGAGTGCTGTTGATGTTGATGTTGGTGTTGTTAGCGATGGTATTGGAGTTGGCGTTGGTGTTGGTGGTGGGGCTGGAGTGCTGTTGATGTTGATGTTGGTGTTGTTAGCGATGGTATTGGAGTTGGCGTTGGTGTTGGTGTTGGGGCTGGAGTGCTGTTGATGTTGATGTTGGTGTTGTTAGCGATGGTATTGGAGTTGGCGTTGGTGTTGGTGTTGGGGCTGGAGTGCTGTTGATGTTGATGTTGGTGTTGTTAGCGATGGTATTGGAGGTGGCGTTGGTGTTGGTGGTGGGGCTGGAGTGCTGTTGATGTTGATGTTGGTGTTGTTAGCGATGGTATTGGAGTTGGTGTTGGTGTTGGAGTTGGTGTTGGTGTTGGAGTTGGTTTTGGGGCAGGAGTGCTGTTGATGTTGATGTTGGTGTTGTTAGCGATGGTATTGGAGTTGGCGTTGTTGTTGGTGTTGGGGCTGTAGTGCTGTTGATGTTGATGTTGGTGTTGTTAGCGATTGTAATGGAGCTGGCGTTGGTGTTGGTGGTGGGGCTGGAGTGCTGTTGATGTTGATGTTGGTGTTGTTAGCGATGGTATTGGAGTTGGCGTTGTTGTTGGTGTTGGGGCTGTAGTGCTGTTGATGTTGATGTTGGTGTTGTTAGCGATTGTAATGGAATTGGCGTTGGTGTTGGTGGTGGGGCTGGAGTGCTGTTGATGTTGATGTTGGTGTTGTTAGCGATGGTATTGGAGTTGGCGTTGTTGTTGGTGTTGGGGCTGTAGTGCTCTTGATGTTGATGTTGGTGTTGTTAGCGATTGTAATGGAATTAGCGTTGGTGTTGGTGGTGGGGCTGGAGTGCTGTTGATGTTGATGTTGGTGTTGTTAGCGATGGTATTGGAGTTGGCGTTGTTGTTGGTGTTGGGGCTGTAGTGCTGTTGATGTTGATGTTGGTGTTGTTAGCGATTGTAATGGAATTGGCGTTGGTGTTGGTGGTGGGGCTGGAGTGCTGTTGATGTTGATGTTGGTGTTGTTAGCGATTGTATTGGTGGTAGCGTTGGTGTTGGTGGTGGGGCTGGAGTGCTGTTGATTTTGATGTTGGTGTTGTTAGCGATGGTATTGGAGTTGGCGTTGGTATTGGTGGTGGGGCTGGAGTGCTGGTGATGTTGATGTTGGTGTTGTTAGCGATGGTGTTGGAGTTGGCGTTGGTGTTGGTGGTGGGGCTGGAGTGCTGTTGTTGTTGATGTTGGTGTTGTTAGCGATGGTATTTGAATTGGTGTTGGTGGTGGGGCTGGTGTGCTGTTGATGTTGGTGTTGTTAGCGATGGTATTGGAGGTGGCGTTGATGTTGGTGGTGGGGCTGGAGTGCTGTTGTTGTTGATGTTGGTGTTGTTAGCGATGGTATTGGAGTTGGTGTGGTGTTGGTGGTGGGGCGGGAGTGTTTTTGATGTTGATGTTGGTGTTGTTAGCGATGTTATTGGAGGTGGCGTTGGTGTTGGTGGTGCGGCTGGAGTGCTGTTGATGTTGATGTTGGTGTTGTTAGCGATGGTATTGGAGTTGGCGTTGATGTTGGTGGTGGGGCTGGCGTGCTGTTGTTGTTGATGTTGGTGTTGTTAGCGATGGTATTTGAATTGGTGTTGGTGGTGGGGCTGGTGTGCTGTTGATGTTGATGTTGGTGTTGTTAGCCCTGGTATTGGAGTTGGCGTTGGTGGTGGGGCGGGAGTGTTTTTGATGTTGATGTTGGTGTTGTTTGCGATGTTATTGGATTTGGCGTTGGTGTTGGTGGTGGTGCTGGAGTGCTGTTGATATTGATGATGGTGTTGTTAGCGATGGTATTGGAGTTGGCGTTGGTGTTGGAGTTGGTGGTGTGGCTGGAGTGCTGTTGATATTGATGTTGGTGTTGTTAGCAATGGTATTGGAGTTGGTGTTGGTGGTGGTGGTGGGTCTGGAGTGCTGTTGATGTTGATGTTGGTGTTGTTAGCGATGGTATTGGAGTTGGTGTTGGTGTTGGTGGTGGGGCTGGAGTGTTGTTGATATTGATGTTGGTGTTGTTAGCGATGGTATTGGAGTTGGTGTTGGTGTTGGTGGTGGGGCTGGCGTGGTGTTGATGTTGATGTTGGTGTTGTTAGCGATGGTATTGGAGTTGGTGTTGGTGTTGGTGGTGGGGCTGGCGTGGTGTTGATGTTGATGTTGGTGTTGTTAGCGATGGTATTGGAGTTGGTGTTGGTGTTGGTGGTGGGGCTGGAGTGCTGTTGATGTTGATGTTGGTGTTGTTAGCGATGGTATTGAAGTTGGTGTTGGTGTTGGTGGTGGGGCTGGAGTGTTGTTGATATTGATGTTGGTGTTGTTAGCGATGTTATTGGAGGTGGCGTTGGTGGTGGAGCTGGAGTGTTGTTCATGTTGATTTTGGTGTTGTTAGTGATGTCATTGGAGGTGGCGTTGGTGTTGGTGGTGGGGCTGGAGTGCTGTTGATGTTGATGTTGGTGTTGTTAGCGATGGTATTTGTTGGTGTTGGTCGTGGGGCTGGAGTGCTGTTCACGTTGATGTTGGTGTTGTTAGCGATGGTATTGGAGTTGGTGTTAGTGTTGGAGTTGGTGGTGTGGCTGGAGTGCTGTTGATGTTGATGTTGGTGTTGTTAGCGATGGTATTGGAGTTGGCGTTGGTGTTGGTGTTGGTGGTGTGGCTGGAGTGCTGTTGATATTGATGTTGGTGTTGTTAGCAATGGTATTGGAGTTGGTGTTGGTGTTGGTGGTGGGGCTGGAATGCTGTTTATGTTGATGCTAGTGTTGTTAGCGATGGTATTGGAGTTGGCGATGGTGTTGGTGTTGGTGGTGGGGCTGGAGTGCTGTTGATGTTGATGTTGGTGTTGTTAGCGATGGTATTGGAGTTGGTGTTGGTGTTGGTGGTGGGGCTGGAATGCTGTTTATGTTGATGTTAGTGTTGTTAGCGATGGTATTGGAGTTGGCGATGGTGTTGGTGTTGGTGGTGGGGCTGGAGTGCAGTTGCTGTTGATGTTGGTGTTGTTAGCGATGGTATTGGAGTTGGTGTTGGTGTTGGTGGTGGGGCTGGAATTCTGTTTATGTTGATGTTAGTGTTGTTAGCGATGGTATTGGAGTTGGCGATGGTGTTGGTGTTGGTGGTGGGGCTGGAGTGCTGTTGATGTGGATGTTGGTGTTGTTAGCGATGGTATTGGAGATGGCGTTGGTGTTGGTGTTGGTGGTGGGGTTGGAGTGCTGTTGATGTTGATGTTGGTGTTGTTAGCGATGTTTTTGGAGTTGGCGTTGCTGTTGGTGTTGGGGCTGGAGTGGTGTTGATGTTGATGTTGGTGTTGTTAGCGATGGTATTGGAGTTGGTGTTGGAGTTGGGGGTTGGGCTGGAGTGCTGTTGATGTTGATATTGGTGTTGTTAGCGATGGTATTGGAGTTGGTGTTGGAGTTGTGGGTGGGGCTGGAGTGCTGTTGATGTTGATGTTCGTATTGTTAGCGATGGTATTGGAGCTGGCGTTGGTTTTGGTGGTGGGGCTGGAGTGCTGAATGTTGATGTTGGTGTTGTTAGCGATGGTATAGGAGCTGGCGTTGGTTTAGGTGGTGGGGCTGGAGTGCTGTTGATGTTGATGTTGGTGTTGTTAGCGATGGTATTGGAGCTGGCGTTGGTTTTGGTGGTGGGGCTGGAGTGCTGTTGATGTTGATGTTGGTGTTGTTAGCGATGGTATTGGAGCTGGCGTTGGTGTTGGTGGTGGGGCTGGAGTGCTGTTGATGTTAGTGTTGTTAGCGATGGTATGGGAGTTGGTGTTGGTGGAGGGCTGGAGTGCTGTTGATGTTGATGTTGGTGTTGTTAGCGATGGTATTGGAGTTGGGGTTGGTGTTGGTGGTGGGGCTGGAATGCTGTTTATGTTGATGTTGGTGTTGTTAGCGATGGTATGGGAGTTGGTGTTGGTTTTGGTGTTGGGGCTGGAGTGCTGTTGATGTTGGTGTTGTTAGCGATGGTATTGGAGTTGGCATTGGTGTTGGTGGTGGAGCTGGAGTGCTGTTGATGTTGATGTTGGTGTTGTTAGCGATGGTATGGGAGTTGGTGTTGGTTTTGGTGTTGGGGCTGGAGTGCTGTTGATGTTGGTGTTGTTAGCGATGGTATTGGAGTTGGCATTGGTGTTGGTGGTGGGGCTGGAGTGCTGTTGATGTTGATGTTGGTGTTGTTAGCGATGGTATTGAAGTTGGTGTTGGTGGTGGGGCTGGAGTGCTGTTGATGTTGATGTTGGTGTTGTTAGCGATGGTATTGGAGTTGGTGTTGGTGGTGGGGCTGGACTGCTGTTGATGTTGATGTTGGTGTTGTTAGCGATGGTATTGGAGTTGGCGATGGTGTTGGTGTTGGTGGTGGGGCAGGAGTGCTGTTGATGTTGATGTTGGTGTTGTTAGC
Source organism: Eledone cirrhosa (assembly GCA_964016885.1). Taxonomy (NCBI): domain Eukaryota; kingdom Metazoa; phylum Mollusca; class Cephalopoda; order Octopoda; family Eledonidae; genus Eledone; species Eledone cirrhosa. Next base: position 77,240,680 of record OZ024740.1, read on the forward strand.
GATGGTATTGGAGATGGCGTTGGTGTTGGTGTTGGTGGTGGGGTTGGAGTGCTGTTGATGTTGATGTTGGTGTTGTTAGCGATGTTTTTGGAGTTGGCGTTGCTGTTGGTGTTGGGGCTGGAGTGGTGTTGATGTTGATGTTGGTGTTGTTAGCGATGGTATTGGAGTTGGTGTTGGAGTTGGGGGTTGGGCTGGAGTGCTGTTGATGTTGATATTGGTGTTGTTAGCGATGGTATTGGAGTTGGTGTTGGAGTTGTGGGTGGGGCTGGAGTGCTGTTGATGTTGATGTTCGTATTGTTAGCGATGGTATTGGAGCTGGCGTTGGTTTTGGTGGTGGGGCTGGAGTGCTGTTGATGTTGATGTTGGTGTTGTTAGCGATGGTATTGGAGCTGGCGTTGGTTTAGGTGGTGGGGCTGGAGTGCTGTTGATGTTGATGTTGGTGTTGTTAGCGATGGTATTGGAGCTGGCGTTGGTTTTGGTGGTGGGGCTGGAGTGCTGTTGATGTTGATGTTGGTGTTGTTAGCGATGGTATTGGAGCTGGCGTTGGTGTTGGTGGTGGGGCTGGAGTGCTGTTGATGTTGATGTTGGTGTTGTTAGCGATGGTATTGGAGTTGGTGTTGGTGTTGGTGGTGGGGCTGGAGTGCTGTTGATGTTGATGTTGGTGTTGTTAGCGATGGTATTGGAGCTGGCGTTGGTTTTGGTGGTGGGGCTGGAGTGCTGTTGATGTTGATGTTGGTGTTGTTAGCGATGGTATTGGAGCTGGCGTTGGTGTTGGTGGTGGGGCTGGAGTGCTGTTGATGTTGATGTTGGTGTTGTTAGCGATGGTATTGGAGTTGTCGTTTGTGTTAGTGTTTATGGTGGGGCTGGAGAGCTGTTGCTGTTGATGTTAGTGTTGTTAGCGATGGTATGGGAGTTGGTGTTGGTGGAGGGCTGGAGTGCTGTTGATGTTGATGTTGGTGTTGTTAGCGATGGTATTGGAGTTGCGGTTGGTGTTGGTGGTGGGGCTGGAATGCTGTTTATGTTGATGTTGGTGTTGTTAGCGATGGTATGGGAGTTGGCATTGGTGTTGGTGGTGGAGCTGGAGTGCTGTTGATGTTGATGTTGGTGTTGTTAGCGATGGTATGGGAGTTGGTGTTGGTTTTGGTGTTGGGGCTGGAGTGCTGTTGATGTTGGTGTTGTTAGCGATGGTATTGGAGTTGGTGTTGGTGGTGGGGCTGGAGTGCTGTTGATGTTGATGTTGGTGTTGTTAGCGATGGTATTGGAGTTGGTGTTGGTGGTGGGGCTGGACTGCTGTTGATGTTGATGTTGGTGTTGTTAGCGATGGTATTGGAGTTGGTGTTGGTGGTGGAGCTGGAGTGTTGTTCATGTTGATGTTGGTGTTGTTAGCGATGTTATTGGAGGTGGCGTTGGTGTTGGTGCTGGGGCTGCAGTGCTGTTGATGTTGATGTTCGTATTGTTAGCGATGGTATTGGAGTTGGTGTTGGTGTTGGTGGTGGGGCTGGAGTGCTGTTGATGTTGATGTTGGTGTTGTTAGCGATGGTATTGGATTTGGCGTTGGTGTTGGTGTTGGTGGTGGGGTTGGAGTGGTGTTGATGTTCATGTTGGTGTTGTTAGCGATGGTATGGGAGTTGGTGTTGGATTTGGTGTTCGGGCTGGCGTGCTGTTGATGTTGAGGTTGGTGTTGTTAGGGATGGTATTGGAGTTGGCGTTGGTGTTGTTGTTGGGGCTGGAGTGCTGTTGATGTTGATATTGGTGTTGTTAGCGATGGTATTGGAGTTGGTGTTGGAGTTGGTGGTTGGGCTGGAGTGCTGTTGATGTTGATATTGGTGTTGTTAGCGATGGTATTGGAGTTGGTGTTGGAGTTGTGGGTGGGGCTGGAGTGCTGTTGATGTTGATATTGGTGTTGTTAGCGATGGTATTGGAGCTGGCGTTGGTTTTGGTGGTGGGGCTGGAGTGCTGTTGATGTTGATGTTGGTGTTGTTAGCGATGGTATTGGAGCTGGCGTTGGTTTTGGTGGTGGGGCTGGAGTGCTGTTGATGTTGATGTTGGTGTCGTTAGCGATGGTATTGGAGCTGGCGTTGGTGTTGGTGGTGTGGCTGGAGTGCTGTTGATGTTGATGTTGTGTTGTTAGCGATGGTATTGGAGCTGGCGTTGGTGATGGTGGTGGGACTGGAGTGCTGTTGATGTTGATGTTGGTGTTCTTAGCGATGGTATTGGAGTTGTCGTTGGTGTTAGTGTTTATGGTGGGGCTGGAGAGCTGTTGCTGTTGATGTTAGTGTTGTTAGCGATGGTATGGGAGTTGGTGTTGGTGGAGGGCTGGAGTGCTGTTGATGTTGATGTTGGTGTTGTTAGCGATGGTATTGGAGTTGGGGTTGGTGTTGGTGGTGGGGCTGGAATGCTGTTTATGTTGATGTTGGTGTTGTTAGCGATGGTATGGGAGTTGGTGTTGGTTTTGGTGTTGGGGCTGGAGTGCTGTTGATGTTGGTGTTGTTAGCGATGGTATTGGAGTTGGCATTGGTGTTGGTGGTGGAGCTGGAGTGCTGTTGATGTTGATGTTGGTGTTGTTAGCGATGGTATGGGAGTTGGTGTTGGTTTTGGTGTTGGGGCTGGAGTGCTGTTGATGTTGGTGTTGTTAGCGATGGTATTGGAGTTGGCATTGGTGTTGGTGGTGGGGCTGGAGTGCTGTTGATGTTGATGTTGGTGTTGTTAGCGATGGTATTGGAGTTGGTGTTGGTGGTGGGGCTGGAGTGCTGTTGATGTTGATGTTGGTGTTGTTAGCGATGGTATTGGAGTTGGTGTTGGTGGTGGGGCTGGAGTGCTGTTGATGTTGATGTTGGTGTTGTTAGCGATGGTATTGGAGTTGGTGTTGGTGGTGGGGCTGGACTGATGTTGATGTTGATGTTGGTGTTGTTAGCGATGGTATTGGAGTTGGTGTTGTTGGTGGGGCTGGAGTGCTGTTGATGTTGATGTTGGTGTTGTTAGCGATGGTATTGGAGTTGGTGTTGGTGTTGGTGGTGGGGCTGGAGTGCTGTTGATGTTGATGTTGGTGTTGTTAGCGATGGTATTGGAGTTGGCGTCGGTGTTGGTGGTGGGGCTGGAGTGTTGTTGATGTTGATGTTGGTGTTGTTAGCGATGGTATTGGAGTTGGTGTTGGTGGTGGAGCTGGAGTGTTGTTCATGTTGATGTTGGTGTTGTTAGCGATGTTATTGGAGGTGGCGTTGGTGTTGGTGCTGGGGCTGGAGTGCTGTTGATGTTGATGTTCGTATTGTTAGCGATGGTATTGGATTTGGTGTTGGTGTTGGTGGTGGGGCTGGAGTGCTGTTGATGTTGATGTTGGTGTTGTTAGCGATGGTATTGGAGTTGTCGTTGGTGTTGGTGTTGGTGGTGGGTCTGGAGTGCTGTTGTTGTTAATGTTGGTGTTGTTAGCGATGGTATTGGAGTTTGTGTTGGTGGTGGGGCTGGAGTGCTGTTGATGTTGATGTTGGTGTTGTTAGCGATGTTATTGGATGGCGTTGGTGTTGGTGTTGGTGCTGGGGCTGGAGTGCTGTTGATGTTGATGTTCGTATTGTTAGCGATGGTATTGGAGTTGGTGTTGGTGTTGGTGGTGGGGCTGGAGTGCTGTTGATGTTGATGTTGGTGTTGTTAGCGATGGTATTGGAGTTGGCGTTGGTGTTGGTGTTGGTGCTGGAGTGCTGTTGATGTTGATGTTGGTGTTGTTAGCGATGGTATTGGAGTTGGCGTTGGTGTTGGTGTTGGGGCTGGAGTGATGTTTATGTTGATGTTGGTGTTGTTAGCGATGGTATTGGAGTTGGCGTTGGTGTTGGTGTTGGGGCTGGAGTGCTGTTGATGTTGATGTTGGTATTGTTAGTGATGGTATGGGAGTTGGTGTTGGTGTTGGTGTTGGGGCTGGAGTGCTGTTGATGTTGATGTTGGTGTTGTTAGCGATGGTATTGGAGTTGGCGTTGGTGTTGGTGTTGGTGTTGGGGCTGGAGTGCTGTTGATATTGATGTTGGTGTTGGTAGCGATGGTATTGGAGTTGGTGTTGGTGGTGGGGCTGGAGTGCTCTAGATGTTGATGTTGGTGTTTTTAGCGATGTTATTGGTGTTGGTGTTGGTGGTGGGGCTGGAGTGCTCTAGATGTTGATGTTGGTGCTGTTAGCGATGGTATGGGAGTTGGTGTTGGTGTTGGTGGTGGGGCTGGAGACTGTTGATGTTGATGTTTGTGTTTTTAGCGATGTCATTGGAGGTGGCGTTGGCGTTGGTGTTGGTGGTGGGGCTGGATTGCTGGTGATGTTGATGTTGGTGTTGTTAGCGATGGTATTTGTTGGTGTTGGTCGTGGAGCTGGACTGCTGTTGATGTTGATGTTGGTGTTGTTAGCGATGGTATTGGAGTTGGTGTTGGTGTTCGAGTTGGTGGTGTGGCTGGAGTGCTGTAGATGTTGATGTTGGTGTTGTTAGCGATGGTATTGGAGTTGGCGTTGGTGTTGGTGTTGGTGCTGTGGCTGGAGTGCTGTTGATGTTGATGTTAGCGTTGTTAGCGATGGTAGTGGAGTTGGCGATGGTGTTGGTGTTGGTGGTGGGGCTGGAGTGCTGTTGATGTTGATGTTGGTGTTGTTAGCGATGGTATTGGAGTTGGCGTCGGTGTTGGTGTTGGTGGTGGGGCTGGAGTGCTGTTGATGTTGATGTTGGTGTTGTTAGCGATGGTATTGGAGTTGGCGTCGGTGTTGGTGTTGGTGGTGGGGTTGGAGTGCTGTTGATGTTAATGTTGGTGTTGTTAGCGATGATATGGGAGTTGGCGTTGGTGTTGGTGGTGGGGCTGGAGTGCTGTTGATGTTGATGTTGGTGTTGTTAGCGATAGTATTGGAGTTGGTGTTGGTGGTGGGGCTGGACTGCTGTTGATGTTGATGTTGGTGTTGTTAGCGATGGTATTGGAGTTAGCATTGGTGTTGGTGTTGGGGCTGGAGTGCTGTTGATGTTGATGTTGGTGTTGTTAGCGATGGTATTGGAGTTGGCGTTGGTGTTGGTGTTGGTGGTGGGGTTGGAGTGCTGTTTATGTTGATGTTGGTGTTGTTAGCGATGGTATTGGAGTTGGTGTTGGTGTTGGTGTTGGTGGTGTGGCTGGAGTGCTGTTGATGTTGATGTTGGTGTTGTTAGCGATGGTATTGGAGTTGGCATTGGTGTTGGTGTTGGGGCTGGAGTGCTGTTGTTGTTGATATTGGTGTTGTTAGCGATGGTATTGGAGTTGGCGTTGGTGTTGGTGGTGGGGCTGGAGTGCTGTTGATGTTGATGTTGGTGTTGTTAGTGATGGTATTGGAGTTGGTGTCGTATCGGTGGTGGTCGCGGTGCTGGAGCGCTGTTGATGTTGATGTTGGTGTTGCTAGCCATGTTATTGGAGTTGGTGTTGGTGTTGGTGGTGGGGCTGGAGTGCTGTTGATGTTGATGTTGGTGTTGGTGGTGGGGCTGGAGTGCGGTTGCTGTTGATGTTGGTGTTGTTAGCGATGGTATTGGAGTTGGTGTTGGAGTTGTGGGTGGGGCTGGAGTGCTGTTGATGTTGGTGTTGTTAGCGATGGTATTGGAGTTGGCGTTGGTGTTGGTGGTGGGGCTGGAGTGCTGTTGATGTTGATGTTGGTGTTGTTAGCGATGGTATTGGAGTTGGCGTTGGTGTTGGTGTTGGTGGTGGGGTTGGAGTGCTGTTGATGTTAATGTTGGTGTTGTTAGTGATGGTATTGGAGTTGGTGTTGGTGTTGGTGGTGGGGCTGGAGTGCAGTTGCTGTTGATGTTGGTGTTGTTAGCGATGGTATTGGAGTTGGCATTGGTGTTGGGGCTGGAGTGCTGTTGTTGTTGATATTGGTGTTGTTAGCGATGGTATTGGAATTGGTGTCGTATCGGTGTTGGTCGCGGTGTTGGAGCGCTGTTGATGTTAATGTTGGTGTTGTTAGCGATGGTATTGGAGTTGGCGTTGGTGTTGGTGGTGGCTCTGGAGTGCTGTTGATGTTGATGTTGGTGTTGTTAGGGATGGTATTGGAGTTGGCGTTGGTGTTGGTGGTGGGGCTGGAGTGCTGTTGATGTTGATGTTGGTGTTGTTAGCGATGGTATTGGAGTTGGGGTTGGTGTTGGTGGTGGGGCTGGAGTGCTGTTGATGTTGATGTTGGTGTTGTTATGGATGGTATTGGAGTTGGTGTTGGTGTTGGTGGTGGGGCTGGAGTGCTGTTGATGTTAATGTTGGTGTTGTTAGCGATGGTATTGGAGTTGGGGTTGGTGTTGGTGGTGGGGCTGGAGTGCTGTTGATGTTGATGTTGGTGTTGTTAGGGATGGTATTGGAGTTGGCGTTGGTGTTGGTGGTGGCTCTGGAGTGCTGTTAATGTTGATGTTGGTGTTGTTAGCGATGGTATTGGAGTTGGGGTTGGTGTTGGTGGTGGGGCTGGAATGCTGTTTATGTTGATGTTGGTGTTGTTGCGATGGTATTGGATTTGGCGTTGGTGTTGGTGTTGGTGGTGGGGTTGGAGTGCTGTTGATGTTCATGTTGGTGTTGTTAGCGATGGTATTGGTGTTGGTGTTGGTGGTGGGGCTGGGGTGCTGTTGATGTTGATGTTGGTGTTGTTAGGGATCGTATTGGAGTTGGCGTTGGTGTTGGTGTTGGGGCTGGAGTGCTGTTGATGTTGATATTGGTGTTGTTAGCGATGGTATTGGAGTTGGTGTTGGTGTTGGTGGTGGGGCTGGAGTGCTGTTGATGTTGATATTGGTGTTGTTAGCGATGGTATTGGAGTTGGTGTTGGAGTTGTGGGTGGGGCTGGAGTGCTGTTGATGTTGATGTTGGTGTTGTTAGCGATGGTATTGGACTTGGCGTTGGTGTTGGTTGTGGGGCTGGAGTGCTGTTGATGTTAATGTTGGTGTTGTTAGTGATGGTATTGGAGTTGGTGTTGGTGTTGGTGGTGGGGTTGGAGTGCTGTTGATGTTGATGTTGGTGTTGTTAGCGATGGTATTGGAGTTGGCGTTGGTGTTGGTTGTGGGGCTGGAGTGCTGTTGATGTTAATGTTGGTGTTGTTAGCGATGGTATTGGAGTTGGGGTTGGTGTTGGTGGTGGGGTTGGAGTGCTGTTGATGTTGATGTTGGTGTTGTTAGCGATGGTATTGGAGTTGGCGTTGGTGTTGGTTGTTGGGCTGGAGTGCTGATGATGTTGATGTTGGTGTTGTTAGCGATGGTATTGGAGTTGGCGTTGATGTTGGTGTTGGTGGTGGGGTTGGAGTGCTGTTGATGTTGATGTTGGTGTTGTTAGCGATGGTATTGGAGTTGGCGTTGGTGTTGGTTGTGGGGCTGGAGTGCTGTTGATGTTAATGTTGGTGTTGTTAGCGATGGTATTGGAGTTGGGGTTGGTGTTGGTGGTGGGGTTGGAGTGCTGTTGATGTTGATGTTGGTGTTGTTAGCGATGGTATTGGAGTTGGCGTTGGTGTTGGTTGTTGGGCTGGAGTGCTGATGATGTTGATGTTGGTGTTGTTAGCGATGGTATTGGAGTTGGCGTTGATGTTGGTGTTGGTGGTGGGGCTGGAGTGCTGTTGATGTTGATGTTGGTGTTGTTAGCGATGGTATTGGAGTTGGTGTTGGTGGTGGGGCTGGAGTGCTGTTGATGTTGATGTTGGTGTTGTTAGCGATGGTATTGTAGTTGGTGTTGGAGTTGTGGGTGGGGCTGGAGTGCTGTTGATGTTGATATTGGTGTTGTTAGCGATGGTATTGGAGTTGGGGTTGGCGTTGGTGGTGGGGCTGGAGTGCTGTTGATGTTGATGTTGGTGTTGTTAGCGATGTTATTGGAGTTGGGGTTGGCGTTGGTGGTGGGGCTGGAGTGCTGTTGATGTTGATGTTGGTGTTGTTAGCGATGGTATTGGAGTTGGTGTTGGTGTTGGTGGTGGGGCTGGAGTGCTGTTGATGTTGATGTTGGTGTTGTTAGCGATGGTATTGGAGTTGGCGTTGGTGTTGGTGGTGGGGCTGGAGTGCTGTTGATGTTAATGTTGGTGTTGTTAGCGATGGTATTGGAGTTGGTGTTGGTGTTGGTGGTGGGGCTGGAGTGCTGTTGATGTTGATGTTGGTGTTGTTAGCGATGGTATTGGAGTTGGTGTTGGTGTTGGTGGTGGGGCTGGAGTGCTGTTGATGTTGATGTTGGTGTTGTTAGCGATGGTATTGGTGTTGGCGTCGGTGTTGGTGGTGGGGCTGGAGTGTTGTTGATGTTGATGTTGGTGTTGTTAGCGATGGTATTGGAGTTGGTGTTGGTGGTGGAGCTGGAGTGTTGTTCATGTTGATGTTGGTGTTGTTAGCGATGTTATTGGAGGTGGCGTTGGTGTTGGTGCTGGGGCTGGAGTGCTGTTGATGTTGATGTTCGTATTGTTAGCGATGGTATTGGAGTTGGTGTTGGTGGTGGTGGTGGGGCTGGAGTGCTGTTGATGTTGATGTTGGTGTTGTTAGCGATGGTATTGGAGTTGTCGTTGGTGTTGGTGTTGGTGGTGTGTCTGGAGTGCTGTTGTTGTTAATGTTGGTGTTGTTAGCGATGGTATTGGAGTTGGTGTTGGTGGTGGGGCTGGAGTGCTGTTGATGTTGATGTTGGTGTTGTTAGCGATGTTATTGGAGGTGGCGTTGGTGTTGGTGCTGGGGCTGGAGTGCTGTTGATGTTGATGTTCGTATTGTTAGCGATGGTATTGGAGTTGGTGTTGGTGTTGGTGGTGGGGCTGGAGTGCTGTTGATGTTGATGTTGGTGTTGTTAGCGATGGTATTGGAGTTGGCGTTGGTGTTGGTGTTGGTGCTGGAGTGCTGTTGATGTTGATGTTGGTGTTGTTAGCGATTGTATTGGAGTTGGCGTTGGTGTTGGTGTTGGGGCTGGAGTGATGTTTATGTTGATGTTGGTGTTGTTAGCGATGGTATTGGAGTTGGCGTTGGTGTTGGTGTTGGGGCTGGAGTGCTGTTGATGTTGATGTTGGTATTGTTAGTGATGGTATGGGAGTTGGTGTTGGTGTTGGTGTTGGGGCTGGAGTGCTGTTGATGTTGATGTTGGTGTTGTTAGCGATGGTATTGGAGTTGGCGTTGGTGTTGGTGGTGGTAGTGTGGCTGGAGTGCTGTTGATATTGATGTTGGTGTTGTTAGCAATGGTATTGGAGTTGGTGTTGGTGTTGGTGGTGGGGCTGGAGTGCAGTTGCTGTTGATGTTGGTGTTGTTAGCGATGGTCTGCGTGTTGGCGTTGGTGTTGGTGGTGGCGCTGGAATGCTGTTTATGTTGATGTTGGTGTTGTTAGCGATGGTATTGGACTTGGCGATGGTGTTGGTGTTGGTGGTGGGGCTGGAGTGCTGTTGATGTTGATGTTGGTGTTGTTAGCGGTGGTATTGGAGTTGGCGTTGGTGTTGGTGTTGGGGCTTGAGTGCTGTTGATGTTGATATTGATGTTGTTAGCGATGGTATTGGAGTTGGCGTTGGTGTTGGTTGTGGGGCTGGAGTGCTGTTGATGTTGATATTGGTGTTGTTAGCGATGGTATTGGAGTTTGCGTTGGTGTTGGTGGTGGGGCTGGAGTGCTGTTGATGTTGATGTTGGTATTGTTAGCGATGGTGTTGGAGTTGGCGTTGGTGTTGGTGATGGGGCTGGAGTGCTGTTGATGTTGATGTTGGTGTTGTTAACGATGGTATTGGAGTTGGCGTTGGTGTTGGTGGTGGGGCTGGAATGCTGTTCATGTTGATGTTGGTTTTGTTAGCGATGGTATTAGAGTTGGTGTTGGTGTTAGTGGTGGGGCTGGAGTGTTGTTGATATTGATGTTGGTGTTGTTAGCGATGGTATTGGAGTTGGTGTTGGTGGTGGGGCTGGAGTGCTGTTGATGTTGATGTTGGTAATGTTAGGGATGGTATTGGAGTTGGCGTTGGTGTTGGTGGTGGGGCTGGAGTGCTGTTGATGTTGATGTTGGTGTTGTTAGCGATGGTACTGGAGTTGGTGTTGGTGCTGGTGGTGGCGCTGGATTGCTGTTGATGTTGATGGTGTGTTGTTAGCGATGGTATTGGAGTTGACGTTGGTGTTGGGGTTGGTGGTGGGGCTGGAGTGCTGTTGATGTTGATGTTGTGTTGTTAGCGATGGTATTGGAGTTGGTGTTGGTGGTGGGGCTGGAGTGCTCTAGATGTTGATGTTGGTGTTTTTAGCGATGTTATTGGTGTTGGTGTTGGTGGTGGGGCTGGAGTGCTCTAGATGTTGATGTTGGTGCTGTTAGCGATGGTATGGGAGTTGGTGTTGGTGTTGGTCGTGGGGCTGGAGACTGTTGATGTTGATGTTTGTGTTTTTAGCGATGTCATTGGAGGTGGCGTTGGCGTTGGTGTTGGTGGTTGGGCTGGAATGCTGGTGATGTTAATGTTGGTGTTGTTAGCGATGGTATTTGTTGGTGTTGGTCGTGGAGCTGGAGTGCTGTTGATGTTGATGTTGGTGTTGTTAGCGATGGTATTGGAGTTGGCGTTGGTGTTGTTGTTGGTGTTGTGGCAGGAGTGCTGTAGATGTTGATGTTGGTGTTGTTAGCGATGGTATTGGAGTTGGCGTTGGTGTTGGTGTTGGTGCTGTGGCTGGAGTGCTGTTGATGTTGATGTTAGCGTTGTTAGCGATGGTATTGGAGTTGGCGATGGTGTTGGTGTTGGTGGTGGGGCTGGAGTGCTGTTGATGTTGATGTTGGTGTTGTTAGCGATGGTATTGGAGTTGGCGTCGGTGTTGGTGTTGGTGGTGGGGTTGGAGTGCTGTTGATGTTAATGTTGGTGTTGTTAGCGATGGTATTGGAGTTGGCATTGGTGTTGGTGGTGGAGCTGCAGTGCTGTTGATGTTGATGTTGGTGTTGTTAGCGATGGTATTGGAGTTGACGTTGGTGTTGGTGTTGGTGGTGGGGTTGGAGTGCTGTTTATGTTGATGTTGGTGTTGTTAGCGATGGTATTGGAGTTGGTGTTGGTGTTGGTGTTGGTGGTGTGGCTGGAGTGCTGTTGATGTTGATGTTGGTGTTGTTAGCGATGGTATTGGAGTTGGCATTGGTGTTGGTGTTGGGGCTGGAGTGCTGTTATTGTTGATATTGGTGTTGTTAGCGAATGTATTGGAGTTGGCGTTGGTGTTGGTGGTGGGGCTGGAGTGCTGTTGATGTTGATGTTGGTGTTGTTAGTGATGGTATTGGAGTTGGTGTCGTATCGGTGGTGGTCGCGGTGCTGGAGCGCTGTTGATGTTGATGTTGGTGTTGCTAGCCATGGTATTGGAGTTGGTGTTGGTGTTGGTGGTGGGGCTGGAGTGCTGTTGATGTTGATGTTGGTGTTGTTAGCGATGGTATTGGAGTTGGCGTTGGTGTTGGTGTTGGTGGTGGGGTTGGAGTGCTGTTGATGTTAATGTTGGTGTTGTTAGCGATGGTATTGGAGTTGGCGTTGGTGTTGGTGGTGGCTCTGGAGTGCTGTTAATGTTGATGTTGGTGTTGTTAGCGATGGTATTGGAGTTGGGGTTGGTGTTGGTGTTGGGGCTGGAATGCTGTTTATGTTGATGTTGGTGTTGTTAGCGATGGTATTGGATTCGGCGTTGGTGTTGGTGTTGGTGGTGGGGTTGGAGTGCTGTTGATGTTAATGTTGGTGTTGTTAGCGAAGGTATTGGATTTGGCGTTGGTGTTGGTGTTGGTGGTGGGGTTGGAGTGCTGTTGATGTTCATGTTGGTGTTGTTAGCGATGGTATGGGAGTTGGTGTTGGATTTGGTGTTCGGGCTGGAGTGCTGTTGATGATGATGTTGGTGTTGTTAGCGATGGTATTGGTGTTGGTGTTGGTGTTGGTGGTGGGGTTGGAGTGCTGTTGATGTTGATGTTGGTGTTGTTAGGGATCGTATTGGAGTTGGCGTTGGTGTTGGTGTTGGGGCTGGAGTGCTGTTGATGTTGATATTGGTGTTGTTAGCGATGGTATTGGAGTTGGTGTTGGAGTTGGTGTTGAGGCTGGAGTGCTGTTCATGTTGATGTTGGTGTTGTTAGCGATGGTATTGGAGTTGGCGTTGGTGTTGGTGTTGGTGCTGTGGCTGGAGTGCTGTTGATGTTGATGTTAGCGTTGTTAGCGATGGTATTGGAGTTGGCGTCGGTGTTGGTGTTGGTGGTGGGGCTGGAGTGCTGTTGATGTTGATGTTGGTGTTGTTAGCGATGATATGGGAGTTGGCATTGGTGTTGGTGGTGGGGCTGGAGTGCTGTTGATGTTGATGTTGGTGTTGTTAGCGATAGTATTGGAGTTGGTGTTGGTGGTGGGGCTGGACTGCTGTTGATGTTGATGTTGGTGTTGTTAGCGATGGTATTGGAGTTGGCATTGGTGTTGGTGGTGGAGCTGCAGTGCTGTTGATGTTGATGTTGGTGTTGTTAGCGATGGTATTGGAGTTGGCGTTGGTGTTAGTGTTGGTGGTGGGGTTGGAGTGCTGTTTATGTTGATGTTGGTGTTGTTAGCGATGGTATTGGAGTTGGTGTTGGTGTTGGTGTTGGTGGTGTGGCTGGAGTGCTGTTGATGTTGATGTTGGTGTTGTTAGCGTTGGTATTGGAGTTGGCATTGGTGTTGGTGTTGGGGCTGGAGTGCTGTTGTTGTTGATGTTGGTGTTGTTAGCGATGGTATTGGAGTTGGCGTTGGTGTTGGTGGTGGGGCTGGAGTGCTGTTGATGTTGATGTTGGTGTTGTTAGTGATGGTATTGGAGTTGGTGTCGTATCGGTGGTGGTCGCGGTGCTGGAGCGCTGTTGATGTTGATGTTGGTGTTGCTAGCCATGGTATTGGAGTTGGTGTTGGTGTTGGTGGTGGGGCTGGAGTGCTGTTGATGTTGATGTTGGTGTTGTTAGCGATGGTATTGGAGTTGGCGATGGTTTTGGTGTTGGTGGTGGGGTTGGAGTGCTGTTGATGTTAATGTTGGTGTTGTTAGCGATGGTATTGGAGTTGGCGTTGGTGTTGGTGGTGGGGCTGGAGTGCTGTTGATGTTGATGCTGGTGTTGTTAGTGATGGTATTGGAGTTGGCGTTGGTGTTGGTGGTGGGGCTGGAGTGTTGCTGATGTTGATGTTGGTGTTGTTAGGGATGGTATTGGAGTTGGCGTTGGTGTTGGTGGTGGCTCTGGAGTGCTGTTAATGTTGATGTTGGTGTTAAGCGATGGTATTGGAGTTGGGGCTGGAATGCTGTTTATGTTGATGTTGGTGTTGTTAGCGATGGTATTGGATTCGGCGTTGGTGTTGGTGTTGGTGGTTGGGTTGGAGTGCTGTTGATGTTAATGTTGGTGTTGTTAGCGATGGTATTGGATTTGGCGTTGGTGTTGGTGTTGGTGGTGGGGTTGGAGTGCTGTTGATGTTCATGTTGGTGTTGTTAGCGATGGTATGGGAGTTGGTGTTGGATTTGGTGTTCGGGCTGGAGTGCTGTTGATGTTGATGTTGGTGTTGTTAGCGATGGTATTGGTGTTGGTGTTGGTGTTGGTGTTGGTGGTGGGGCTGGAGTGCTGTTGATGTTGATGTTGGTGTTGTTAGGGATCGTATTGGAGTTGGTGGTGGGGTTGGTGTTGGGGCTGGAGTGCTGTTGATGTTGATATTGGTGTTGTTAGCGATGGTATTGGAGTTGGTGTTGGAGTTGGTGTTGAGGCTGGAGTGCTGTTGATTTTGATATTGGTGTTGTTAGCGATGGTATTGGAGTTGGTGTTGGAGTTGTGGGTGGGGCTGGAGTGCTGTTGATGTTGATGTTGGTGTTGTTAGCGATGGTATTGGACTTGGCGTTGGTGTTGGTTGTGGGGCTGGAGTGCTGATGATGTTGATGTTGGTGTTGTTAGCGATGGTATTGGAGTTGGCGTTGGTGTTGGTGTTGGTGTTGGTGGTGCGGCTGGAGTGCTGTTGATGTTGATGTTGGTTTTGTTAGCGATGGTATTGGAGTTGGCGTTGATGTTGGTGTTGGTGGTGGGGTTGGAGTGCTGTTGATGTTGATGTTGGTGTTGTTAGCGATGGTATTGGAGTTGGCGTTGGTGTTGGTTGTGCGGCTGGAGTGCTGATGATGTTGATGTTGGTGTTGTTAGCGATGGTATTGGAGTTGGCGTTGATGTTGGTGTTGGTGGTGGGGTTGGAGTGCTGTTGATGTTGATGTTGGTTTTGTTAGCGATGGTATTGGAGTTGGTGTTGGTGGTGGGGCTGGAGTGCTGTTGATGTTGATGTTGGTGTTGTTAGCGATGGTATTGGAGTTGGGGTTGGAGTTGTGGGTGGGGCTGGAGTGCTGTTGATGTTGATATTGGTGTTGTTAGCGATGGTATTGGAGTTGGTGTTGGTGTAGGTGTTGGGGCTGGAGTGCTGTTGATGTTGATGTTGGTGTTGTTAGCGATGGTATTGGATTTGGCGTTGGTGTTGGTGGTGGGGCTGGAGTGCTGTTGATGTTGATGTTGGTGTTGTTAGCGATGGTATTGGAGTTGGGGTTGGTGTTGGTGGTGGGGCTGGAGTGCTGTTGATGTTGATGTTGGTGTTGTTAGCGATGGTATTGGAGTTGGGGTTGGCGTTGGTGGTGGGGCTGGAGTGCTGTTGATGTTGATGTTGGTGTTGTTAGCGATGGTATTGGAGTTGGTGTTGGTGTTGGTGGTGGGGCTGGAGTGCTGTTGATGTTGATGTTGGTGTTGTTAGCGATGGTATTGGAGTTGGCGTTGGTGTTGGTGGTGGGGCTGGAGTGCTGTTGATGTTGATGTTGGTGTTGTTAGCGATGATTTTGGTGTCGGCGTTGGTGTTGCTGGTGGGGCTGGAGTGCTGTTGATGTTGATGTTGGTGTTGTTAGCGATGGTATTGGAGTTGGCGTTGGTGTTGGTGTTGGTGGTGGGGCTGGAGTGCTGTTGATGTTGATGTTGGTGTTGTTAGCGATGGTATTGGAGTTGGTGTTGGTGTTGGTGTTGGTGGTGTGGCTGGAGTTCTGTTGATGTTGATGTTGGTGTTGTTAGCGATGGTATTGGAGTTGGCGATGGTGTTGGTGTTGGTGGTGGGGCTGGAGTGCTGTTGATGTTGATGTTGGTGTTGTTAGCGATGGGATTGGAGTTGGTGTTGGTGTTGGTGTTGGTGGTGTGGCTGGAGTTCTGTTGATGTTGATGTTGGTGTTGTTAGCGATGGTATTGGAGTTGGCGATGGTGTTGGTGTTGGTGGTGGGGCTGGAGTGCTGTTGATGTTGATGTTGGTGTCGTTAGCTATGGTATTGGAGTTGGTGTTGGTGGTGGGGCTGGAGTGCTGTTGATGTTGATGTTGGTGTTGTTAGCGATGGTATTGGAGTTGGTGTTGGTGTTGGTGGTGGGGCTGGAGTGCTGTTGATGTTGATGTTGGTGTTGTTAGCGATGGTATTGGAGTTGGGGTTGGTGTTGGTGGTAGGGCTGGAGTGCTGTTGATGTTGATGTTGGTGTTGTTAGTGATGGTATTGGAGTTGGTGTCGTATCGGTGGTGGTCGCGGTGCTGGAGCGCTGTTGATGTTGATGTTGGTGTTGCTAGCCATGGTATTGGAGTTGGTGTTGGTGTTGGTGGTGGGGCTGGAGTGCTGTTGATGTTGATGTTGGTGTTGTTAGCGATGGTATTGGAGTTGGCGTTGGTGTTGGTGTTGGTGGTGGGGTTGGAGTGCTGTTGATGTTAATGTTGGTGTTGTTAGCGATGGTATTGGAGTTGGCGTTGGTGTTGGTGGTGGGGCTGGAGTGCTGTTGATGTTGATGCTGGTGTTGTTAGTGATGGTATTGGAGTTGGCGTTGGTGTTGGTGGTGGGGCTGGAGTGTTGCTGATGTTGATGTTGGTGTTGTTAGGGATGGTATTGGAGTTGGCGTTGGTGTTGGTGGTGGCTCTGGAGTGCTGTTAATGTTGATGTTGGTGTTGTTAGCGATGGTATTGGAGTTGGGGTTGGTGTTGGTGGTGGGGCTGGAATGCTGTTTATGTTGATGTTGGTGTTGTTAGCGATGGTATTGGATTCGGCGTTGGTGTTGGTGTTGGTGGTTGGGTTGGAGTGCTGTTGATGTTAATGTTGGTGTTGTTAGCGATGGTATTGGATTTGGCGTTGGTGTTGGTGTTGGTGGTGGGGTTGGAGTGCTGTTGATGTTCATGTTGGTGTTGTTAGCGATGGTATGGGAGTTGGTGTTGGATTTGGTGTTCGGGCTGGAGTGCTGTTGATGCTGATGTTGGTGTTGTTAGCGATGGTATTGGTGTTGGTGTTGGTGTTGGTGTTGGTGGTGGGGTTGGAGTGCTGTTGATGTTGATGTTGGTGTTGTTAGGGATCGTATTGGAGTTGGCGTTGGTGTTGGTGTTGGGGCTGGAGTGCTGTTGATGTTGATATTGGTGTTGTTAGCGATGGTATTGGAGTTGGTGTTGGAGTTGGTGTTGAGGCTGGAGTGCTGTTGATTTTGATATTGGTGTTGTTAGCGATGGTATTGGAGTTGGTGTTGGAGTTGTGGGTGGGGCTGGAGTGCTGTTGATGTTGATGTTGGTGTTGTTAGCGATGGTATTGGACTTGGCGTTGGTGTTGGTTGTGGGGCTGGAGTGCTGATGATGTTGATGTTGGTGTTGTTAGCGATGGTATTGGAGTTGGCGTTGGTGTTGGTGTTGGTGTTGGTGGTGCGGCTGGAGTGCTGTTGATGTTGATGTTGGTTTTGTTAGCGATGGTATTGGAGTTGGCGTTGATGTTGGTGTTGGTGGTGGGGTTGGAGTGCTGTTGATGTTGATGTTGGTGTTGTTAGCGATGGTATTGGAGTTGGCGTTGGTGTTGGTTGTGCGGCTGGAGTGCTGATGATGTTGATGTTGGTGTTGTTAGCGATGGTATTGGAGTTGGCGTTGATGTTGGTGTTGGTGGTGGGGTTGGAGTGCTGTTGATGTTGATGTTGGTTTTGTTAGCGATGGTATTGGAGTTGGTGTTGGTGGTGGGGCTGGAGTGCTGTTGATGTTGATGTTGGTGTTGTTAGCGATGGTATTGGAGTTGGGGTTGGAGTTGTGGGTGGGGCTGGAGTGCTGTTGATGTTGATATTGGTGTTGTTAGCGATGGTATTGGAGTTGGTGTTGGTGTAGGTGTTGGGGCTGGAGTGCTGTTGATGTTGATGTTGGTGTTGTTAGCGATGGTATTGGATTTGGCGTTGGTGTTGGTGGTGGGGCTGGAGTGCTGTTGATGTTGATGTTGGTGTTGTTAGCGATGGTATTGGAGTTGGGGTTGGTGTTGGTGGTGGGGCTGGAGTGCTGTTGATGTTGATGTTGGTGTTGTTAGCGATGGTATTGGAGTTGGGGTTGGCGTTGGTGGTGGGGCTGGAGTGCTGTTGATGTTGATGTTGGTGTTGTTAGCGATGGTATTGGAGTTGGTGTTGGTGTTGGTGGTGGGGCTGGAGTGCTGTTGATGTTGATGTTGGTGTTGTTAGCGATGGTATTGGAGTTGGCGTTGGTGTTGGTGGTGGGGCTGGAGTGCTGTTGATGTTGATGTTGGTGTTGTTAGCGATGATTTTGGTGTCGGCGTTGGTGTTGCTGGTGGGGCTGGAGTGCTGTTGATGTTGATGTTGGTGTTGTTAGCGATGGTATTGGAGTTGGCGTTGGTGTTGGTGTTGGTGGTGGGGCTGGAGTGCTGTTGATGTTGATGTTGGTGTTGTTAGCGATGGTATTGGAGTTGGTGTTGGTGTTGGTGTTGGTGGTGTGGCTGGAGTTCTGTTGATGTTGATGTTGGTGTTGTTAGCGATGTTATTGGAGTTGGCGATGGTGTTGGTGTTGGTGGTGGGGCTGGAGTGCTGTTGATGTTGATGTTGGTGTTGTTAGCGATGGGATTGGAGTTGTCGTTTGTGTTAGTGTTTATGGTGGGGCTGGAGTGCTGTTGATGTTGATGTTGGTGTTGTTAGCGATGGTATTGGAGTTGGTGTTGGTGTTGGTGTTGGTGGTGTGGCTGGAGTTCTGTTGATGTTGATGTTGGTGTTGTTAGCGATGGTATTGGAGTTGGCGATGGTGTTGGTGTTGGTGGTGGGGCTGGAGTGCTGTTGATGTTGATGTTGGTGTCGTTAGCGATGGTATTGGAGTTGGTGTTGGTGGTGGGGCTGGAGTGCTGTTGATGTTGATGTTGGTGTTGTTAGCGATGGTATTGGAGTTGGTGTTGGTGGTGGGGCTGGAGTGCTGTTGATGTTGATGTTGGTGTTGTTAGCGATGGTATTGGAGTTGGGGTTGGTGTTGGTGGTAGGGCTGGAGTGCTGTTGATGTTGATGTTGGTGTTGTTAGTGATGGTATTGGAGTTGGTGTCGTATCGGTGGTGGTCGCGGTGCTGGAGCGCTGTTGATGTTGATGTTGGTGTTGCTAGCCATGGTATTGGAGTTGGTGTTGGTGTTGGTGGTGGGGCTGGAGTGCTGTTGATGTTGATGTTGGTGTTGTTAGCGATGGTATTGGAGTTGGCGTTGGTGTTGGTGTTGGTGGTGGGGTTGGAGTGCTGTTGATGTTAATGTTGGTGTTGTTAGCGATGGTATTGGAGTTGGCGTTGGTGTTGGTGGTGGGGCTGGAGTGCTGTTGATGTTGATGCTGGTGTTGTTAGTGATGGTATTGGAGTTGGCGTTGGTGTTGGTGGTGGGGCTGGAGTGTTGCTGATGTTGATGTTGGTGTTGTTAGGGATGGTATTGGAGTTGGCGTTGGTGTTGGTGGTGGCTCTGGAGTGCTGTTAATGTTGATGTTGGTGTTGTTAGCGATGGTATTGGAGTTGGGGTTGAGGTTGGTGGTGGGGCTGGAATGCTGTTTATGTTGATGTTGGTGTTGTTAGCGATGGTATTGGATTCGGCGTTGGTGTTGGTGTTGGTGGTTGGGTTGGAGTGCTGTTGATGTTAATGTTGGTGTTGTTAGCGATGGTATTGGATTTGGCGTTGGTGTTGGTGTTGGTGGTGGGGTTGGAGTGCTGTTGATGTTCATGT
Source organism: Eledone cirrhosa (assembly GCA_964016885.1). NCBI lineage: Eukaryota > Metazoa > Mollusca > Cephalopoda > Octopoda > Eledonidae > Eledone > Eledone cirrhosa. The sequence continues at coordinate 77,259,550 of OZ024740.1, forward strand.
TGGTGTTGTTAGCGATGGTATGGGAGTTGGTGTTGGATTTGGTGTTCGGGCTGGAGTGCTGTTGATGTTGATGTTGGTGTTGTTAGCGATGGTATTGGTGTTGGTGTTGGTGTTGGTGTTGGTGGTGGGGTTGGAGTGCTGTTGATGTTGATGTTGGTGTTGTTAGGGATCGTATTGGAGTTGGCGTTGGTGTTGGTGTTGGGGCTGGAGTGCTGTTGATGTTGATATTGGTGTTGTTAGCGATGGTATTGGAGTTGGTGTTGGAGTTGGTGTTGAGGCTGGAGTGCTGTTGATTTTGATATTGGTGTTGTTAGCGATGGTATTGGACTTGGCGTTGGTGTTGGTTGTGGGGCTGGAGTGCTGATGATGTTGATGTTGGTGTTGTTAGCGATGGTATTGGAGTTGGCGTTGGTGTTGGTGTTGGTGGTGCGGCTGGAGTGCTGTTGATGTTGATGTTGGTTTTGTTAGCGATGGTATTGGAGTTGGCGTTGATGTTGGTGTTGGTGGTGGGGTTGGAGTGCTGTTGATGTTGATGTTGGTGTTGTTAGCGATGGTATTGGAGTTGGCGTTGGTGTTGGTTGTGCGGCTGGAGTGCTGATGATGTTGATGTTGGTGTTGTTAGCGATGGTATTGGAGTTGGCGTTGATGTTGGTGTTGGTGGTGGGGTTGGAGTGCTGTTGATGTTGATGTTGGTTTTGTTAGCGATGGTATTGGAGTTGGTGTTGGTGGTGGGGCTGGAGTGCTGTTGATGTTGATGTTGGTGTTGTTAGCGATGGTATTGGAGTTGGGGTTGGAGTTGTGGGTGGGGCTGGAGTGCTGTTGATGTTGATATTGGTGTTGTTAGCGATGGTATTGGAGTTGGTGTTGGAGTTGGTGTTGAGGCTGGAGTGCTGTTGATTTTGATATTGGTGTTGTTAGCGATGGTATTGGAGTTGGTGTTGGAGTTGTGGGTGGGGCTGGAGTGCTGTTGATGTTGATGTTGGTGTTGTTAGCGATGGTATTGGACTTGGCGTTGGTGTTGGTTGTGGGGCTGGAGTGCTGATGATGTTGATGTTGGTGTTGTTAGCGATGGTATTGGAGTTGGCGTTGGTGTTGGTGTTGGTGTTGGTGGTGCGGCTGGAGTGCTGTTGATGTTGATGTTGGTTTTGTTAGCGATGGTATTGGAGTTGGCGTTGATGTTGGTGTTGGTGGTGGGGTTGGAGTGCTGTTGATGTTGATGTTGGTGTTGTTAGCGATGGTATTGGAGTTGGCGTTGGTGTTGGTTGTGCGGCTGGAGTGCTGATGATGTTGATGTTGGTGTTGTTAGCGATGGTATTGGAGTTGGCGTTGATGTTGGTGTTGGTGGTGGGGTTGGAGTGCTGTTGATGTTGATGTTGGTTTTGTTAGCGATGGTATTGGAGTTGGTGTTGGTGGTGGGGCTGGAGTGCTGTTGATGTTGATGTTGGTGTTGTTAGCGATGGTATTGGAGTTGGGGTTGGAGTTGTGGGTGGGGCTGGAGTGCTGTTGATGTTGATATTGGTGTTGTTAGCGATGGTATTGGAGTTGGTGTTGGTGTAGGTGTTGGGGCTGGAGTGCTGTTGATGTTGATGTTGGTGTTGTTAGCGATGGTATTGGATTTGGCGTTGGTGTTGGTGGTGGGGCTGGAGTGCTGTTGATGTTGATGTTGGTGTTGTTAGCGATGGTATTGGAGTTGGGGTTGGTGTTGGTGGTGGGGCTGGAGTGCTGTTGATGTTGATGTTGGTGTTGTTAGCGATGGTATTGGAGTTGGGGTTGGCGTTGGTGGTGGGGCTGGAGTGCTGTTGATGTTGATGTTGGTGTTGTTAGCGATGGTATTGGAGTTGGTGTTGGTGTTGGTGGTGGGGCTGGAGTGCTGTTGATGTTGATGTTGGTGTTGTTAGCGATGGTATTGGAGTTGGCGTTGGTGTTGGTGGTGGGGCTGGAGTGCTGTTGATGTTGATGTTGGTGTTGTTAGCGATGATTTTGGTGTCGGCGTTGGTGTTGCTGGTGGGGCTGGAGTGCTGTTGATGTTGATGTTGGTGTTGTTAGCGATGGTATTGGAGTTGGCGTTGGTGTTGGTGTTGGTGGTGGGGCTGGAGTGCTGTTGATGTTGATGTTGGTGTTGTTAGCGATGGTATTGGAGTTGGTGTTGGTGTTGGTGTTGGTGGTGTGGCTGGAGTTCTGTTGATGTTGATGTTGGTGTTGTTAGCGATGTTATTGGAGTTGGCGATGGTGTTGGTGTTGGTGGTGGGGCTGGAGTGCTGTTGATGTTGATGTTGGTGTTGTTAGCGATGGGATTGGAGTTGTCGTTTGTGTTAGTGTTTATGGTGGGGCTGGAGTGCTGTTGATGTTGATGTTGGTGTTGTTAGCGATGGTATTGGAGTTGGTGTTGGTGTTGGTGTTGGTGGTGTGGCTGGAGTTCTGTTGATGTTGATGTTGGTGTTGTTAGCGATGGTATTGGAGTTGGCGATGGTGTTGGTGTTGGTGGTGGGGCTGGAGTGCTGTTGATGTTGATGTTGGTGTCGTTAGCGATGGTATTGGAGTTGGTGTTGGTGGTGGGGCTGGAGTGCTGTTGATGTTGATGTTGGTGTTGTTAGCGATGGTATTGGAGTTGGTGTTGGTGGTGGGGCTGGAGTGCTGTTGATGTTGATGTTGGTGTTGTTAGCGATGGTATTGGAGTTGGGGTTGGTGTTGGTGGTAGGGCTGGAGTGCTGTTGATGTTGATGTTGGTGTTGTTAGTGATGGTATTGGAGTTGGTGTCGTATCGGTGGTGGTCGCGGTGCTGGAGCGCTGTTGATGTTGATGTTGGTGTTGCTAGCCATGGTATTGGAGTTGGTGTTGGTGTTGGTGGTGGGGCTGGAGTGCTGTTGATGTTGATGTTGGTGTTGTTAGCGATGGTATTGGAGTTGGCGTTGGTGTTGGTGTTGGTGGTGGGGTTGGAGTGCTGTTGATGTTAATGTTGGTGTTGTTAGCGATGGTATTGGAGTTGGCGTTGGTGTTGGTGGTGGGGCTGGAGTGCTGTTGATGTTGATGCTGGTGTTGTTAGTGATGGTATTGGAGTTGGCGTTGGTGTTGGTGGTGGGGCTGGAGTGTTGCTGATGTTGATGTTGGTGTTGTTAGGGATGGTATTGGAGTTGGCGTTGGTGTTGGTGGTGGCTCTGGAGTGCTGTTAATGTTGATGTTGGTGTTGTTAGCGATGGTATTGGAGTTGGGGTTGAGGTTGGTGGTGGGGCTGGAATGCTGTTTATGTTGATGTTGGTGTTGTTAGCGATGGTATTGGATTCGGCGTTGGTGTTGGTGTTGGTGGTTGGGTTGGAGTGCTGTTGATGTTAATGTTGGTGTTGTTAGCGATGGTATTGGATTTGGCGTTGGTGTTGGTGTTGGTGGTGGGGTTGGAGTGCTGTTGATGTTCATGTTGGTGTTGTTAGCGATGGTATGGGAGTTGGTGTTGGATTTGGTGTTCGGGCTGGAGTGCTGTTGATGTTGATGTTGGTGTTGTTAGCGATGGTATTGGTGTTGGTGTTGGTGTTGGTGTTGGTGGTGGGGTTGGAGTGCTGTTGATGTTGATGTTGGTGTTGTTAGGGATCGTATTGGAGTTGGCGTTGGTGTTGGTGTTGGGGCTGGAGTGCTGTTGATGTTGATATTGGTGTTGTTAGCGATGGTATTGGAGTTGGTGTTGGAGTTGGTGTTGAGGCTGGAGTGCTGTTGATTTTGATATTGGTGTTGTTAGCGATGGTATTGGACTTGGCGTTGGTGTTGGTTGTGGGGCTGGAGTGCTGATGATGTTGATGTTGGTGTTGTTAGCGATGGTATTGGAGTTGGCGTTGGTGTTGGTGTTGGTGGTGCGGCTGGAGTGCTGTTGATGTTGATGTTGGTTTTGTTAGCGATGGTATTGGAGTTGGCGTTGATGTTGGTGTTGGTGGTGGGGTTGGAGTGCTGTTGATGTTGATGTTGGTGTTGTTAGCGATGGTATTGGAGTTGGCGTTGGTGTTGGTTGTGCGGCTGGAGTGCTGATGATGTTGATGTTGGTGTTGTTAGCGATGGTATTGGAGTTGGCGTTGATGTTGGTGTTGGTGGTGGGGTTGGAGTGCTGTTGATGTTGATGTTGGTTTTGTTAGCGATGGTATTGGAGTTGGTGTTGGTGGTGGGGCTGGAGTGCTGTTGATGTTGATGTTGGTGTTGTTAGCGATGGTATTGGAGTTGGGGTTGGAGTTGTGGGTGGGGCTGGAGTGCTGTTGATGTTGATATTGGTGTTGTTAGCGATGGTATTGGAGTTGGTGTTGGTGTAGGTGTTGGGGCTGGAGTGCTGTTGATGTTGATGTTGGTGTTGTTAGCGATGGTATTGGATTTGGCGTTGGTGTTGGTGGTGGGGCTGGAGTGCTGTTGATGTTGATGTTGGTGTTGTTAGCGATGGTATTGGAGTTGGGGTTGGTGTTGGTGGTGGGGCTGGAGTGCTGTTGATGTTGATGTTGGTGTTGTTAGCGATGGTATTGGAGTTGGGGTTGGCGTTGGTGGTGGGGCTGGAGTGCTGTTGATGTTGATGTTGGTGTTGTTAGCGATGGTATTGGAGTTGGTGTTGGTGTTGGTGGTGGGGCTGGAGTGCTGTTGATGTTGATGTTGGTGTTGTTAGCGATGGTATTGGAGTTGGCGTTGGTGTTGGTGGTGGGGCTGGAGTGCTGTTGATGTTGATGTTGGTGTTGTTAGCGATGATTTTGGTGTCGGCGTTGGTGTTGCTGGTGGGGCTGGAGTGCTGTTGATGTTGATGTTGGTGTTGTTAGCGATGGTATTGGAGTTGGCGTTGGTGTTGGTGTTGGTGGTGGGGCTGGAGTGCTGTTGATGTTGATGTTGGTGTTGTTAGCGATGGTATTGGTGTTGGTGTTGGTGTTGGTGTTGGTGGTGTGGCTGGAGTTCTGTTGATGTTGATGTTGGTGTTGTTAGCGATGGTATTGGAGTTGGCGATGGTGTTGGTGTTGGTGGTGGGGCTGGAGTGCTGTTGATGTTGATGTTGGTGTTGTTAGCGATGGGATTGGAGTTGTCGTTTGTGTTAGTGTTTATGGTGGGGCTGGAGTGCTGTTGATGTTGATGTTGGTGTTGTTAGCGATGTTATTGGAGTTGGTGTTGGTGTTGGTGTTGGTGGTGTGGCTGGAGTTCTGTTGATGTTGATGTTGGTGTTGTTAGCGATGGTATTGGAGTTGGCGATGGTGTTGGTGTTGGTGGTGGGGCTGGAGTGCTGTTGATGTTGATGTTGGTGTCGTTAGCGATGGTATTGGAGTTGGTGTTGGTGGTGGGGCTGGAGTGCTGTTGATGTTGATGTTGGTGTTGTTAGCGATGGTATTGGAGTTGGTGTTGGTGTTGGTGGTGGGACTGGAGTGCTGTTGATGTTGATGTTGGTGTTGTTAGCGATGGTATTGGAGTTGGGGTTGGTGTTGGTGGTAGGGCTGGAGTGCTGTTGATGTTGATGTTGGTGTTGTTAGCGATGGTATTGGAGTTTTCGTTGGTGTTGGTGTTGGGACTGGAGTGCTGTTGATGTTGATGTTGGTGTTGTTAGCGATGGTATGGGAGTTGGTGTTGGTTTTGGTGTTGGGGCTGGAGTGTTGTTGATGTTGATGTTGTTGTTGTTAGCGATGGTATTGGAGTTTTCGTTGGTGTTGGTGTTGGGGCTGGAGTGCTGTTGATGTTGATGTTGGTGTTGTTAGCGATGGTATTGGAGTTGGCGTTGGTGGTGGTGTTGGTGGTGGGGTTGGAGTGCTGTTGATGTTGATGTTGGTGTTGTTAGAGATGGTATGGGAGTTGGTGTTGGTTTTGGTGTTGGGGCTGGAGTGTTGTTGATGTTGATGTTGTTGTTGTTAGCGATGGTATTGGAGTTTTCGTTGGTGTTGGTGTTGGGGCTGGAGTGCTGTTGATGTTGATGTTGGTGTTGTTAGCGATGGTATTGGAGTTGGCGTTGGTGTTGGTGTTGGTGGTGGGGTTGGAGTGCTGTTGATGTTAATGTTGGTGTTGTTAGCGATGGTATAGGAGTTGGTATTGGTGGTGGGGTTGGAGTGCTGTTGATGTTGATGTTGGTGTTGTTAGCGATGGTATGGGAGTTGGTGTTGGAGTTGGTGGTGGGGCTGGAGTGCTGTTGATGTTGATGTTGGTGTTGTTAGCGATGGTATTGGAGTTGGTGTTGGTGTTGTGGGTGGGGCTGGAGTGCTGTTGATGTTGATATTGGTGTTGTTAGCGATGGTATTGGAGTTGGCATTGGTTTTGGTGGTGGGGCTGGAGTGCTGTTGATGTTGATGTTGGCGTTGTTAGCGATGGTATTGGAGTTGGCGTTGGTGTTGGTGTTGGTGGTGGGGTTGGAGTGCTGTTGATGTTGATGTTGGAGTTGTTAGCGATGGTATTGGAGCTGGCGTTGGTGTTGGTGGTGGGGCTGGAGTGCTGTTGATGTTGATGTTGGTGTTGTTAGCGATGGTATTGGAGTTGTCGTTGGTGTTAGTGTTTATGGTGGGGCTGGAGTGCTGTTGATGTTGATGTTGGTGTTGTTAGCGATGGTATTGGAGTTGGCATTGGTGTTGGTGGTGGGGCTGGAGTGCTGTTGATGTTGATGTTGGTGTTGTTAGCGATGGTATTGGAGTTGGCATTGGTGTTGGTGTTGGTGGTGGGGTTGGAGTGCTGTTGATGTTGATGTTGGTGTTGTTAGCGATGGTATTGGAGTTGGGGTTGGTGTTGGTGTTGGTGGTGGGGTTGGAGTGCTGTTGATGTTGATGTTGGTGTTGTTAGCGATGGTATTGGAGTTGGGGTTGGTGTTGGTGGTGGGGTTGGAGTGCTCTTGATGTTCATGTTGGTGTTGTCAGCGATGGTATTGGAGTTGGTGTTGGTGTTGGTGGTGGGGCTGGAGTGCTGTTGATGTTGATGTTTGTGTTGTTAGCGATGGTATTGGTGTTGGTGTTGGTGTTGGTGGTGGGGCTGGAGTGCTGTTGATGTTGATGTTGGTGTTGTTAGCGATGGTATTGGTGTTGGTGTTGGTGGTGGGGCTGGAGTACTGTTGATGTTGTTGTTGGTGTTGTTAGCGATGGTATTGGAGTTGGCGTTGGTGTTGGTGTTGGTGGTGGGGTTGGAGTGCTGTTGATGTTGATGTTGGAGTTGTTAGCGATGGTATTGGAGCTGGCGTTGGTGTTGGTTGTGGGGTTGGAGTGCTGTTGATGTTGATGTTGGAGTTGTCAGCGATGGTATTGGAGTTGGTGTTGGTGTTCGTGGTGGGGCTGGAATGCTGTTTATGTTGATGTTGGTGTTGTTAGCGATGGTACTGGAGTTGGCATTGGTGTTGGTGGTGGGGCTGGAGTGTTGTTGATGTTGATGTTGATGTTGTTAGCGATGGTATGGATGTAGGCGTTGGTGTTGGTGGTGGGGCTGGAGTGCTGTTGATGTTGATGTTTGTGTTGTTAGCGATGGTATTGGTGTTGGTGTTGGTGTTGGTGATGGCGCTGGAGTGCTGTTGATGTTGATGTTGGTGTTGTTAGCGATGGTATGGGAGTTGGTTTTGGTTTTGGTGTTGGTGGTGGGGTTGGAGTGCTGTTGATGTTGATGTTGGTGTTCTTAGCGATGGTATTGGAGTTGGTGTTGGTGTTGGTGATGGGATGGAGTGCTGTTGATGTTGATGTTGGTGTTGTTAGCGACGGTATGGGAGTTGGTGTTGGTGTTGGGGCTGGAGTGCTGTTGATATTGATGTTGGTGTTGTTAGCGATGGTATTGGAGTTGGAGTTGGTGTTGGTGTTGGTGGTGGGGTTGCAGTGCTGTTGATGTTGATGTTGGTGTTGTTAGCGATGGTTTTGGAGTAGGCGTTGGTGTTGGTGTTGGTGGTGGGGTTGGAGTGCTGTTGATGTTGATGTTGGTGTTGTTAGCGATGGTATTGGAGTTGGCGTTGGTGTTGGTGTTGGGGCTTGAGTGCTGTTGATGTTGATATTGGTGTTGTTAGCGATGGTATTGGAGTTGGCGTTGGTGTTGGTGTTGGTGGTGGGGTTGGAGTGCTGTTGATGTTGATGTTGGTGTTGTTAGAGATGGTATTGGAGTTGGGGTTGGTGTTGGTGTTGGTGGTGGGGTTGGAGTGCTGTTGATGTTGATGTTGGTGTTGTTAGCGATGGTATTGGAGTTGGCGTTGGTGTTGGTGTTGGGGCTTGAGTGCTGTTGATGTTGATATTGGTGTTGTTAGCGATGGTATTGGAGTTGGCGTTGGTGTTGGTGTTGGTGGTGGGGTTGGAGTGTTGTTGATATTGATGTTGGTGTTGTTAGCGATGGTATTGGAGTTTGTGTTGGTGTTGGTGGTGGGGCTGGAGTAGTGTTGATGTTGATATTGGTGTTGTTAGCGATGGTATTGGAGTTGGCGTTGGTGTTGGTGGTGGGGCTGGAGTAGTGTTGATGTTGATGTTGGTGTTGTTAGCGATGGTTTTGGAGTTGGCGTTGGTGTTGGTGTTGGGGCTGGAGTGCTGTTGATGTTGATGTTGGTGTTGTTAGCGATGGTATTGGAGTTGGTGTTGGTGTTGGTGGTGGGGCTGGAGTGCTGTTGATGTTGATGTTGGTGTTGTTAGCGATGGTATTGGAGTTGGTGTTGATGTTGGTGGTGGGGCTGGAGTGTTGCTGATATTGATGTTGGTGTTGTTAGCGATGGTATAGGAGTTTGCGTTGGTGTTGGGGCTGGAGTGCTGTTGATGTTGATGTTGGTGTTGTTAGCGATGGTATTGGAGTTGGCGTTGGTGTTGGTGGTGGGGCTGGAGTGTTGCTGATGTTGATGTTGGTGTTGTTAGCGATGGTATTGGTGTTGGCGTTGGTGTTGGTGGTGGGGCTGGAGTGCTGTTGATGTCGATGTTGGTGTTGTTAGCGATGGTATTGGAGTTGGTGTTGGTGGTGGGGATGGAGTGCTGTCGATGTTGATGTTGGTGTTGTTAGCGATGGTGTTGGAGTTGGTGTTGGTGTTGGTGGTGAGGCTGGAGTGCTGTTGATATTGATGTTGGTGTTGTTAGCGATGGTATTGGAGTTGGCGTTGGTGTTGGTGGTGGGGCTGGAGTGTTGTTGATGTTGATTTTGGTGTTGTTAGCGATGGTATTGGAGTTGGCGTTGGTGTTGGTGGTGGGGCGGGAGTGCTGTGATGTTGGTGTTGTTAGCGATGGTATTGGAGTTGGCGTTGGTGTTGGTGTTGGTGGTGGGGTTGGAGTGCTGTGATGTTGATGTTGGTGTTGTTAGCGATGGTATTGGAGTTGGCGTTGGTGTTGGTGGTGGGGCTGGAGAACTGTGATGTTGATGTTGGTGTTGTTAGCGATGGTATTGGAGTTGGCGTTGGTGTTGGTGGTGGGGCGGGAGTGCTGTGATGTTGATGTTGGTGTTGTTAGCGATGGTATTGTAGTTGACGTTGGTGTTGGTGTTGGTGGTGGGGCTGGAGTGCTGTTGATGTTGATGTTGGTGTTGTTAGCGATGGTATGGGAGTTGGCGTTGGTGTTGGTGGTGGGGCTAGAGTGTTGCTGACGTTGATGTTGGTGTTGTTAGCGATGGTATTGGAGTTGGCTTTGGCGTTGGTGTTGGTGTTGGTGGTGGGGCTGGAGTGCTGTTGATGTTGATTTTGGTGTTGTTAGCGATGGTATGGGAGTTGGCGTTGGTGTTGGTGGTGGGGCTAGAGTGTTGCTGACGTTGATGTTGGTGTTGTTAGCGATGGTATTGGAGTTGGTGTTGGTGTTGGTGGTGGGGCTGGAGTGCTGTTGATGTTGATGTTGGTGTTGTTAGCGATGGTGTTGCTGTTGGTGTTGGTGGTGGGGCTGGAGTGCTGTTGATGTTGATGTTGGTGTTGTTAGCGATGGTATTGGAATTGGCGTTGATGTTGGTGGTGGGGCTGGAGTGCTGTTGATGTTGATTTTGGTGTTGTTAGCGATGGTATTGGAGGTGGAGTTGGTGTTGGTGGTGGGGCTGGAGTGCTGTTGATGTTGATTTTGGTGTTGTTAGCGATGGTATTGGAGTTGGCGTTGGTGTTGGTGGTGGGGCTGGTGTGCTGTTGATGTTGATGTTGGTGTTGTTAGCGATGGTATTGGAGTTGGCGTTGGTGTTGGTGGTGGGGCTGGAGTGCTGTTGATGTTGATGTTGGTGTTGTTAGCGATGGTATTGGAGTTGGCGTTGGTGTTGGTGGTGGGGCTGGTGTGCTGTTGATGTTGATGTTGGTGTTGTTAGCGATGGTATTGGAGTTGGCGTTGGTGTTGGTGGTGGGGCTGGAGTGCTGTTGATGTTGATGTTGGTGTTGTTAGCGATGGTATTGGAGTTGGCGTTGGTGTTGGTGGTGCGGCTGGAGTGCTGTTGATATTGATGTTGGTGTTGTTAGCGATGGTATTGGAGTTGGCGTTGGTGTTGGGGCTGGAGTGCTGTTGATGTTGATGTTGGTGTTGTTAGCGATGGTATTGGAGTTGGCGTTGGTGTTGGTGGTGGGGCGGGAGTGTTGTTGATGTTGATGTTGGTGTTGTTAGCGATGGTATTGGTGTTGGCGTTGGTGTTGGGGCTGGAGTGCTGTTGATGTTGATGTTGGTGTTGTTAGCGATGGTATTGGAGTTGGCGTTGGTGTTGGTGGTGGGGCTGGAGTGTTGCTGATGTTGATGTTGGTGTTGTTAGCGATGGTATTGGTGTTGGCGTTGGTGTTGGGGCTGGAGTGCTGTTGATGTTGATGTTGGTGTTGTTAGCGAAGGTATTGGAGTTGGCGTTGGTGTTGGTCGTGGGGCTGGAGTGTTGCTGATGTTGATGTTGGTGTTGTTAGCGATGGTATTGGTGTTGGCGTTGGTGTTGGTGGTGGGGCTGGAGTGCTGTTGATGTCGATGTTGGTGTTGTTAGCGATGGTATTGGAGTTGGTGTTGGTGGTGGGGATGGAGTGCTGTCGATGTTGATGTTGGTGTTGTTAGCGATGGTATTGGAGGTGGCGTTGGTGTTGGTGGTGGGGCTGGAGTGTTGCTGATGTTGATGTTGGTGTTGTTAGCGATGGTATTGGTGTTGGCGTTGGTGTTGGTGGTGGGGCTGGAGTGCTGTTGATGTCGATGTTGGTGTTGTTAGCGATGGTATTGGAGTTGGTGTTGGTGGTGGGGCTGGAGTGCTGTTGATGTCGATGTTGGTGTTGTTAGCGATGGTATTGGAGTTGGTGTCGTATTGGTGGTGGTCGCGGTGCTGGAGCGCTGTTGATGTTGATGTTGGTGTAGTTAGCCATGGTATTGAAGTTGGCGTTGGTGTTGGTGGTGGGGCTGGAGTGCTGTTGATGTTGATGTTGGTGTTGTTAGCGATGGTGTTGGAGTTGGTGTTGGTGTTGGTAGTGGGGCGGGAGTGCTGTGATGTTGATGTTGGTGTTGTTAGCGATGGTATTGTAGTTGACGTTGGTGTTGGTGTTGGTGGTGGGGCGGGAGTGCTGTGATGTTGGTGTTGTTAGCGATGGTATTGGAGTTGGCGTTGGTGTTGGTGGTGGGGCGGGAGTGCTGTGATGTTGATGTTGGTGTTGTTAGCGATGGTATTGTAGTTGACGTTGGTGTTGGTGGTGGGGCGGGAGTGCTGTGATGTTGATGTTGGTGTTGTTAGCGATGGTATTGTAGTTGACGTTGGTGTTGGTGTTGGTGGTGGGGCGGGAGTGCTGTGATGTTGGTGTTGTTAGCGATGGTATTGGAGTTGGTGTTGGTGGTGGGGCTGGAGTGCTGTTGATGTTGATGTTGGTGTTGTTAGCGATGATATTGGAGTTGGCTTTGGTGGTGGGGCTGGAGTGCTGTTGATGTTGATGTTGGTGTTGTTAGCGATGGTATTGGATGTGGCGTTGGTGTTGGTGGTGGGGCTGGAGTGCTGTTGATGTTGATTTTGGTGTTGTTAGCGATGGTATTGGAGGTGGCGTTGGTGTTGGTGGTGGGGCTGGAGGGCTGTTGATGTTGATGTTGGTGTTGTTAGCGATGGTATTGGAGGTGGAGTTGGTGTTGGTGGTGGGGCTGGAGTGCTGTTGATGTTGATTTTGGTGTTGTTAGCGATGGTATTGGAGGTGGCGTTGGTGTTGGTGGTGGGGCTGGAATGCTGTTTATGTTGATGTTGGTGTTGTTAGCGATGGTATTGGAGTTGGCGTTGGTGTTGGTGGTGGGGCTGGAGTGCTGTTGATGTTGATGTTGGTGTTGTTAGCGATGGTATTGGAGTTGGCGTTGGTGTTGGTGGTGCGGCTGGAGTGCTGTTGATGTTGATGTTGGTGTTGTTAGAGATGGTATTGGAGTTGGTGTTGGTGTTGGTGGTGGGGCTGGAGTGCTGTTGATGTTGATGTTGGTGTTGTTAGCGATGGTATTGGAGTTGGCGTTGATGTTGGTGGTGGGGCTGGAGTGCTGTTGATGTTGATGTTGGTGTTGTTAGCGATGGTATTGGAGTTGGCGTTGGTGTTGGTGGTGCGGCTGGAGTGCTGTTGATGTTGATGTTGGTGTCGTTAGCGATGGTATTGGAGTTGGCGTTGATGTTGGTGGTGGGGCTGGAGTGCTGTTGATGTTGATGTTGGTGTTGTTAGCGATGGTATTGAAGGTGGCGTTGGTGTTGGTGGTGGGGCTGGAGTGCTGTTGATGTTGGTGTTGGTGTTGTTAGCGATGGTATTGGAGTTGGTGTCGTATTGGTGGTGGTCGCGGTGCTGGAGCGCTGTTGATGTTGATGTTGGTGTTGTTAGCGATGGTGTTGGAGTTGGCGTTGGTGTTGGTGTTGGTGGTGGGGCTGGAGTGCTGTTGATGTTGATGTTGGTGTTGTTAGCGATGGTATTGGAGTTGGTGTTGGTGGTGGGGCTGGAGTGCTGTTGATGTTGATGTTGGTGTTGTTAGCGATGATATTGGAGTTGGCTTTGGCGTTGGTGTTGGTGGTGGGGCTGGAGTGCTGTTGATGTTGATGTTGGTGTTGTTAGCGATGGTATTGGAGGTGGCGTTGGTGTTGGTGGTGGGGCTGGAGTGCTGTTGATGTTGATTTTGGTGTTGTTAGCGATGGTATTGGAATTGGCGTTGATGTTGGTGGTGGGGCTGGAGTGCTGTTGATGTTGATTTTGGTGTTGTTAGCGATGGTATTGGAGTTGGCGTTGGTGTTGGTGGTGGGGCTGGTGTGCTGTTGATGTTGATGTTGGTGTTGTTAGCGATGGTATTGGAGTTGGCGTTGGTGTTGGTGGTGGGGCTGGAGTGCTGTTGATGTTGATGTTGGTGTTGTTAGCGATGGTATTGGAGTTGGTGTTGGTGGTGGGGCTGGAGTGCTGTTGATGTTGATGTTGGTGTTGTTAGCGATGGTATTGGAGGTGGCGTTGGTGTTAGTGGTGGGGCTGGAGTGCTGTTGATGTTGATGTTGGTGTTGTTAGCGATGGTATTGGAGGTGGCGTTGGTGTTTGTGGTGGGGCTGGAGTGCTGTTGATGTTGATTTTGGTGTTGTTAGCGATGGTATTGGAATTGGCGTTGATGTTGGTGGTGGGGCTGGAGTGCTGTTGATGTTGATTTTGGTGTTGTTAGCGATGGTATTGGAGTTGGCGTTGGTGTTGGTGGTGGGGCTGGTGTGCTGTTGATGTTGATGTTGGTGTTGTTAGCGATGGTATTGGAGTTGGCGTTGGTGTTGGTGGTGGGGCTGGAGTGCTGTTGATGTTGATGTTGGTGTTGTTAGCGATGGTATTGGAGTTGGCGTTGGTGTTGGTGGTGGTGCTGGAGTGCTGTTGATGTTGGTGTTGTTAGCGATGGTATTGGAGTTGGCGTTGGTGTTGGTGGTGGGGCTGGAGTGCTGTTGATGTTGATGTTGGTGTTGTTAGCGATGGTATTGGAGGTGGCGTTGGTGTTGGTGGTGGGGCTGGAGTGCTGTTGATGTTGACTTTGGTGTTGTTAGCGATGGTATTGGAGTTGGCGTTGATGTTGGTGGTGGGGCTGGAGTGCTGTTGATGTTGATGTTGGTGTTGTTAGCGATGGTATTGGAGTTGGCGTTGATGTTGGTGGTGGGGCTGGAGTGCTGTTGATGTTGGTGTTGGTGTTGTTAGCGATGGTATTGGAGTTGGCGTTGGTGTTGGTGGTGGGGCTGGAGTGCTGTTGATGTTGATTTTGGTGTTGTTAGCGATGGTATTGGAGGTGTAGTTGGTGTTGGTGGTGGGGCTGGAGTGCTGTTGATGTTGATTTTGGTGTTGTTAGCGATGGTATTGGAGTTGGCGTTGATGTTGGTGGTGGGGCTGGAGTGCTGTTGATGTCGATGTTGGTGTTGTTAGCTATGGTATTGGAGTTGGCGTTGGTGTTGGTGGTGGGGCTGGAGTGCTGTTGATGTCGATGTTGGTGTTGTTAGCAATGGTATTGGAGTTGGCGTTGGTGTTGGTGGTGGGGCTGTAGTGCTGTTGATGTTGATTTTGGTGTTGTTAGCGATGGTATTGGAGTTGGCGTTGGTGTTGGTGTTGGTGGTGAGGCTGGAGTGCTGTTGATGTTGATGTTGGTGTTGTTAGCGATGGTATTGGAGGTGGCGTTGGTGTTGGTGTTGGTGGTGGGGCTGGAGTGCTGTTGATGTTGAAGTTGGTGTTGTTAGCGATGGTATTGGAGGTGGCGTTGGTGTTGGTGGTGGGGCTGGAGTGCTGTTGATGTTGATGTTGGTGTTGTTAGCGATGGTATTGGAGGTGGCGTTGGTGTTGGTGGTGGGCCTGGAGTGCTGTTGATGTTGATGTTGGTGTTGTTAGCGATGGTATGGGAGTTGGCGTTGGTGTTGGTGGTGGGGCTAGAGTGTTGCTGACGTTGATGTTGGTGTTGTTAGCGATGGTATTGGAGTTGGCTTTGGCGTTGGTGTTGGTGTTGGTGGTGGGGCTGGAGTGCTGTTGATGTTGATTTTGGTGTTGTTAGCGATGGTATGGGAGTTGGCGTTGGTGTTGGTGGTGGGGCTAGAGTGTTGCTGACGTTGATGTTGGTGTTGTTAGCGATGGTATTGGAGTTGGTGTTGGTGTTGGTGGTGGGGCTGGAGTGCTGTTGATGTTGATGTTGGTGTTGTTAGCGATGGTTTTGCTGTTGGTGTTGGTGGTGGGGCTGGAGTGCTGTTGATGTTGATGTTGGTGTTGTTAGCGATGGTATTGGAATTGGCGTTGATGTTGGTGGTGGGGCTGGAGTGCTGTTGATGTTGATTTTGGTGTTGTTAGCGATGGTATTGGAGGTGGAGTTGGTGTTGGTGGTGGGGCTGGAGTGCTGTTGATGTTGATTTTGGTGTTGTTAGCGATGGTATTGGAGTTGGCGTTGGTGTTGGTGGTGGGGCTGGTGTGCTGTTGATGTTGATGTTGGTGTTGTTAGCGATGGTATTGGAGTTGGCGTTGGTGTTGGTGGTGGGGCGGGAGTGTTGTTGATGTTGATGTTGGTGTTGTTAGCGATGGTATTGGTGTTGGCGTTGGTGTTGGGGCTGGAGTGCTGTTGATGTTGATGTTGGTGTTGTTAGCGATGGTATTGGAGTTGGCGTTGGTGTTGGTGGTGGGGCTGGAGTGTTGCTGATGTTGATGTTGGTGTTGTTAGCGATGGTATTGGTGTTGGCGTTGGTGTTGGGGCTGGAGTGCTGTTGATGTTGATGTTGGTGTTGTTAGCGAAGGTATTGGAGTTGGCGTTGGTGTTGGTGGTGGGGCTGGAGTGTTGCTGATGTTGATGTTGGTGTTGTTAGCGATGGTATTGGTGTTGGCGTTGGTGTTGGTGGTGGGGCGGGAGTGCTGTGATGTTGGTGTTGTTAGCGATGGTATTGGAGTTGGCGTTGGTGTTGGTGGTGGGGCGGGAGTGCTGTGATGTTGATGTTGGTGTTGTTAGCGATGGTATTGTAGTTGACGTTGGTGTTGGTGGTGGGGCTGGAGTGCTGTTGATGTTGATGTTGGTGTTGTTAGCGATGATATTGGAGTTGGCTTTGGTGGTGGAGCTGGAGTGCTGTTGATGTTGATGTTGGTGTTGTTAGCGATGGTATTGGATGTGGCGTTGGTGTTGGTGGTGGGGCTGGAGTGCTGTTGATGTTGATATTGGTGTTGTTAGCGATGGTATTGGAGGTGGAGTTGGTGTTGGTGGTGGGGCTGGAGTGCTGTTGATGTTGATTTTGGTGTTGTTAGCGATGGTATTGGAGGTGGCGTTGGTGTTGGTGGTGGGGCTGGAATGCTGTTTATGTTGATGTTGGTGTTGTTAGCGATGGTATTAGAGTTGGCGTTGGTGTTGGTGGTGGGGCTGGAGTGCTGTTGATGTTGATGTTGGTGTTGTTAGCGATGGTATTGGAGTTGGCGTTGGTGTTGGTGGTGCGGCTGGAGTGCTGTTGATGTTGATGTTGGTGTTGTTAGAGATGGTATTGGAGTTGGTGTTGGTGTTGGTGGTGGGGCTGGAGTGCTGTTGATGTTGATGTTGGTGTTGTTAGCGATGGTATTGGAGTTGGCGTTGATGTTGGTGGTGGGGCTGGAGTGCTGTTGATGTTGATGTTGGTGTTGTTAGCGATGGTATTGGAGTTGGCGTTGGTGTTGGTGGTGCGGCTGGAGTGCTGTTGATGTTGATGTTGGTGTTGTTAGCGATGGTATTGGAGTTGGCGTTGATGTTGGTGGTGGGGCTGGAGTGCTGTTGATGTTGATGTTGGTGTTGTTAGCGATGGTATTGAAGGTGGCGTTGGTGTTGGTGGTGGGGCTGGAGTGCTGTTGATGTTGGTGTTGGTGTTGTTAGCGATGGTATTGGAGTTGGTGTCGTATTGGTGGTGGTCGCGGTGCTGGAGCGCTGTTGATGTTGATGTTGGTGTTGTTAGCGATGGTGTTGGAGTTGGCGTTGGTGTTGGTGTTGGTGGTGGGGCTGGAGTGCTGTTGATGTTGATGTTGGTGTTGTTAGCGATGGTATTGGAGTTGGTGTTGGTGGTGGGGCTGGAGTGCTGTTGATGTTGATGTTGGTGTTGTTAGCGATGATATTGGAGTTGGCTTTGGTGTTGGTGGTGGGGCTGGAGTGCTGTTGATGTTGATGTTGGTGTTGTTAGCGATGGTATTGGAGTTGGCGTTGGTGTTGGTGGTGGGGCTGGAGTGCTGTTGATGTTGATGTTGGTGTTGTTAGCGATGGTATTGGAGTTGGTGTTGGTGGTGGGGCTGGAGTGCTGTTGATGTTGATGTTGGTGTTGTTAGCGATGGTATTGGAGGTGGCGTTGGTGTTGGTGGTGGGGCTGGAGTGCTGTTGATGTTGATGTTGGTGTTGTTAGCGATGGTATTGGAGTTGGCGTTGGTGTTGGTGGTGGGGCTGGAGTGCTGTTGATGTTGATGTTGGTGTTGTTAGCGATGGTGTTGGAGTTGGTGTTGGTGTTGGTAGTGGGGCGGGAGTGCTGTGATGTTGATGTTGGTGTTGTTAGCGATGGTATTGTAGTTGACGTTGGTGTTGGTGTTGGTGGTGGGGCGGGAGTGCTGTGATGTTGGTGTTGTTAGCGATGGTATTGGAGTTGGCGTTGGTGTTGGTGGTGGGGCGGGAGTGCTGTGATGTTGATGTTGGTGTTGTTAGCGATGGTATTGTAGTTGACGTTGGTGTTGGTGGTGGGGCGGGAGTGCTGTGATGTTGATGTTGGTGTTGTTAGCGATGGTATTGTAGTTGACGTTGGTGTTGGTGTTGGTGGTGGGGCGGGAGTGCTGTGATGTTGGTGTTGTTAGCGATGGTATTGGAGTTGGTGTTGGTGGTGGGGCTGGAGTGCTGTTGATGTTGATGTTGGTGTTGTTAGCGATGATATTGGAGTTGGCTTTGGTGGTGGGGCTGGAGTGCTGTTGATGTTGATGTTGGTGTTGTTAGCGATGGTATTGGATGTGGCGTTGGTGTTGGTGGTGGGGCTGGAGTGCTGTTGATGTTGATTTTGGTGTTGTTAGCGATGGTATTGGAGGTGGCGTTGGTGTTGGTGGTGGGGCTGGAGGGCTGTTGATGTTGATGTTGGTGTTGTTAGCGATGGTATTGGAGGTGGAGTTGGTGTTGGTGGTGGGGCTGGAGTGCTGTTGATGTTGATTTTGGTGTTGTTAGCGATGGTATTGGAGGTGGCGTTGGTGTTGGTGGTGGGGCTGGAATGCTGTTTATGTTGATGTTGGTGTTGTTAGCGATGGTATTGGAGTTGGCGTTGGTGTTGGTGGTGGGGCTGGAGTGCTGTTGATGTTGATGTTGGTGTTGTTAGCGATGGTATTGGAGTTGGCGTTGGTGTTGGTGGTGCGGCTGGAGTGCTGTTGATGTTGATGTTGGTGTTGTTAGAGATGGTATTGGAGTTGGTGTTGGTGTTGGTGGTGGGGCTGGAGTGCTGTTGATGTTGATGTTGGTGTTGTTAGCGATGGTATTGGAGTTGGCGTTGATGTTGGTGGTGGGGCTGGAGTGCTGTTGATGTTGATGTTGGTGTTGTTAGCGATGGTATTGGAGTTGGCGTTGGTGTTGGTGGTGCGGCTGGAGTGCTGTTGATGTTGATGTTGGTGTCGTTAGCGATGGTATTGGAGTTGGCGTTGATGTTGGTGGTGGGGCTGGAGTGCTGTTGATGTTGATGTTGGTGTTGTTAGCGATGGTATTGAAGGTGGCGTTGGTGTTGGTGGTGGGGCTGGAGTGCTGTTGATGTTGGTGTTGGTGTTGTTAGCGATGGTATTGGAGTTGGTGTCGTATTGGTGGTGGTCGCGGTGCTGGAGCGCTGTTGATGTTGATGTTGGTGTTGTTAGCGATGGTGTTGGAGTTGGCGTTGGTGTTGGTGTTGGTGGTGGGGCTGGAGTGCTGTTGATGTTGATGTTGGTGTTGTTAGCGATGGTATTGGAGTTGGTGTTGGTGGTGGGGCTGGAGTGCTGTTGATGTTGATGTTGGTGTTGTTAGCGATGATATTGGAGTTGGCTTTGGCGTTGGTGTTGGTGGTGGGGCTGGAGTGCTGTTGATGTTGATGTTGGTGTTGTTAGCGATGGTATTGGAGGTGGCGTTGGTGTTGGTGGTGGGGCTGGAGTGCTGTTGATGTTGATTTTGGTGTTGTTAGCGATGGTATTGGAATTGGCGTTGATGTTGGTGGTGGGGCTGGAGTGCTGTTGATGTTGATTTTGGTGTTGTTAGCGATGGTATTGGAGTTGGCGTTGGTGTTGGTGGTGGGGCTGGTGTGCTGTTGATGTTGATGTTGGTGTTGTTAGCGATGGTATTGGAGTTGGCGTTGGTGTTGGTGGTGGGGCTGGAGTGCTGTTGATGTTGATGTTGGTGTTGTTAGCGATGGTATTGGAGTTGGTGTTGGTGGTGGGGCTGGAGTGCTATTGATGTTGATGTTGGTGTTGTTAGCGATGGTATTGGAGGTGGCGTTGGTGTTAGTGGTGGGGCTGGAGTGCTGTTGATGTTGATGTTGGTGTTGTTAGCGATGGTATTGGAGGTGGCGTTGGTGTTTGTGGTGGGGCTGGAGTGCTGTTGATGTTGATTTTGGTGTTGTTAGCGATGGTATTGGAATTGGCGTTGATGTTGGTGGTGGGGCTGGAGTGCTGTTGATGTTGATTTTGGTGTTGTTAGCGATGGTATTGGAGTTGGCGTTGGTGTTGGTGGTGGGGCTGGTGTGCTGTTGATGTTGATGTTGGTGTTGTTAGCGATGGTATTGGAGTTGGCGTTGGTGTTGGTGGTGGGGCTGGAGTGCTGTTGATGTTGATGTTGGTGTTGTTAGCGATGGTATTGGAGTTGGCGTTGGTGTTGGTGGTGGTGCTGGAGTGCTGTTGATGTTGGTGTTGTTAGCGATGGTATTGGAGTTGGCGTTGGTGTTGGTGGTGGGGCTGGAGTGCTGTTGATGTTGATGTTGGTGTTGTTAGCGATGGTATTGGAGGTGGCGTTGGTGTTGGTGGTGGGGCTGGAGTGCTGTTGATGTTGACTTTGGTGTTGTTAGCGATGGTATTGGAGTTGGCGTTGATGTTGGTGGTGGGGCTGGAGTGCTGTTGATGTTGATGTTGGTGTTGTTAGCGATGGTATTGGAGTTGGCGTTGATGTTGGTGGTGGGGCTGGAGTGCTGTTGATGTTGGTGTTGGTGTTGTTAGCGATGGTATTGGAGTTGGCGTTGGTGTTGGTGGTGGGGCTGGAGTGCTGTTGATGTTGATTTTGGTGTTGTTAGCGATGGTATTGGAGGTGGAGTTGGTGTTGGTGGTGGGGCTGGAGTGCTGTTGATGTTGATTTTGGTGTTGTTAGCGATGGTATTGGAGTTGGCGTTGATGTTGGTGGTGGGGCTGGAGTGCTGTTGATGTCGATGTTGGTGTTGTTAGCGATGGTATTGGAGTTGGCGTTGGTGTTGGTGGTGGGGCTGGAGTGCTGTTGATGTCGATGTTGGTGTTGTTAGCAATGGTATTGGAGTTGGCGTTGGTGTTGGTGGTGGGGCTGTAGTGCTGTTGATGTTGATTTTGGTGTTGTTAGCGATGGTATTGGAGTTGGCGTTGGTGTTGGTGTTGGTGGTGAGGCTGGAGTGCTGTTGATGTTGATGTTGGTGTTGTTAGCGATGGTATTGGAGGTGGCGTTGGTGTTGGTGTTGGTGGTGGGGCTGGAGTGCTGTTGATGTTGATGTTGGTGTTGTTAGCGATGGTATTGGAGGTGGCGTTGGTGTTGGTGGTGGGGCTGGAGTGCTGTTGATGTTGATGTTGGTGTTGTTAGCGATGGTATTGGAGGTGGCGTTGGTGTTGGTGGTGGGCCTGGAGTGCTGTTGATGTTGATGTTGGTGTTGTTAGCGATGGTATGGGAGTTGGCGTTGGTGTTGGTGGTGGGGCTAGAGTGTTGCTGACGTTGATGTTGGTGTTGTTAGCGATGGTATTGGAGTTGGCTTTGGCGTTGGTGTTGGTGTTGGTGGTGGGGCTGGAGTGCTGTTGATGTTGATTTTGGTGTTGTTAGCGATGGTATGGGAGTTGGCGTTGGTGTTGGTGGTGGGGCTAGAGTGTTGCTGACGTTGATGTTGGTGTTGTTAGCGATGGTATTGGAGTTGGTGTTGGTGTTGGTGGTGGGGCTGGAGTGCTGTTGATGTTGATGTTGGTGTTGTTAGCGATGGTTTTGCTGTTGGTGTTGGTGGTGGGGCTGGAGTGCTGTTGATGTTGATGTTGGTGTTGTTAGCGATGGTATTGGAATTGGCGTTGATGTTGGTGGTGGGGCTGGAGTGCTGTTGATGTTGATTTTGGTGTTGTTAGCGATGGTATTGGAGGTGGAGTTGGTGTTGGTGGTGGGGCTGGAGTGCTGTTGATGTTGATTTTGGTGTTGTTAGCGATGGTATTGGAGTTGGCGTTGGTGTTGGTGGTGGGGCTGGTGTGCTGTTGATGTTGATGTTGGTGTTGTTAGCGATGGTATTGGAGTTGGCGTTGGTGTTGGTGGTGGGGCGGGAGTGTTGTTGATGTTGATGTTGGTGTTGTTAGCGATGGTATTGGTGTTGGCGTTGGTGTTGGGGCTGGAGTGCTGTTGATGTTGATGTTGGTGTTGTTAGCGATGGTATTGGAGTTGGCGTTGGTGTTGGTGGTGGGGCTGGAGTGTTGCTGATGTTGATGTTGGTGTTGTTAGCGATGGTATTGGTGTTGGCGTTGGTGTTGGGGCTGGAGTGCTGTTGATGTTGATGTTGGTGTTGTTAGCGAAGGTATTGGAGTTGGCGTTGGTGTTGGTGGTGGGGCTGGAGTGTTGCTGATGTTGATGTTGGTGTTGTTAGCGATGGTATTGGTGTTGGCGTTGGTGTTGGTGGTGGGGCGGGAGTGCTGTGATGTTGGTGTTGTTAGCGAAGGTATTGGAGTTGGCGTTGGTGTTGGTGGTGGGGCTGGAGTGTTGCTGATGTTGATGTTGGTGTTGTTAGCGATGGTATTGGTGTTGGCGTTGGTGTTGGTGGTGGGGCTGGAGTGCTGTTGATGTTGATATTGGTGTTGTTAGCGATGGTATTGGAGGTGGAGTTGGTGTTGGTGGTGGGGCTGGAGTGCTGTTGATGTTGATTTTGGTGTTGTTAGCGATGGTATTGGAGGTGGCGTTGGTGTTGGTGGTGGGGCTGGAATGCTGTTTATGTTGATGTTGGTGTTGTTAGCGATGGTATTAGAGTTGGCGTTGGTGTTGGTGGTGGGGCTGGAGTGCTGTTGATGTTGATGTTGGTGTTGTTAGCGATGGTATTGGAGTTGGCGTTGGTGTTGGTGGTGCGGCTGGAGTGCTGTTGATGTTGATGTTGGTGTTGTTAGAGATGGTATTGGAGTTGGTGTTGGTGTTGGTGGTGGGGCTGGAGTGCTGTTGATGTTGATGTTGGTGTTGTTAGCGATGGTATTGGAGTTGGCGTTGGTGTTGGTGGTGCGGCTGGAGTGCTGTTGATGTTGATGTTGGTGTTGTTAGCGATGGTATTGGAGTTGGCGTTGATGTTGGTGGTGGGGCTGGAGTGCTGTTGATGTTGATGTTGGTGTTGTTAGCGATGGTATTGAAGGTGGCGTTGGTGTTGGTGGTGGGGCTGGAGTGCTGTTGATGTTGGTGTTGGTGTTGTTAGCGATGGTATTGGAGTTGGTGTCGTATTGGTGGTGGTCGCGGTGCTGGAGCGCTGTTGATGTTGATGTTGGTGTTGTTAGCGATGGTGTTGGAGTTGGCGTTGGTGTTGGTGTTGGTGGTGGGGCTGGAGTGCTGTTGATGTTGATGTTGGTGTTGTTAGCGATGGTATTGGAGTTGGTGTTGGTGGTGGGGCTGGAGTGCTGTTGATGTTGATGTTGGTGTTGTTAGCGATGATATTGGAGTTGGCTTTGGTGTTGGTGGTGGGGCTGGAGTGCTGTTGATGTTGATGTTGGTGTTGTTAGCGATGGTATTGGAGTTGGCGTTGGTGTTGGTGGTGGGGCTGGAGTGCTGTTGATGTTGATGTTGGTGTTGTTAGCGATGGTATTGGAGTTGGTGTTGGTGGTGGGGCTGGAGTGCTGTTGATGTTGATGTTGGTGTTGTTAGCGATGGTATTGGAGGTGGCGTTGGTGTTGGTGGTGGGGCTGGAGTGCTGTTGATGTTGATGTTGGTGTTGTTAGCGATGGTATTGGAGGTGGCGTTGGTGTTGGTGGTGGGGCTGGAGTGCTGTTGATGTTGATTTTGGTGTTGTTAGCGATGGTATTGGAATTGGCGTTGATGTTGGTGGTGGGGCTGGAGTGCTGTTGATGTTGATTTTGGTGTTGTTAGCGATGGTATTGGAGTTGGCGTTGGTGTTGGTGGTGGGGCTGGTGTGCTGTTGATGTTGATGTTGGTGTTGTTAGCGATGGTATTGGAGTTGGCGTTGGTGTTGGTGGTGGGGCTGGAGTGCTGTTGATGTTGATGTTGGTGTTGTTAGCGATGGTATTGGAGTTGGCGTTGGTGTTGGTGGTGGGGCTGGAGTGCTGTTGATGTTGATGTTGGTGTTGTTAGCGATGGTATTGGAGTTGGCGTTGGTGTTGGTGGTGGGGCTGGAGTGCTGTTGATGTTGATGTTGGTGTTGTTAGCGATGGTATTGGAGGTGGCGTTGGTGTTGGTGGAGGGCTGGAGTGCTGTTGATGTTGACTTTGGTGTTGTTAGCGATGGTATTGGAGTTGGCGTTGATGTTGGTGGTGGGGCTGGAGTGCTGTTGATGTTGATGTTGGTGTTGTTAGCGATGGTATTGGAGTTGGCGTTGATGTTGGTGGTGGGGCTGGAGTGCTGTTGATGTTGGTGTTGGTGTTGTTAGCGATGGTATTGGAGTTGGCGTTGGTGTTGGTGGTGGGGCTGGAGTGCTGTTGATGTTGATTTTGGTGTTGTTAGCGATGGTATTGGAGGTGGAGTTGGTGTTGGTGGTGGGGCTGGAGTGCTGTTGATGTTGATTTTGGTGTTGTTAGCGATGGTATTGGAGTTGGCGTTGATGTTGGTGGTGGGGCTGGAGTGCTGTTGATGTCGATGTTGGTGTTGTTAGCGATGGTATTGGAGTTGGCGTTTGTGTTGGTGGTGGGGCTGGAGTGCTGTTGATGTCGATGTTGGTGTTGTTAGCGATGGTATTGGAGTTGGCGTTGGTGTTGGTGGTGGGGCTGGAGTGCTGTTGATGTTGATTTTGGTGTTGTTAGCGATGGTATTGGAGTTGGCGTTGGTGTTGGTGTTGGTGGTGAGGCTGGAGTGCTGTTGATGTTGATGTTGGTGTTGTTAGCGATGGTATTGGAGGTGGCGTTGGTGTTGGTGTTGGTGGTGGGGCTGGAGTGCTGTTGATGTTGATGTTGGTGTTGTTAGCGATGGTATTGGAGGTGGCGTTGGTGTTGGTGGTGGGGCTGGAGTGCTGTTGATGTTGATGTTGGTGTTGTTAGCGATGGTATTGGAGGTGGCGTTGGTGTTGGTGGTGGGCCTGGAGTGCTGTTGATGTTGATGTTGGTGTTGTTAGCGATGGTATTGAAGGTGGCGTTGGTGTTGGTGTTGGTGGTGGGGCTGGAGTGCTGTTGATGTTGATTTTGGTGTTGTTAGCGATGGTATTGGAGTTGGCGTTGGTGGTGGTGGTGGGGCTGGAGTGCTGTTGATGTTGATGTTGGTGTTGTTAGCGATGGTATTGGAGTTGGCGTTGGTGTTGGTGTTGGTGGTGAGGCTGGAATGCTGTTGATATTGATGTTGGTGTTGTTAGCGATGGTATTGGAGTTGGTGTTGGTGTTGGTGGTGGGGCTGGAGTGCTGTCGATGTTGATGTTGGTGTTGTTTGCGATGGTATTGGAGGTGGCGTTGGTGTTGGTGGTGGGGCTGGAGTGCTGTTGATGTTGATTTTGGTGTTGTTAGGGATGGTATTGGAGTTGGTGTTGGTGGTGGAGCTGGAGTGTTGTTGATGTTGGTGTTGGTGTTGTTAGCGATGGTATTGGAGTTGGCGTTGGTGTTGGTGTTGGTGGTGGGGCTGGAGTGCTGTTGATGTTGATGTTGGTGTTGTTAGCGATGGTATTGGAGTTGGTGTTGGTGGTGGAGCTGGAGTGTTGTTGATGTTGGTGTTGGTGTTGTTAGCGAGGGTATTGGAGTTGGTGTTGGTGTTGGTGGTGGGGCTGGAGTGCTGTTGATGTTGATGTTGGTGTTGTTAGCGATGGTATTGGAGGTGGCGTTGGTGTTGGTGTTGGTGGTGGGGCTGGAATGCTGTTGATGTTGATGTTGGTGTTGTTAGCGATGGTATTGGAGTTGGTGTTGGTGGTGGAGCTGGAGTGTTGTTGATGTTGGTGTTGGTGTTGTTAGCGATGGTATTGGAGTTGGTGTTGGTGTTGGTGGTGGGGCTGGAGTGTTGTTGATGTTGGTGTTGGTGTTGTTAGCGATGGTATTGGAGTTGGTGTTGGTCGCGGTGATGGAGCGCTGTTGATGTTGATGTTGGTGTTGTTAGCCATGGTATTGGAGTTGGCATTGGTGTTGGTGGTGGGGCGGGAGTGCTGTGATGTTGATGTTGGTGTTGTTAGCGATGGTATTGGAGTTGGTGTTGGTGTTGGTGGTGGGGCGGGAGTGCTGTGATGTTGATGTTGGTGTTGTTAGCGATGGTATTGGAGTTGGTGTTGGTGTTGGTGGTGGGGCTGGAGTGCTGTGATGTTGATGTTGGTGTAGTTAGCCATGGTATTGGAGTTGGCATTGGTGTTGGTGGTGGGGCGGGAGTGCTGTGATGTTGATGTTGGTGTTGTTAGCGATGGTATTGGAGTTGGTGTTGGTGTTGGTGGTGGGGCGGGAGTGCTGTGATGTTGATGTTGGTGTTGTTAGCGATGGTATTGGAGTTGGTGTTGGTGTTGGTGTTGGTGGTGGGGCTGGAGTGCTGTTGATGTTGGTGTTGGTGTTGTTAGCGATGGTATTGGAGTTGGTGTTGGTGTTGGTGTTGGTGGTGGGGTTGGAGTGCTGTTGATGTTGATGTTGGTGTTGTTAGCGATGGTACTGGAGTTGACGTTGGTGTTGGTGGTGGGGCGGGAGTGCTGCGATGTTGATGTTGGTGTTGTTAGCGATGGTACTGGAGTTGACGTTGGTGTTGGTGTTGGTGGTGGGGCTGGAATGCTGTTTATGTTGATGTTGGTGTTGTTAGCGATGGTACTGGAGTTGACGTTGGTGTTGGTGGTGGGGCGGGAGTGCTGCGATGTTGATGTTGGTGTTGTTAGCGATGGTATTGGAGTTGATGTTGGTGGTGGGGCTGGAGTGCTGTTGATGTTGATGTTGGTGTTGTTAGCGATGGTATTGGAGGTGGCGTTGGTGTTGGTGGTGGGGCTGGAGTGCTGTTGATGTTGATGTTGGTGTTGTTAGCGATGGTATTGGAGGTGGCGTTGGTGTTGGTGGTGGGGCTGGAGTGCTGTTGATGTTGATTTTGGTGTTGTTAGCGATGGTATTGGAGTTGGCGTTGATGTTGGTGGTGGGGCTGTAGTGCTGTTGATGTTGATGTTGGTGTTGTTAGCGATGGTATTGGAGGTGGCGTTGGTGTTGGTGGTGGGGCTGGAGTGCTGTTGATGTTGATTTTGGTGTTGTTAGCGATGGTATTGGAGTTCGCGTTGATGTTGGTGGTGGGGCTGGAGTGCTGTTGATGTTGATGTTGGTGTTGTTAGCGATGGTATTGGAGTTGGTGTTGGTGTTGGAGTTGGTGTTGGTGTTGGAGTTGGTGTTGGGGCAGGAGTGCTGTTGATGTTGATGTTGGTGTTGTTAGCGATGGTATTGGAGTTGGTGTTGGTGTTGGAGTTGGTGTTGGTGTTGGAGTTGGTGTTGGGGCAGGAGTGCTGTTGATGTTGATGTTGGTGTTGTTAGCGATGGTATTGGTGTTGGCGTTGTTGTTGGTGTTGGGGCTGGAGTGCTGTTGATGTTGATGTTGGTGTTGTTAGCGATCGTATTGGAGTTGGTGTTGGTGTTGGTTGTGGGGCTGGAGTGCTGTTGATGTTGATGTTGGTGTTGTTAGCGATTGTATTGAAGTTGGTGTTGGTGTTGGTTGTGGGGCTGGAGTGCTGTTGATGTTGATCTTGGTGTTGTTAGCGATTGTATTGGAGTTGGTGTTGGTGTTGGTTGTGGGGCTGGAGTGCTGTTGATGTTGATGTTGGTGTTGTTAACGATGGTATTGGAGTTGGTGTTGGTGTTGGTGGCGGGGCGGGGCGGGAGTGCTGTTGATGTTGATGTTGGTGTTGTTAGCGAAGGTATTCGAGTTGGCGTTGGTGTTGGTGTTGGTGGTGGGGCTGGAGTGCTGTTGATGTTGATGTTGGTGTTGTTAGCGATTGTATTGGAGTTAGCGTTGGTGTTGGTGGTGGGGCCGGAGTGATGTTGTTAGCGATGGTATTGGAGTTGGTGTTGGTGTTGGTGGTGGGGCTGGTGTGCTGTTGATGTTGATGTTGGTGTTGTTAGCGATGTTATTGGATGTGGCGTTGGTGTTGGTGGTGGGGCTGGAGTGCTGTTGATGTTGATGTTAGTGTTGTTAGCCCTGGTATTGGAGTTGGCGTTGGTGTTGGGGCTGGAGTGCTGTTGATGTTGATGTTGGTGTTGTTAGCGATGGTGTTGGAGTTGGCGTTGGTGTTGGTGGTGGGGCTGGAGTGCTGTTGATGTTGATGTTGGTGTTGTTAGCGATGGTATTGGAGTTGGTGTTGGTGTTGGAGTTGGTGTTGGTGTTGGAGTTGGTGTTGGGGCAGGAGTGCTGTTGATGTTGATGTTGGTGTTGTTAGCGATGGTATTGGAGTTGGTGTTGGTGTTGGAGTTGGTGTTGGTGTTGGAGTTGGTGTTGGGGCAGGAGTGCTGTTGATGTTGATGTTGGTGTTGTTAGCGATGTTATTGGAGGTGGCGTTGGTGTTGGTAGTGGTGCTGGAGTGCTGTTGATGTTGATGTTGGTGTTGTTAGGGATGGTATTGGATTTGGCGTTGGTGTTGGTGGTGGTGTTGGTGTTGGAGTTGAGGCAGGAGTGCTGTTGATGTTGATGTTGATGTTCGTACTGTTAGCGATGGTATTGGATTTGACGTTGGTGTTGGTGGTGGTGTTGGTGTTGGTGGTGGGGCTGGAGTGCTATTCATGTTGATGTTGATGTTCGTACTGTTAGCGATGGTATTGGAGTTGACGTTGGTGTTGGTGTTGGTGGTGGGGCGGGTGTGCTGTTCATGTTGATGTTGTGTTGCTAGCGATGGCATTGGAGTTGGTGTTGGTGTTGGTGGTGGGGCTGGAGTGCTGTTGATGTTGATGTTGGTGTTGTTAGCGATGGTGTTGGAGTTGGCGTTGGTGTTGGTGGTGGGGCTGGAGTGCTGTTGATGTTGATATTGGTGTTGTTAGCGATGGTATTGGAGGTGGAGTTGGTGTTGGTGGTGGGGCTGGAGTGCTGTTGATGTTGATTTTGGTGTTGTTAGCGATGGTATTGGAGGTGGCGTTGGTGTTGGTGGTGGGGCTGGAATGCTGTTTATGTTGATGTTGGTGTTGTTAGCGATGGTATTAGAGTTGGCGTTGGTGTTGGTGGTGGGGCTGGAGTGCTGTTGATGTTGATGTTGGTGTTGTTAGCGATGGTATTGGAGTTGGCGTTGGTGTTGGTGGTGCGGCTGGAGTGCTGTTGATGTTGATGTTGGTGTTGTTAGAGATGGTATTGGAGTTGGTGTTGGTGTTGGTGGTGGGGCTGGAGTGCTGTTGATGTTGATGTTGGTGTTGTTAGCGATGGTATTGGAGTTGGCGTTGATGTTGGTGGTGGGGCTGGAGTGCTGTTGATGTTGATGTTGGTGTTGTTAGCGATGGTATTGGAGTTGGCGTTGGTGTTGGTGGTGCGGCTGGAGTGCTGTTGATGTTGATGTTGGTGTTGTTAGCGATGGTATTGGAGTTGGCGTTGATGTTGGTGGTGGGGCTGGAGTGCTGTTGATGTTGATGTTGGTGTTGTTAGCGATGGTATTGAAGGTGGCGTTGGTGTTGGTGGTGGGGCTGGAGTGCTGTTGATGTTGGTGTTGGTGTTGTTAGCGATGGTATTGGAGTTGGTGTCGTATTGGTGGTGGTCGCGGTGCTGGAGCGCTGTTGATGTTGATGTTGGTGTTGTTAGCGATGGTGTTGGAGTTGGCGTTGGTGTTGGTGTTGGTGGTGGGGCTGGAGTGCTGTTGATGTTGATGTTGGTGTTGTTAGCGATGGTATTGGAGTTGGTGTTGGTGGTGGGGCTGGAGTGCTGTTGATGTTGATGTTGGTGTTGTTAGCGATGATATTGGAGTTGGCTTTGGTGTTGGTGGTGGGGCTGGAGTGCTGTTGATGTTGATGTTGGTGTTGTTAGCGATGGTATTGGAGTTGGCGTTGGTGTTGGTGGTGGGGCTGGAGTGCTGTTGATGTTGATGTTGGTGTTGTTAGCGATGGTATTGGAGTTGGTGTTGGTGGTGGGGCTGGAGTGCTGTTGATGTTGATGTTGGTGTTGTTAGCGATGGTATTGGAGGTGGCGTTGGTGTTGGTGGTGGGGCTGGAGTGCTGTTGATGTTGATGTTGGTGTTGTTAGCGATGGTATTGGAGGTGGCGTTGGTGTTGGTGGTGGGGCTGGAGTGCTGTTGATGTTGATTTTGGTGTTGTTAGCGATGGTATTGGAATTGGCGTTGATGTTGGTGGTGGGGCTGGAGTGCTGTTGATGTTGATTTTGGTGTTGTTAGCGATGGTATTGGAGTTGGCGTTGGTGTTGGTGGTGGGGCTGGTGTGCTGTTGATGTTGATGTTGGTGTTGTTAGCGATGGTATTGGAGTTGGCGTTGGTGTTGGTGGTGGGGCTGGAGTGCTGTTGATGTTGATGTTGGTGTTGTTAGCGATGGTATTGGAGTTGGCGTTGGTGTTGGTGTTGGTGGTGGGGCTGGAGTGCTGTTGATGTTGATGTTGGTGTTGTTAGCGATGGTATTGGAGTTGGCGTTGGTGTTGGTGGTGGGGCTGGAGTGCTGTTGATGTTGATGTTGGTGTTGTTAGCGATGGTATTGGAGGTGGCGTTGGTGTTGGTGGAGGGCTGGAGTGCTGTTGATGTTGACTTTGGTGTTGTTAGCGATGGTATTGGAGTTGGCGTTGATGTTGGTGGTGGGGCTGGAGTGCTATTGATGTTGATGTTGGTGTTGTTAGGGATGGTATTGGAGTTGGCGTTGATGTTGGTGGTGGGGCTGGAGTGCTGTTGATGTTGGTGTTGGTGTTGTTAGCGATGGTATTGGAGTTGGCGTTGGTGTTGGTGGTGGGGCTGGAGTGCTGTTGATGTTGATTTTGGTGTTGTTAGCGATGGTATTGGAGGTGGAGTTGGTGTTGGTGGTGGGGCTGGAGTGCTGTTGATGTTGATTTTGGTGTTGTTAGCGATGGTATTGGAGTTGGCGTTGATGTTGGTGGTGGGGCTGGAGTGCTGTTGATGTCGATGTTGGTGTTGTTAGCGATGGTATTGGAGTTGGCGTTTGTGTTGGTGGTGGGGCTGGAGTGCTGTTGATGTCGATGTTGGTGTTGTTAGCGATGGTATTGGAGTTGGCGTTGGTGTTGGTGGTGGGGCTGGAGTGCTGTTGATGTTGATTTTGGTGTTGTTAGCGATGGTATTGGAGTTGGCGTTGGTGTTGGTGTTGGTGGTGAGGCTGGAGTGCTGTTGATGTTGATGTTGGTGTTGTTAGCGATGGTATTGGAGGTGGCGTTGGTGTTGGTGTTGGTGGTGGGGCTGGAGTGCTGTTGATGTTGATGTTGGTGTTGTTAGCGATGGTATTGGAGGTGGCGTTGGTGTTGGTGGTGGGGCTGGAGTGCTGTTGATGTTGATGTTGGTGTTGTTAGCGATGGTATTGGAGGTGGCGTTGGTGTTGGTGGTGGGCCTGGAGTGCTGTTGATGTTGATGTTGGTGTTGTTAGCGATGGTATTGAAGGTGGCGTTGGTGTTGGTGTTGGTGGTGGGGCTGGAGTGCTGTTGATGTTGATTTTGGTGTTGTTAGCGATGGTATTGGAGTTGGCGTTGGTGGTGGTGGTGGGGCTGGAGTGCTGTTGATGTTGATGTTGGTGTTGTTAGCGATGGTATTGGAGTTGGCGTTGGTGTTGGTGTTGGTGGTGAGGCTGGAATGCTGTTGATATTGATGTTGGTGTTGTTAGCGATGGTATTGGAGTTGGTGTTGGTGTTGGTGGTGGGGCTGGAGTGCTGTCGATGTTGATGTTGGTGTTGTTTGCGATGGTATTGGAGGTGGCGTTGGTGTTGGTGGTGGGGCTGGAGTGCTGTTGATGTTGATTTTGGTGTTGTTAGGGATGGTATTGGAGTTGGTGTTGGTGGTGGAGCTGGAGTGTTGTTGATGTTGGTGTTGGTGTTGTTAGCGATGGTATTGGAGTTGGCGTTGGTGTTGGTGTTGGTGGTGGGGCTGGAGTGCTGTTGATGTTGATGTTGGTGTTGTTAGCGATGGTATTGGAGTTGGTGTTGGTGGTGGAGCTGGAGTGTTGTTGATGTTGGTGTTGGTGTTGTTAGCGAGGGTATTGGAGTTGGTGTTGGTGTTGGTGGTGGGGCTGGAGTGCTGTTGATGTTGATGTTGGTGTTGTTAGCGATGGTATTGGAGGTGGCGTTGGTGTTGGTGTTGGTGGTGGGGCTGGAGTGCTGTTGATGTTGATGTTGGTGTTGTTAGCGATGGTATTGGAGTTGGTGTTGGTGGTGGAGCTGGAGTGTTGTTGATGTTGGTGTTGGTGTTGTTAGCGATGGTATTGGAGTTGGTGTTGGTGTTGGTGGTGGGGCTGGAGTGTTGTTGATGTTGGTGTTGGTGTTGTTAGCGATGGTATTGGAGTTGGTGTTGGTCGCGGTGATGGAGCGCTGTTGATGTTGATGTTGGTGTTGTTAGCCATGGTATTGGAGTTGGCATTGGTGTTGGTGGTGGGGCGGGAGTGCTGTGATGTTGATGTTGGTGTTGTTAGCGATGGTATTGGAGTTGGTGTTGGTGTTGGTGGTGGGGCGGGAGTGCTGTGATGTTGATGTTGGTGTTGTTAGCGATGGTATTGGAGTTGGTGTTGGTGTTGGTGGTGGGGCTGGAGTGCTGTGATGTTGATGTTGGTGTAGTTAGCCATGGTATTGGAGTTGGCATTGGTGTTGGTGGTGGGGCGGGAGTGCTGTGATGTTGATGTTGGTGTTGTTAGCGATGGTATTGGAGTTGGTGTTGGTGTTGGTGGTGGGGCGGGAGTGCTGTGATGTTGATGTTGGTGTTGTTAGCGATGGTATTGGAGTTGGTGTTGGTGTTGGTGTTGGTGGTGGGGCTGGAGTGCTGTTGATGTTGGTGTTGGTGTTGTTAGCGATGGTATTGGAGTTGGTGTTGGTGTTGGTGTTGGTGGTGGGGTTGGAGTGCTGTTGATGTTGATGTTGGTGTTGTTAGCGATGGTACTGGAGTTGACGTTGGTGTTGGTGGTGGGGCGGGAGTGCTGCGATGTTGATGTTGGTGTTGTTAGCGATGGTACTGGAGTTGACGTTGGTGTTGGTGTTGGTGGTGGGGCTGGAATGCTGTTTATGTTGATGTTGGTGTTGTTAGCGATGGTACTGGAGTTGACGTTGGTGTTGGTGGTGGGGCGGGAGTGCTGCGATGTTGATGTTGGTGTTGTTAGCGATGGTATTGGAGTTGATGTTGGTGGTGGGGCTGGAGTGCTGTTGATGTTGATGTTGGTGTTGTTAGCGATGGTATTGGAGGTGGCGTTGGTGTTGGTGGTGGGGCTGGAGTGCTGTTGATGTTGATGTTGGTGTTGTTAGCGATGGTATTGGAGGTGGCGTTGGTGTTGGTGGTGGGGCTGGAGTGCTGTTGATGTTGATTTTGGTGTTGTTAGCGATGGTATTGGAGTTGGCGTTGATGTTGGTGGTGGGGCTGTAGTGCTGTTGATGTTGATGTTGGTGTTGTTAGCGATGGTATTGGAGGTGGCGTTGGTGTTGGTGGTGGGGCTGGAGTGCTGTTGATGTTGATTTTGGTGTTGTTAGCGATGGTATTGGAGTTCGCGTTGATGTTGGTGGTGGGGCTGGAGTGCTGTTGATGTTGATGTTGGTGTTGTTAGCGATGGTATTGGAGTTGGTGTTGGTGTTGGAGTTGGTGTTGGTGTTGGAGTTGGTGTTGGGGCAGGAGTGCTGTTGATGTTGATGTTGGTGTTGTTAGCGATGGTATTGGAGTTGGTGTTGGTGTTGGAGTTGGTGTTGGTGTTGGAGTTGGTGTTGGGGCAGGAGTGCTGTTGATGTTGATGTTGGTGTTGTTAGCGATGGTATTGGTGTTGGCGTTGTTGTTGGTGTTGGGGCTGGAGTGCTGTTGATGTTGATGTTGGTGTTGTTAGCGATCGTATTGGAGTTGGTGTTGGTGTTGGTTGTGGGGCTGGAGTGCTGTTGATGTTGATGTTGGTGTTGTTAGCGATTGTATTGAAGTTGGTGTTGGTGTTGGTTGTGGGGCTGGAGTGCTGTTGATGTTGATCTTGGTGTTGTTAGCGATTGTATTGGAGTTGGTGTTGGTGTTGGTTGTGGGGCTGGAGTGCTGTTGATGTTGATGTTGGTGTTGTTAACGATGGTATTGGAGTTGGTGTTGGTGTTGGTGGCGGGGCGGGGCGGGAGTGCTGTTGATGTTGATGTTGGTGTTGTTAGCGAAGGTATTCGAGTTGGCGTTGGTGTTGGTGTTGGTGGTGGGGCTGGAGTGCTGTTGATGTTGATGTTGGTGTTGTTAGCGATTGTATTGGAGTTAGCGTTGGTGTTGGTGGTGGGGCCGGAGTGATGTTGTTAGCGATGGTATTGGAGTTGGTGTTGGTGTTGGTGGTGGGGCTGGTGTGCTGTTGATGTTGATGTTGGTGTTGTTAGCGATGTTATTGGATGTGGCGTTGGTGTTGGTGGTGGGGCTGGAGTGCTGTTGATGTTGATGTTAGTGTTGTTAGCCCTGGTATTGGAGTTGGCGTTGGTGTTGGGGCTGGAGTGCTGTTGATGTTGATGTTGGTGTTGTTAGCGATGGTGTTGGAGTTGGCGTTGGTGTTGGTGGTGGGGCTGGAGTGCTGTTGATGTTGATGTTGGTGTTGTTAGCGATGGTATTGGAGTTGGTGTTGGTGTTGGAGTTGGTGTTGGTGTTGGAGTTGGTGTTGGGGCAGGAGTGCTGTTGATGTTGATGTTGGTGTTGTTAGCGATGGTATTGGAGTTGGTGTTGGTGTTGGAGTTGGTGTTGGTGTTGGAGTTGGTGTTGGGGCAGGAGTGCTGTTGATGTTGATTTTGGTGTTGTTAGCGATGTTATTGGAGGTGGCGTTGGTGTTGGTAGTGGTGCTGGAGTGCTGTTGATGTTGATGTTGGTGTTGTTAGGGATGGTATTGGATTTGGCGTTGGTGTTGGTGGTGGTGTTGGTGTTGGAGTTGAGGCAGGAGTGCTGTTGATGTTGATGTTGATGTTCGTACTGTTAGCGATGGTATTGGATTTGACGTTGGTGTTGGTGGTGGTGTTGGTGTTGGTGGTGGGGCTGGAGTGCTATTCATGTTGATGTTGATGTTCGTACTGTTAGCGATGGTATTGGAGTTGACGTTGGTGTTGGTGTTGGTGGTGGGGCGGGTGTGCTGTTCATGTTGATGTTGTGTTGCTAGCGATGGCATTGGAGTTGGTGTTGGTGTTGGTGGTGGGGCTGGAGTGCTGTTGATGTTGATGTTGGTGTTGTTAGCGATGGTGTTGGAGTTGGCGTTGGTGTTGGTGGTGGGGCTGGAGTGCTGTTGATGTTGATGTTGGTGTTGTTAGCGATGGTATTGGAGTTGGTGTTGGTGTTGGTGGTGGGGCTGGAGTGCTGTTGATGTTGATGTTGGTGTTGTTAGCGATGGTATTGGAGTTGGTGTTGGTGTTGGAGTTGGTGTTGGTGTTGGAGTTGGTGTTGGGGCAGGAGTGCTGTTGATGTTGATGTTGGTGTTGTTAGCGATGGTATTGGAGTTGGTGTTGGTGTTGGAGTTGGTGTTGGTGTTGGAGTTGGTGTTGGGGCAGGAGTGCTGTTGATGTTGATGTTGGTGTTGTTAGGGATGGTATTGGATTTGGCGTTGGTGTTGGTGGTGGGGCTGGAGTGCTGTTGATGTTGATGTTGGTGTTGTTAGCGATGGTATTGGAGTTGGTGTTGGTGGTGGTGGTGGGGCTGGAGTGCTGTTGATGTTGATGTTGGTGTTGTTAGCGATGGTTTGGGTGTTGGCGTTGGCGTTGGTGTTGGTGGTGGGGCTGGAGTGCAGTTGCTGTTGATGTTGGTGTTGTTAGCGATGGTTTGGGTGTTGGCGTTGGTGTTGGTGGTGGGGCTGGAATGCTGTTTATGTTGATGTTAGTGTTGTTAGCGATGGTATTGGAGTTGGCGATGGTGTTGGTGTTGGTGGTGGGGCTGGAGTGCTGTTGATGTTGATGTTGGTGTTGTTAGCGATGGTATTGGAGTTGGCGTTGTTGTTGGTGTTGGTGGTGGGGTTGGAGTGCTGTTGATGTTGATGTTGGTGTTGTTAGCGATGGTATTGGAGTTGGTGTTGGTGTTGGTGGTGGGGCTAGAGTGCTGTTGATGTTGATGTTGGTGTTGTTAGAGATGGTATTGGATTTGGTGTTGGTGTTGGTGGTGGGGCTGGAGTGCTGTTTATGTTGATGTTAGTGTTGTTAGCGATGGTATTGGAGTTGGCGATGGTGTTGGTGTTGGTGGTGGGGCTGGAGTGCTGTTGATGTTGATGTTGGTGTTGTTAGCGATGGTATTGGAGTTGGTGTGGTGTTGGTGGTGGGGCGGGAGTGTTTTTGATGTTGATGTTGGCGTTGTTAGCGATGTTATTGGAGGTGGCGTTGGTGTTGGTAGTGGTGCTGGAGTGCTGTTGATGTTGATGTTGGTGTTGTTAGCGATGGTATTGGATTTGGCGTTGGTGTTGGTGGTGTTGTTAGCGATGGTATTGGAGTTGGCGTTGGTGTTGGAGTTGGTGGTGTGGCTAGAGTGCTGTTGATGTTGATGTTGGTGTTGTTAGCGATGGTATTGGAGTTGGTGTTGATGGTGGTGGTGGTGGGGCTGGAGTGCTGTTGATGTTGATGTTGGTGTTGTTAGCGATGGATTGGGTGTTGGCGTTGGCGTTGGTGTTGGTGGTGGGGCTGGAGTGCAGTTGCTGTTGATGTTGGTGTTGTTAGCGATGGTTTGGGTGTTGGCGTTGGTGTTGGTGGTGGGGCTGGAATGCTGTTTATGTTGATGTTAGTGTTGTTAGCGATGGTATTGGAGTTGGCGATGGTGTTGGTGTTGGTGGTGGGGCTAGAGTGCTGTTGATGTTGATGTTGGTGTTGTTAGCGATGGTATTGGAGTTGGCGTTGTTGTTGGTGTTGGTGGTGGGGTTAGAGTGCTGTTGATGTTGATGTTGGTGTTGTTAGCGATGGTATTGGAGTTGGTGTTGGTGTTGGTGGTGGGGCTAGAGTGCTGTTGATGTTCATGTTGGTGTTGTTAGAGATGGTATTGGATTTGGTGTTGGTGTTGGTGGTGGGGCTGGAGTGTTGTTGATATTGATGTTGGTGTTGTTAGCGATGGTATTGGAGTTGGTGTTGGTGTTGGTGGTGGGGCTAGAGTGCTGTTGATGTTGATGTTGGTGTTGTTAGAGATGGTATTGGAGTTGGCGTTGGTGTTGGTGGTGGGGCAGGAGTGTTGTTGATGTTGATTTTGGTGTTGTTAGCGATGGTATTGGAGTTGGCGTTGTTGTTGGTGTTGGGGCTGGAGTGCTGTTGATGTTGATGTTGGTGTTGTTAGCGATTGTAATGGAATGGGCGTTGGTGTTGGTGGTGGGGCTGGAGTGCTGTTGATGTTGATGTTGGTGTTGTTAGCGATTGTATTGGAGTTGGTGTTGGTGTTGGTGGTGCGGCTGGAGTGCTGTTGATGTTGATGTTGGTGCTGTTAGCGATTGTATTGGAGTTGGTGTTGGTGTTGGTGGCGGGGCGGGAGTGCTGTTGATGTTGATGTTGGTGTTGTTAGCGAAGGTATTCGAGTTGGCGTTGGTGTTGGGTTGGTGGTGGGGCTAGAGTGCTGTTGATGTTGATGTTGGTGGTGGGGCCGGAGTGGTGTTGTTAGCGATGGTATTGGAGTTGGTGTTGGTGTTGGTGGTGGGGCTGGTGTGCTGTTGATGTTGATTTTGGTGTTGTTAGCGATGGTATTGGAGTTGGCGTTGATGTTGGTGGTGGGGCTGGAGTGCTGTTGATGTTGATGTTGGTGTTGTTAGCGATGGTATTGGAGTTGGCGTTGGTGGTGGGGCTGGTGTGCTGTTGATGTTGATGTTGGTGTTGTTAGCGATGGTATTTGAATTGGTGTTGGTGGTGGGGCTGGAGTGCTGTTGATGTTGATGTTGGTGTTGTTAGCGATGGTACTGGAGGTGGCGTTGGTGTTGGTGGTGGGGCTGGAGCGCTGTTGATGTTGATGTTGGTGTTGTTAGCGATGGTATTTGAATTGGTGTTGGTGGTGGGGCTGGAGTGCTGTTGATGTTGATTTTGGTGTTGTTAGCGATGGTATTGGATTTGGCGTTGATGTTGGCGGTGGAGCTGGAGTGCTGTTGATGTTGATGTTGGTGTTGTTAGCGATGGTATTGGAGTTGGCGTTGGTGGTGGGGCTGGTGTGCTGTTGATGTTGATGTTGGTGTTGTTAGCGATGGTATTTGAATTGGTGTTGGTGGTGGGGCTGGTGTGCTGTTGATGTTGATGTTGGTGTTGTTAGCCCTGGTATTGGAGTTGGCGTTGGTGTTGGGGCTGGAGTGCTGTTGATGTTGATGTTGGTGTTGTTAGCGATGTTATTGGAGTTGGTGTTGGTGTTGGTGGCGGGGCGGGAGTGCTGTTGATGTTGATGTTGGTGTTGTTAGCGAAGGTATTCCAGTTGGCGTTGGTGTTGGTGTTGGTGGTGGGGCTGGAGTGCTGTTGATGTTGATGTTGGTGTTGTTAGCGATTGTATTGGAGTTAGCGTTGGTGTTGGTGGTGGGGCCGGAGTGGTGTTGTTAGCGATGGTATTGGAGTTGGTGTTGGTGTTGGTGGTGGGGCTGGTGTGCTGTTGATGTTGATGTTGGTGTTGTTAGCGATGTTATTGGAGGTGGCGTTGGTGTTGGTGGTGCGGTTGGAGTGCTGTTGATGTTGATGTTGGTGTTGTGAGCGATGGTATTGGAGTTGGCGTTGATGTTGGTGGTGGGGCTGGAGTGCTGTTGATGTTGATGTTGGTGTTGTTAGCGATGGTATTGGAGTTGGCGTTGATGTTGGTGGTGGGGCTGGAGTGCTGTTGATGTTGATGTTGGTGTTGTTAGCGATGGTATTTGAATTGGTGTTGGTGGTGGGGCTGGTGTGCTGTTGATGTTGATGTTGGTGTTGTTAGCCCTGGTATTGGAGTTGGCGTTGGTGTTGGGGCTGGAGTGCTGTTGATGTTGATGTTGGTGTTGTTAGCGATGGTATTGGAGTTGGTGTGGTGTTGGTGTTGGGGCTGGAGTGCTGTTGATGTTGATGTTGGTGTTGTTAGCGATGGTATTGGAGGTGGCGTTGGTGTTTGTGGTGGGGCTGGAGTGCTGTTGATGTTGATGTTGGTGTTGTTAGCGATGGTATTGGAGTTGGTGTGGTGTTGGTGGTGGGGCGGGAGTGTTTTTGATGTTGATGTTGGTGTTGTTAGCGATGTTATTGAAGGTGGCGTTGGTGTTGGTGGTGGGGCTGGAGTGCTGTTGATGTTGATGTTGGTGTTGTTAGCGATGGTATTGGAGTTGGTGTTGGTGTTGGAGTTGGTGTTGGGGCAGGAGTGCTGTTGATGTTGATGTTGGTGTTGTTAGCGATGGTATTGCAGTTGGTGTTGGTGTTGGTGGTGGGGCTGGAGTGCTGTTGATGTTGATGTTGGTGTTGTTGGCGATTGTAATGGAATTGGCGTTGGTGTTGGTGGTGGGGCTGGAGTGCTGTTGATGTTGATGTTGGTGTTGTTAGCGATTGTATTGGAGTTGGTGTTGGTGTTGGTGGTGGGGCTGGAGTGCTGTTGATGTTGATGTTGGTGTTGTTAGCGATGTTATTGGAGGTAGCGTAGGTGTTGGTGGTGGGGCTGGAGTGCTGTTGATGTTGATGTATGTGTTGTTAGCGATGTTATTGGAGGTAGCGTTGGTGTTGATGGTGGGGCTGGAGTGCTGTTGATGTTGATGTTGGTGTTGTTAGCGATGGTATTGGAGTTGGCGTTGGTGTTGGTGGTGGGGCTGGAGTGCTGTTGATGTTGATGTTGGTGTTGTTAGCGATTGTATTGAAGTTGGTGTTGGTGTTGGTTGTGGGGCTGGAGTGCTGTTGATGTTGATCTTGGTGT
Source organism: Eledone cirrhosa (assembly GCA_964016885.1). Lineage (NCBI taxonomy): Eukaryota > Metazoa > Mollusca > Cephalopoda > Octopoda > Eledonidae > Eledone > Eledone cirrhosa. The sequence continues at coordinate 77,298,565 of OZ024740.1, forward strand.
TGTTAGCGATTGTATTGGAGTTGGTGTTGGTGTTGGTTGTGGGGCTGGAGTGCTGTTGATGTTGATGTTGGTGTTGTTAACGATGGTATTGGAGTTGGTGTTGGTGTTGGTGGCGGGGCGGGGCGGGAGTGCTGTTGATGTTGATGTTGGTGTTGTTAGCGAAGGTATTCGAGTTGGCGTTGGTGTTGGTGTTGGTGGTGGGGCTGGAGTGCTGTTGATGTTGATGTTGGTGTTGTTAGCGATTGTATTGGAGTTAGCGTTGGTGTTGGTGGTGGGGCCGGAGTGATGTTGTTAGCGATGGTATTGGAGTTGGTGTTGGTGTTGGTGGTGGGGCTGGTGTGCTGTTGATGTTGATGTTGGTGTTGTTAGCGATGTTATTGGATGTGGCGTTGGTGTTGGTGGTGGGGCTGGAGTGCTGTTGATGTTGATGTTAGTGTTGTTAGCCCTGGTATTGGAGTTGGCGTTGGTGTTGGGGCTGGAGTGCTGTTGATGTTGATGTTGGTGTTGTTAGCGATGGTGTTGGAGTTGGCGTTGGTGTTGGTGGTGGGGCTGGAGTGCTGTTGATGTTGATGTTGGTGTTGTTAGCGATGGTATTGGAGTTGGTGTTGGTGTTGGAGTTGGTGTTGGTGTTGGAGTTGGTGTTGGGGCAGGAGTGCTGTTGATGTTGATGTTGGTGTTGTTAGCGATGGTATTGGAGTTGGTGTTGGTGTTGGAGTTGGTGTTGGTGTTGGAGTTGGTGTTGGGGCAGGAGTGCTGTTGATGTTGATGTTGGTGTTGTTAGCGATGTTATTGGAGGTGGCGTTGGTGTTGGTAGTGGTGCTGGAGTGCTGTTGATGTTGATGTTGGTGTTGTTAGGGATGGTATTGGATTTGGCGTTGGTGTTGGTGGTGGTGTTGGTGTTGGAGTTGAGGCAGGAGTGCTGTTGATGTTGATGTTGATGTTCGTACTGTTAGCGATGGTATTGGATTTGACGTTGGTGTTGGTGGTGGTGTTGGTGTTGGTGGTGGGGCTGGAGTGCTATTCATGTTGATGTTGATGTTCGTACTGTTAGCGATGGTATTGGAGTTGACGTTGGTGTTGGTGTTGGTGGTGGGGCGGGTGTGCTGTTCATGTTGATGTTGTGTTGCTAGCGATGGCATTGGAGTTGGTGTTGGTGTTGGTGGTGGGGCTGGAGTGCTGTTGATGTTGATGTTGGTGTTGTTAGCGATGGTGTTGGAGTTGGCGTTGGTGTTGGTGGTGGGGCTGGAGTGCTGTTGATGTTGATATTGGTGTTGTTAGCGATGGTATTGGAGGTGGAGTTGGTGTTGGTGGTGGGGCTGGAGTGCTGTTGATGTTGATTTTGGTGTTGTTAGCGATGGTATTGGAGGTGGCGTTGGTGTTGGTGGTGGGGCTGGAATGCTGTTTATGTTGATGTTGGTGTTGTTAGCGATGGTATTAGAGTTGGCGTTGGTGTTGGTGGTGGGGCTGGAGTGCTGTTGATGTTGATGTTGGTGTTGTTAGCGATGGTATTGGAGTTGGCGTTGGTGTTGGTGGTGCGGCTGGAGTGCTGTTGATGTTGATGTTGGTGTTGTTAGAGATGGTATTGGAGTTGGTGTTGGTGTTGGTGGTGGGGCTGGAGTGCTGTTGATGTTGATGTTGGTGTTGTTAGCGATGGTATTGGAGTTGGCGTTGATGTTGGTGGTGGGGCTGGAGTGCTGTTGATGTTGATGTTGGTGTTGTTAGCGATGGTATTGGAGTTGGCGTTGGTGTTGGTGGTGCGGCTGGAGTGCTGTTGATGTTGATGTTGGTGTTGTTAGCGATGGTATTGGAGTTGGCGTTGATGTTGGTGGTGGGGCTGGAGTGCTGTTGATGTTGATGTTGGTGTTGTTAGCGATGGTATTGAAGGTGGCGTTGGTGTTGGTGGTGGGGCTGGAGTGCTGTTGATGTTGGTGTTGGTGTTGTTAGCGATGGTATTGGAGTTGGTGTCGTATTGGTGGTGGTCGCGGTGCTGGAGCGCTGTTGATGTTGATGTTGGTGTTGTTAGCGATGGTGTTGGAGTTGGCGTTGGTGTTGGTGTTGGTGGTGGGGCTGGAGTGCTGTTGATGTTGATGTTGGTGTTGTTAGCGATGGTATTGGAGTTGGTGTTGGTGGTGGGGCTGGAGTGCTGTTGATGTTGATGTTGGTGTTGTTAGCGATGATATTGGAGTTGGCTTTGGTGTTGGTGGTGGGGCTGGAGTGCTGTTGATGTTGATGTTGGTGTTGTTAGCGATGGTATTGGAGTTGGCGTTGGTGTTGGTGGTGGGGCTGGAGTGCTGTTGATGTTGATGTTGGTGTTGTTAGCGATGGTATTGGAGTTGGTGTTGGTGGTGGGGCTGGAGTGCTGTTGATGTTGATGTTGGTGTTGTTAGCGATGGTATTGGAGGTGGCGTTGGTGTTGGTGGTGGGGCTGGAGTGCTGTTGATGTTGATTTTGGTGTTGTTAGCGATGGTATTGGAATTGGCGTTGATGTTGGTGGTGGGGCTGGAGTGCTGTTGATGTTGATTTTGGTGTTGTTAGCGATGGTATTGGAGTTGGCGTTGGTGTTGGTGGTGGGGCTGGTGTGCTGTTGATGTTGATGTTGGTGTTGTTAGCGATGGTATTGGAGTTGGCGTTGGTGTTGGTGGTGGGGCTGGAGTGCTGTTGATGTTGATGTTGGTGTTGTTAGCGATGGTATTGGAGTTGGCGTTGGTGTTGGTGTTGGTGGTGGGGCTGGAGTGCTGTTGATGTTGATGTTGGTGTTGTTAGCGATGGTATTGGAGTTGGCGTTGGTGTTGGTGGTGGGGCTGGAGTGCTGTTGATGTTGATGTTGGTGTTGTTAGCGATGGTATTGGAGGTGGCGTTGGTGTTGGTGGAGGGCTGGAGTGCTGTTGATGTTGACTTTGGTGTTGTTAGCGATGGTATTGGAGTTGGCGTTGATGTTGGTGGTGGGGCTGGAGTGCTATTGATGTTGATGTTGGTGTTGTTAGCGATGGTATTGGAGTTGGCGTTGATGTTGGTGGTGGGGCTGGAGTGCTGTTGATGTTGGTGTTGGTGTTGTTAGCGATGGTATTGGAGTTGGCGTTGGTGTTGGTGGTGGGGCTGGAGTGCTGTTGATGTTGATTTTGGTGTTGTTAGCGATGGTATTGGAGGTGGAGTTGGTGTTGGTGGTGGGGCTGGAGTGCTGTTGATGTTGATTTTGGTGTTGTTAGCGATGGTATTGGAGTTGGCGTTGATGTTGGTGGTGGGGCTGGAGTGCTGTTGATGTCGATGTTGGTGTTGTTAGCGATGGTATTGGAGTTGGCGTTTGTGTTGGTGGTGGGGCTGGAGTGCTGTTGATGTCGATGTTGGTGTTGTTAGCGATGGTATTGGAGTTGGCGTTGGTGTTGGTGGTGGGGCTGGAGTGCTGTTGATGTTGATTTTGGTGTTGTTAGCGATGGTATTGGAGTTGGCGTTGGTGTTGGTGTTGGTGGTGAGGCTGGAGTGCTGTTGATGTTGATGTTGGTGTTGTTAGCGATGGTATTGGAGGTGGCGTTGGTGTTGGTGTTGGTGGTGGGGCTGGAGTGCTGTTGATGTTGATGTTGGTGTTGTTAGCGATGGTATTGGAGGTGGCGTTGGTGTTGGTGGTGGGGCTGGAGTGCTGTTGATGTTGATGTTGGTGTTGTTAGCGATGGTATTGGAGGTGGCGTTGGTGTTGGTGGTGGGCCTGGAGTGCTGTTGATGTTGATGTTGGTGTTGTTAGCGATGGTATTGAAGGTGGCGTTGGTGTTGGTGTTGGTGGTGGGGCTGGAGTGCTGTTGATGTTGATTTTGGTGTTGTTAGCGATGGTATTGGAGTTGGCGTTGGTGGTGGTGGTGGGGCTGGAGTGCTGTTGATGTTGATGTTGGTGTTGTTAGCGATGGTATTGGAGTTGGCGTTGGTGTTGGTGTTGGTGGTGAGGCTGGAATGCTGTTGATATTGATGTTGGTGTTGTTAGCGATGGTATTGGAGTTGGTGTTGGTGTTGGTGGTGGGGCTGGAGTGCTGTCGATGTTGATGTTGGTGTTGTTTGCGATGGTATTGGAGGTGGCGTTGGTGTTGGTGGTGGGGCTGGAGTGCTGTTGATGTTGATTTTGGTGTTGTTAGGGATGGTATTGGAGTTGGTGTTGGTGGTGGAGCTGGAGTGTTGTTGATGTTGGTGTTGGTGTTGTTAGCGATGGTATTGGAGTTGGCGTTGGTGTTGGTGTTGGTGGTGGGGCTGGAGTGCTGTTGATGTTGATGTTGGTGTTGTTAGCGATGGTATTGGAGTTGGTGTTGGTGGTGGAGCTGGAGTGTTGTTGATGTTGGTGTTGGTGTTGTTAGCGAGGGTATTGGAGTTGGTGTTGGTGTTGGTGGTGGGGCTGGAGTGCTGTTGATGCTGATGTTGGTGTTGTTAGCGATGGTATTGGAGGTGGCGTTGGTGTTGGTGTTGGTGGTGGGGCTGGAGTGCTGTTGATGTTGATGTTGGTGTTGTTAGCGATGGTATTGGAGTTGGTGTTGGTGGTGGAGCTGGAGTGTTGTTGATGTTGGTGTTGGTGTTGTTAGCGATGGTATTGGAGTTGGTGTTGGTGTTGGTGGTGGGGCTGGAGTGTTGTTGATGTTGGTGTTGGTGTTGTTAGCGATGGTATTGGAGTTGGTGTTGGTCGCGGTGATGGAGCGCTGTTGATGTTGATGTTGGTGTTGTTAGCCATGGTATTGGAGTTGGCATTGGTGTTGGTGGTGGGGCGGGAGTGCTGTGATGTTGATGTTGGTGTTGTTAGCGATGGTATTGGAGTTGGTGTTGGTGTTGGTGGTGGGGCGGGAGTGCTGTGATGTTGATGTTGGTGTTGTTAGCGATGGTATTGGAGTTGGTGTTGGTGTTGGTGGTGGGGCTGGAGTGCTGTGATGTTGATGTTGGTGTAGTTAGCCATGGTATTGGAGTTGGCATTGGTGTTGGTGGTGGGGCGGGAGTGCTGTGATGTTGATGTTGGTGTTGTTAGCGATGGTATTGGAGTTGGTGTTGGTGTTGGTGGTGGGGCGGGAGTGCTGTGATGTTGATGTTGGTGTTGTTAGCGATGGTATTGGAGTTGGTGTTGGTGTTGGTGTTGGTGGTGGGGCTGGAGTGCTGTTGATGTTGGTGTTGGTGTTGTTAGCGATGGTATTGGAGTTGGTGTTGGTGTTGGTGTTGGTGGTGGGGTTGGAGTGCTGTTGATGTTGATGTTGGTGTTGTTAGCGATGGTACTGGAGTTGACGTTGGTGTTGGTGGTGGGGCGGGAGTGCTGCGATGTTGATGTTGGTGTTGTTAGCGATGGTACTGGAGTTGACGTTGGTGTTGGTGTTGGTGGTGGGGCTGGAATGCTGTTTATGTTGATGTTGGTGTTGTTAGCGATGGTACTGGAGTTGACGTTGGTGTTGGTGGTGGGGCGGGAGTGCTGCGATGTTGATGTTGGTGTTGTTAGCGATGGTATTGGAGTTGATGTTGGTGGTGGGGCTGGAGTGCTGTTGATGTTGATGTTGGTGTTGTTAGCGATGGTATTGGAGGTGGCGTTGGTGTTGGTGGTGGGGCTGGAGTGCTGTTGATGTTGATGTTGGTGTTGTTAGCGATGGTATTGGAGGTGGCGTTGGTGTTGGTGGTGGGGCTGGAGTGCTGTTGATGTTGATTTTGGTGTTGTTAGCGATGGTATTGGAGTTGGCGTTGATGTTGGTGGTGGGGCTGTAGTGCTGTTGATGTTGATGTTGGTGTTGTTAGCGATGGTATTGGAGGTGGCGTTGGTGTTGGTGGTGGGGCTGGAGTGCTGTTGATGTTGATTTTGGTGTTGTTAGCGATGGTATTGGAGTTCGCGTTGATGTTGGTGGTGGGGCTGGAGTGCTGTTGATGTTGATGTTGGTGTTGTTAGCGATGGTATTGGAGTTGGTGTTGGTGTTGGAGTTGGTGTTGGTGTTGGAGTTGGTGTTGGGGCAGGAGTGCTGTTGATGTTGATGTTGGTGTTGTTAGCGATGGTATTGGAGTTGGTGTTGGTGTTGGAGTTGGTGTTGGTGTTGGAGTTGGTGTTGGGGCAGGAGTGCTGTTGATGTTGATGTTGGTGTTGTTAGCGATGGTATTGGTGTTGGCGTTGTTGTTGGTGTTGGGGCTGGAGTGCTGTTGATGTTGATGTTGGTGTTGTTAGCGATCGTATTGGAGTTGGTGTTGGTGTTGGTTGTGGGGCTGGAGTGCTGTTGATGTTGATGTTGGTGTTGTTAGCGATTGTATTGAAGTTGGTGTTGGTGTTGGTTGTGGGGCTGGAGTGCTGTTGATGTTGATCTTGGTGTTGTTAGCGATTGTATTGGAGTTGGTGTTGGTGTTGGTTGTGGGGCTGGAGTGCTGTTGATGTTGATGTTGGTGTTGTTAACGATGGTATTGGAGTTGGTGTTGGTGTTGGTGGCGGGGCGGGGCGGGAGTGCTGTTGATGTTGATGTTGGTGTTGTTAGCGAAGGTATTCGAGTTGGCGTTGGTGTTGGTGTTGGTGGTGGGGCTGGAGTGCTGTTGATGTTGATGTTGGTGTTGTTAGCGATTGTATTGGAGTTAGCGTTGGTGTTGGTGGTGGGGCCGGAGTGATGTTGTTAGCGATGGTATTGGAGTTGGTGTTGGTGTTGGTGGTGGGGCTGGTGTGCTGTTGATGTTGATGTTGGTGTTGTTAGCGATGTTATTGGATGTGGCGTTGGTGTTGGTGGTGGGGCTGGAGTGCTGTTGATGTTGATGTTAGTGTTGTTAGCCCTGGTATTGGAGTTGGCGTTGGTGTTGGGGCTGGAGTGCTGTTGATGTTGATGTTGGTGTTGTTAGCGATGGTGTTGGAGTTGGCGTTGGTGTTGGTGGTGGGGCTGGAGTGCTGTTGATGTTGATGTTGGTGTTGTTAGCGATGGTATTGGAGTTGGTGTTGGTGTTGGAGTTGGTGTTGGTGTTGGAGTTGGTGTTGGGGCAGGAGTGCTGTTGATGTTGATGTTGGTGTTGTTAGCGATGGTATTGGAGTTGGTGTTGGTGTTGGAGTTGGTGTTGGTGTTGGAGTTGGTGTTGGGGCAGGAGTGCTGTTGATGTTGATGTTGGTGTTGTTAGCGATGTTATTGGAGGTGGCGTTGGTGTTGGTAGTGGTGCTGGAGTGCTGTTGATGTTGATGTTGGTGTTGTTAGGGATGGTATTGGATTTGGCGTTGGTGTTGGTGGTGGTGTTGGTGTTGGAGTTGAGGCAGGAGTGCTGTTGATGTTGATGTTGATGTTCGTACTGTTAGCGATGGTATTGGATTTGACGTTGGTGTTGGTGGTGGTGTTGGTGTTGGTGGTGGGGCTGGAGTGCTATTCATGTTGATGTTGATGTTCGTACTGTTAGCGATGGTATTGGAGTTGACGTTGGTGTTGGTGTTGGTGGTGGGGCGGGTGTGCTGTTCATGTTGATGTTGTGTTGCTAGCGATGGCATTGGAGTTGGTGTTGGTGTTGGTGGTGGGGCTGGAGTGCTGTTGATGTTGATGTTGGTGTTGTTAGCGATGGTGTTGGAGTTGGCGTTGGTGTTGGTGGTGGGGCTGGAGTGCTGTTGATGTTGATGTTGGTGTTGTTAGCGATGGTATTGGAGTTGGTGTTGGTGTTGGAGTTGGTGTTGGTGTTGGAGTTGGTGTTGGGGCAGGAGTGCTGTTGATGTTGATGTTGGTGTTGTTAGCGATGGTATTGGAGTTGGTGTTGGTGTTGGAGTTGGTGTTGGTGTTGGAGTTGGTGTTGGGGCAGGAGTGCTGTTGATGTTGATGTTGGTGTTGTTAGGGATGGTATTGGATTTGGCGTTGGTGTTGGTGGTGGGGCTGGAGTGCTGTTGATGTTGATGTTGGTGTTGTTAGCGATGGTATTGGAGTTGGTGTTGGTGGTGGTGGTGGGGCTGGAGTGCTGTTGATGTTGATGTTGGTGTTGTTAGCGATGGTTTGGGTGTTGGCGTTGGCGTTGGTGTTGGTGGTGGGGCTGGAGTGCAGTTGCTGTTGATGTTGGTGTTGTTAGCGATGGTTTGGGTGTTGGCGTTGGTGTTGGTGGTGGGGCTGGAATGCTGTTTATGTTGATGTTAGTGTTGTTAGCGATGGTATTGGAGTTGGCGATGGTGTTGGTGTTGGTGGTGGGGCTGGAGTGCTGTTGATGTTGATGTTGGTGTTGTTAGCGATGGTATTGGAGTTGGCGTTGTTGTTGGTGTTGGTGGTGGGGTTGGAGTGCTGTTGATGTTGATGTTGGTGTTGTTAGCGATGGTATTGGAGTTGGTGTTGGTGTTGGTGGTGGGGCTAGAGTGCTGTTGATGTTGATGTTGGTGTTGTTAGAGATGGTATTGGATTTGGTGTTGGTGTTGGTGGTGGGGCTGGAGTGCTGTTTATGTTGATGTTAGTGTTGTTAGCGATGGTATTGGAGTTGGCGATGGTGTTGGTGTTGGTGGTGGGGCTGGAGTGCTGTTGATGTTGATGTTGGTGTTGTTAGCGATGGTATTGGAGTTGGTGTGGTGTTGGTGGTGGGGCGGGAGTGTTTTTGATGTTGATGTTGGCGTTGTTAGCGATGTTATTGGAGGTGGCGTTGGTGTTGGTAGTGGTGCTGGAGTGCTGTTGATGTTGATGTTGGTGTTGTTAGCGATGGTATTGGATTTGGCGTTGGTGTTGGTGGTGTTGTTAGCGATGGTATTGGAGTTGGCGTTGGTGTTGGAGTTGGTGGTGTGGCTAGAGTGCTGTTGATGTTGATGTTGGTGTTGTTAGCGATGGTATTGGAGTTGGTGTTGATGGTGGTGGTGGTGGGGCTGGAGTGCTGTTGATGTTGATGTTGGTGTTGTTAGCGATGGATTGGGTGTTGGCGTTGGCGTTGGTGTTGGTGGTGGGGCTGGAGTGCAGTTGCTGTTGATGTTGGTGTTGTTAGCGATGGTTTGGGTGTTGGCGTTGGTGTTGGTGGTGGGGCTGGAATGCTGTTTATGTTGATGTTAGTGTTGTTAGCGATGGTATTGGAGTTGGCGATGGTGTTGGTGTTGGTGGTGGGGCTAGAGTGCTGTTGATGTTGATGTTGGTGTTGTTAGCGATGGTATTGGAGTTGGCGTTGTTGTTGGTGTTGGTGGTGGGGTTAGAGTGCTGTTGATGTTGATGTTGGTGTTGTTAGCGATGGTATTGGAGTTGGTGTTGGTGTTGGTGGTGGGGCTAGAGTGCTGTTGATGTTCATGTTGGTGTTGTTAGAGATGGTATTGGATTTGGTGTTGGTGTTGGTGGTGGGGCTGGAGTGTTGTTGATATTGATGTTGGTGTTGTTAGCGATGGTATTGGAGTTGGTGTTGGTGTTGGTGGTGGGGCTAGAGTGCTGTTGATGTTGATGTTGGTGTTGTTAGAGATGGTATTGGAGTTGGCGTTGGTGTTGGTGGTGGGGCAGGAGTGTTGTTGATGTTGATTTTGGTGTTGTTAGCGATGGTATTGGAGTTGGCGTTGTTGTTGGTGTTGGGGCTGGAGTGCTGTTGATGTTGATGTTGGTGTTGTTAGCGATTGTAATGGAATGGGCGTTGGTGTTGGTGGTGGGGCTGGAGTGCTGTTGATGTTGATGTTGGTGTTGTTAGCGATTGTATTGGAGTTGGTGTTGGTGTTGGTGGTGCGGCTGGAGTGCTGTTGATGTTGATGTTGGTGCTGTTAGCGATTGTATTGGAGTTGGTGTTGGTGTTGGTGGCGGGGCGGGAGTGCTGTTGATGTTGATGTTGGTGTTGTTAGCGAAGGTATTCGAGTTGGCGTTGGTGTTGGGTTGGTGGTGGGGCTAGAGTGCTGTTGATGTTGATGTTGGTGGTGGGGCCGGAGTGGTGTTGTTAGCGATGGTATTGGAGTTGGTGTTGGTGTTGGTGGTGGGGCTGGTGTGCTGTTGATGTTGATTTTGGTGTTGTTAGCGATGGTATTGGAGTTGGCGTTGATGTTGGTGGTGGGGCTGGAGTGCTGTTGATGTTGATGTTGGTGTTGTTAGCGATGGTATTGGAGTTGGCGTTGGTGGTGGGGCTGGTGTGCTGTTGATGTTGATGTTGGTGTTGTTAGCGATGGTATTTGAATTGGTGTTGGTGGTGGGGCTGGAGTGCTGTTGATGTTGATGTTGGTGTTGTTAGCGATGGTACTGGAGGTGGCGTTGGTGTTGGTGGTGGGGCTGGAGCGCTGTTGATGTTGATGTTGGTGTTGTTAGCGATGGTATTTGAATTGGTGTTGGTGGTGGGGCTGGAGTGCTGTTGATGTTGATTTTGGTGTTGTTAGCGATGGTATTGGATTTGGCGTTGATGTTGGCGGTGGAGCTGGAGTGCTGTTGATGTTGATGTTGGTGTTGTTAGCGATGGTATTGGAGTTGGCGTTGGTGGTGGGGCTGGTGTGCTGTTGATGTTGATGTTGGTGTTGTTAGCGATGGTATTTGAATTGGTGTTGGTGGTGGGGCTGGTGTGCTGTTGATGTTGATGTTGGTGTTGTTAGCCCTGGTATTGGAGTTGGCGTTGGTGTTGGGGCTGGAGTGCTGTTGATGTTGATGTTGGTGTTGTTAGCGATGTTATTGGAGTTGGTGTTGGTGTTGGTGGCGGGGCGGGAGTGCTGTTGATGTTGATGTTGGTGTTGTTAGCGAAGGTATTCCAGTTGGCGTTGGTGTTGGTGTTGGTGGTGGGGCTGGAGTGCTGTTGATGTTGATGTTGGTGTTGTTAGCGATTGTATTGGAGTTAGCGTTGGTGTTGGTGGTGGGGCCGGAGTGGTGTTGTTAGCGATGGTATTGGAGTTGGTGTTGGTGTTGGTGGTGGGGCTGGTGTGCTGTTGATGTTGATGTTGGTGTTGTTAGCGATGTTATTGGAGGTGGCGTTGGTGTTGGTGGTGCGGTTGGAGTGCTGTTGATGTTGATGTTGGTGTTGTGAGCGATGGTATTGGAGTTGGCGTTGATGTTGGTGGTGGGGCTGGAGTGCTGTTGATGTTGATGTTGGTGTTGTTAGCGATGGTATTGGAGTTGGCGTTGATGTTGGTGGTGGGGCTGGAGTGCTGTTGATGTTGATGTTGGTGTTGTTAGCGATGGTATTTGAATTGGTGTTGGTGGTGGGGCTGGTGTGCTGTTGATGTTGATGTTGGTGTTGTTAGCCCTGGTATTGGAGTTGGCGTTGGTGTTGGGGCTGGAGTGCTGTTGATGTTGATGTTGGTGTTGTTAGCGATGTTATTGGATGTGGCGTTGGTGTTGGTGGTGGGGCTGGAGTGCTGTTGATGTTGATGTTAGTGTTGTTAGCCCTGGTATTGGAGTTGGCGTTGGTGTTGGGGCTGGAGTGCTGTTGATGTTGATGTTGGTGTTGTTAGCGATGGTGTTGGAGTTGGCGTTGGTGTTGGTGGTGGGGCTGGAGTGCTGTTGATGTTGATGTTGGTGTTGTTAGCGATGGTATTGGAGTTGGTGTTGGTGTTGGAGTTGGTGTTGGTGTTGGAGTTGGTGTTGGGGCAGGAGTGCTGTTGATGTTGATGTTGGTGTTGTTAGCGATGGTATTGGAGTTGGTGTTGGTGTTGGAGTTGGTGTTGGTGTTGGAGTTGGTGTTGGGGCAGGAGTGCTGTTGATGTTGATGTTGGTGTTGTTAGCGATGTTATTGGAGGTGGCGTTGGTGTTGGTAGTGGTGCTGGAGTGCTGTTGATGTTGATGTTGGTGTTGTTAGGGATGGTATTGGATTTGGCGTTGGTGTTGGTGGTGGTGTTGGTGTTGGAGTTGAGGCAGGAGTGCTGTTGATGTTGATGTTGATGTTCGTACTGTTAGCGATGGTATTGTATTTGACGTTGGTGTTGGTGGTGGTGTTGGTGTTGGTGGTGGGGCTGGAGTGCTATTCATGTTGATGTTGATGTTCGTACTGTTAGCGATGGTATTGGAGTTGACGTTGGTGTTGGTGTTGGTGGTGGGGCGGGTGTGCTGTTCATGTTGATGTTGTGTTGCTAGCGATGGCATTGGAGTTGGTGTTGGTGTTGGTGGTGGGGCTGGAGTGCTGTTGATGTTGATGTTGGTGTTGTTAGCGATGGTGTTGGAGTTGGCGTTGGTGTTGGTGGTGGGGCTGGAGTGCTGTTGATGTTGATGTTGGTGTTGTTAGCGATGGTATTGGAGTTGGTGTTGGTGTTGGAGTTGGTGTTGGTGTTGGAGTTGGTGTTGGGGCAGGAGTGCTGTTGATGTTGATGTTGGTGTTGTTAGCGATGGTATTGGAGTTGGTGTTGGTGTTGGAGTTGGTGTTGGTGTTGGAGTTGGTGTTGGGGCAGGAGTGCTGTTGATGTTGATGTTGGTGTTGTTAGGGATGGTATTGGATTTGGCGTTGGTGTTGGTGGTGGGGCTGGAGTGCTGTTGATGTTGATGTTGGTGTTGTTAGCGATGGTATTGGAGTTGGTGTTGGTGGTGGTGGTGGGGCTGGAGTGCTGTTGATGTTGATGTTGGTGTTGTTAGCGATGGTTTGGGTGTTGGCGTTGGCGTTGGTGTTGGTGGTGGGGCTGGAGTGCAGTTGCTGTTGATGTTGGTGTTGTTAGCGATGGTTTGGGTGTTGGCGTTGGTGTTGGTGGTGGGGCTGGAATGCTGTTTATGTTGATGTTAGTGTTGTTAGCGATGGTATTGGAGTTGGCGATGGTGTTGGTGTTGGTGGTGGGGCTGGAGTGCTGTTGATGTTGATGTTGGTGTTGTTAGCGATGGTATTGGAGTTGGCGTTGTTGTTGGTGTTGGTGGTGGGGTTGGAGTGCTGTTGATGTTGATGTTGGTGTTGTTAGCGATGGTATTGGAGTTGGTGTTGGTGTTGGTGGTGGGGCTAGAGTGCTGTTGATGTTGATGTTGGTGTTGTTAGAGATGGTATTGGATTTGGTGTTGGTGTTGGTGGTGGGGCTGGAGTGCTGTTTATGTTGATGTTAGTGTTGTTAGCGATGGTATTGGAGTTGGCGATGGTGTTGGTGTTGGTGGTGGGGCTGGAGTGCTGTTGATGTTGATGTTGGTGTTGTTAGCGATGGTATTGGAGTTGGTGTGGTGTTGGTGGTGGGGCGGGAGTGTTTTTGATGTTGATGTTGGCGTTGTTAGCGATGTTATTGGAGGTGGCGTTGGTGTTGGTAGTGGTGCTGGAGTGCTGTTGATGTTGATGTTGGTGTTGTTAGCGATGGTATTGGATTTGGCGTTGGTGTTGGTGGTGTTGTTAGCGATGGTATTGGAGTTGGCGTTGGTGTTGGAGTTGGTGGTGTGGCTAGAGTGCTGTTGATGTTGATGTTGGTGTTGTTAGCGATGGTATTGGAGTTGGTGTTGATGGTGGTGGTGGTGGGGCTGGAGTGCTGTTGATGTTGATGTTGGTGTTGTTAGCGATGGATTGGGTGTTGGCGTTGGCGTTGGTGTTGGTGGTGGGGCTGGAGTGCAGTTGCTGTTGATGTTGGTGTTGTTAGCGATGGTTTGGGTGTTGGCGTTGGTGTTGGTGGTGGGGCTGGAATGCTGTTTATGTTGATGTTAGTGTTGTTAGCGATGGTATTGGAGTTGGCGATGGTGTTGGTGTTGGTGGTGGGGCTAGAGTGCTGTTGATGTTGATGTTGGTGTTGTTAGCGATGGTATTGGAGTTGGCGTTGTTGTTGGTGTTGGTGGTGGGGTTAGAGTGCTGTTGATGTTGATGTTGGTGTTGTTAGCGATGGTATTGGAGTTGGTGTTGGTGTTGGTGGTGGGGCTAGAGTGCTGTTGATGTTCATGTTGGTGTTGTTAGAGATGGTATTGGATTTGGTGTTGGTGTTGGTGGTGGGGCTGGAGTGTTGTTGATATTGATGTTGGTGTTGTTAGCGATGGTATTGGAGTTGGTGTTGGTGTTGGTGGTGGGGCTAGAGTGCTGTTGATGTTGATGTTGGTGTTGTTAGAGATGGTATTGGAGTTGGCGTTGGTGTTGGTGGTGGGGCAGGAGTGTTGTTGATGTTGATTTTGGTGTTGTTAGCGATGGTATTGGAGTTGGCGTTGTTGTTGGTGTTGGGGCTGGAGTGCTGTTGATGTTGATGTTGGTGTTGTTAGCGATTGTAATGGAATGGGCGTTGGTGTTGGTGGTGGGGCTGGAGTGCTGTTGATGTTGATGTTGGTGTTGTTAGCGATTGTATTGGAGTTGGTGTTGGTGTTGGTGGTGCGGCTGGAGTGCTGTTGATGTTGATGTTGGTGCTGTTAGCGATTGTATTGGAGTTGGTGTTGGTGTTGGTGGCGGGGCGGGAGTGCTGTTGATGTTGATGTTGGTGTTGTTAGCGAAGGTATTCGAGTTGGCGTTGGTGTTGGGTTGGTGGTGGGGCTAGAGTGCTGTTGATGTTGATGTTGGTGGTGGGGCCGGAGTGGTGTTGTTAGCGATGGTATTGGAGTTGGTGTTGGTGTTGGTGGTGGGGCTGGTGTGCTGTTGATGTTGATTTTGGTGTTGTTAGCGATGGTATTGGAGTTGGCGTTGATGTTGGTGGTGGGGCTGGAGTGCTGTTGATGTTGATGTTGGTGTTGTTAGCGATGGTATTGGAGTTGGCGTTGGTGGTGGGGCTGGTGTGCTGTTGATGTTGATGTTGGTGTTGTTAGCGATGGTATTTGAATTGGTGTTGGTGGTGGGGCTGGAGTGCTGTTGATGTTGATGTTGGTGTTGTTAGCGATGGTACTGGAGGTGGCGTTGGTGTTGGTGGTGGGGCTGGAGCGCTGTTGATGTTGATGTTGGTGTTGTTAGCGATGGTATTTGAATTGGTGTTGGTGGTGGGGCTGGAGTGCTGTTGATGTTGATTTTGGTGTTGTTAGCGATGGTATTGGATTTGGCGTTGATGTTGGCGGTGGAGCTGGAGTGCTGTTGATGTTGATGTTGGTGTTGTTAGCGATGGTATTGGAGTTGGCGTTGGTGGTGGGGCTGGTGTGCTGTTGATGTTGATGTTGGTGTTGTTAGCGATGGTATTTGAATTGGTGTTGGTGGTGGGGCTGGTGTGCTGTTGATGTTGATGTTGGTGTTGTTAGCCCTGGTATTGGAGTTGGCGTTGGTGTTGGGGCTGGAGTGCTGTTGATGTTGATGTTGGTGTTGTTAGCGATGTTATTGGAGTTGGTGTTGGTGTTGGTGGCGGGGCGGGAGTGCTGTTGATGTTGATGTTGGTGTTGTTAGCGAAGGTATTCCAGTTGGCGTTGGTGTTGGTGTTGGTGGTGGGGCTGGAGTGCTGTTGATGTTGATGTTGGTGTTGTTAGCGATTGTATTGGAGTTAGCGTTGGTGTTGGTGGTGGGGCCGGAGTGGTGTTGTTAGCGATGGTATTGGAGTTGGTGTTGGTGTTGGTGGTGGGGCTGGTGTGCTGTTGATGTTGATGTTGGTGTTGTTAGCGATGTTATTGGAGGTGGCGTTGGTGTTGGTGGTGCGGTTGGAGTGCTGTTGATGTTGATGTTGGTGTTGTGAGCGATGGTATTGGAGTTGGCGTTGATGTTGGTGGTGGGGCTGGAGTGCTGTTGATGTTGATGTTGGTGTTGTTAGCGATGGTATTGGAGTTGGCGTTGATGTTGGTGGTGGGGCTGGAGTGCTGTTGATGTTGATGTTGGTGTTGTTAGCGATGGTATTTGAATTGGTGTTGGTGGTGGGGCTGGTGTGCTGTTGATGTTGATGTTGGTGTTGTTAGCCCTGGTATTGGAGTTGGCGTTGGTGTTGGGGCTGGAGTGCTGTTGATGTTGATGTTGGTGTTGTTAGCGATGGTATTGGAGTTGGTGTGGTGTTGGTGTTGGGGCTGGAGTGCTGTTGATGTTGATGTTGGTGTTGTTAGCGATGGTATTGGAGGTGGCGTTGGTGTTTGTGGTGGGGCTGGAGTGCTGTTGATGTTGATGTTGGTGTTGTTAGCGATGGTATTGGAGTTGGTGTGGTGTTGGTGGTGGGGCGGGAGTGTTTTTGATGTTGATGTTGGTGTTGTTAGCGATGTTATTGAAGGTGGCGTTGGTGTTGGTGGTGGGGCTGGAGTGCTGTTGATGTTGATGTTGGTGTTGTTAGCGATGGTATTGGAGTTGGTGTTGGTGTTGGAGTTGGTGTTGGGGCAGGAGTGCTGTTGATGTTGATGTTGGTGTTGTTAGCGATGGTATTGCAGTTGGTGTTGGTGTTGGTGGTGGGGCTGGAGTGCTGTTGATGTTGATGTTGGTGTTGTTGGCGATTGTAATGGAATTGGCGTTGGTGTTGGTGGTGGGGCTGGAGTGCTGTTGATGTTGATGTTGGTGTTGTTAGCGATTGTATTGGAGTTGGTGTTGGTGTTGGTGGTGGGGCTGGAGTGCTGTTGATGTTGATGTTGGTGTTGTTAGCGATGTTATTGGAGGTAGCGTAGGTGTTGGTGGTGGGGCTGGAGTGCTGTTGATGTTGATGTATGTGTTGTTAGCGATGTTATTGGAGGTAGCGTTGGTGTTGATGGTGGGGCTGGAGTGCTGTTGATGTTGATGTTGGTGTTGTTAGCGATGGTATTGGAGTTGGCGTTGGTGTTGGTGGTGGGGCTGGAGTGCTGTTGATGTTGATGTTGGTGTTGTTAGCGATTGTATTGGAGTTGTCGTTCGTGTTGGGGGTGGAACTGGAGTGCTGTTGATGTTGATGTTGGTGTTGTTAGCGATGGTGTTGGAGTTGGCGTTGGTGTTGGTGGTGGGGCTGGTGTGCTGTTGATGTTGATGTTGGTGTTGTTAGCCCTGGTATTGGAGTTGGCGTTGGTGTTGGGGCTGGAGTGCTGTTGATGTTGATGTTGGTGTTGTTAGCGATGGTATTGGAGTTGGTGTGGTGTTGGTGGTGGGGCGGGAGTGTGTTTGATGTTGATGTTGGTGTTGTTAACGATGTTATTGGATTTGGCGTTGGTGTTGGTGGTGGGGCTGGAGTGCTGTTGATGTTGGTGTTGGTGTTGTTAGCGATGGTATTGGAGTTGGCGTTGGTGTTGGAGTTGGTGGTGTGGCTAGAGTGCTGTTGATGTTGTTGTTGGTGTTGTTAGCGATGGTATTGGAGTTGGCGTTGGTGTTGGTGTTGGTGGTGTGGCTGGAGTGCTGTTGATATTGATGTTGGTGTTGTTAGCAATGGTATTGGAGTTGGTGTTCGTGGTGGTGGTGGGGCTGGAGTGCTGTTGATGTTGATGTTGGTGTCGTTAGCGATGGTTTGGGTGTTGGCGTTGATGTTGGTGGTGGGGCTGGAATGCTGTTTATGTTGATGTTAGTGTTGTTAGCGATGGTATTGGAGTGGGCGATGGTGTTGGTGTTGGTGGTGTGGCTGGAGTGCTGTTGATGTTGATGTTGGTGTTGTTAGCGATGGTATTGGAGTTGGCGTTGTTGTTGGTGTTAGTGGTGAGTTGGAGTGCTGTTGATGTTGATGTTGGTGTTGTTAGCGATGGTATTGGTGTTGGTGGTGGGGCTGGAGTGTTGTTGATATTGATGTTGGTGTTGTTAGCGATGGTATTGGAGTTGGTGTTGGTGTTGGTGGTGGGGCTGGAGTGCTGTTGATGTTGATGTTGGTGTTGTTAGCGATGGTATTTGAATTGGTGTTGGTGGTGGGGCTGGTGTGCTGTTGATGTTGATGTTGGTGTTGTTAGCCCTGGTATTGGAGTTGGCGTTGGTGTTGGGGCTGGAGTGCTGTTGATGTTGATGTTGGTGTTGTTAGCGATGGTATTGGAGTTGGTGTGGTGTTGGTGTTGGGGCTGGAGTGCTGTTGATGTTGATGTTGGTGTTGTTAGCGATGGTATTGGAGGTGGCGTTGGTGTTTGTGGTGGGGCTGGAGTGCTGTTGATGTTGATGTTGGTGTTGTTAGCGATGGTATTGGAGTTGGTGTGGTGTTGGTGGTGGGGCGGGAGTGTTTTTGATGTTGATGTTGGTGTTGTTAGCGATGTTATTGAAGGTGGCGTTGGTGTTGGTGGTGGGGCTGGAGTGCTGTTGATGTTGATGTTGGTGTTGTTAGCGATGGTATTGGAGTTGGTGTTGGTGTTGGAGTTGGTGTTGGGGCAGGAGTGCTGTTGATGTTGATGTTGGTGTTGTTAGCGATGGTATTGCAGTTGGTGTTGGTGTTGGTGGTGGGGCTGGAGTGCTGTTGATGTTGATGTTGGTGTTGTTGGCGATTGTATTGGAGTTGGTGTTGGTGTTGGTGGTGGGGCTGGAGTGCTGTTGATGTTGATGTTGGTGTTGTTAGCGATTGTATTGGAGTTGGTGTTGGTGTTGGTGGTGGGGCTGGAGTGCTGTTGATGTTGATGTTGGTGTTGTTAGCGATGTTATTGGAGGTAGCGTAGGTGTTGGTGGTGGGGCTGGAGTGCTGTTGATGTTGATGTATGTGTTGTTAGCGATGTTATTGGAGGTAGCGTTGGTGTTGGTGGTGGGGCTGGAGTGCTGTTGATGTTGATGTTGGTGTTGTTAGCGATGGTATTGGAGTTGGCGTTGGTGTTGGTGGTGGGGCTGGAGTGCTGTTGATGTTGATGTTGGTGTTGTTAGCGATTGTATTGGAGTTGTCGTTCGTGTTGGGGGTGGAACTGGAGTGCTGTTGATGTTGATGTTGGTGTTGTTAGCGATGGTGTTGGAGTTGGCGTTGGTGTTGGTGGTGGGGCTGGTGTGCTGTTGATGTTGATGTTGGTGTTGTTAGCCCTGGTATTGGAGTTGGCGTTGGTGTTGGGGCTGGAGTGCTGTTGATGTTGATGTTGGTGTTGTTAGCGATGGTAATGGAGTTGGTGTGGTGTTGGTGGTGGGGCGGGAGTGTGTTTGATGTTGATGTTGGTGTTGTTAGCGATGTTATTGGATTTGGCGTTGGTGTTGGTGGTGGGGCTGGAGTGCTGTTGATGTTGGTGTTGGTGTTGTTAGCGATGGTATTGGAGTTGGCGTTGGTGTTGGAGTTGGTGGTGTGGCTAGAGTGCTGTTGATGTTGATGTTGGTGTTGTTAGCGATGGTATTGGAGTTGGCGTTGGTGTTGGTGTTGGTGGTGTGGCTGGAGTGCTGTTGATATTGATGTTGGTGTTGTTAGCAATGGTATTGGAGTTGGTGTTCGTGGTGGTGGTGGGGCTGGAGTGCTGTTGATGTTGATGTTGGTGTCGTTAGCGATGGTTTGGGTGTTGGCGTTGATGTTGGTGGTGGGGCTGGAATGCTGTTTATGTTGATGTTAGTGTTGTTAGCGATGGTATTGGAGTGGGCGATGGTGTTGGTGTTGGTGGTGTGGCTGGAGTGCTGTTGATGTTGATGTTGGTGTTGTTAGCGATGGTATTGGAGTTGGCGTTGTTGTTGGTGTTAGTGGTGAGTTGGAGTGCTGTTGATGTTGATGTTGGTGTTGTTAGCGATGGTATTGGTGTTGGTGGTGGGGCTGGAGTGTTGTTGATATTGATGTTGGTGTTGTTAGCGATGGTATTGGAGTTGGTGTTGGTGTTGGTGGTGGGGCTGGAGTGCTGTTGATGTTGATGTTGGTGTTGTTAGCGATGGTATTGGAGTTGGTGTTGGTGTTGGTGGTGGCGTTGGAGTGCTGTTGATGTTGATGTTGGTGTTGTTAGCGATGGTATTGGATTTGGTGTTGGTGTTGGTGGTGCGGCTGGAGTGTTGTTGATGTTGATGTTGGTGTTGTTAGCGATGGTATTGGAGTTGGTGTTGGTGGTGGTGCTGGAGTGTTGTTGATGTTGATTTTGGTGTTGTTAGTGATGTTATTGGAGGTGGCGTTGGTGTTGCTGGTGGGGCTGGAATGCTGTTGATGTTGATGTTGGTGTTGTTAGGGATGGTATAGGAGTTGCTGTTGGTGTTGGTGGTGGGGTTGGAGTGCTGTTCACGTTAATGTTGGTGTTGTTAGCGATGGTATTGGAGTTGGTGTCGGTGTTGGTGTTGGTGGTGGGGCTGGAGTGCTGTTGCTGTTGATGTTGGTGTTGTTAGCGATGGTATTGGAGTTGGCGATGGTGTTGGTATTGGTGGTGGGGCTGGAGTGCTGTTGATGTTGATGTTGGTGTTGTTAGGGATGGTATTGGAGTTGGCGTTGGTGTTGGTGTTGGGGCTGGAGTGCTGTTGATGTTGATGTTGGTGTTGTTAGCGATGGTATTGGCGTTGGTGTTGGTGGTGGGGCTGGAGTGCTGTTGATGTTGATGTTGGTGTTGTTAGCGATGGTATTGGAGTTGGTGTTGGTGGTGGGGCTGGACTGCTGTTGATGTTGATGTTGGTGTTGTTAGCGATGGTATTGGAGTTGGTGTTGGTGGTGGGGCTGGAGTGCTGTTGATGTTGATGTTGGTGTTGTTAGCGATGGTATTGGAGTTGGTGTTGGTGTTGGTGGTGGGGCTGGAGTGCTGTTGATGTTGATGTTGGTGTTGTTAGCGATGGTATTGGAGTTGGTGTTGGTGTTGGTGGTGGGACTGGAGCGCTGTTGATGTTGATGTTGGTGTTGTTAGCGATGGTATTGGAGTTGGTGTCGGTGTTGGTGGTGGGGCTGGAGTGCAGTTGATGTTGATGTAGGTGTTGTTAGCGATGGTATTGGAGTTGGCGTCGGTGTTGGTGGTGGGGCTGGAGTGTTGTTGATGTTGATGTTGGTGTTGTTAGCGATGGTATTGGAGTTGGTGTTGGTGGTGGAGCTGGAGTGTTGTTCATGTTGATGTTGGTGTTGTTAGCGATGTTATTGGAGGTGGCTTTGGTGTTGGTGCTGGGGCTGGAGTGCTGTTGATGTTGATGTTCGTATTGTTAGCGATGGTATTGGATTTGGTGTTGGTGTTGGTGGTGGGGCTGGAGTGCTGTTGATGTTGATGTTGGTGTTGTTAGCGATGGTATTGGAGTTGTCGTTGGTGTTGGTGGTGGTGGTGGGGCTGGAGTGCTGTTGATGTTGATGTTGGTGTTGTTAGCGATGGTATTGGAGTTGGTGTTGGTGGTGGAGGTGGGGTTGGAGTGATGTTGATGTTGATGTTGGTGTTGTTAGCGATGGTATTGGATTTGGTGTTGGTGTTGGTGGTGGTGGTGGAGTGTTGTTGATGTTGATTTTGGTGTTGTTAGTGATGTTATTGGAGGTGGCGTTGGTGTTGCTGGTGGGGCTGGAATGCTGTTGATGTTGATGTTGGTGTTGTTAGCGATGGTATTGGAGGTGGCGTTGGTGTTGGTGGTGGGGCTGGAGTGCTGTTGATGTTGATTTTGGTGTTGTTAGCGATGGTATTGGAGTTGGTGTTGGTGCTGGTGGTGGCGCTGGAGTGCTGTTGATGTTGATGTTGGTGTTGTTAGCGATGGTATTGGAGTTGGTGTTGGTGTTGGTGGTGGGGCTGGAGTGCTGTTGATGTTGATGTTGGTGTTGTTAGCGATGGTATTGGAGTTGGTGTTGGTGCTGGTGGTGGCGCTGGAGTGCTGTTGATGTTGATGTTGGTGTTGTTAGCGATGTTTTTGGAGTTGGCGTTGGTGTTGGTGTTGGGGCTGGAGTGGTGTTGATGTTGATGTTGGTGTTGTTAGCGATGGTATTGGAGTTGGTGTTGGTGGTGGGGCTGGAGTGCTCTAGATGTTGATGTTGGTGTTCTTAGCGATGGTATGGGTGTTGGTGTTGGTGTTGGTGGTGGGGCTGGAGACTGTTTATGTTGATGTCTGTGTTTTTAGCGATGTCATTGGAGGTGGCGTTGGCGTTGGTGTTGGTGTTGGGGCTGGAGTGCTGTTCACGTTGTTGTTGGTGTTGTTAGCGATGGTATTGGAGTTGATGTCGGTGTTGCTGGTGGGGCTGGAGTGCAGTTGACGTTGATGTTGGTGTTGTTAGCGATGGTATTGGAGTTGGTGTCGGTGTTGGTGGTGGTGGTGGGGTTGGAGTGCTGTTGATGTTGATGTTGGTGTTGTTAGCGATGTTATTGGAGGTGGCGTTGGTGGTGGTGGTGGGGCTGGAGTGCTGTTGATGTTGATGTTGGTGTTGTTAGCGATGGTATTGGAGTTGGTGTTGGAGTTGTGGGTGGGGCTGGAGTGCTGTTGATGTTGATGTTGGTGTTGTTAGCGATGGTATTGGAGTTGGCGTTGGTTTAGGTGGTGGGGCTGGAGTGCTGTTGATGTTGATGTTGGTGTTGTTAGCGATGGTATTGGAGCTGGCGTTGGTTTTGGTGGTGGGGCTGGAGTGCTGTTGATGTTGATGTTGGTGTTGTTAGCGATGGTATTGGAGCTGGCGTTGGTGTTGGTGGTGGGGCTGGAGTGCTGTTGATGTTGATGTTGGTGTTGTTAGCGATGGTATTGGAGCTGGCGTTGGTTTTGGTGGTGGGGCTGGAGTGCTGTTGATGTTGATGTTGGTGTTGTTAGCGATGGTATTGGAGCTGGCGTTGGTGTTGGTGGTGGGGCTGGAGTGCTGTTGATGTTGATGTTGGTGTTGTTAGCGATGGTATTGGAGTTGGTGTTGGTGGTGGGGCTGGAGTGCTGTTGCTGTTGATGTTAGTGTTGTTAGCGATGGTATGGGAGTTGGTGTTGGTGGAGGGCTGGAGTGCTGTTGATGTTGATGTTGATGTTGTTAGCAATGGTATTGGAGTTGGGGTTGGTGTTGGTGGTGGGGCTGGAATGCTGTTTATGTTGATGTTGGTGTTGTTAGCGATGGTATGGGAGTTGGTGTTGGTTTTGGTGTTGGGGCTGGAGTGCTGTTGATGTTGGTGTTGTTAGCGATGGTATTGGAGTTGGCATTGGTGTTGGTGGTGGGGCTGGAGTGCTGTTGATGTTGATGTTGGTGTTGTTAGCGATGGTATTGGAGTTGGTGTTGGTGGTGGGGCTGGAGTGCTGTTGATGTTGATGTTGGTGTTGTTAGCGATGGTATTGGCGTTGGTGTTGGTGGTGGGGCTGGAGTGCTGTTGATGTTGATGTTGGTGTTGTTAGCGATGGTATTGGAGTTGGGGTTGGTGTTGGTGGTGGAGCTGGAGTGCTGTTGATGTTGATGTTGGTGTTGTTAGCGATGGTATGGGAGTTGGTGTTGGTTTTGGTGTTGGGGCTGGAGTGCTGTTGATGTTGGTGTTGTTAGCGATGGTATTGGAGTTGGCATTGGTGTTGGTGGTGGGGCTGGAGTGCCGTTGATGTTGATGTTGGTGTTGTTAGCGATGGTATTGGAGTTGGTGTTGGTGGTGGGGCTGGAGTGCTGTTGATGTTGATGTTGGTGTTGTTAGCAATGGTATTGAAGTTGGGGTTGGTGTTGGTGGTGGAGCTGGAGTGCTGTTGATGTTGATGTTGGTGTTGTTAGCGATGGTATGGGAGTTGGTGTTGGTTTTGGTGTTGGGGCTGGAGTGCTGTTGATGTTGGTGTTGTTAGCGATGGTATTGGAGTTGGTGTTGGTGGTGGGGCTGGAGTGCTGTTGATGTTGATGTTGGTGTTGTTAGCGATGGTATTGGAGTTGGTGTTGGTGGTGGGGCTGGACTGCTGTTGATGTTGATGTTGGTGTTGTTAGCGATGGTATTGGAGTTGGTGTTGGTGGTGGGGCTGGAGTGCTGTTGATGTTGATGTTGGTGTTGTTAGCGATGGTATTGGAGTTGTGTTGGAGTTGTGGGTGGGGCTGGAGTGCTGTTGATGTTGATGTTGGTGTTGTTAGCGATGGTATTGGAGCTGGCGTTGGTTTTGGTGGTGGGGCTGGAGTGCTGTTGATGTTGATGTTGGTGTTGTTAGGGATGGTATTGGAGTTGGCGTTGGTGTTGGTGTTGGGGCTGGAGTGGTGTTGATGTTGATGTTGGTGTTGTTAGCGATGGTATTGGATTTGGCGTTGGTGTTGGTGTTGGTGGTGGGGCTGGAGTGCTGTTGATGTTGATGTTGGTGTTGTTAGCGATGTTTTTGGAGTTGGCGTTGGTGTTGGTGTTGGGGCTGGAGTGGTGTTGATGTTGATGTTGGTGTTGTTAGCGATGGTATTGGATTTGGCGTTGGTGTTGGTGTTGGTGTTGGGGCTGGAGTGGTGTTGATGTTGATGTTGGTGTTGTTAGCGATGTTTTTGGAGTTGGCGTTGGTGTTGGTGTTGGGGCTGGAGTGGTGTTGATGTTGATGTTGGTGTTGTTAGCGATGGTATTGGAGTTGGTGTTGGTGTTGGTGTTGGTGTTCGGGCTGGGGATGCTGTTGATGTTGATGTTGGTGTTGTTAGGGATGGTATTGGATTTGGCGTTGGTGTTGGTGTTGGTGTTCGGGCTGGGGCTGGAGTACTGTTGATGTTGATGTTGGTGTTGTTAGCGATGGTATTGGAGTTGGCGTTGGTGATGGTGGTGGGGCTGGAGTGCTGTTGATGTTGATGCTGGTGTTGTTAGCGATGGTATTGGAGCTGGCGTTGGTTTTGGTGGTGGGGCTGGAGTGCTGTTGATGTTGATGTTGGTGTTGTTAGCGATGGTATTGGAGCTGGCGTTGGTTTTGGTGGTGGGGCTGGAGTGCTGTTGATGTTGATGTTGGTGTAGTTACCGATGGTATTGGAGTTGGTGTTGGTGTTGGTGGTGGGGCTGGAGTGCTGTTGATGTTGATGTTGGTGTTGTTAGCGATGGTATTGGAGCTGGCGTTGGTGTTGGTGGTAGGGCTGGAGTTCTGTTGATGTTGATGTTGGTGTTGTTAGCGATGGTATTGGAGCTGGCGTTGGTTTTGGTGGTGGGGCTGGAGTGCTGTTGATGTTGATGTTGGTGTTGTTAGCGATGGTATTGGAGCTGGCGTTGGTGTTGGTGGTGGGGCTGGAGTGCTGTTGATGTTGATGTTGGTGTTGTTAGCGATGGTATTGGAGCTGGCGTTGGTTTTGGTGGTGGGGCTGGAGTGCTGTTGATGTTGATGTTGGTGTTGTTAGCGATGGTATTGGAGCTGGCGTTGGTGTTGGTGGTGGGGCTGGAGTGCTGTTGATGTTGATGTTGGTGTTGTTAGCGATGGTATTGGAGTTGTCGTTGGTGTTAGGGTTTATGGTGGGGCTGGAGAGCTGTTGCTGTTGATGTTGGTGTTGTTAGCGATGGTATGGGAGTTGGTGTTGGTTTTGGTGTTGGCGCTGGAGTGCTGTTGATGTTGGTGTTGTTAGCGATGGTATTGGAGTTGGCATTGGTGTTGGTGGTGGAGCTGGAGTGCTGTTGATGTTGATGTTGGTGTTGTTAGCGATGGTATGGGAGTTGGTATTGGTTTTGGTGTTGGGGCTGGAGTGCTGTTGATGTTGGTGTTGTTAGCGATGGTATTGGAGTTGGCATTGGTGTTGGTGGTGGGGCTGGAGTGCTGTTGATGTTGATGTTGGTGTTGTTAGCGATGGTATTGGAGTTGGTGTTGGTGGTGGGACTGGAGTGCTGTTGATGTTGATGTTGGTGTTGTTAGCGATGGTATTGGCGTTGGTGTTGGTGGTGGGGCTGGAGTGCTGTTGATGTTGATGTTGGTGTTGTTAGCGATGGTATTGGAGTTGGTGTTGGTGGTGGGGCTGGACTGCTGTTGATGTTGATGTTGGTGTTGTTAGCGATGGTATTGGAGTTGGTGTTGGTGGTGGGGCTGGAGTGCTGTTGATGTTGATGTTGGTGTTGTTAGCGATGGTATTGGAGTTGGTGTTGGTGTTGGTGGTGGGGCTGGAGTGCTGTTGATGTTGATGTTGGTGTTGTTAGCGATGGTATTGGAGTTGGTGTTGGTGTTGGTGGTGGGACTGGAGCGCTGTTGATGTTGATGTTGGTGTTGTTAGCGATGGTATTGGAGTTGGTGTCGGTGTTGGTGGTGGGGCTGGAGTGCAGTTGATGTTGATGTAGGTGTTGTTAGCGATGGTATTGGAGTTGGCGTCGGTGTTAGTGGTGGGGCTGGAGTGTTGTTGATGTTGATGTTGGTGTTGTTAGCGATGGTATTGGAGTTGGTGTTGGTGGTGGAGCTGGAGTGTTGTTCATGTTGATGTTGGTGTTGTTAGCGATGTTATTGGAGGTGGCTTTGGTGTTGGTGCTGGGGCTGGAGTGCTGTTGATGTTGATGTTCGTATTGTTAGCGATGGTATTGGATTTGGTGTTGGTGTTGGTGGTGGGGCTGGAGTGCTGTTGATGTTGATGTTGGTGTTGTTAGCGATGGTATTGGAGTTGTCGTTGGTGTTGGTGTTGGTGGTGGGGCTGGAGTGCTGTTGATGTTGATGTTGGTGTTGTTAGCGATGGTATTGGAGTTGGTGTTGGTGGTGGAGGTGGGGTTGCAGTGATGTTGATGTTGATGTTGGTGTTGTTAGCGATGGTATTGGATTTGGTGTTGGTGTTGGTGGTGGTGGTGGAGTGTTGTTGATGTTGATTTTGGTGTTGTTAGTGATGTTATTGGAGGTGGCGTTGGTGTTGCTGGTGGGGCTGGAATGCTGTTGATGTTGATGTTGGTGTTGTTAGCGATGGTATTGGAGGTGGCGTTGGTGTTGGTGGTGGGGCTGGAGTGCTGTTGATGTTGATTTTGGTGTTGTTAGCGATGGTATTGGAGTTGGTGTTGGTGCTGGTGGTGGCGCTGGAGTGCTGTTGATGTTGATGTTGGTGTTGTTAGCGATGGTATTGGAGTTGGTGTTGGTGTTGGTGGTGGGGCTGGAGTGCTGTTGATGTTGATGTTGGTGTTGTTAGCGATGGTATTGGAGTTGGTGTTGGTGCTGGTGGTGGCGCTGGAGTGCTGTTGATGTTGATGTTGGTGTTGTTAGCGATGTTTTTGGAGTTGGCGTTGGTGTTGGTGTTGGGGCTGGAGTGGTGTTGATGTTGATGTTGGGGCTGGAGTGGTGTTGATGTTGATGTTGGTGTTGTTAGCGATGGTATATGAGTTGGTGTTGGTGGTGGGGCTGGAGTGCTCTAGATGTTGATGTTGGTGTTCTTAGCGATGGTATGGGTGTTGGTGTTGGTGTTGGTGGTGGGGCTGGAGACTGTTTATGTTGATGTTTGTGTTTTTAGCGATGTCATTGGAGGTGGCGTTGGCGTTGGTGTTGGTGTTGGGGCTGGAGTGCTGTTCACCTTGTTGTTGGTGTTGTTAGCGATGGTATTGGAGTTGGTGTCGGTGTTGCTGGTGGGGCTGGAGTGCAGTTGACGTTGATGTTGGTGTTGTTAGCGATGGTATTGGAGTTGGTGTCGGTGTTGGTGGTGGTGGTGGGGTTGGAGTGCTGTTGATGTTGATGTTGGTGTTGTTAGCGATGGTATTGGAGTTGGCGTTGGTTTAGGTGGTGGGGCTGGAGTGCTGTTGATGTTGATGTTGGTGTTGTTAGCGATGGTATTGGAGCTGGCGTTGGTTTTGGTGGTGGGGCTGGAGTGCTGTTGATGTTGATGTTGGTGTTGTTAGCGATGGTATTGGAGCTGGCGTTGGTGTTGGTGGTGGGGCTGGAGTGCTGTTGATGTTGATGTTGGTGTTGTTAGCGATGGTATTGGAGCTGGCGTTGGTTTTGGTGGCGGGGCTGGAGTGCTGTTGATGTTGATGTTGGTGTTGTTAGCGATGGTATTGGAGCTGGCGTTGGTGTTGGTGGTGGGGCTGGAGTGCTGTTGATGTTGATGTTGGTGTTGTTAGCGATGGTATTGGAGTTGGTGTTGGTGGTGGGGCTGGAGTGCTGTTGCTGTTGATGTTAGTGTTGTTAGCGATGGTATGGGAGTTGGTGTTGGTGGAAGGCTGGAGTGCTGTTGATGTTGTTAGCAATGGTATTGGAGTTGGGGTTGGTGTTGGTGGTGGGGCTGGAATGCTGTTTATGTTGATGTTGGTGTTGTTAGCGATGGTATGGGAGTTGGTGTTGGTTTTGGTGTTGGGGCTGGAGTGCTGTTGATGTTGGTGTTGTTAGCGATGGTATTGGAGTTGGCATTGGTGTTGGTGGTGGGGCTGGAGTGCTGTTGATGTTGATGTTGGTGTTGTTAGCGATGGTATTGGAGTTGGTGTTGGTGGTGGGGCTGGAGTGCTGTTGATGTTGATGTTGGTGTTGTTAGCGATGGTATTGGCGTTGGTGTTGGTGGTGGGGCTGGAGTGCTGTTGATGTTGATGTTGGTGTTGTTAGCGATGGTATTGGAGTTGGGGTTGGTGTTGGTGGTGGAGCTGGAGTGCTGTTGATGTTGATGTTGGTGTTGTTAGCGATGGTATGGGAGTTGGTGTTGGTTTTGGTGTTGGGGCTGGAGTGCTGTTGATGTTGGTGTTGTTAGCGATGGTATTGGAGTTGGCATTGGTGTTGGTGGTGGGGCTGGAGTGCCGTTGATGTTGATGTTGGTGTTGTTAGCGATGGTATTGGAGTTGGTGTTGGTGGTGGGGCTGGAGTGCTGTTGATGTTGATGTTGGTGTTGTTAGCAATGGTATTGAAGTTGGGGTTGGTGTTGGTGGTGGAGCTGGAGTGCTGTTGATGTTGATGTTGGTGTTGTTAGCGATGGTATGGGAGTTGGTGTTGGTTTTGGTGTTGGGGCTGGAGTGCTGTTGATGTTGGTGTTGTTAGCGATGGTATTGGAGTTGGTGTTGGTGGTGGGGCTGGAGTGCTGTTGATGTTGATGTTGGTGTTGTTAGCGATGGTATTGGAGTTGGTGTTGGTGGTGGGGCTGGAGTGCTGTTGATGTTGATGTTGGTGTTGTTAGCGATGGTATTGGAGTTGGTGTTGGTGGTGGGGCTGGACTGCTGTTGATGTTGATGTTGGTGTTGTTAGCGATGGTATTGGAGTTGGTGTTGGTGGTGGGGCTGGAGTGCTGTTGATGTTGATGTTGGTGTTGTTAGCGATGGTATTGGAGTTGTGTTGGAGTTGTGGGTGGGGCTGGAGTGCTGTTGATGTTGATGTTGGTGTTGTTAGCGATGGTATTGGAGCTGGCGTTGGTTTTGGTGGTGGGGCTGGAGTGCTGTTGATGTTGATGTTAGTGTTGTTAGGGATGGTATTGGAGTTGGTGTTGGAGTTGTGGGTGGGGCTGGAGTGCTGTTGATGTTGATGTTGGTGTTGTTAGCGATGGTATTGGAGTTGGCGTCGGTGTTGCTGGTGGGGCTGGAGTGCTGTTGATGTTGATGTTGGTGTTGTTAGCGATGGTATGGGAGTTGGTGTTGGTTTTGGTGTTGGGGCTGGAGTGCTGTTGATGTTGATGTTGGTGTTGTTAGCGATGGTATTGGAGTTGGCGTTGGTTTTGGTGGTGGGGCTGGAGTGCTGTTGATGTTGATGTTGGTGTTGTTAGCGATGGTATTGGAGATGGCGTTGGTTTTGGTGGTGGGGCTGGAGTGCTGTTGATGTTGATGTTGGTGTTGTTAGCGATGGTATTGGAGCTGGCGTTGGTGTTGGTGGTGGGGCTGGAGTGCTGTTGATGTTGATGTTGGTGTTGTTAGCGATGGTATTGGAGCTGGCGTTGGTTTTGGTGGTGGGGCTGGAGTGCTGTTGATGTTGATGTTGGTGTTGTTAGCGATGGTATTGGAGCTGGCGTTGGTGTTGGTGGTGGGGCTGGAGTGCTGTTGATGTTGATGTTGGTGTTGTTAGCGATGGTATTGGAGCTGGCGTTGGTGTTGGTGGTGGGGCTGGAGTGCTGTTGATGTTGATGTTGGTGTTGTTAGCGATGGTATTGGAGCTGGCGTTGGTGTTGGTGGTGGGGCTGGAGTGCTGTTGATGTTGATGTTGGTGTTGTTAGCGATGGTATTGGAGCTGGCGTTGGTGTTGGTGGTGGGGCTGGAGTGCTGTTGATGTTGATGTTGGTGTTGTTAGCGATGGTATTGGAGCTGGCGTTGGTGTTGGTGGTGGGGCTGGAGTGCTGTTGATGTTGATGTTGGTGTTGTTAGCGATGGTATTGGAGCTGGCGTTGGTTTTGGTGGTGGGGCTGGAGTGCTGTTGATGTTGATGTTGGTGTTGTTAGCGATGGTATTGGAGCTGGCGTTGGTGTTGGTGGTGGGGCTGGAGTGCTGTTGATGTTGATGTTGGTGTTGTTAGCGATGGTATTGGAGCTGGCGTTGGTTTTGGTGGTGGGGCTGGAGTGCTGTTGATGTTGATGTTGGTGTTGTTAGCGATGGTATTGGAGCTGGCGTTGGTGTTGGTGGTGGGGCTGGAGTGCTGTTGATGTTGATGTTGGTGTTGTTAGCGATGGTATTGGAGTTGTCGTTGGTGTTAGTGTTTATGGTGGGGCTGGAGAGCTGTTGCTGTTGATGTTAGTGTTGTTAGCGATGGTATGGGAGTTGGTGTTGGTGGAGGGCTGGAGTGCTGTTGATGTTGATGTTGGTGTTGTTAGCAATGGTATTGGAGTTGGTGTTGGTGTTGGTGGTGGGGCTGGAATGCTGTTTATGTTGATGTTGGTGTTGTTAGCGATGGTATGGGAGTTGGTGTTGGTTTTGGTGTTGGGGCTGGAGTGCTGTTGATGTTGGTGTTGTTAGCGATGGTATTGGAGTTGGCATTGGTGTTGGTGGTGGGGCTGGAGTGCTGTTGATGTTGATGTTGGTGTTGTTAGCGATGGTATTGGAGTTGGTGTTGGTGGTGGGGCTGGAGTGCTGTTGATGTTGATGTTGGTGTTGTTAGCGATGGTATTGGCGTTGGTGTTGGTGGTGGGGCTGGAGTGCTGTTGATGTTGATGTTGGTGTTGTTAGCGATGGTATTGGAGTTGGGGTTGGTGTTGGTGGTGGAGCTGGAGTGCTGTTGATGTTGATGTTGGTGTTGTTAGCGATGGTATGGGAGTTGGTGTTGGTTTTGGTGTTGGGGCTGGAGTGCTGTTGATGTTGGTGTTGTTAGCGATGGTATTGGAGTTGGCATTGGTGTTGGTGGTGGGGCTGGAGTGCTGTTGATGTTGATGTTGGTGTTGTTAGCGATGGTATTGGAGTTGGTGTTGGTGGTGGGGCTGGAGTGCTGTTGATGTTGATGTTGGTGTTGTTAGCGATGGTATTGGAGTTGGTGTTGGTGGTGGGGCTGGAGTGCTGTTGATGTTGATGTTGGTGTTGTTAGCAATGGTATTGGAGTTGGGGTTGGTGTTGGTGGTGGAGCTGGAGTGCTGTTGATGTTGATGTTGGTGTTGTTAGCGATGGTATGGGAGTTGGTGTTGGTTTTGGTGTTGGGGATGGAGTGCTGTTGATGTTGGTGTTGTTAGCGATGGTATTGGAGTTGGTGTTGGTGGTGGGGCTGGAGTGCTGTTGATGTTGATGTTGGTGTTGTTAGCGATGGTATTGGAGTTGGTGTTGGTGGTGGGGCTGGAGTGCTGTTGATGTTGATGTTGGTGTTGTTAGCGATGGTATTGGAGCTGGCGTTGGTGTTGGTGGTGGGGCTGGAGTGCTGTTGATGTTGATGTTGGTGTTGTTAGCGATGGTATTGGAGCTGGCGTTGGTGTTGGTGGTGGGGCTGGAGTGCTGTTGATGTTGATGTTGGTGTTGTTAGCGATGGTATTGGAGCTGGCGTTGGTGTTGGTGGTGGGGCTTGAGTGCTGTTGATGTTGATGTTGGTGTTGTTAGCGATGGTATTGGAGCTGGCGTTGGTTTTGGTGGTGGGGCTGGAGTGCTGTTGATGTTGATGTTGGTGTTGTTAGCGATGGTATTGGAGCTGGCGTTGGTGTTGGTGGTGGGGCTGGAGTGCTGTTGATGTTGATGTTGGTGTTGTTAGCGATGGTATTGGAGATGGCGTTGGTTTTGGTGGTGGGGCTGGAGTGCTGTTGATGTTGATGTTGGTGTTGTTAGCGATGGTATTGGAGCTGGCGTTGGTGTTGGTGGTGGGGCTTGAGTGCTGTTGATGTTGATGTTGGTGTTGTTAGCGATGGTATTGGAGCTGGCGTTGGTTTTGGTGGTGGGGCTGGAGTGCTGTTGATGTTGATGTTGGTGTTGTTAGCGATGGTATTGGAGCTGGCGTTGGTGTTGGTGGTGGGGCTGGAGTGCTGTTGATGTTGATGTTGGTGTTGTTAGCGATGGTATTGGAGATGGCGTTGGTTTTGGTGGTGGGGCTGGAGTGCTGTTGATGTTGATGTTGGTGTTGTTAGCGATGGTATTGGAGCTGGCGTTGGTGTTGGTGGTGGGGCTGGAGTGCTGTTGATGTTGATGTTGGTGTTGTTAGCGATGGTATTGGAGCTGGCGTTGGTTTTGGTGGTGGGGCTGGAGTGCTGTTGATGTTGATGTTGGTGTTGTTAGCGATGGTATTGGAGCTGGCGTTGGTGTTGGTGGTGGGGCTGGAGTGCTGTTGATGTTGATGTTGGTGTTGTTAGCGATGGTATTGGAGTTGTCGTTGGTGTTAGTGTTTATGGTGGGGCTGGAGAGCTGTTGCTGTTGATGTTAGTGTTGTTAGCGATGGTATGGGAGTTGGTGTTGGTGGAGGGCTGGAGTGCTGTTGATGTTGATGTTGGTGTTGTTAGCGATGGTATGGGAGTTGGTGTTTGGTTTTGGTGTTGGGGCTGGAGTGCTGTTGATGTTGGTGTTGTTAGCGATGGTATTGGAGTTGGCATTAGTGTTGGTGGTGGGGCTGGAGTGCTGTTGATGTTGATGTTGGTGTTGTTAGCGATGGTATTGGAGTTGGTGTTGGTGGTGGGGCTGGAGTGCTGTTGATGTTGATGTTGGTGTTGTTAGCGATGGTATTGGCGTTGGTGTTGGTG
Organism: Eledone cirrhosa; assembly: GCA_964016885.1. NCBI lineage: Eukaryota > Metazoa > Mollusca > Cephalopoda > Octopoda > Eledonidae > Eledone > Eledone cirrhosa. The sequence continues at coordinate 77,330,846 of OZ024740.1, forward strand.
GTGGGGCTGGAGTGCTGTTGATGTTGATGTTGGTGTTGTTAGCGATGGTATTGGAGTTGGGGTTGGTGTTGGTGGTGGAGCTGGAGTGCTGTTGATGTTGATGTTGGTGTTGTTAGCGATGGTATGGGAGTTGGTGTTGGTTTTGGTGTTGGGGCTGGAGTGCTGTTGATGTTGGTGTTGTTAGCGATGGTATTGGAGTTGGCATTGGTGTTGGTGGTGGGGCTGGAGTGCTGTTGATGTTGATGTTGGTGTTGTTAGCGATGGTATTGGAGTTGGTGTTGGTGGTGGGGCTGGAGTGCTGTTGATGTTGATGTTGGTGTTGTTAGCAATGGTATTGGAGTTGGGGTTGGTGTTGGTGGTGGAGCTGGAGTGCTGTTGATGTTGATGTTGGTGTTGTTAGCGATGGTATGGGAGTTGGTGTTGGTTTTGGTGTTGGGGCTGGAGTGCTGTTGATGTTGGTGTTGTTAGCGATGGTATTGGAGTTGGTGTTGGTGGTGGGGCTGGAGTGCTGTTGATGTTGATGTTGGTGTTGTTAGCGATGGTATTGGAGTTGGTGTTGGTGGTGGGGCTGGAGTGCTGTTGATGTTGATGTTGGTGTTGTTAGCGATGGTATTGGCGTTGGTGTTGGTGGTGGGGCTGGACTGCTGTTGATGTTGATGTTGGTGTTGTTAGCGATGGTATTGGAGTTGGTGTTGGTGGTGGGGCTGGAGTGCTGTTGATGTTGATGTTGGTGTTGTTAGCGATGGTATTGGAGTTGGTGTTGGTGTTGGTGGTGGGGCTGGAGTGCTGTTGATGTTGATGTTGGTGTTGTTAGCGATGGTATTGGAGTTGGTGTTGGTGTTGGTGGTGGGACTGGAGCGCTGTTGATGTTGATGTTGGTGTTGTTAGCGATGGTATTGGAGTTGGTGTTGGTGGTGGAGCTGGAGTGTTGTTCATGTTGATGTTGGTGTTGTTAGCGATGGTATTGGAGTTGGCGTCGGTGTTGGTGGTGGGGCTGGAGTGTTGTTGATGTTGATGTTGGTGTTGTTAGCGATGGTATTGGAGTTGGTGTTGGTGGTGGAGCTGGAGTGTTGTTCATGTTGATGTTGGTGTTGTTAGCGATGTTATTGGAGGTGGCGTTGGTGTTGGTGCTGGGGCTGGAGTGCTGTTGATGTTGATGTTCGTATTGTTAGCGATGGTATTGGAGTTGGTGTTGGTGTTGGTGGTGGGGCTGGAGTGCTGTTGATGTTGATGTTGGTGTTGTTAGCGATGGTATTGGAGTTGTCGTTGGTGTTGGTGTTGGTGGTGGGGCTGGAGTGCTGTTGATGTTAATGTTGGTGTTGTTAGCGATGGTATTGGAGTTGGTGTTGGTGGTGGAGCTGGAGTGTTGTTCATGTTGATGTTGGTGTTGTTAGCGATGTTATTGGAGGTGGCGTTGGTGTTGGTGCTGGGGCTGGAGTGCTGTTGATGTTGATGTTCGTATTGTTAGCGATGGTATTGGAGTTGGTGTTGGTGTTGGTGGTGGGGCTGGAGTGCTGTTGATGTTGATGTTGGTGTTGTTAGCGATGGTATTGGAGTTGTCGTTGGTGTTGGTGTTGGTGGTGGGGCTCGAGTGCTGTTGATGTTAATGTTGGTGTTGTTAGCGATGGTATTGGAGTTGGTGTTGGTGGTGGAGCTGGAGTGTTGTTCATGTTGATGTTGGTGTTGTTAGCGATGTTATTGGAGGTGGCGTTGGTGTTGGTGCTGGGGCTGGAGTGCTGTTGATGTTGATGTTCGTATTGTTAGCGATGGTATTGGAGTTGGTGTTGGTGTTGGTGGTGGGGCTGGAGTGCTGTTGATGTTGATGTTGGTGTTGTTAGCGATGGTATTGGATTTGGCGTTGGTGTTGGTGTTGGTGGTGGGGTTGTAGTGCTGTTGATGTTCATGTTGGTGTTGTTAGCGATGGTATGGGAGTTGGTGTTGGATTTGGTGTTCGGGCTGGCGTGCTGTTGATGTTGATCTTGGTGTTGTTAGGGATGGTATTGGAGTTGGCGTTGGTGTTGGTGTTGGGGCTGGAGTGCTATTGATGTTGATGTTGGTGTTGTTAGCGATAGTATTGGAGTTGGTGTTGGAGTTGTGGGTGGGGCTGGAGTGCTGTTGATGTTGATATTGGTGTTGTTAGCGATGGTATTGGAGCTGGCGTTGGTTTTGGTGGTGGGGCTGGAGTGCTGTTGATGTTGATGTTGGTGTTGTTAGCGATGGTATTGGAGCTGGCGTTGGTGTTGGTGGTGGGGCTGGAGTGCTGTTGATGTTGATGTTGGTGTTGTTAGCGATGGTATGGGAGTTGGTGTTGGTTTTGGTGTTGGGGCTGGAGTGCTGTTGATGTTGGTGTTGTTAGCGATGGTATTGGAGTTGTCGTTGGTGTTAGTGTTTATGGTGGGGCTGGAGAGCTGTTGCTGTTGATGTTAGTGTTGTTAGCGATGGTATGGGAGTTGGTGTTGGTGGAGGGCTGGAGTGCTGTTGATGTTGATGTTGGTGTTGTTAGCGATGGTATGGGAGTTGGTGTTGGTTTTGGTGTTGGGGCTGGAGTGCTGTTGATGTTGGTGTTGTTAGCGATGGTATTGGAGGTGGCATTGGTGTTGGTGGTGGAGCTGGAGTGCTGTTGATGTTGATGTTGGTGTTGTTAGCGATGGTATGGGAGTTGGTGTTGGTTTTGGTATTGGGGCTGGAGTGCTGTTGATGTTGGTGTTGTTAGCGATGGTATTGGAGTTGGCATTGGTGTTGGTGGTGGGGCTGGAATGCTGTTGATGTTGATGTTGGTGTTGTTAGCGATGGTATTGGAGTTGGTGTTGGTGGTGGTGGTGGGACTGGAGTGCTGTTGATGTTGATGTTGGTGTTGTTAGCGATGGTATTGGAGTTGGTGTTGGTGTTGGTGGTGGGGCTGGAGTGCTGTTGATGTTGATGTTGGTGTTGTTAGCGATGGTATTGGAGTTGGCGTCGGTGTTGGTGGTGGGGCTGGAGTGTTGTTGATGTTGATGTTGGTGTTGTTAGCGATGGTATTGGAGTTGGTGTTGGTGGTGGAGCTGGAGTGTTGTTCATGTTGATGTTGGTGTTGTTAGCGATGTTATTGGAGGTGGCGTTGGTATTGGTGCTGGGGCTGGAGTGCTGTTGATGTTGATGTTCGTATTGTTAGCGATGGTATTGGAGATTTTGTTGGTGTTGGTGGTGGGGCTGGACTGCTGTTGATGTTGATGTTGGTGTTGTTAGCGATGGTTTTGGAGTTGGTGTTGGTGGTGGAGCTGGAGTGTTGTTCATGTTGATGTTGGTGTTGTTAGCGATGTTATTGGAGGTGGCGTTGGTGTTGGTGCTGGGGCTGGAGTGCTGTTGATGTTGATGTTCGTATTGTTAGCGATGGTATTGGAGTTGGTGTTGGTGTTGGTGGTGGGGCTGGAGTGCTGTTGATGTTGATGTTGGTGTTGTTAGCGATGGTATTGGAGTTGGCGTCGGTGTTGGTGGTGGGGCTGGAGTGTTGTTGATGTTGATGTTGGTGTTGTTAGCGATGGTATTGGAGTTGGTGTTGGTGGTGGAGCTGGAGTGTTGTTCATGTTGATGTTGGTGTTGTTAGCGATGTTATTGGAGGTGGCGTTGGTGTTGGTGCTGGGGCTGGAGTGCTGTTGATGTTGATGTTCGTATTGTTAGCGATGGTATTGGAGTTTTTGTTGGTGTTGGTGGTGGGGCTGGAGTGCTGTTGATGTTGATGTTGGTGTTGTTAGCGATGGTATTGGTGTTGTCGTTGGTGTTGGTGTTGGTGGTGGGGCTGGAGTGCTGTTGATGTTGATGTTGGTGTTGTTAGCGATGGTTTTGGAGTTGGTGTTGGTGGTGGGGCTGGAGTGCTGTTGATGTTGATGTTGGTGTTGTTAGCGATGGTATTGGAGTTGGCGTTGGTGTTGGCGTTGGTGTTGGTGTTGGTGCTGGAGTGCTGTTGATGTTGATGTTGGTGTTGTTAGCGATGGTATTGGAGTTGGCTTTGGTGTTGGTGTTGGGGCTGGAGTGATGTTTATGTTTATGTTGGTGTTGTTAGCGATGGTATTGGAGTTGGCGTTGGTGTTGGTGTTGGTGGTGTGGCTGGAGTGCTGTTGATATTGATGTTGGTGTTGTTAGCAATGGTATTGGAGTTGGTGTTGGTTGTTGGTGGTGGGGCTGGAGTGCAGTTGCTGTTGATATTGATGTTGTTAGCGATGGTATTGGAGTTGGTGTTGGTGATGGTGGTGGGGCTGGAGTGCTGTTGATGTTGATATTGGTGTTGTTAGCGATGGTATTGGAGTTGGCGTTGGTGTTGGTGGTGGGGCTGGAGTGTTGTTGATGTTGATGTTGGTATTGTTAGCGATGGTGTTGGAGTTGGCGTTGGTGTTGGTGATGGGGCTGGAGTGCTGTTGATGTTGATGTTGGTGTTGTTAGCGATGGTATTGGAGTTGGCGTTGGTGTTGGTGGTGGGGCTGGAGTGCTGTTCATGTTGATGTTGGTTTTGTTAGCGATGGTATTGGAGTTGGTGTTGGTGTTAGTGGTGGGCCTGGAGTGTTGTTGATATTGATGTTGGTGTTGTTAGCGATGGTATTGGAGTTGGTGTTGGTGTTGGTGGTGGGGCTGGAGTGCTGTTGATGTTGATGTTGGTGTTGTTAGGGATGGTATTGGAGTTGGCGTTGGTGTTGGTGGTGGGGCTGGAGTGCTGTTGTTGTTGACGTTGGTGTTGTTAGCGATGTTACTGGAGTTGGTGTTGGTGCTGGTGGTGGCGCTGGATTGCTGTTGAAGTTGATGGTGTGTTGTTAGCGATGGTATTGGAGTTGACGTTGGTGTTGGTGTTGGTGGTGGGGCTGGAGTGCTGTTGATGTTGATGTTGTGTTGTTAGCGATGGTATTGGGGTTGGTGTTGGTGGTGGGGCTGGAGTGCTCTAGATGTTGATGTTGGTGTTTTTAGCGATGTTATTGGAGTTGGTGTTGGTGGTGGGGCTGGAGTGCTCTAGATGTTGATGTTGGTGCTGTTAGCGATGGTATGGGAGTTGGTGTTGGTGGTGGGGCTGGAGACTGTTGATGTTGATGTTTGTGTTTTTAGCGATGTCATTGGAGGTGGCGTTGGCGTTGGTGTTGGTGGTGGGGCTGGATTGCTGGTGATGTTGATGTTGGTGTTGTTAGCGATGGTATTTGTTGGTGTTGGTCGTGGGGCTGGAGTGTTGTTGATGTTGATGTTGGTGTTGGAGTTGGTGGTGTGGCTGGAGTGCTGTTGATGTTGATGTTGGTGTTGTTAGCGATGGTATTGGAGTTGGCGTTGTTGTTGGTGTTGGTGGTGTGGCTGGAGTGCTGTTGATGTTGATGTTGGTGTTGTTAGCGATGGTATTGGAGTTGGCGATGGTGTTGGTGTTGGTGGTGGGGCTGAAGTGCTGTTGATGTTGATGTTAGTGTTGTTAGCGATGGGATTGGAGTTGGCGATGGTGTTGGTGTTGGTGGTGGGGCTGGAGTGCTGTTGATTTTGATGTTAGTGTTGTTAGCGATGGTATTGGAGTTGGCGATGGTGTTGGTGTTGGTGGTGGGGCTGGAGTGCTGTTGATTTTGATGTTGGTGTTGTTAGCGATGGTATTGGAGTTGGCGATGGTGTTGGTGTTGGTGGGGGGGCTGGAGTGCTTTTGATGTTGATGTTAGTGTTGTTAGCGATGGTATTGGAGTTGGCGATGGTGTTGGTGTTGGTGGTGGGGCTGGAGTGCTGTTGATTTTGATGTTGGTGTTGTTAGCGATGGTATTGGAGTTGGCGTTGGTGTTGGTGTTGGTGGTGGGGCTGGATTGCTGTTGATGTTGATGTTGGTGTTGTTAGCGATGGTATTGGAGTTGGCGTTGGTTTTGGTGTTGGTGGTGGGGTTGGAGTGCTGTTGATGTTAATGTTGGTGTTGTTAGCGATGATATGGGAGTCGGCGTTGATGTTGGTGGTGGGGCTGGAGTGCTGTTGATGTTGATGTTGGTGTTGTTAGCGATGGTATTGGAATTGGTGTTGGTGGTGGGGCTGGACTGCTGTTGATGTTGATGTTGGTGTTGTTAGCGATGGTATTGGAGTTGGCGTTGGTGTTGGTGGTGGGGCTGGAGTGCTGTTGATGTTGATGTTGGTGTTGTTAGCGATGGTATTGGAGTTGGCGTTGGTGTTGGTGGTGGGGCGGGAGTGCTGTTGATGTTGATGTTGGTGTTGTTAGCGATGGTATTGGAGTTGGCGTTGGTGTTGGTGTTGGTGGTGGGGTTGGAGTGCTGTTGATGTTAATGTTGGTGTTGTTAGTGATGGTATTGGAGTTGGTGTTGGTGTTGGTGGTGGGGCTGGAGTACAGTTGCTGTTGATGTTGGTGTTGTTAGCGATGGTATTGGAGTTGGCGTCGGTGTTGGTGGTGGGGCTGGAGTGTTGTTGATGTTGATGTTGGTGTTGTTAGCGATGGTATTGGAGTTGGTGTTGGTGGTGGAGCTGGAGTGTTGTTCATGTTGATGTTGGTGTTGTTAGCGATGGTATTGGAGTTGGCATTGGTGTTGGTGTTGGGGCTGGAGTGCTGTTGTTGTTGATATTGGTGTTGTTAGCGATGGTATTGGAGTTGGTGTTGATGTTGGTGGTGGGGCTGGAGTGCTGTTGATGTTGATATTGGTGTTGTTAGCGATGGTATTGGAGTTGGTGTTGGTGTTGGTGGTGGGGCTGGAGTGCTGTTGATGTTGATGTTGGTGTTGTTAGCGATGGTATTGGAGTTGGTGTTGGAATTGGTGGTGGGGCTGGAGTACTGTTGATGTTGATGTTGGTGTTGTTAGCGATGGTATTGGAGTTGGCTTTGGTGTTGGTGGTGGGGCTGGAGTGTTGTTGATATTGATGTTGGTGTTGTTAGCGATGGTATTGGAGTTGATGTTGGTGTTGGTGGTGGGGCTGGAGTGCTGATGATGTTGATGTTGGTGTTGTTAGCGATGGTATTGGAGTTGGTGTTGGTGGTGGTGGTGGGGCTGGAGTGCTGTTGATGTTGATGTTGGTGTTGTTAGCGATGGTGTTGGTGTTGGTGTTGGGGCTGTTGTGCTGTTGATGTTGATGTTGGTGTTGGGGCTGGAGTGCTGTTGATGTTGGTGTTGTTAGCGATGGTATTGGAGTTGGCATTGGTGTTGGTGGTGGAGCTGGAGTGCTGTTGATGTTGATGTTGGTGTTGTTAGCGATGGTATGGGAGTTGGTGTTGCTTTTGGTGTTGGGGATAGAGTGCTGTTGATGTTGGTGTTGTTAGCGATGGTATTGGAGTTGGCATTGGTGTTGGTGGTGGGGCTGGAGTGCTGTTGATGTTGATGTTGGTGTTGTTAGCGATGGTATTGGAGTTGGTGTTGGTGGTGGGGCTGGAGTGCTGTTGATGTTGATGTTGGTGTTGTTAGCGATGGTATTGGAGTTGGTGTTGGTGGTGGGGCTGGAGTGCTGTTGATGTTGATGTTGGTGTTGTTAGCGATGGTATTGGAGTTGGTGTTGGTGTTGGTGGTGGGACTGGAGTGCTGTTGATGTTGATGTTGGTGTTGTTAGCGATGGTATTGGAGTTGGTGTTGGTGTTGGTGGTGGGGCTGGAGTGCTGTTGATGTTGATGTTGGTGTTGTTAGCGATGGTATTGGAGTTGGTGTTGGTGTTGGTGGTGGGGCTGGAGTGCTGTTGATGTTGATGTTGGTGTTGTTAGCGATGGTATTGGAGTTGGTGTTGGTGTTGGTGGTGGGACTGGAGTGCTGTTGATGTTGATGTTGGTGTTGTTAGCGATGGTATTGGAGTTGGTGTTGGTGTTGGTGGTGGGGCTGGAGTGCTGTTGATGTTGATGTTGGTGTTGTTAGCGATGGTATTGGAGTTGGCGTCGGTGTTGGTGGTGGGGCTGGAGTGTTGTTGATGTTGATGTTGGTGTTGTTAGCGATGGTATTGGAGTTGGTGTTGGTGGTGGAGCTGGAGTGTTGTTGATGTTGATGTTGGTGTTGTTAGCGATGTTATTGGAGGTGGCGTTGGTGTTGGTGCTGGGGCTGGAGTGCTGTTGATGTTGATGTTCGTATTGTTAGCGATGGTATTGGAGTTGGTGTTGGTGTTGGTGGTGCGGCTGGAGTGCTGTTGATGTTGATGTTGGTGTTGTTAGCGATGGAATTGGATTTGGCGTTGGTGTTGGTGTTGGTGTTGGTGGTGGGGTTGGAGTGCTGTTGATGTTCATGTTGGTGTTGTTAGCGATGGTATGGGAGTTGGTTTTGGATTTGGTGTTCGGGCTGGGGTGCTGTTGATGTTGGTGTTGTTAGCGATAGTATTGGAGTTGTCGTTGGTGTTAGTGTTTATGGTGGGGCTGGAGAGCTGTTGCTGTTGATGTTAGTGTTGTTAGCGATGGTATGGGAGTTGGTGTTGGTGGAGGGCTGGAGTGCTGTTGATGTTGATGTTGGTGTTGTTAGCGATGGTATGGGAGTTGGTGTTGGTTTTGGTGTTGGGGCTGGAGTGCTGTTGATGTTGGTGTTGTTAGCGATGGTATTGGAGGTGGCATTGGTGTTGGTGGTGGAGCTGGAGTGCTGTTGATGTTGATGTTGGTGTTGTTAGCGATGGTATGGGAGTTGGCGTCGGTGTTGGTGGTGGGGCTGGAGTGTTGTTGATGTTGATGTTGGTGTTGTTAGCGATGGTATTGGAGTTGTTGTTGGTGGTGGAGCTGGAGTGTTGTTCATGTTGATGTTGGTGTTGTTAGCGATGGTATTGGAGTTGGCATTGGTGTTGGTGTTGGGGCTGGAGTGCTGTTGTTGTTGATATTGGTGTTGTTAGCGATGGTATTGGAGTTGGTGTTCATGTTGGTGGTGGGGCTGGAGTGCTGTTGATGTTGATATTGGTGTTGTTAGCGATGGTATTGGAGTTGGTGTTGGTGTTGGTGGTGGGGCTGGAGTGCTGTTGATGTTGATGTTGGTGTTGTTAGCGATGGTATTGGAGTTGGTGTTGGAATTGGTGGTGGGGCTGGAGTACTGTTGATGTTGATGTTGGTGTTGTTAGCGATGGTATTGGAGTTGGCTTTGGTGTTGGTGGTGGGGCTGGAGTGTTGTTGATATTGATGTTGGTGTTGTTAGCGATGGTATTGGAGTTGATGTTGGTGTTGGTGGTGGGGCTGGAGTGCTGATGATGTTGATGTTGGTGTTGTTAGCGATGGTATTGGAGTTGGTGTTGGTGGTGGTGGTGGGGCTGGAGTGCTGTTGATGTTGATGTTGGTGTTGTTAGCGATGGTGTTGGTGTTGGTGTTGGGGCTGTTGTGCTGTTGATGTTGATCTTGGTGTTGTTAGCGATGGTATTGGAGTTGGCGTTGGTGTTGGTGTTGGGGCTGGAGTGCTGTTGATGTTGGTGTTGTTAGCGATGGTATTGGAGTTGGCATTGGTGTTGGTGGTGGAGCTGGAGTGCTGTTGATGTTGATGTTGGTGTTGTTAGCGATGGTATGGGAGTTGGTGTTGCTTTTGGTGTTGGGGATAGAGTGCTGTTGATGTTGGTGTTTATAGCGATGGTATTGGAGTTGGCATTGGTGTTGGTGGTGGGGCTGGAGTGCTGTTGATGTTGATGTTGGTGTTGTTAGCGATGGTATTGGAGTTGGTGTTGGTGGTGGGGCTGGAGTGCTGTTGATGTTGATGTTGGTGTTGTTAGCGATGGTATTGGAGTTGGTGTTGGTGGTGGGGCTGGAGTGCTGTTGATGTTGATGTTGGTGTTGTTAGCGATGGTATTGGAGTTGGTGTTGGTGTTGGTGGTGGGACTGGAGTGCTGTTGATGTTGATGTTGGTGTTGTTAGCGATGGTATTGGAGTTGGTGTTGGTGTTGGAGGTGGGGCTGGAGTGCTGTTGATGTTGATGTTGGTGTTGTTAGCGATGGTATTGGAGTTGGTGTTGGTGTTGGTGGTGGGGCTGGAGTGCTGTTGATGTTGATGTTGGTGTTGTTAGCGATGGTATTGGAGTTGGTGTTGGTGTTGGTTGTGGGACTGGAGTGCTGTTGATGTTGATGTTGGTGTTGTTAGCGATGGTATTGGAGTTGGTGTTGGTGTTGGTGGTGGGGCTGGAGTGCTGTTGATGTTGATGTTGGTGTTGTTAGCGATGGTATTGGAGTTGGCGTCGGTGTTGGTGGTGGGGCTGGAGTGTTGTTGATGTTGATGTTGGTGTTGTTAGCGATGGTATTGGAGTTGGTGTTGGTGGTGGAGCTGGAGTGTTGTTGATGTTGATGTTGGTGTTGTTAGCGATGTTATTGGAGGTGGCGTTGGTGTTGGTGCTGGGGCTGGAGTGCTGTTGATGTTGATGTTCGTATTGTTAGCGATGGTATTGGAGTTGGTGTTGGTGTTGGTGTTGGTGCTGGAGTGCTGTTGATGTTGATGTTGGTGTTGTTAGCGATGGTATTGGAGTTGGCGTTGGTGTTGGTGTTGGGGCTGGAGTGATGTTTATGTTGATGTTGGTGTTGTTAGCGATGGTATTGGAGTTGGCGTTGGTGTTGGTGTTGGTGGTGTGGCTGGAGTGCTGTTGATATTGATGTTGGTGTTGTTAGCAATGGTATTGGAGTTGGTGTTGGTGTTGGTGGTGGGGCTGGAGTGCAGTTGCTGTTGATGTTGGTGTTGTTAGCGATGGTTTGCGTGTTGGCGTTGGTGTTGGTGGTGGCGCTGGAATGCTGTTTATGTTGATGTTGGTGTTGTTAGCGATGGTATTGGAGTTGGCGATGGTGTTGGTGTTGGTGGTGGGGCTGGAGTGCTGTTGATGTTGATGTTGGTGTTGTTAGCGATGGTATTGGAGTTGGCGTTGGCGTTGGTGTTGGGGCTTGAGTGCTGTTGATGTTGATATTGATGTTGTTAGCGATGGTATTGGAGTTGGTGTTGGTGTTGGTGGTGGGGCTGGAGTGCTGTTGATGTTGATATTGGTGTTGTTAGCGATGGTATTGGAGTTGGCGTTGGTGTTGGTGGTGGGGCTGGCGTGCTGTTGATGTTGATGTTGGTGTTATTAGCGATGGTGTTGGAGTTGGCGTTGGTGTTGGTGGTGGGGCTGGAGTGCTGTTGATGTTGAAGCTGGTGTTGTTAGCGATGGTATTGGAGTTGGTGCTGGTGTTGATAGTGGGGCTGGAATGGTGTTGAGGTTGATGTTGGTGTTGTTAGCGATGGTATTGGAGTTGGCGTTGGTGTTGGTGGTGGGGCGGGAGTGCTGTTGGTGTTGATGTTGGTGTTGTTAGCGATGGTATTGGAGTTGGCGTTGGTGTTGCTGGTGGGGCGGGATTGCTGTTGATGTTGATGTTGGTGTTGTTAGCGATGTTATTGGAGGTGGCGTTGGTGTTGGTTGCGGGGCTGGAGTGCTGTTGATGTTGATGTTGGTGTTGTTAGCGATGTTATTGGAGTTGGTGTTGGTGTTGGTGGTGGGGCTAGAGTGCTGTTGATGTTGATATTGGTGTTATTAGCGATGGTATTGGAGTAGGCGTTGGTGTTGGTGGTGGGGCTGGAGTGTTGTTGATGTTGATGTTGGTGTTGTTAGCGATGGTATTGGAGTTGGCGTTGCTGTTGGTGTTGGTGGTGGGGCTGGCGTGCTGTTGGTGTTGATGTTGGTGTTGTTAGCGATGGTATTGGAGTTGGCGTTGGTGTTGGTGGTGGGGCGGGAGTGCTGTTGATGTTGATGTTGGTGTTGTTAGCGATGTTATTGGAGGTGGCGTTGGTGTTGGTTGTGGGGCTGGAGTGCTGTTGATGTTGATGTTGGTGTTGTTAGCGATGTTATTGGAGTTGGTGTTGGTGTTGGTGGTCGGGCTGGAGTGCTGTTGATGTTGATATTGGTGTTATTAGCGATGGTATTGGAGTAGGCGTTGGTGTTGTTGGTGGGGCTGGAGTGTTGTTGATGTTGATGTTGGTGTTGTTAGCGATGGTATTGGAGTTGGCGTTGGTGTTGGTGTTGGTGGTGAGGCTGGAGTGCTGTTGATGTTGATTTTGGTGTTGTTAGCGGTGGTATTGGAGGTGGCGTTGGTGTTGGTGTTGGTGGTGAAGCTGGAGTGCTGTTGATGTTGATGTTGGGGTTGTTAGCGATGGTATTGGAGTTGGCGTTGGTGTTGGTGGTGGGGCTGGAGTGCTGTTGATGTTGATGTTGGTGTTGTTAGCGATGGTATTGGAGTTGGCGTTGGTGTTGGTGTTGGTGGTGGGGCTGGAGTGCTGTTGATGTTGATGTTGGGGTTGTTAGCGATGGTATTGGAGTTGGTGTTGGTATTGGTGTTGGTGGTGGGGCTGGAGTGCTGTTGATTTTGATGTTGGTGTTGTTAGCGATGGTATTGGCGTTGGTGTTGGTGTTGGTGGTGGGGTTGGAGTGCTGTTGATGTTGATGTTGGTGTTGTTAGCGATGGTATTGGAGTTGGCGTTGATGTTGGTGGTGGGGCTGGAGTGCTGTTGATGTTGATGTTGGTGTTGTTAGCGATGGTATTGGAGTTGGCGTTGGTGTTGGTGGTGGGGCTGGAGTGCTGTTGATGTTGATGTTGGTGTTGTTAGCGATGGTATTGGAGTTGGCGTTGGTGTTGGTGGTGGGGCTGGAGTGCTGTTGATGTTGATGTTGGTGTTGTTAGCGATGGTATTGGAGTTGGCGTTGGTGTTGGTGGTGGGGCTGGAGTGCTGTTGATGTTGATGTTGGTGTTGTTAGCGATGGTATTGGAGTTGGCGTTGGTGTTGGTGGTGGGGCTGGAGTGCTGTTGATGTTGATGTTGGTGTTGTTAGCGATGGTATTGGAGTTGGCGTTGGTGTTGGTGGTGGGGCTGGAGTGCTGTTGATGTTGATGTTGGGGTTGTTAGCGATGGTATTGGAGTTGGTGTTGATGTTGGTGGTGGGGCTGGAGTGCTGTTGATGTTGATGTTGGTGTTGTTAGCGATGGTATTGGAGTTGGCGTTGGTGTTGGTGGTGGGGCTGGAGTGCTGTTGATGTTGATGTTGGTGTTGTTAGCGATGGTATTGGAGTTGGCGTTGGTGTTGGTGGTGGGGCTGGAGTGCTGTTGATGTTGATGTTGGGGTTGTTAGCGATGGTTTTGGAGTTGGCGTCGGTGTTGGTGGTGGGGCTGGAGTGCTGTTGATGTTGATGTTGGTGTTGTTAGCGATGGTATTGGAGGTGGCGTTGGTGTTGGTGGTGGGGCTGGACTGCTGTTGATGTTGATGTTGGTGTTGTTAGCGATGGTATTGGAGTTGGCGTTGGTGTTGGTGGTGGGGCTGGAGTGCTGTTGATGTTGATATTGGTGTTGTTAGCGATGGTATTGGAGGTGGCGTTGGTGTTGGTGGTGGGGCTGGAGTGCTGTTGATGTTGATGTTGGTGTTGTTAGCGATGGTATTGGAGTTGGTGTTGGTGTTGGTGTTGTTGGTGGGGCTGGAGTGCTGTTGATGTTGATGTTGGTGTTGTTAGCGATGGTATTGGAGTTGGCGTCGGTGTTGGTGGTGGGGCTGGAGTGCTGTTGATGTTGATGTTGGTGTTGTTAGCGATGGTATTGGAGTTGGTGTTGGTGTTGGTGTTGGTGGTGGGGCTGGAGTGCTGTTGATGTTGATATTGGTGTTGTTATCGATGGTATTGGAGGTGGCGTTGGTGTTGGTGGTGGGGCTGGAGTGCTGTTGATGTTGATGTTGGTGTTGTTAGCGATGGTATTGGAGTTGGTGTTGGTGTTGGTGTTGGTGGTGGGGCTGGAGTGCTGTTGATGTTGATATTGGTGTTGTTAGCGATGGTATTGGAGGTGGCGTTGGTGTTGGTGGTGGGGCTGGAGTGCTGTTGATGTTGATGTTGGTGTTGTTAGCGATGGTATTGGAGTTGGTGTTGGTGTTGGTGTTGGTGGTGGGGCTGGAGTGCTGTTGATGTTGATGTTGGTGTTGGTAGCGATGGTATTGGAGTCGGCGTTGGTGTTGGTGGTGGGGCTGGAGTGTTGTTGATGTTGATGTTGGTGTTGTTAGCGATGGTATTGGAGTTGGCGTTGGTGTTGGTGTTGGTGGTGGGGCTGGAGTGTTGTTGATGTTGATGTTGGTGTTGTTAGCGATGGTATTGGAGTTGGTGTTGGTGTTGGTGTTGGTGGTGGGGCTGGAGTGCTGTTGATGTTGATATTGGTGTTATTAGCGATGGTATTGGAGTAGGCGTTGGTGTTGGTGGTGGGGCTGGAGTGTTGTTGATGTTGATGTTTGTGTTGTTAGCGATGGTGTTGGAGTTGGCGTTGGTGTTGGTGTTGGTGGTGGGGCTGGAGTGCTGTTGATGTTGATGTTGGTGTTGGTAGCGATGGTATTGGAGTTGGCGTTGGTGTTGGTGTTGGTGGTGGGGCTGGAGTGCTGTTGATGTTGATGTTGGTGTTGTTAGAGATGTCATTGGAGGTGGCGTTGGTGTTGGTGTTGGTGGTGGGGCTGGAGTGCTGTTGATGTTGATGTTGGTGTTGTTAGCGATGTCATTGGAGTTGATGTTGGTGTTGGTGTTGGTGTTGTTAGCGATGGTATTGGAGTTGGCGTTGGTGTTGGTGGTGGGGCTGGAGTGCTGTTGATGTTGATGTTGGTGTTGTTAGCGATGGTATTGGAGTTGGCGTTGGTGTTGGTGGTGGGGCTGGAGTGCTGTTGATGTTGATGTTGGTGTTGTTAGCGATGGTATTCGAGTTGGCGTTGGTGTTGGTGGTGGGGCTGGAGTGCTGTTGATGTTGGTGTTGTTAGCGATGGTATTCGAGTTGGTGTTGGTGTTGGTGGTGGGGCTGGAGTGCTGTTGATGTTGATGTTGGTGTTGTTAGCGATGGTATTCGAGTTGGCGTTGGTGTTGGTGGTGGGCTGGCGTGCTGTTGATGTTGATTTTGCTGTTGCTAGCAATGGTATTCGAGTTGGCGTTGGTGTTGGTGTTGGGGCTGGAGTGCTGTTGATGTTGATTTTGCTGTTGTTAGCGATGGTATTGGAGTTGGCGTTGGTGTTGGTGGTGGGGCTGGAGTGCTGTTGATGTTGGTGTTGTTAGCGATGGTATTGGAGTTGGCGTTGGTGTTGGTGGTGGGGCTGGAGTGCTGTTGATGTTGATGTTGGTGTTGTTAGCGATGGTATTGGAGTTGGCGTTGGTGTTGGTGGTGGGGCTGGAGTGCTGTTGATGTTGATGTTGGTGTTGTTAGCGATGGTATTGGAGTTGGCGTTGGTGTTGGTGGTGGGGCTGGAGTGCTGTTGATGTTGATGTTGGGGTTGTTAGCGATGGTATTGGAGTTGGCGTTGATGTTGGTGGTGGGGCTGGAGTGCTGTTGATGTTGATGTTGGTGTTGTTAGCGATGGTATTGGAGTTGGCGTTGGTGTTGGTGGTGGGGCTGGAGTGCTGTTGATGTTGATGTTGGTGTTGTTAGCGATGGTATTGGAGTTGGCGTTGGTGTTGGTGGTGGGGCTGGAGTGCTGTTGATGTTGATGTTGGGGTTGTTAGCGATGGTTTTGGAGTTGGCGTCGGTGTTGGTGGTGGGGCTGGAGTGCTGTTGATGTTGATGTTGGTGTTGTTAGCGATGGTATTGGAGGTGGCGTTGGTGTTGGTGGTGGGGCTGGAGTGCTGTTGATGTTGATGTTGGTGTTGTTAGCGATGGTATTGGAGTTGGTGTTGGTGTTGGTGTTGTTGGTGGGGCTGGAGTGCTGTTGATGTTGATGTTGGTGTTGGTAGCGATGGTATTGGAGTTGGCGTCGGTGTTGGTGGTGGGGCTGGAGTGCTGTTGATGTTGATGTTGGTGTTGTTAGCGATGGTATTGGAGGTGGCGTTGGTGTTGGTGGTGGGGCTGGAGTGCTGTTGATGTTGATGTTGGTGTTGTTAGCGATGGTATTGGAGTTGGCGTTGGTGTTGGTGGTGGGGCTGGAGTGCTGTTGATGTTGATGTTGGTGTTGTTAGCGATGGTATTGGAGGTGGCGTTGGTGTTGGTGGTGGGACTGGAGTGCTGTTGATGTTGATGTTGGTGTTGTTAGCGATGGTATTGGAGTTGGTGTTGGTGTTGGTGTTGTTGGTGGGGCTGGAGTGCTGTTGATGTTGATGTTGGTGTTGTTAGCGATGGTATTGGAGTTGGCGTCGGTGTTGGTGGTGGGGCTGGAGTGCTGTTGATGTTGATGTTGGTGTTGTTAGCGATGGTATTGGAGTTGGTGTTGGTGTTGGTGTTGGTGGTGGGGCTGGAGTGCTGTTGATGTTGATATTGGTGTTGTTAGCGATGGTATTGGAGGTGGCGTTGGTGTTGGTGGTGGGGCTGGAGTGCTGTTGATGTTGATGTTGGTGTTGTTAGCGATGGTATTGGAGTTGGTGTTGGTGTTGGTGTTGGTGGTGGGGCTGGAGTGCTGTTGATGTTGATATTGGTGTTGTTAGCGATGGTATTGGAGGTGGCGTTGGTGTTGGTGGTGGGGCTGGAGTGCTGTTGATGTTGATGTTGGTGTTGTTAGCGATGGTATTGGAGTTGGTGTTGGTGTTGGTGTTGGTGGTGGGGCTGGAGTGCTGTTGATGTTGATGTTGGTGTTGGTAGCGATGGTATTGGAGTAGGCGTTGGTGTTGGTGGTGGGGCTGGAGTGTTGTTGATGTTGATGTTGGTGTTGTTAGCGATGGTATTGGAGTTGGCGTTGGTGTTGGTGTTGGTGGTGGGGCTGGAGTGTTGTTGATGTTGATGTTGGTGTTGTTAGCGATGGTATTGGAGTTGGTGTTGGTGTTGGTGTTGGTGGTGGGGCTGGAGTGCTGTTGATGTTGGTGTTGGTGTTATTAGCGATGGTATTGGAGTAGGCGTTGGTGTTGGTGGTGGGGCTGGAGTGTTGTTGATGTTGATGTTTGTGTTGTTAGCGATGGTATTGGAGTTGGCGTTGGTGTTGGTGTTGGTGGTGGGGCTGGAGTGCTGTTGATGTTGATGTTGGTGTTGGTAGCGATGGTATTGGAGTTGGCGTTGGTGTTGGTGTTGGTGGTGGGGTTGAAGTGCTGTTGATGTTGATGTTGGTGTTGGTGTTGGTGGTGGGGCTGAAGTGCTGTTGATGTTGATGTTGGTGTTGTTAGCGATGGTATTCGAGTTGGCGTTGGTGTTGGTGGTGGGGCTGGAGTGCTGTTGATGTTGATGTTGGTGTTGGTGTTGGTGGTGGGGCTGAAGTGCTGTTGATGTTGGTGTTGTTAGCGATGGTATTCGAGTTGGCGTTGGTGTTGGTGGTGGGGCTGGAGTGCTGTTGATGTTGGTGTTGTTAGCGATGGTATTCGAGTTGGTGTTGGTGTTGGTGGTGGGGCTGGAGTGCTGTTGATGTTGATGTTGGTGTTGTTAGCGATGGTATTCGAGTTGGCGTTGGTGTTGGTGGTGGGCTGGCGTGCTGTTGATGTTGATTTTGCTGTTGTTAGCAATGGTATTCGAGTTGGCGTTGGTGTTGGTGGTGGGGCTGGAGTGCTGTTGATGTTGATTTTGCTGTTGTTAGCGATGATATTCGAGTTGGTGTTGGTGTTGGTTGTGGGGCTGGAGTGCTGTTGATGTTGGTGTTGTTAGCGATGGTATTGGAGTTGGTGTTGGTGTTGGTGGTGGGGCTGGAGTACTGTTGATGTTGTTGTTGGTGTTGTTAGAGATGGTATTGGTGTTGGCGTTGGTGTTGGTGTTGGGGCTGGAGTGCTGTTGATGTTGATGTTGGTGTTGTTAGCGATGTCATTGGAGTTGATGTTGGTGTTGGTGTTGGTGTTGTTAGCGATGGTATTGGAGTTGGCGTTGGTGTTGGTGGTGGGGCTGGAGTGCTGTTGATGTTGATGTTGGTGTTGTTAGCGATGGTATTGGAGTTGGCGTTGGTGTTGGTGGTGGGGCTGGAGTGCTGTTGATGTTGATGTTGGTGTTGTTAGCGATGGTATTCGAGTTGGCGTTGGTGTTGGTGTTGGTGGTGGGGCTGGAGTGTTTTTGATGTTGATTTTGCTGTTGTTAGCAATGGTATTCGAGTTGGCGTTGGTGTTGGTGTTGGTGGTGGGGCTGGAGTGCTGTTGATGTTGATGTTGGTGTTGTTAGCTATGGTATTCGAGTTGGCGTTGGTGTTGGTGTTGGTGGTGGGGCTGGAGTGCTGTTGATGTTGATTTTGCTGTTGTTTGCAATGGTATTCGAGTTGGCGTTGGTGTTGGTGGTGGGGCTGGAGTGCTGTTGATGTTGATGTTGGTGTTGGTGTTGGTGGTGGGGCTGGAGTGCTGTTGATGTTGATTTTGCTGTTGTTAGCAATGGTATTCGAGTTGGCGTTGGTGTTGGTGGTGGGGCTGGAGTGCTGTTGATGTTGATGTTGGTGTTGTTAGCGAAGGTATTCGAGTTGGCGTTGGTGTTGGTGGTGGGGCTGGAGCGCTGTTGATGATGATGTTGGTGTTGGTGTTGGTGGTGGGGCTGGAGTGCTGTTGATGTTGATCTTGGTGTTGTTAGCGAAGGTATTCGAGTTGGCGTTGGTGTTGGTGGTGGGGCTGGAGCGCTGTTGATGATGATGTTGGTGTTGGTGTTGGTGGTGGGGCTGGAGTGCTGTTGATGTTGGTGTTGTTAGCGATGGTATTGGTGTTGGCGTTGGTATTGGTGGTGGGGCTGGAGTGCTGTTGATGTTGATGTTGGTGTTGTTAGCGATGGTATTGGAGGTGGCGATGGTGTTGGTGGTGGGGCTGGACTGCTGTTGATGTTGATGTTGGTGTTGTTAGCGATGGTATTGGAGTTGGTGTTATAGTTGGTGTTGGTGGTGGGGCTGGAGTGCTGTTGATGTTGATGTTGGTGCTGTTAGCGATGGTATTGGAGTGGGGGTTGGCGTTGGTGGTGGGGCTGGAATGCTGTTGATATTGATGTTGGTGTTGTTAGCGATGGTACTGGAGTGGGGGTTGGCGTTGGTGGTGGAGCTGGAGTGCTGTTGATGTTGATGTTGGTGTTGTTAGCGATGGTATTGGAGTGGGGGTTGGCGTTGGTGGTGGGGCTGGAATGCTGTTGATGTTGATGTTGGTGTTGTTAGCGATGGTACTGGAGTGGGGGTTGGCGTTGGTGGTGGAGCTGGAGTGCTGTTGATGTTGATGTTGGTGTTGTTAGCGATGGTATTGGAGTGGATGTTGGCGTTGGTGGTGGGGCTGGAGTGCTGTTGATGTTGATGTTGGTGTTGTTAGCGATGGTACTGGAGTGGGGGTTGGCGTTGGTGGTGGAGCTGGAGTGCTGTTGATGTTGATGTTGGTGTTGTTAACGATGGTATTGGAGTGGGGGTTGGCGTTGGTGGTGGGGCTGGAATGCTGTTGATGTTGATGTTGGTGTTGTTAGCGATGGTATTGGAGTGGGTGTTGGCGTTGGTTGTGGGCCTGGAGTGATGTTGATGTTGATGTTGGTGTTGTTAGCGATGGTATTGGAGTGGGGGTTGGCGTTGGTGGTGGGGCTGGAATGCTGTTGATGTTGATGTTGGTGTTGTTAGCGATGGTATTCGAGTTGGCGTTGGTGTTGGTGGTGGGGCTGGAGTGCTGTTGATGTTGATGTTGGTGTTGTTAGCGATGGTATTGGAGTGGGTGTTGGCGTTGGTGGTGGGGCTGGAGTGCTGTTAATGTTGATGTTGGTGTTGTTAGCGATGGTATTGGAGTGGGGGTTGGCGTTGGTGGTGGAGCTGGAGTGCTGTTGATGTTGATGTTGGTGTTGTTAGCGATGGTATTGGAGTGGGTGTTGGCGTTGGTGGTGGGGCTGGAGTGCTGTTGATGTTGATGTTGGTGTTGTTAGCGATGGTATTGGAGTGGGTGTTGGTGATAGTATTGGTGGTGGTGCTGGAGTGCTGTTGATGTGGATGTTGGTGTTGTTAGCGATGGTATTGGAGTTGGAGTTGGTGGTGGGTTTGGAGTGCTGTTGATGTTGATGTTGGCGTTGTTACACATGGTATTGAGGAGGCGTTGGTATTGGTGTTGGTGGCGGGGCTGGAGTGCTGTTGATGTTGATGCTGGTGTTGTTAGCGATGGTATTGGAGTTGGCGTTGTTGTTGGTGTTGGTGCTGGTGCTTGTTGGTGCTAGTAGTAGTAGTGTGTGTTGGTGGTGGGGCAGGGGTGATGTTGGTGTTAGTAGTGGTGGTTTCGTTGTTGGTGGTGCAGCAGAACTGTAATAGTAGTAGAACTCCCAAGAGGGGTGTGTTTGGTGAGATGTTGGGGTAGGAGATGGGATACTTGTGCGGGGGTGGCTGCTGTCAGAAATAAGGTCTGATGTGGTGGAGAAGAGTGGCAGCAGAGAGGTATTTGTCAACCTACTTGTCAAATGTAGACGACGGTATAATGTAATGTAGGAAGTGTTTATGGTGGGGAAGGGAGCGGAAGTATGGAAGTATGGAGGTGGCGGTATCGAATGTGGGTGGGTGGGGAAGGGTGATCAAGATTCTGGGGATTGTGGTGGTTGTATTATGAGAAGGGTTAGCAGTGGTGGCGGCAGCGGCGATTGCAGTGGTGGTGGTGACGGTGGTAGTGGTGGTGGTAGTAGTGCTGGTGATGGTGTTAGTGGTGGTGGTGGCGGTGGTGGTAGTGGTGGTGGTGGCAGTGGTGGTGGTGGTGGTGGTGGTGGTGATAGTGGTGGTGATGGTGATAGTGGTCGTGATGCTAATGGCGGTGACAATGGTTGTTATTACTTTTTTACCTTTTCTCACACATCTGTTGTGGTCATTGCTGGCCTTGTGCCAAACGTAGAAACAATTATTACTTTCTTAAACAGTAGCAGAGTGTAATACCAAATTTCTGGAAGAGAGACTAGGTACCAGGTATATTTAGCAAGGGGAAAGACAGTAAGTAAAACAATATTTGTATATGATCTACCATGTGAGGTTTTCTGGATTACATGGCTGAGTGCTAGAAAAAAATCATACCATTGTTGGGGGAAATGTCTTACAATTTTATTTACAGTTTTGGGCTTGCAACCATGTGGCTATGTATTCAATTGTCGGACCGGTGGTGCATTGTGTGCTTGAGCAAGACACTTTACTTCACGTTACTCCAGTTTACTCAGTTGTAGAAATGACGTCACTGGTGCTAAGCTGTGTAGGCCTTTGCCTTTTCGAAGGACAACATTAGTTGCATGGAGAAGGGAGACTGGTATGCATGGGGGACTGCTGGTCTTCCATAAACAACCTTGCCCGGACATGTGTCCCGAAGGCGCAGATCCCATGGTCATTCGTGACCGAAGGGGGTCTTTACCCTTTATTATATTGGAAAAATTAATTCATAATTTGCAGTAAGGTAGAAAGGTTGCAGCTGGATCACCTTTGATCATACGTCAGCCTCATCTGGACTTACTTGAGATGAAAAACAACTACAATAGATATAACAACATGGCTATAATCCCGTCCTGATCAACAATCATTTGTTTATATCATCATTTATCGCTGTATACCTTTGTGTATCGGTCTATATTGTTATACCTCCATTTGTTCATCGTCTTATGGTAGGAAAGCAGGAATAGTCAAGTGGTTAAGTGTTGGTGGTGCTGGTGTTAGCAGTAGTAGTGTTCGTTGGTGATGGCGCTGGGGTGTTATTGATGTTGGTGTTGATGGTGGTAGCGATGGTGTTGGTGTTGGCGTTGGTGTTGGTGCTGCTGTTGTTAGCTGTAGTGGTGTTCGTTGGTGGTGTGACGGGGGTGCTGTTGATGTTGGTGTTGATGTTGTTAACAGTGTTTGACGTCGGTGGTAGCGATGGTGTTGTTGTTGGTGGTGGTGGTGTTAGCAGTAGTAGTGTTTGTTGGTGGTGGGGCTGGGGTGCTGTTGGTGTTAGTTGTTGGTGGTGCAAACATAATCCTACTATGTAGGATTTCGTGCAAATGTATTTTATGACACCCTTGCGTCGCCCCCCCCCCTACATTGTGAATGAAATTGGTTAGACGTAACTGTGTGAAGGTTATCGGATGGACTGTATCTGTCTTTTCAAAGGTCTAGCATTGCCGCTCACCGTAGCAGGCTGATTCCACTTGACAATTAAAATCGGGGGACTCGTGTCTGTGAAATACTCATCCACTTCGCTCTAAGTAAGCGAATAGATAGTTCGGTTGATTGAATAATTGCATGTTCATCGTCGAACCGATGGCGGCTTCACCACCACCCTCATGCTGTCTATATCCAGATAATTCTTGAATTTGTTTTGACAAATGATGAATTCTCTCCTTTAGTATTAGAACCTAACTGGACCATGACCATTTGTAGTTATTTTCCCTATTTTTTTCTGGCTGAACATTTTTAGCGCCTACAGAAAAAAGGGCAGTGCCAATAATTCTTCTCATAACCCTCAGAATTCTAGCAATATATTGGACACCACTAAGGACATCCAAGTGCCAAGTGGTGGTAATAAGCCATGTAACGCATTAAGTCAACATCCTACCCAATCAAGCCAAGGTGGAACTTGAAATCAGAAGACAAAGTACCAGAAGAGATAACAATAAGTATTTCGCTCGAAGCTCTAACGATTCCGCCAATCTAGACTTCTCGAAACTGGTACTTTGTTCATAAATTAAAGAATAATGACAGGCAAATTTGGTTTCACTTGAATTTGAACTTAAAACGTTTGGAACCGGAATATAGACTGCAAGCATTTCATCCAATTCTCTAACACTTCTACCAATTCAGCGCCTGTATAATTTTGATTAATATGATTGCATAGTTTTACTTCATATCAAGTGAACTTCGACCTTATGTAATCTGTATCACATTTAAGATTATTCCCCAAAGGGATTTCATATCAATAATATATTTTTGAAATACACAAATCGTATGACATTCCATCAAATCATTTGATTTAATTTCGACATAGCGAATTCGTTCTTTATTTATTTATGTATTTGTTAAGGATTAAGTTAGATGAGAAGGGCAACACCCACGACCATTTTGAAAGTCTTTGTTACTGGTGGTAGGAAGGAAGGAATTTGTTCTCAAACATAAATCTATAATAGACTCTAAACGTCATAAATCCCAGCCAAATCAGAAATCTATGAAAGACCATAAATGCCATTATCAAAAATCTATGAAATACTATAAACGTCACAACAAATCGACAATTATTACATGGAAAGAGATCTCGACAACACTGATATTATTTAATCTTGTTTATTTCAACAACTCATGAGCACAATCACTATATATATCAAGAAAACATTATCGCACTTCACACTCTCTATCACTGATAATCTCTCACCGCAAACAAACTTTCTAATCATAGCAAAGACTATCACAAAAACTAGAATTTCTTTTTAGAGTTAGAAAGTACACTACTAACTCGTTTCGAAGTTCAACTGGGAACGCAATGGAGCAAAGCTTACACAGATTTTGTGGTGCTGCAGACATACACAGATTTGGCAGCGCTGCAGATGTACACAGAAATCCGAGCTCATTTCCACAGAAAGTTTACTCAGATGGTGGGTGTAGAGTCACCTACAATCACACTCGAAACTCTGGCCACAGTCACACTACCACTTTTAGTGACTACCGTGGTCTTTCCTTCTAGGAGCTTGCAGTTCTGATGACATCTTCACTCAGTCACAACACATTTTATTATTCACTCCCTGCATTATTCATTACGCCCAGTTCTTTCGATCCCTGCACAGATTTTTCCTTCAGATGTTGATATGCGGCTATTCAAAAACTTTAACGGCATTATTTTAACAGATCCCGAATGATCCAAAGGTCACGAGCACACCTCTTCTTCTTGATCAAACTAATAAAACCTATTGTATATGTGAATGTATGAACGTCAGAGTGTAATTGCATGCATAAACGAGGTTTATCTCAAAAGTAAGAGCACTGACGTACCTATGTACAACATGGTAACACAGCTTCTCGTTGATGTATATAAGCATGTTGGTCATGACTTTGGCTGCCCGTATATCAGCCATGAGTTATTGCTGTTTATATATAGATGCGTTATAACCTCTGTTACGTTTGCGATGCAGGAAAATATTGAACAACGATACGCGATCACATTTTGTGGGGAACATAACAAATCTGCCCCCAAAACATTTAATTCTTTAACCCAAGCTTATGGAGATATAACTCTAACGAGAAGTAAGGTTTTGTATTGTAATTAACACAAAGCTTTCAAAGAGGGCCGAGAAAATGTTGAAGATAAACCTAGTTCTGGAAGCACAATCTCGTCAACAAATGAACAAAATTTTGAAGTGATGCGAGCGGTGATGGCGAGAGAACGTCGATTAAATGTTAAGATGATTGCAAAAGAAACCGGCTTGTATAAAAATTCAGGTCGTAGAATTTCAACAAACCATTTGCTCTTGTGTAAAATTAGTGCCCAAACACTTGTCTGTGACGCCAAAAGCCAACCGTCTGGGAATTTATCAAGATTTGTTAGAAAGATTCAAAATTTACCTAAATTTCTTGGATAAAGTAATAACAGGAGATGAATCATTAGCGTTTGAGTATGATCCAGAGACAAAACGGCGAAAAGAGGGGGGGGGGGGTACACGAAGAATTCTACTCGTCCGAAGAAAATACATATGAGCAAATCCAGGGTGAAAGCGAAGATTTTCATTTTTTTTTCGGCAGCCGTGGTATTGTTCACAAAGAATGTTCACCTCCAGAGCAGACAAGTCTTCTACAAAGATGTTTTGAAACGACTTCGAAAACGGGTCCAGAAAGTTCGAAAGGACATTGCAGGAGATTGTGTACTGCACCTCGATAATACGCCTACTCACAAAGCACTTTGAATTAGAGAATTTCTGGTGAGGAACAATATCCCCACCCTTCTACTTTCACCCTACAGCCCTGTTCAAACTCCGTGTGATTTCTCCCTCTTAGTGGAAATCGAAGCTGAAGGTTCATCATTTTGGAACTTTGAAAAACATACGAAAAATTGTAACCAACAAGCTAGGGGCACTTACAGATAAGCACTTCCGGCACCGCTACAATAAATGGAAAAAAAACGTTGGAACCACTGCGTGACTTCCCCAGCGTCGTATTGTAAAGGAAATAACTTGTAACTTCATGTACCTCTAATATACATTTAGATATTTTAGGATAAACCTCATATGTATGTATGTATGTATGTATGTATGTATGTATGTATGTATGTATGTATGTATGTATGTGTAGGCACATGTAGTAGCTGGGGTTTGGGGCTCACGATTATAAGGAATTGTATCTGATTCCCGGCGGTTCCTTGACAAACTTATTTAACTTTTCTCGAGTCCACTCAGCTGGAAAAAACTATTTGTATGCGTAATTCAAAAGAACGAGTCTTGTGTTAGCTGAATCTCCTTCAGATTCATGTGTCGCTGGAATGCTTGGCCACTTGCACGTTAATTTCATGAGCAAACTGTTCAGTTATTAGGAGAACGAGAAGACACCACGTTGGTGCCGACGAAGGTCAAACACACACACACGTACATATATGCATTATGTATTTATGTATGTATGTGTATATATATATAATTGAATATAAAAGAGAGATAAACACATATATGTATATATCTGTGTTTAACTCTCTTTTATATTCAATTATATTACACGGCTCGGAAAAATCTATTTCCTTGAGCTATTTAATTGTAAGAGACTATTTTGAGTTTCTAACTCAATATATACCTTTGATATATATATATATATATATATATATATATATATATATATATATATATATATATATATATATATATATATATATACTTCATTTTTAATTTGTTTTGCAGGATTTATTATCTGAAAGCGTGTGTTGAAACAGATGTTGTAATATTTTGGGAGGGTCAACATACAAAAACAAGATGGTGTAGGACTGAACAAAGGAGGGACACAAAATAGAAACCTAGTCACTGAGGAAATCACAGAATGTGTGACGAAAGAGCTTTGACAATATATAAACAACCATCCGGTTGTCGAAAGAACCAACCACCCGGAAATTTATAATAAATTGAAGTGAAAACCGTCAGGTGCGTGTGTTTTTATTGGTAGGATGACCCTCCCAAAGTATAACAGTATATATATATATATATATAAGTACCAGCGATCTTCATAGATAATCTATTATACCCCAGTTGCACTCATTTGACTTCTGTATAAAAGGTATAGAGCTTTCCACATTTTTTGTTTATGTTTTTTTAAATATTAAATATTGAGTATTGAATGTTCGACTTTGTATTACAGGTCAGCCTTTATGTGCGTGTATATATGTATATATGCATATACCTTGATATATATGTCTCCATATATGCAATATACTGGTGGACTTTGTATTACAGATCAGCCTTTATATGCGTGTATATATGCGTGTATATATGCGTGTATATATGTATATATGCATATACCTTGATATATATGTCTCCATATATGCAATATACTGGTAGAGCTCTATTTTCGCGCAAATTCCTTTGTTTGAATTTATTCACCATATCACGTGTTTTTGTCTAGTAGGAATTCTTCCAGGAGGGAGATATATTCTGTGTCTCTACCAAAACAGAGTCACCGTCCTTGCTATTAACTAAAATGTATGCACTCTGAACTACTAGTTGAGATTGCATTACTGCAACCAGGCAGATTTATTGAGTAAGCTAAACCTTGACTGAAGACCATTGAGTTAATATCAACAATCTTCATAAATAATCTATCTATCTATCTATATATATAAATAAAGAAACATATCTATATATATAAATGAAAATAGAGAAATTAATGTGAGCAAGAAGCCAACAGTATTTCATAATATATAAGTGACTATAACGTCAAAATGGAAAATAATTAATGTAAGATATGGGAAAATAATTCAAACTCAATTAAAAAAAAATCAAGACAGAGATTTTATCCACAGATTTTGTGAAATCCAGGGAAAAAAAACCAATAGAGTCTTAACTCAGAATAAAATAAAGTTTAAATACTCATCCTTCAATTTGGAAAAACTACAAATGCTCTATATAGTCTTAAAAAGACTATTTCACGAAACTTTTCAGTGGGATTAGTCACGGTTGGAATTGTTCCTCAGTAGAGCTCAACGAGATAACCAAAAGACCCACTGCCAAAATATGCCAAAAAGGGAATTTAAAAGCAGGCTAGTTCACCTCGTGCGGAATTATGAAAAATAAACACACATGGAGAGACATGGCTGGTGACGTCAGAATGAGACGAATATCTATTTACAAGAAACAGCAGTCAAAAACATTCCGAAAAACTCTACAAAATGTAAGGAGTTCAGCAAAATAGCATATATATATAGATAGATAGATTATTTATATATATATATATATATAAGATAGATAGATATATTTCTTTATTAGCCACAGGGGCACAAAAGAAGGGGACAAATACAAAGGGGGAAGTTTACATACAATAAAAACGTGTAAAATGTTATCACAGATGGAATTTAAAAGTTAGTCGATTTTCCCCAATAGAGGGAGACAGTTTATATGGGTAACACATATCCCCGAAAAAAAATGTGCAACCCTCATCTCCAGGAGTACGAAGAGCTTGTACTCCTTTCCTCTCCTCCTCCTTTTCCTCAACCTACAGGCTGATATAGAGAGAAGGCCCATTCACTCGGGCCATTCTCGCCACTTTCACCCACCTTTCATAAAACTTGCTGGGGTACAGCACCTCTCTCTCCATCCTGATTCTTCTTCCAAAGTGGTATTTGAAAAAAAGAATCAGTTGTTGGCCGGAGAGAAACGTGTCTGACCTCAGCCCTTTCAACCTTGTCCCATACAACCTCTTTCGCCATAGCTATCACACAAAGGAAAACCGCCTCTCCTTCGTTTTTGAAGGAGGGTGGCGGTTTGATCATGACAATGGACTCGGTGGTCAACTGGATTGGTTCCACCCGCGACAATAGTCGTTCTACATAGCCCCACATAGATAGATAGATAGATAGATAGATAGATAGATAGATAGATAGATAGATAGATAGATAGATAGATAGATAGATTATTTATATATATATATATATATATATATATATCCAAAATTAAGATAAATCAAATGAATTTAATCTAAATCAAAGTTATGGGTGTCATGCCAGAAAGACATGCGCCATATCACCCGTAAAATAATCTCTAAGATTCTAACGAGTAGGTCCGAGCATTTTATAATAACTAGAGATTGATTAACATATAAATAAACATGAATAATCACAGGAGATAATTTTTACAAGTGTGTAACCACACATAGCTAGGTAGGTAACTAAATAAAGTTGACCAGAACTTCAAAAATAGATACCTTATAATATGATTAATCTTCCCTGTATATATTCCATTAAAAAAATATATTTCACCAATTAATCAGATGGTAAACCACAGAAGTGGAGACTTGGATTATCAACAAGGAAGACATTTCCAGCAATCCATGTTTACACTTCAAGTTCAAATCAGCGACTGGCCAGCACCACGTGTTGTATTTACTAGCTTCGTCCCAGTGGCGTGAATAGGGTTATCGACAACTAGAAACAGCAGTCGAGTCCTTTCAACAGAGTTAGCTCTACAATTAAGGAGCCGTATTTATATACATATATATAATCATATTATAATATATAATCATATTATAAGGTATCTATTTTTGAAGTTCTGGTCAACTTTATTTAGTTACCTACCTAGCTATGTGTGGTTACACACTTGTAAAAATTATTTCCTGTGATTATTCATGTTTATTTATATGTTAATCAATTTCTAGTTATTATAAAATGCTCAGACCTACTCGTTAGAATCTTAGAGCTTATTTTTCGGGTGATATGGCGCATGTCTTTCTGGCATGACACCCATAATTTTGATTTAAATTAAATTCATTTGATTTATTTTAATTTTGGATATAGATATATAAATACGGCTCCTTAATTGTAGAGCTAACTGTTGAAAGGACTCGACTGCTGTTTCTAGTTGTCGATAACCCTATTCACGCCACTGGGACGAAGCTAGTATGATGTGTGTATTTCTACTAAATACTACACGTGCTGGCCAGTCGCAGATTTGAACTTGAAGTGTAAACACGGATTGCTGGAAATGTCTTCCTTGTTGATAATCCAAGTCTCCACTTCTGTGGTTTACCATCTGATTAATTGATGAAATATATTTCTTTAATGGAATATATACAGGGAAGATTAATCATATTATAAGGTATCTATTTTTGAAGTTCTGGTCAACTTTATTTAGTTACCTACCTAGCTATGTGTGGTTACACACTTGTAAAAATTATCTCCTGTGATTATTCATGTTTATTTATATGTTAATCAATCTCTAGTTATTATATATATATATATATATATATATATATATATATATATATATATATATAAATGTAATCTGAGTTTTTCGAATATTAATAATAACATTCGATTCGTTTGCAATTATGCAAACAGCTTCTTTTTTAAAGCCATGTCAGTAGCATGAACCCTTCATTCTTGCTCTTGTGTTGGCATGTAAACAGAACTGCAGACACTAATGTTTCTGGGTATCACTCTTCATCAGTACAGCCCACAGGTCACCTGCCAAACTGTCAGAGCTAGTGAAAATATATACTATTTTCAAAAATACACATTGACTGATTGGCCTGATTTGCATATTAGCAGACTGGCTGATCAGTCAGATCTACAGATCCACTGATCAGCCAGATTTGCATATCAGCAAACTGGCCAGTCAGTTTCCTGTATACGAGGGATAAATGGCCGGCTTTGCCAAATTCTTTTTTTTTTTTTTTCTAATTTAGCAAAGCCGGCCATTTATCGCTCGTATACAGGAAACTGACTGGCCAGTCTACTGATATGCAAATCTCGCTGATCAGTGGATCTGCTAATATACAGATCTGACTGATCAGCCATTCTGCTAATATGCAAATCAGGCCGATCAGTCAATGTGTATTTTTGAAAATAGCATATATTTTCACTAGCTCTGACAGTTGGCAGGTGAACAGTGAGCTGTACTGATGAAGGGTGACACCCAGAAACATTAGTGTCTGCAGTTCTGTTCACATGCCAACATAAGAGCAAGAATGAAGAGTTCATTCTACTGACATGGTTATAAAATTGAGGCTTGTTTGTATAATTGCAAACGAATCGAATGTTATAATAAATATTCGAAAAACTCAGATTAGATTTATTGTATTCAGCCATGTAGAGCGAAAAGTTTCTTTTATATATATATATGATGAGTACGGAACTAGCTGTTGAAAAGGCAGGAGCTCAGCCGTCGGGGTCCTGACTCATTCATTCATATATATATATATATAATGATACATGTGTATATGCACCACAAATCTGTCTAGAAGTATGCGCGCGCGCATCTGTGTCATTTGTATAGCTTCGCAGCTATGAGAAAATAAATTATACATCAATCTACCTATGTAATGAGTTTTATATATATGTGTATGTATATATATATATATATATAAATATATATATATATATATGGGGGGGGGGCGTGACTGCGTGTATGTGTGCACGCAAAACATCACGTTGCAATCATCATGTGTATATATATATATATATATATATATATATATATATATATAAATATATATAAAGCCTCACGGAATATATTTTTGAACCTAGGCACCTAATTAAGATTTCCTCTTATTTATGTGTGTACACACGAGTACACACACAGACCCATACACATATACATACTAACATACATACACACACACATATACATATACATATATTAACAAACACATACAGACGCACACAGTCACACGCGGTCACACTCATGCATATATATATATGTATGTATATATATATATATATATATATATATATATATATATATATATATATATATATGATGGCTGCCCCCTCGTTATCGAGTATGGCCATATATACGTATATATACGTATATATATATATATACATATATATATATATACGTATATATACGTATATATATATATATATACATATATATATATATATATATATATATATATATATATATATATATATATATATATATATATATGTATATATATATATATATATATATATATATATATATATATATATAAGTAGGTACACGTACATACACATATGTATACAGGCGTACAGTAGTATGTATATATATACATACATGCACACATATATATATGTACGTATGGATTCACCGAACATTTATTATAATGCTCGGTGTGTTTGTAAACATACATCCCGTATTAAGCCGTAGTGTCTAGGAACCATCGTTGCTCGTTTGTTCAACACTGACAAAGGAACGCTGTACTAGTTTCAAGCTTATTAGCTATCGTCAGCAACGTATACCTTCCTGCCAGATTGTTGAACGTATATACTTACCTTATGCATATTAACGGCTGAGTAGCCCAATTTGCATATCGAGTGGGTTAATCGGCCGGGTGCACCGAAAACGATAAACAGCGTTCCTTTGTCAGTGTTGAACAAACGAGCAATGATGGTTGCTAGACACTATGGCTTAATACGGGATGTTTGTTTACAAACACACCGAGCATTATAATAAATGTTCGGGGAATCCATACGTACATATATATATATGTGTGCATGTATGTATATATATATATATATATATATATATATATATATACACATACTACTGTACGTCTGTATACATATGTGTATGTACGTGTACCTACTTATATTTAAGTAACAGCCGTACTAAGAGTGGGAAATGAAATTTCGTTTCATTTTTTCCGTTTATATATATATATATATATATAGAGAGAGAGAGAGAGATTTTGAGTATATGTTGGTTGTATACCAACCCCTCAGTATGCAGGCTGGAGCACTCGACGAAGTGCGCAGGTTGGTTTGGTCACTCCGGAGTAATGTAAAATAAAGTTAAATAAAAAGTCAAATGTTTAAAATTTAGCTTCGTTTATTGCTGCTATATATATTTCAGTGACAGCCATCTTTGACTGTGATCTCTTCAGGCAGTCCGAATTAGTGTGGTATAGACAAGTACATATGTTGTTGAGGTGTATAATATTGTCAATACTCTGATATGCCCAGTTCCTGATTGGGTTGTTATTTCACTGAGGAACTGGAATCATATGAATTCAAACAAACGAATTTCAGTGTCAAAGGGCCTCTTCTCCTCTCATTGGTCAGTTGTTAGAACATTCCTCATTCTAAGTGTTGTTATTGTTGGA
>OZ024740.1:77365286-77387786 GCA_964016885.1 Eledone cirrhosa
CATCCCTCGTAGGTACATTTTGCACACGTTCTTGGAGAGGATTATCTGCCTCCATATACTTGGCTGCTCGCTTCGCTTCAGGATAGGCCCTCCACTTCACTAGGCCCCTGTCCTCTGTTCAAATACTTTAACTCCGGTAGCAATCAGATTTCGCCACTGGGCTCTGTCTTTTACAATATTTACCCATGTTCCGTTGATGATATTGACCGTCTTCAGCGTATCCTTCAAGGAGTATTTACAGCGCTTGCGTTGCTCGCAATGCAGGCGTTTGCCTTGCAACAGCTCTCCATATTGTTTTGTGAGTCTGTTGTTCTCTAAGCTTACGTGACCTGCACGCGCAAACCACATTCATCATTCAATACGAAAATGATTCCAATGTGAAAACATTGGGTGGAGTTATCAATTGAGTGTGGTTTATCCATCCCTTCGCTTTAAACAGTATTCAATAGGGAGGGCAATACTTTCAACTATTCCTCCGTGCACAAATAATAAGATACTGTTCTCATATATTTTAGAAGAAACTAAATATCGTTATGATTGCATGTATGGACGAATAATGCTATAGTACTTTATATATGTCATATAATTCTGTGATGCCTTAATTCTTGGTGAAATCTGTCGGAGCCCATCTACCTCCAGATAGGAACAGTTGATTTCTTCCACAGAAAGTGAAGAGATACAGAGGAACAATTCAACTCAATATGGAACTGGTTGAAGATTTGTATGTTAATTTTATACCGTATATGTACAGATATAAATTCATTGCAGACATCGGCTACTTACAGCAAAATTTAATATCTATCAAAATTAACTTCCAGCATGAGTGCTAATGCTATGCAAATTACTATGGGTATTTCAGTGATATTACCATATAATCTATTCAGATACATATTTCTTGGAGCTTGTTTAGATTGCATATATATATATATATAGAGAGAGAGAGAGAGAGAGAGAGAGAGAGAAAAGGCTTCTACATGACTAGAACTGTTTCATTCGGGAGAAATCATCTGCTTTGTATTGAGTACCTTACTTACTGTGGTTACCCCCGATTGAACCCGGGATAAACTTATATATATATATGTGTGTGTGTGTGTGTGTGTGTGTGTCTCTGTGTGTGTGTGTGTGTGTGTATGTGTGTGTGCGTGTTTATGTGTGTGTGTGTGTGTGTGCGTGTGTGTGTGTGTGTGTGTGTGTGAGAGAGAGTGAGTGTCCTTGCATTGTATAACACCATTGTATAACACACATACTCAGTGAAAGATAGAGCACATCATGTTGAGTATCACGCTGCGTGACAAGAGGAAGAACACTTGGATCCGACAACAGACAGGAGACAGCGACATAATAACAACCATCAAGACGAACAAACATAGATGGGATGAACAAACACATCTGGCGACACAGTGACAATAGATCGACAATCAGAGTGACAGGGTGGACATCAAGAGAATGGACAAGATCAAAGAGACGTCCAGGGACAAGATGACGAGACGACCTCACCAACCACCTGGGACCCTCATGACCAAGGCTGGAAAGGGACAGAAGTCAGTGGAGAGAGTCCAGGTAGGGGTTCCTCCTCCGTGAGCAATTTCAAGACCCTGGATCTTGGATATGTTTGTGTGTGTGAGTGTGTGTGAGTATGTGTGTGTGTGTGTGTGTGTGTGTGTGTGTGTGTGTGGCATGTATGTTTATAGATTATATATTAATATATATATATATATATATATATATATATATATATACGTGGGAAAGTAAAAAATCGGAGAATAGACCGTTAAAACATGTTTATTTAAAACAGCACCTACGTACGTTTCGCCCAGTTGGACTTCTCAAGGGCATAAATAGTCACAAGTGTTCCTTATATTGCTCGGAAAGAGTTTTTGGGGTTAAATCTACATCAAGGTTCATTGCTCGCAAAATTATCTTGTTTTGATTTTGCAGCAGGTCAAGTGAGGTAACTCTGGCCGGTGTTAGGGCAGTCTTTCCCGGACAATTTTTTTTTTTTTTTTTTTTTGCCGCATCCGTTTGTCTGAGGCTGGGTCTGGTATGCAAGGATTGTTTCCTGGGTGTTATTTTGCAGCGCCTGCCCACCGGGGTGTTAAGACTTGTTGCAGGGAGATCCAGTGTACTGTTTCACACTTCATCCTTAACCCATCTGAAGAAGGATATTTTTAAGCGATGTGTACAACTTATCGCTGTTTCAGCTCTGCTGTTGATGAGCTCGTGGGGTGCAGTTATGATGTGGTAGAGCTCCATGAGGCAAAGATCGCATTTCCTCTTGAAGTTGTACGGTGCAGCCCGGCCGACAATCTCCCAGTGCGTGGAGAAGCTGATGTTTAAGTCCTTTAGTTATGTGATGTAGTCCGCGAGCGAAGTGGAGTGCCTTAGTTTTCTACTTGTGAAAGAGTGGAGATGTGTTCGAAACCTAATTTTGAACGGGCCGGAGGTGGCCCCTATATAATGTTTAACGCTATTGTGGCTAGTAATAGTGCATCTATATATAACCCTATCAGTCAAGCAGTATCCTCTAAGGGGGCAGCGTCCTCTGTCGCGACAGTTGCAATTTCTGTCGCGGTTCCGTCTATTTCCCACGGTAAGGCTATCATTGTTGCTGCCTACGTTGTTACCCACGCTACCGCAGCTGTCGTTAGCACAATTACAACCCACAGCACGCGGGGTGGTGCGATTGTTATTCCGCATGTCATGTTCTGCATGTTCCCCAGTCATTTCGCGGTTATTCTGGTTGCGTCTGCGGATGCCGTTGCCAACACTATTGGATGCTGCCAGGGAGTTGTTAAGGCCGATATAGTTATTGTCAGGTGTAGGTGCGTCTGTGTCGAGGTGCTGTGTCTTGGTGATCTTACTGTGGTTCGTTGTTCCTATGATGTCTGCTAGGTTAGGAGTAGTAGAGAAGGATATTTTTATATTGTTCCTATTAAGAATTTTTCTATACCTATGGTTGGGCGGGAAGTTCTTCTCTAAGGCTTCGAAGAACATCCGGGGTATGTTGGAGGCCACACTCCGAGAGTAGGGGGGGGGGGGGGAACCATAGGACGTTACGGTGGCGATTACGTGTCCTTGTACTTTTGCTACGGGTGGTTCCATCTAAGTGACCGCTCTTATGTGTGTTAATGCGCAATCGCCCGTTCGGTGCCCCTTTCACTTTATGCTCGGGTGCACTCTTTCTACCTCTTCCATGCTAACTCCCTAGCCCACGCTAACTCTCTAGCCCACTAAATATTAACACTTCGAATATTTAATACTGCCGGCACTAGTATCGAGCACCTTTGGCATACGTTACTTGGCAAATAACTATATGTATCACC
Organism: Eledone cirrhosa; assembly: GCA_964016885.1. Classification (NCBI taxonomy): domain Eukaryota; kingdom Metazoa; phylum Mollusca; class Cephalopoda; order Octopoda; family Eledonidae; genus Eledone; species Eledone cirrhosa. The sequence continues at coordinate 77,368,610 of OZ024740.1, forward strand.
TATCCCCCCTTTTTTTCTCTTTCTCGATACGTAAATACTATATATATATATATAAGTATGTACACGCCGTACTAAGAGTGGGAAATGAAATTTCGTTTCATTTTTTCCGTTTATATATATATATATATCGAACTTTACACACCTTCCCACACTTGGTCTTTCCTTCCACGCATTACCTCTGTTTGATTTTGTTACCGTACATTTTTTTCCGTATAAGATTCTTTGCCTGTGTTCTTACAATTGTATTTCTATGATTTTTTGTTCACGGTTGCCTGTGTTTTTACCTTTATGATTTTTTGTCTTTAATTTTCCTGTGTTTACTCCCCCCTCCCTACGTTTTTCTGTTTCATTTCCCTTCCCCGTCTCTGCCTATCCTTCGCACTCACCCCTTCGTTCACTCCACCCCGCTTCACACCCCTGCCCTCTCATCCCTCCCCCTGATTTCACCCAACGCCCATCATGCCCAACCTGAGATCCTTTCTCCACCAACTACACAATCGCCTCAAACTTTTCCTCACCCCCTCCTCCCACCCTGCTATCTCCCCTCTGCCTTTCAACTCTCCTACCTTCTCTTCGCCAAAACCCGGCACTCCAGCCACATCCATTTTCTCAGCCACTGCCTCCGCCTCCACCTTATCCCCCTCGGCTTCCGTCTACACTTCCACCCCTCCCCTGCCGCTTCCCCCTCCACGCAACGTATCCTCACCCGATTCTCACGCCTCCTCATGCGTAACTCCATCCGCGCCTCCCGTTCCACCCTCCGCCTACTTGACCACCAACTGACCCCCACCCTCCTCCGCCTTTACTCCACCTGCCAGCCCCTCCTCGACCAAGCCATCCTCTCCTTCATCCACAACCTCAACCACAACCTCTTCTCGTTCCTCAGCTCCACCAAAGCCCGCAAGCTACACTCACTCCTCCCCACCCACCACCCATCCACCACCACCCGCCCATCCCCATACGCCCACCACTCTCCACCTCTCCCTCGACCCACACCCCTACCCAATCTCCACCCTCCACCTCACCCCTCACCACACCCTCCCTGCCCCCCAAACACCCAAACCCCACCCTTTGTTGTCACCATACCCCCTGACCTCCCCCTCTCCGCACCTGAGCGCTCACTCCTTAGTAGAGGCCTTCGCTTCATACCCCACACTCCGCACAGCGACGAGTTCCGCACCCGAACGGAAGTCGAGCGATTCGTGCGACGCATTAAGCTACAGGCACATTTCGGCCGAACGCCACCGGCTCCGGACGCCCCAGACCCGTTTCTCGCCCTGGGCCGACGACCATCTTCTTGGACGCCGGCCCCAGGGCAATTTAGCACCCTGGACGCCTTCGTCGATGCCAGCCGTAGCGCAGTAAATCGTTTCGACTTCCGCCACCATTCCAAACGGCACAATATCTCACGGGGCGAACTCCTCGCTCTCCGCTCCCTCCGTAGCTGAGATGACATCGTCATCAAACCGGCGGACAAGGGAGGCGCCGTAGTGGTATGGCGCGCGGACCTCTACACGGCCGAAGCCCTCAGGCAGCTCCGTAACCCCCTCTTTTACCGCCCTCTACCCTCCGATCCCACCTCCCTCTACCAACAACAAGTCTCCTCCACCATCAAAGACCTTATCGCCTCCTCCCTCCTCCCCCCACCGCTTCCCACCTCATCGTCCGCACCCCCCGCACCCCCACCATCTACTTCCTCCCCAAACTCCACAAACCCGACAACCCCGGCCGCCCCATCGTCTCCGCTTGCAACTGCCCCACCGAACTCATCTCCGCCTTTCTCGACTCCCTCCTCTCCCCCCTTGTCACCACCCTCCCCTCCCACATCTCCGACACCAACCACGCCCTGCGCCTTTTCGACTCCTTCACCTACCTACCCGGCCCACAGCCATTCCTCTTCACCCTAGACATCAAGTCCCTCTATACAGTCATCCCCCACGCCGACGGCCTTCGCGCCCTCAAACACTACCTCGACCTTCGCCCCTCCCCCATTCCCTCCACCCCCACCCTCCTTCGCCTCGCCGAGCTGGTCCTCACCCTAAATTGTTTCTCCTTCTCGGGTGAGTTTTACCAACAGGTCACGGGGGTAGCCATGGGCACAAGAATGGGCCCGAACTATGCCAACCTTTTTGTTGGCCATGTTGAGGCCCAAATCTTTGCCCAGTACACCGGCCCCACGCCCGAACTGTACGGTCGTTACATTGACGACTGTATCGGAGCCACGACCCTCACCCGAGAACAGCTCGACTCCTTTCTCTCCTTCTTCTGCTCCTTCCACCCCTCCCTCCACTTCACCACCTCTATCTCCACCACCCACGTCCACTTCTTAGACATCTCCGTCGCCTTCGACCCCTCCCACCACTCCCTCGTCACCTCCGCCTTCTTCAAACCCACCGACTCCCACTCTTACCTCGACTTCACCTCTTCCACCCCACCGACTTATGTCGGACAGACGGGACGTCGCCTGACGGACCGAGTCACGGAGCACCTCCGGGATATTCGTCTCGGGGGCAGTTCCCCCATCGCCCGCCACTTTGGTGACCCTGGACACTCCGCACGCCATCTCACAGTCTGTGGCCTACTCCAGTGCCACGGAACACCCGCCCATCGCCTTACGGTCGAACAACGAACTATCTTCATCTTACAGACCCACACTCCTCCCGGCCTGAACTCCCCACCCTTATTCCTTTAGCGTTCGACCGCCCCCCTCCCCCACACTTATCCCCCACTAACACCACTAACACACCCCTCCTTTTCACCGCCCACCCCACACTAACAATACTAACACCTCCACTCCACCCCTCATCTGACCACCCTTCCCCAACTAACATACTAACATCCCTTCCCTCCCCTCTTCTCCTCCTCCCCCTCCTTACCACACGCACACACGCACCCACTTACACCACCCACCCCACACGCAACTAACATCACTAACACCCCCCCAACCCCACGCACACGTACCCACACACCCTCGTACACCACCAACTCTACACGCCCTACCACCTCTAACCCCCACTCACACCTGCATTCCACCCCTCCCCACCTCCCGTATACTAACACCCACTAACACCTCTTCACCAAACTACACACACACCAGTACACCACACTCCCTCCATAGAACCACACACACCCTTCTCTCCCCGCTCCACACTCACTCATCCCACTAACACCCCTACTAATACACACACACACACCCTCCTCACTCCAACTCTCACACCTACCCATCGTCGCCTCCCTACCATTCCGCCGACTGCTGCTATGCCCTTCCGACCACCTCTCAGCACCAACTGACCACAGCACTCCCACTGCTGAACACTTCCTGTTGCGCGCGCACCCCACATCTCTCCTCTTCCGACCACCGCTTCTTGGATTACCCACACGCGAAATTGACTTCTAACCAAATCTCCAAACATCCGTGGAACTTACCAACTTTTCAACCATCCTCTTACACCATCACCGATATAACTCACCGACACACAAACACCCAAAAAAATTTTTTATACACACGCCACCCACACCCACAACACGCTTAAACCACACACACGTGCTTCCCACCACATATTTACACCCTCAGCCTCCTGATTCCTCTCCCCCTACCCCCCTATCCACACACGCACAGACACTCCGACCCACAAAAACACCCCCCACACACACCTTCCTGAACATGCAACCCCGTTCTTCCCCCAACCCTCACTTTCACATACACACACACACACACGCACACCTAACCACACACACCACCTTCAGCCCTCCCCGCTCGGACACCTCGTCTCCCTCTCCCCACTCCACCCGCCACCACCCCTACTCACCCCACACCCTTCCACCACCTGTTTACCCCCCTTTTAATTTCAGTTTATTTTGATCATGCCTTTATTTTTAAATTTTCTCATTCCTTGTATTTTGATCATGCTTTATTTTTATATTTTTTTATCTTTTTTCGCTATATGTCTCTCCACCACTCCCCTACACACCTTTTGAACTCTGTTCCCACACACTTCTCACCTGAGGAAGGGCTTATGCCCGAAACGTCGTCCCCCACCTACCCCCCACTCTCCTGAGCGTAAAATTAATAAACATTTATTGTACTTCCTCTCTGTTTTGTCCCTGTTCAAAAAAATGTTTCATTATATATATATATATATATATATATATATATATATATATATATATATATATATATATATATATATATATATATATATATATATATATATATATATATATATATATATATATATATATATAAGAATAAGAGAGTATTGAAGTTTGCTTGAAGCATTATGGAATAAGGTAAATTTCTTTAAGTCGTTTGGAAGCCTCGACAATGCAGATGGGTAAATCTCCGGGTAACAATCCGGTGGTGGAGAGAGACATGTAAGTGGGTGTACGTTTATATATATATATATATATAGAGAGAGATTTTGAGTTTATGTTGGTTGTGTACCAACACCTCAGTATGCAGGCTGGAGCACTCGACGAAGTGCGCAGGTTGGTTTGGTTACTCCGGAGTAGTGTAAAATAAAGTTAAATAAAAGTCAAATGATTAAAATTTAGCTTCGTTTATTACTGCTATATATATTTCAGTGACAGCCATCTTTGGCTGTGACCTCTTCAGGCAGTTTGAATTAGTATGGTATAGACAAGTACATATGTTGTTTAGGTGTATGATATTGTCAATACTCTGATATGCCCAGTTCCTTGTTGGGTTGTTAATTCACTGGGGAACTGGAGTCATATGACTCCAGTTCCCCAGTGAATTAACAACCCAACAAGGAACTGGGCATATCAGAGTATTGACAATATCATACACCTAAACAACATATGTACTTGTCTATACCATACTAATTCAAACTGCCTGAAGAGGTCACAGCCAAAGATGGCTGTCACTGAAATATATATAGCAGTAATAAACGAAGCTAAATTTTAATCATTTGACTTTTATTTAACTTTATTTTATATATATATATATATATATATATATATATATATATATATATATATATATATATATATATATATATATATATATATATATATATATATATATATATATATATATATAGTAATATATATAGTAATATATATAGTAATATATATATATATTGTAATAATAATAAATTTGAAGACTAAAATCCAAAGAGGGCTCGATAAGGATAAATACATATCAAATATATATGAACCATAATACATATATACATATATTTATATATATATATATATAATGTATGTGTGTATATATAAATATATATGTATATGGAACTAGCTGTCGAAATTGCAAGAGCTCAGGCATCGGGCCCCGACACTTTCTAATATATATATATATATATATATATATATATATATATATATATATATATATATATATATATATATATATATATATATATATATATATACACACTATGTAGCAAAGTCAAGTGACTTTAATTACTATGCCAGGAATTTGTAAGGGAAGTGCCAGCAATTCTTAATCAATTTTAACTGTATTCTTCCCTCTAAAACTTCTATGATTTATTATCATCATAACAGCATATCTTGATATCTTTGTAAAATGTACGTAAAGAAATACGAACATTTAATGATTTCCTGCTATTGTTGAAGACATTTATATGATTTTTTAACATTTCAATGAGATATATTAAACAGAAAACCTAAATGGTGGAAATTCTTTGATGTCCTCATAGAAAATCAAACTTTCGTTATTTTTGTTGGGATGGTAACATGTATATATATATATATATATATATATATATATATATATATATATATATATATATATATACAACAACGTATGTCCATATTGGGAGAGGAGATGGTGTATATATCTTATCAAATGATTCTATGGACATACGTTATTGTACATTGCTCTGATTGTTGATTATTTAATTAACTAATTCGTCATTGAGCCACATCGTGAATGGTTGCCAAAAACATATATATATATATATATATATATATATATATATATATATATATATATATATATATATATATATATATATATATATATATATATATATGACCTTGTCTAGTTTCTGTATATGTAAATCATTATATTTGATAATCTCCGGTAAGGTTGATATGCAGTTTAGGCAATATTAGGCTGCACTTTCTAGCAACCAACCCACTCGCCGTAAGGCACCAATCACATTCTTTCTGACTTGACCACTGCCACGTCACAGTTCTTAGCCATTTTGAATTCGTTTCTGGCAGGGATCATTTAAAAACAATCTTCGTCCAAGTGAGTTTGTTTCCTGATGATTAGCTCGTGAATTTATCCTTGATTGGATATTTCCAAAAGCGAATAAAATCCCATGGGGTAGAAACGTTATCTTGGTATGTTTATATACATATTTTCTTCTAACTTTAATTTTATACCTAATTGTGTATGGTTGACGATATATTTAATCGATTTCCACGTGCTATTGAAGGGCTGGGCAAATATTCTATAGCTGTTGATCGCGAATAGATGGCTGTCGTTTATTTATCTATTATTTCTTCATAGTTGCCTTTTAATCTTATAGCCTTGTTTAATTGGTTTTTTTGTGTGGTTGATTATGGTGATTGGGAGAGGAGATGGTGTATATATCTTATCAAAGGATTCTATGAATATACGTTATTGTATATTGCTCTGATTGTTGATTATTTAATTAACTAATTCGTCATTGAGCCACATCGTGAATGGTTGCCAAAAACATATATATATATATATATATATATATATATATATATATTTATGACTTTGTCTAGTTTGTGTATATGTAAATTTTTATATATATATATATATATATATGTGTGTGTGTGTGTGTGTGTGTGTGTGTGTGTGTGTGTGTGTGTGTGTGTTTGTGTGTGTGTGTGTGTGTGTGTGTGTGTGTGTGTGTGTGTGTGTGTGTGTGTGTCTTCTGTGTGCTTGTTTATTCGTATGAATTCATATCATAATGTGGCTTATATAAGTATATCTCTATATAACTGAAAAAGTGCCAACCTTTCCTCTCAGCAATATCAATACCATTATCCTGATCGAACAACTTGGACATTACTCGTCGAAACCGACGGAGTTCAATTTTGTTCTATTACAAATTTTCTAACTTTACAAGTATTTCGGTTAAGCCCATTTCATTTTACCCAGCTCCCCCACTTCAGTTACATTCACAGACGCTCTTTCTTCTCAGATGTCAGTGTTAAAATATATTGCGCAATCTTTTTTCGTGATAATCACATTTCTTTGGAAACTACCCCCTCAAAAACAATTCCAGCAACTACTCTCCTATATTTTAATATGAACGCTAGTCATTAGCTTATCTCTACCCGGAGTCTAGGAGCGTCTAGGGACAATAAAAATACGACTGGCTCATAAATAAACATATTCGTTTGTACACGACTTAATATTTCCTTAACGAGCCAACGACGGAACTTCTTCGCCGTCGCTACACTTTCAAGAAATAGAAGTCAAATCTTTCTCAAGTCACACGGCGCCTTCTTTTAAAAGAAGAACACATTAGATAATTGTTTCTACATTTGGCACAAGGCCAGCAATTATCCCAGTGTATTACTGGTACTTTATTTTATCGACCCCGTAAGGATGAAAGGCAAAGTTAACCTCGGCGGGATTTGAACTCAGTCCGTAAAGGGACGTAACTGTGTTGTAAAGCACGGCGTCCGACCCTCTACCGATACTGCCAATCCACCGCCCTAGATAATGATTTCTAATTTTGCAGCAGGCCAACAATTTAGGGGAAGGTAAAGTCGATTATATCGAACCGAATATTTGACTGGTACTTTATTGATCTGACCCCGGAAGAATGGTGAACATATTAGAAAATGGTGTCTTATGTAAGATTGAATTAATGATAGAATTGTCATGGTTGAAATAGTTTTCATTATAATCATAGATCTACCAAATCAGAAGTGAGATTGTTAAAAAGATTGTTAAAAAGAGGGTAAAACAATAACAGCCACAAGAGCAATAACAAAAACAACAACAATAATAGTAACAATAACAGCAACAACAACAATGCCAATAACATCAACAACAACAATAACAACAGTAACAACGAAAACGACAGTAACAGCAACAACAAGAACAACAACACCAACAGCAACAAGAACGACAATAACAGCAACAACAACATGAGGAACAATAAAAACAACAGCAACAACATCAATAGGAACAATAACAACAACAGCAGCAACAACAGCAATAGCAGCAACGGCAACGGCAACAAAAACAACATCAAAATATATCGTCAGTGAGAGAAAGCCCTGAGTTGGTATTAATAGAGCTTAGCAGTCTATAATGCAATAAAGTTACTTAACTCAGCTATAAAACATTTAACTAAACCCTTTACTTTCAACACAGAAGCCATAGGATCCGGTGCCCAGAAAGTTTATATTTTATGCGAAATTTCTCTGCTTGATTTTTTTCTAATTTTTCAGATTCTCATACGATCCAGGATAGTTTTTTGGCTTCATCTGGTAAACGTTTCTTGCAACATGTATTTCAAAATTTACTAATGAAATTTTAGACATGAAGTAGAAAACGTAATATATTCAAAAGGAAAACCTGCCCTTCATTGTTTATGGCAATGTGTGATTAAGTACAAACATACCAACGTATGTATGTAGTATGGGGGTATGTATGTAGGTATGTATGTTGTAGATATGGATGCATGTGTGTAGGTATGTATGGATGTATGTATGGGTGTATTTATGTTGGTATGTGTATGTATGTATGTATTTAGGTATGTATGTATGTATGTTTGTATGTATACATGCCTGTATGATTGTATGTATGTATGTGTGTATACGTAAGTTCGTACGTATGTATGTATGTATGTATATATGTATGCATGTATGTATGTATGCATATATGTATGCATGTATGTATGTATGTATTCATGTATGTATATAAGTATTTATATATGTATGTGTATACGCAAGTACATACGTATGTATGGATGTATGTATTATATATTATGTATGTATATATGTATATTCTTGTTAATCTTTTTTTTCTCACCAATAAAGACATAGCCAGATTCTAACCAAGAAACAAGTCTCTTTAATTGAAATTAGACAATAAACTAGGTAATTATATAAGTCTGGCTAGATGTTTGTGTGTGTGTGTAACAGAAAGAGTGAGTATGAGAGAGAGTGGGGGAGTGGGGGGAGGGAGAAAGTGATAGAAAGATTGTGTGTGCATGCGTGTATGTGTTATATGTGCGTGTGCAGGTACAGATGTTATTGCAGGTATGAATGTGTGTTTTGAGTTATATATACAGATAGACATATGGTTCTATATCTATACGTAAATATATACAGTTATTACATGCTAAACTTTTGGATTGTTTTACACATTTTTACTACTCCATTAATAGACTGTACTTGCGATCTTCTAATTAGTTGTCCTCTTTCTCGTTGTGTGAAGCCCAGCTTCTAACAACTTGTGCAGAGTTTGTTAGTAATATACCAGATGCATCAATGAGTATATCCAGATGCACCAATGATCACAGGCATAAATCTATGTGTGTATGTATTTCACGTATATATGTATCTTCACTAATGTTTATACGTAAATGCACGCATATTTCATCTGTGGATTTGTACATATAAACTTAAATTTATATATATATATATATATATATATATATATATATATATATATATATACAAATTTAAGTTTATATGTATACACACATATATATATATAGATATATATTACCCACTCTACTACCCTTACCACAACTCTTTCGTTATATATATATATATATATATATATATATATATATATATATATATATATATATATATATATATATATATATATATATATATATATCTTTCTATATATATACAGATGTGAGAAAAACCACAGACCCTCCATCTCAACTCTACTTTTGAAAAGCAGAAGAACTACGAAACCGGTAAAGGAACCAAATAAATATATATAATTTAAAAAAAAAAATAAGACTCCAGTTGCATTTTCGATTTCATCTTTTTTTCTTTATACTTTCACTCGTGTAGGACACCTCGGTTATTTCTCATTTTGTAAAAAAAAAATCACTTTCTAATATATATATATATATATATATATATATATATATATATATAAAGAAAAAAAGATCACTTTCTAATATATATATATATATATATATATATATATATATATATATAAAGAAAAAAAGAATGCAACTGGAGTCTTATTTTTTTAAAAATATATATATTTATTTGGTTCCTTTACCGGTTTCGCAGTTCTTCTGCTTTGCAAAAGTAGAGTTGAGATGAAGGGTCTGTGGTTTTTAAAAATAAGACTCCCGTTGCATTTTCGATTTCATCTTTTTTTCTTTATACTTTCACTCGTGTAGGACACCTCGGTTATTTTTCATTTTGTAAAAAAAAAAACCTCACTTTCTAATATATATATATATATATTTATTTATATTTATATAGCAATTATAAATGTGAAGAGAAAATAGACAAAATATACCTAGTTTTTTCTTCAAAGAACCGACTATTCAGTTTTGACGAGTGGTATGCAACCAGAGTGCAACTAAAGTACACCGGGCCAGTGAGCCTACCGGCTTTTCATAAGTCCTTTCAACGAAAGTACGAATTGGTGACTGACCGCTACCAGTGAAAAATTCTCGGGAGGGAAAATTATCACGTGGTATAGTGGTCACAGGACGGTGGTAAAGGCTGGACGTTTGGCGAGTAATATATTTGCTAGAAGAAGCAGCCAGTACATGCCTATTTCACTCGACCGTAAGGGAGTTGTGACAAAATAATAAGATACACATACATATAGATACATAAGTATAAACATACATATATATATATATATAACGAAGGAAGTGTGGTAAGGAACCAGGTGGACCATAACGCACAAGAGTACTCAATACTTTGGGTAGTAGAGTGGGTAACAGGAAAATGTTCAAGACCCCGACGGCAGAGCTCAAGCCGTTTCGACGACTATTTCTAGACTAAATTCAGTCCAGAAATAGCCGTCGAAACAGCTTGAGCTCGGCTGTCGGGGTCTTGAACATTTTCCTATATATATATATATATATATATATATATATATATATATATATATATATATATATATATATATATATATTTAGAAACACACAGATACATGCGGACACACACATATATACATGAATGCATCCGCACCCAACTGTGAGTTAAGGGTGCCAACTTCACCGATGTTGCTCAATGAATGACTGGGACAGACCAATTCAGTTTGAACCAGACTGAACCAGTATCAGAGTTAAAAATACATTATGAAGAGAGAAGAAACATTTAGATATAATTAGTAATAAAATGTATCATACCTAAACCGTTCCTAAATTCCTCGACTACGTAGTTTCGTGGCATAAACAAAAACAATATATCAAAGATATAGAGTCCTTGCGAGGTCTGCCGACTTATCAAGAGGATACCTCATTTTACTAGTCTCAAGAACGCGTCTACACGACGTGAGAAAGAATCCCAAAAGGCGGAGGGGGAGATAGTCACGCGATATAACGGTCGAGAAACAGAGCTAAGCCTCCTATAACCACGAAGAAAATACCACGGAGGCGGAGGGGGTATTCATATCGAGGCTGTAGAAGAGGTAGTGAAGAAGGCGAGAAGTATGAGTAATGGAAGCTTTCCAGTTGTCCTCACACTTCAAAGATTGCTCGACCAGAGGGAGTTATTAATATATTTAGAAACACACAGATACATGCGGACACACACATATATACATGAATGCATCCGCACCCAACTGTGAGTTAAGGGTGCCAACTTCACCGATGTTGCTCAATGAATGACTGGGACAGACCAATTCAGTTTGAACCAGACTGAACCAGTATCAGAGTTAAAAATACATTATGAAGAGAGAAGAAACATTTAGATATAATTAGTAATAAAATGTATCATACCTAAACCGTTCCTAAATTCCTCGACTACGTAGTTTCGTGGCATAAACAAAAACAATATATCAAAGATATAGAGTCCTTGCGAGGTCTGCCGACTTATCAAGAGGATACCTCATTTTACTAGTCTCAAGAACGCGTCTACACGACGTGAGAATATATATATATATATATATATATATATATATATATATATATATATATATATGGAGAATAGGATTGGGTGTGTAGTTGGTAGTTAAGTTATAGGCTTAAAAATGGAATGAGAATAAGAAGAAAGCAAGAACGGGCGGGGGGAGTTTTCCTCATCAATTGTTTATTGGGGGTCTCGGATATTTCAATGCTTTAAAGACAATATATCTACCTCCAGAGCGTTCAATAACTGGATAAGTTATTGGGAAAACGGAGGAGGGAGGGAAGGAAAGTAGAAGGGAAAAGGGAAAAAGGGAAGAAAGGAGAAAACAGCGAAGAAAACAACAAACCAGGGAATGTGCGAGCAACTTCAGGTAAGAAAATCCAAGACCACAGCGGTAACAGAACTTAAGTTCGAGAGCGTGTGGGCGAACGAAAAGATACGACTGACCCCACCGAGTGTAAGTGAGAAAAGGACTACTAGATGGTCAGGCGAGTGAAACAATGAGGTGGCTGGCAGAGAGAGGGTGAGTGAAAGTGAGAGGGAGAAAGGGAGAGAAAGAAAGAGAGGGAAGAGTAGATAGTAACGAAATAAGTAGGTAGAAGGAGAGAGAAGACGGGTCACAGCGAAACATGATAAAATATATGGATAATAGGATAGTTGTCTGGTTGCTAGTTAAGGTAGGCTTAAAAATGAAATGAGAATAAGAAGAAAGCAAAAACGGGGGGAGGGAGTTTTCCTCATCAGTTGTCTACTGGGGGCCTCGAATATTTCAATGCTTTCAATACTATGTATTGCCAAATATACTATATATACATTCATGTATACATCGCTATTTCAGAGCACCAATCCTAATACCTAATATTTGCAGAATCGGCAATCGCTCTGTATAATCAGATTATTACTGGAATTCTATAAGAATCCAGCTTCTATAATTTTCGGCGGAAGCAGGGGGTGCGTGGCTCTGATGATCGCCAACCAGCATGAAACAGACTGTTAGCTTCTCTCCCTTCTTTCGCCTAAAAGATGTAAAACTGATAGTGTATGGTCTTCTAAATATTTTTAATTAACCATACGGTATATTGCCAAATATACTATACATACATTCATGTATACATCGCTATTTCAGAGCACCAAGCCTAATACCATATGTATATATATATATAATGATAAAAATGCGGAGATTAGATTTACATAATTCATTTTAATACATAATTCGCTGTATAACGTATTTCTGCGATGTCATTAATTACACAATGCTGCTATCTTGCAATCACTAATTGACTTCTTCAAGCAGAATTTTAGCAAATACGGGCGTTCGAAAGAGTAACATCAAATACATGCCCATACCCTTATCAATGGCCTGTACTGCATTAGAAGCATGTTACATAATGTAATATACTTCGATGTCTGTATTACCTAAATACTGTCTGAAGAAGTCGTATAACTGATTGCGGGATAACAGCATTACGTAATTACTAACGTCACAGAAATACGCATAACAGTCAATTATAGAAATTTAGCCTCATCATTCTATCATTATCGAACGTATACTCCGTCATGGACTACTACAACGGAATTGGGGGGATACGTTAAACGTTGAGTGCTTGATCTAATTACACCTTTATTTTTCATTGGAGTGTTACAAACGCAACCCTACTAAGGTAACATATCGCACACACATACGCCCACGCACACTCCCGCACGAGCATATTATACACAGACACAGACAGACACACACACACACACACACACACACACACACAGACACACACATATATATATATATATATATATATATATATATATACATATATGTGTATATATATATATATATATATATATTACCCACTCTACTACCCTAAGTATTGAGTACTTTGGTGCGTTATGGTCCACCTGGTTCCTTACCACATTTCCTTCGTTATATATAAATATATATATATATATATATATATATATATATATATATATATATATATATATATATATATATATATATATATATATATATATATATATATAAATATATATATATATATATATATATATATATATATATATATATATATATATATATATATATATATATAAAATTCAAGAGATAAGAGTAATATGGTTGTCTGTACAACCCTGAATGATTCGCTCGATCTGATGAATTAACTGGTTATAAACAAAGTATTGGAGTTCGATTGACGCAACATCTAGCGATTAGCGAACTCTAGACCTACCAGATCAAAGAAACAATTGTCAGACAACCATGTTACTCTTATCTCTTGAATTATTATTACCTACATAGAAATCACCGTGAACTCGCTGCATCACTATGGAAGCGTCTTGTTGAGTCAAACTAAGCCATACGTTAATACCGTCCACAACACGGAGTACTCTAACTGGACTACCTCCAAGTTGATTGCCTATAACGATAACTTGTTATCCCGTATATATATATATATATTATATATATATATATATATTTATATAATCCGTCGGACTATACTTGTATCCCTGTATGTATTAAGTACATGTAGGAACACATACTTTATTATTATTCTCCCCAATGGTAGAGAAACATTTGGTCATTTGAGTGGCTGCTACTTTTAGCAGTATAGGATTGACCTGTCCACGGTGTTTCGACTTTGCACACGGTACCATGATAAAACTGCTTTATCATTCATTTGCTCTCATTCTGAGGTAGTTTCGAATGGCGCCAGTTTGAAATTTTTAACTCGGGAATTTTATATTCTCTGAGAGAAAATACCTTCTGACGATAATCTCTTTCTCAATGGAAATCTGCCTGGATTATCTATTCGTTTGTGATTTGAAACCGTAGTAAGGGCACATATAGTAAGTACAGGAAATGTTTTCTATATTTGCTTTCCCTTGATTTTATATGTTCTGGATTGTTAATTTATTAACCTGCCATTGAACCACACTGGCATATGGTCGGACTATACTTGTATCCCTGTGAGTATTAATTACATGTAAGAACATACTTTTATTATTATTCTCCCCGAGGCGGTGGATTGGTAGTATCGGTAAGGGGTAGGACGCCAGGCTTTGACGCATAGAGTTATGGCCCTTCTCATTCTGAGTTCAAATCTCGCTGAGGTTAACTTTGCCTTTCATCCTTACGGGGTTGAGAAAATAAAGTACCAGTAATACACTTGGATAATTGCTGGCCTTGTGCCAAAAGTAGAAACAATTATTATTCTCCCCAATGGTAGAGAAACCTTTGGTCGTTTGAGTGGCTGCTATTTTTAGCAGTACTGGATTGACCTGTCCAGCGTGCTTCGCCTTTGCACACGGTACCATGACAAAACTGCTTTATCATTCATTTGCTCTCATTCTGAGGCAGTTTCGAATGGCGCCAGTTTGAAATTTTTAACTCGGGAATTTTATATTCTCCGAGAGAGAAATGCCTTCTGACGATAATCGCTTTCTTAATGAAAATCCGCCTGGATTATCTATTCGTTTGGGATTCGAAACCGCGGTAAGGGCACATATAGTAAGTACAGGAAATGTTTTCTATATTTGCTTTCCCTTGATTTTATATATATATATATATATATATATATATATATATATATGTGTGTGTGTGTGTGTGTGTGTGTGTGTGTGTGTGTGTGTGTGTGTGTGTGTGTGTGTGTGTGTGTGTGTGTGTGTGTGTGTGTGTGTGTGTGTGTGTGTGTGTGTATATACATATATGTATACATATGTATATATATATATATATATATATATATATATATATATATATATATATATATATATATTACCTTGTACAGGTTAAACTTCTGGAATGTTTCTATTAATGGCTTAAAATCGTTATTTTTTAATTAATCGTTTCCTTCCTTGTTTACTGAACTTCAGCTTCTCAAGATTCGTCTCGACGTATTTAACTACATATTTAAAATTATTTCAGCAACGATGTTTTCTTTTCACTTTAATTTCAACATTATGTCAACAACGGCGGGATAGCTGATCTCCACCGTTGTACATATTGCATTTTCTCAGCTCCAGGTCATTATGACTGGCATGTCGATTTGTATGTCTGTATTCACACACATGTATATAACATACATGCGTACATACATATATATATATATATATATATGTATGTACGCATGTATGTTATATATATATATATGTGTGTGTGTGTGTGTGTGTGTGTGTGTGTGTGTGTGTGTGTGTGTGTGTGTGTGTGTGTGTGTGTGTGTGTGTGTGTGTGTGTGTGTGTGTGTGTGTATTTATGTATACATATAAATATGTATATATATATATAAATATATATACAAATATATATATATAATGAAGGAAGTGTGGTAAGGAACCAGGTGGACCATAACGCATCAGTGTACTCAATACTTAGGGTAGTAGAGTGGGTAATAGGAAAAGAGTCAGGGCCCCGACGGCTGAGCTCCGGCCGTTTCGACAGCTAGATCTGAACGTGTGTGTGCATGTGTGTGTTGTGGGTGAGGAAAAAATCAGCTAAATGTTGATCAAAATTGAATTAGTGAGAGAGTTAGGGAGAGGAGA
Organism: Eledone cirrhosa; assembly: GCA_964016885.1. Lineage (NCBI taxonomy): Eukaryota > Metazoa > Mollusca > Cephalopoda > Octopoda > Eledonidae > Eledone > Eledone cirrhosa. The sequence continues at coordinate 77,385,197 of OZ024740.1, forward strand.
GTTAGAATAAATTATCTGAAGTAGAGCCTGCAAGGAACGTTCACCCCTCGTCACTGTGGATAAATTTATTTCATTTTGCAATCTATACACGCATGCATGCATTTATATATATATATATATATATATTAATAATAATAAATTTGAAGACTAAAATCCAAAGAGGGCTCGATAAGGACAAATATATATCAGTTATATAAGAACCGTAGAGCAAATATTTATAAAAATAACAGATTAATGTTTAAGCAAAGAATCGGTCCTTAACGGGATCTTCTGAAACTCAGTTCTGAGTTTCAGAAGATCCCGTTAAGGGTGAAAGCAGCGATTCTTTGCTTAAACTTTAATCTGTTATTTTAATATATATATATATAAATAGTGTGTAGTTAGTATTTTTTTCACCTGAGCGTTTCTGGTCCATTGCGATTTGAACGCATACATGTATATGTCTGTGTTCGTTTTTCTTTTTTGTTCAGTTATACTATACGGCTCGGAAAAAACTTTTTCCTAGAGCTAATTTTACTGTAATGAGACTATTTTGAGTTTCTAACTCAATACATGCTTTTGATATATAAATATATATACATTTATGTATATATATAATGTGTGTATGTATATATATATATATAATGTAATGTATATATATATATATATATATATATATATATATATATATATATCGATGAAATACCAATAAAGGCTGGAAGATCACTGATGAAGGACTAAATTTATTCATATATATATTTATATATATATATATATATATATATATATATATATATATATATATATAGATAGATAGATAGATAGATAGATAGATAGATAGATAGATAGATAGATACATTTATGTATATATATATAATGTGTGTATATATATGTATATATATTATATATATATTTATGTATATATATAATGTGTGTATATATATAGAGAGAGATTCTTTGCTTAAACTTTAATCTGTTATTTTAATAAATATATATATATATATATATATATATATATATATATATATATATATATACATATATATATACACACATTATATATATACATAAATATATATATATATATATATATATACATATATATACACACATTATATATATATATACATAAATGTATCTATCTATCTATATATATATATGAATAAATTTAGTCCTTCATCAGTGATCTTCCAGCCTTTATTGGTATTTCATCGATTTAAAGACCATATACCTCTGGTTGGTGCGAGCAATGGCTAAAGAAAGTCGTTGGGACACGTAAATAGGGGGAACGAGCTAGACAGTAAACAAGTCTCGCTCGTTCCCCCTATTTACGTGTCCCAACGACTTTCTTTAGCTGTTGCTCGCACCAACCAGAGGTATATGGTCTTTAAATCGATGAAATACCAATAAAGGCTGGAAGATCACTGATGAAGGACTAAATTTATTCATATGTAACCCTTTTGCAACCACGCAGCACGCCATGTTTTCATATTATATATATATATATATATATATATATATATATATATATATATATATATATATATATATATACATATATATATATATATATATATATATATATATATATATGTATATATACATAAATATATATATATATATATATATACATATATATACACAAATTATATATATATACATAAATGTATCTATATATACATATATATATATATATATAGGAACGAGTAGGACCCCAACGGCTGAGCTCAAGCCGTCGGGGTCCTACTCGTTCCTATTACCCACTCTACTACCCTAAGTATTGAGTACTTTGGTGCGTTATGGTCCACCTGGTTCCTTACCACATTTCCTTCGTTATATATATCTCTCTCTCTCTCTCTCTCTATATATATATATATATATATATATATATATATATATATATATATATAAATGCATGCATGCGTGTATAGATTGCAAAATGTAATAAGTATATCCAGAGTGACGAGGGGTGAACTAACGTTCCTTGCAGGCTCTACTTCAGATAATTTATTCTAACTCTCCTCTCCCTAACTCTCTCACTAATTCAATTTTGATCAAATTTTAGCTGATTTTTTCCTCACCCACAACACACACACGCACACACACACATGCACACACATACACACACACACACACGTCCGCGCACGTATATATATATATGCATGTGCATATAAATATAAATATACACACACATATGCATATACACATATCTGTATATATATGTGTATATATATATATACAGATATGTGTATATATATATATATATATATGGAGGGGGAGGGGGCTATATATGTACATAGTTTTTTGAATTAGTGATCCTTCATTAAACATTAATAATATGAAATTTCATTAATTCCGTCTAAGGATGATGTGCTAGACTTGCCTAAGCTATGTCTAACGCCATTGAAATATACATAAAGGCCCTCATTCAATAAATTGAAGTATGGAAATATAGAACCCTGTCTTCATATTTATTCACATATCAATACTCGATCTAATATTGGTCTTCATGACACAAGGTTTTATTTACATAGGTATAACTTATATCGAAAATACGACTGTGTTCCAATGTGATAATTTCTAGTAATGATTTTTGTTCATATTTCTTTAT
>OZ024740.1:77392786-77400286 GCA_964016885.1 Eledone cirrhosa
TTCCAATTTCTAATTTCTGCCGGACCGGCAACCGCTCTTTCAAACCAGTTCCTGTACACAGCTAAGTATTCTATAAGTCTCTAGCTGTGTCATTCTCGATAAAAGCACTGGATATGTAGTCCTGATGAATTCTAACAAGAATGAAACGCGTAGATTACTTCCCTTGCTTTTATCGAGAATCTAATTGTAATACGTGACGTATTCTATTCTATAGCGATTAGGTCTTCAAAATGTTTATTATAAACATACAGAATATTTTCGAATATTCTAGGTCTATATTCATATATATATCGCTATTTCAGAGCATTTATTCCAATTTCTAATTTCTGCCGGACCGGCAACCGCTCTTTCAAACCAGTTCCTGTACACAGCTAAGTATTCTATAAGTCTCTAGCTGTGTCATTCTCGATAAAAGCACTGGATATGTAGTCCTGATGAATTCTAACAAGAATGAAACGCGTAGATTACTTCCCTTGCTTTTATCGAGAATCTAATTGTAATACGTGACGTATTCTATTCTATAGCGATTAGGTCTTCAAAATGTTTATTATAAACATACAGAATATTTTCGAATATTCTAGGTCTATATTCATATATATATCGCTATTTCAGAGCATTTATTCCAATTTCTAATTTCTGCCGGACCGGCAACCGCTCTTTCAAACCAGTTCCTGTACACAGCTAAGTATTCTATAAGTCTCTAGCTGTGTCATTCTCGATAAAAGCACTGGATATGTAGTCCTGATGAATTCTAACAAGAATGAAACGCGTAGATTACTTCCCTTGCTTTTATCGAGAATCTAATTGTAATACGTGACGTATTCTATTCTATAGCGATTAGGTCTTCAAAATGTTTATTATAAACATACAGAATATTTTCGAATATTCTAGGTCTATATTCATATATATATCGCTATTTCAGAGCATTTATTCCAATTTCTAATTTCTGCCGGACCGGCAACCGCTCTTTCAAACCAGTTCCTGTACACAGCTAAGTATTCTATAAGTCTCTAGCTGTGTCATTCTCGATAAAAGCACTGGATATGTAGTCCTGATGAATTCTAACAAGAATGAAACGCGTAGATTACTTCCCTTGCTTTTATCGAGAATCTAATTGTAATACGTGACGTATTCTATTCTATAGCGATTAGGTCTTCAAAATGTTTATTATAAACATACAGAATATTTTCGAATATTCTAGGTCTATATTCATATATATATCGCTATTTCAGAGCATTTATTCCAATTTCTAATTTCTGCCGGACCGGCAACCGCTCTTTCAAACCAGTTCCTGTACACAGCTAAGTATTCTATAAGTCTCTAGCTGTGTCATTCTCGATAAAAGCACTGGATATGTAGTCCTGATGAATTCTAACAAGAATGAAACGCGTAGATTACTTCCCTTGCTTTTATCGAGAATCTAATTGTAATACGTGACGTATTCTATTCTATAGCGATTAGGTCTTCAAAATGTTTATTATAAACATACAGAATATTTTCGAATATTCTAGGTCTATATTCATATATATATCGCTATTTCAGAGCATTTATTCCAATTTCTAATTTCTGCCGGACCGGCAACCGCTCTTTCAAACCAGTTCCTGTACACAGCTAAGTATTCTATAAGTCTCTAGCTGTGTCATTCTCGATAAAAGCACTGGATATGTAGTCCTGATGAATTCTAACAAGAATGAAACGCGTAGATTACTTCCCTTGCTTTTATCGAGAATCTAATTGTAATACGTGACGTATTCTATTCTATAGCGATTAGGTCTTCAAAATGTTTATTATAAACATACAGAATATTTTCGAATATTCTAGGTCTATATTCATATATATATCGCTATTTCAGAGCATTTATTCCAATTTCTAATTTCTGCCGGACCGGCAACCGCTCTTTCAAACCAGTTCCTGTACACAGCTAAGTATTCTATAAGTCTCTAGCTGTGTCATTCTCGATAAAAGCACTGGATATGTAGTCCTGATGAATTCTAACAAGAATGAAACGCGTAGATTACTTCCCTTGCTTTTATCGAGAATCTAATTGTAATACGTGACGTATTCTATTCTATAGCGATTAGGTCTTCAAAATGTTTATTATAAACATACAGAATATTTTCGAATATTCTAGGTCTATATTCATATATATATCGCTATTTCAGAGCATTTATTCCAATATATATATATATAATAATAATAAATTAGAAGACTAAAATCCAAAGAGGATAAACTTTAATCTGTTATTTTAATATATATATATATATATATATATATATATATATATATATATATATATATATATATATATACATACATACATATATATACATATATATGCACATGTCACTTACAATCAAACATACACAGACATTCACATACATTACATATATATATATGCGTTTTTGATGTATAATTACTGTAAAATAAATATAACATTATAAGTATAATAAATATTATACGCTGTAAATTCAAACAAATTCATAAACAGGATACATAAAATGTTCATTTCTACGTGTATCTGTACGGGCAGTTGCTTGGACATATGCATTCGCTATGTTATTTAACGGCACATATGTGCAGTAATATACATACCTTTCCTTTATTATATGTATATATATATATGTGTGTGGTGTGTGTGTGTGTGTGTGTGTGTGTGCGTGCGTGCGTGCGTGCGTGCGTGCGTGCGTGCGTGCGTGCGTATGTATGTATATATGTATATATATATATATATATATATAAAAACATTTGTGTGTCGGTGTGTCTTTCTGTATGTGTATATATGTGTGTATGTGTATGTATGTATATATTCATACATACACATACATACACATACATATGCGTATGAGTGCTTGTGTATATATATATAAATGTATATATATATATATGTGTATGTGTGTGTGTGTCTGTATGCGTGTCTGTGTGCGTGTCTGTGTGAGTGTACGCGCGCCTGTATGTGTGTCTGTGTCATAGTTATATGAAGTTAAATCTACTCACAGATATACAAAATACATCTTAATTAATATGTTTTATATCTACAATTTTATACAATATAAATTGTATCCTTCCAACATACGATGCGTTATATATCGTTGAAATGAGTGTAAGTAAATGTCAAAAACTGTTAAATATGATGAACAAAGTATGTTTAATGAGTTATGACATCCTACATTTTAAAGTAAAGGTATACTATCCTATCTATACCATTTCATGTAGCATCAAAAGTTGTACTGGCGTTGGATGAGATGTTTCGCACCTTTCACTATATTTTCTTCACATACTGACATTAATTCTTTTGATATCAAACCGCCTGAAACCGCACTGGATTTATGATACAAAGCTGCGAATTTTTAAATGTTTATTCTTATATTAAAACCTTCCATCATAATTTTATTTTAGAAATTTATGTTAAGTAATGTTTTTAATATCAGTTTACTAAGGAAAAACTTAATTATTTCATTAAATATTACCAAATGTTTGGTAACTTTCAAAATTAATTGTAACATATAGGTGGTGTATTTCATAAAAAATACAGCAATTAAGGGGTTAAATAGAAACAAAAGTTTTTGTTTAACCCTTACTGGAAAACTAAAGAAAGAACTGGAAGAGAATCAACGGACGATATTGAAAGGAGTCGAAACAAACGAATCCAACACATAGTAGTCGCTGATTGAAACCGGTTAGATATAAGCTATTTCCTCCGTAGGTATTTTCCTGTGGACCCTGGGGCAGAAGTGAGTACCTTAACATCTGCTTCGATGCAATGTAGCAAAGAACCTACACCAACCACACTCTGTCATCCAATGCCCAATTTATCACACTTGATCTCGATCTTCAAAGAGGTTTTCAAGGAAATATTTTCCATTGATGTATTGCCGACATCAATTCTCGAAGCTGGTTCTCACATGATTTCAGCATTTTTAGAGGATACTAAACACTGCATACTTGTTGACACTACTCTTACTCTTGTTGAGTGATGTGTCAGCAGACAGGCATCATCTGTCAGTTTGATGTTCTAGAAATCTTTTTCTTCAAGCGGATACGACGTTATCCTATACAAGTATCCTCACATCATCGCCCACCATTTGTTTAACAATAGACCTGTGATTCTGGCCGTTATTCCCTATGTCACTGTCTTGATCATCGGGCTTTTCCTCAAACCATGACAACATACTAAGGCAACGCTCACTAATATGCTGGAATTTGGCATCATTCACCTCCCTCCCTTCCCAGTAACAATTGGACGTCTCTTCTTCATATCTTCCTTAAAGAAACTGCAGGTAATTTGCAAATATTAAGTGACTATTTGACGTTTAACATCCATACTAAACCTGATAAGTACTTTGTATCTCATTTGTAAGACTTTTCTTCATAGTGCTAAAATATTCTCAAAAAATTAAGTTTGTCTTTCTGTACATTCAGTCCTAGTGGCATTCTAAAACTTTGCAATTGCAATTCCTCGCAGGCTTTTAAAATGTTTAATCATTATTCGTGCAGACAAGATCGTCACTTCGGTTCCAAATCGTATATATTCGATAGATACATTTTTTATATTTTTTATTTTCATTTTTCTCTTTCGTCTTCCTCCATTAGCAGCAATTCTTTACTTTCGGAGGTTGGATTTACCTTTCATCCATTGTTAAAACTAATAATATTGAGGACAGAATATTTTGGCAGTGTCGTTAGAGCGGCAGTCAAAAGGCTTCGCATTGTTTGTTCTCGCTCGTTATGTTCTGAAATAAACTCTGCTTTTAATCAAGCTGGAGTTGATAAAATATATAAAAGTTTGAGATAAAATAAGTACAAATACTATGTCTATATAATCAACTTTACCCTCCCTTTAAAATTGCTGGCTTTGTGCCTAAATTAGAAAAAATATTATTTATCACAGTATTATTTTAAGGGCGTTGGACAAAATGCGTTGCGACGTTTATTCTGATCTTTATCTTCTTGGGTCAATTTAATCCGCACATATTTCTGGCTTTGGACCGATGAGTATCAGAATCTGTAGGTGCCATAACACTGCCAAATAACATAATTAGGATAAGTAAGGTTTTTCTCATCAGTTTAGATCAATGAAACATGCACAACAAATTGGAATATTGTTATCTGGTGGATGTCCTTACAGTCTCAGTTCCAGTATACAGACATCAGCTACCCCTCCCATTTCACGGTTCAGTGGTTCGATGGTTTTGTTCTGTTTTTTGTATCGCTAGCTCTTCGATTTCAAATCCATAGCCTTCAAAATGTGACGCGAAGTAACAGTCACCAATCCTAGGGAAGCAATTTCCGAGAAACATACGCATGTATGACATCTATTACCATGCAGGGTGTTTCTGCTTCAGTATCTTCAGTAATTGGAGTAGGTGTGTGTGTGGGGAGGGGGGTACATAGAACGGCATCAATAAGTGAACATTTCTCATGAAGTCCATTCTCAACTCTACAATTATTTCTCCTCGCTTTTGAACATTTCGTGTATGTATTTGTTTTTTTGCCGATATGGTTTAGCAGACGCTGTTTGAGTGAAACGATACGATATTAAAACGCCTTCTTGTCCGATATTAAGTCACCATCCTTTATTATATTTTTATGATTTATTCAGAAGGAGAATGGTATTCAAATATGCCATATTTTGTTATTTGTACTGGTACTGCAAGTACATTGTATGATATTGTCATGTAAAGAGGAAAGCTTCTGCTGCTATTTAAAAATATATTTTGTTCACTCTATCTTTATTCACGGTACTTTTTATTATACATTTTCGCTAATACTATGTGCAGAAGAGAAGAGATTGAGATACCATCGGTATCAACATTTTTTTGTTAGGAAATCGATTTACCTGCTTTTAATTATCAAGTAACAGCATTTCATGTCGGCAAATTCCATCCCTACATTCCCTTGAAACATTAGTAAGCCCAGAGTTTTCTTGGCATTGTTTCCGAGGTAGATGTAAAGATATTTTTAAAAATTGAGTTACAATGATGTTTCTTTTTTCCTCCTGTTATATTACCACAAAATGTTTGTAAAAAGAAATCATAATAGATTTAGTGTGAAAGTGAAAAGAAATAGAAGCATTCGCAGAGAGTGTCCTTGGAATACGCCTTCCTAAATATTTTAGCATCGGATAAAACCGATGTGTTTTCAGTGGAATAGATTACCAGTGGCCTGTGAATCTGCAGTTTCTACGGTGTTACTCTGCACTCACAGGTCACAAATTTGATTGCTCTTACAATCTAGCGAGGTGGCTAAGGCATGTACAATATTCCAGCATAGGACACATCAGTACAAGTAACTGGGGAAGCACGACGTCTCTCGCCTTCTCGCCTATACTAAATATACCACGGTGACGAAACTAAGGGTGTGGCAGTATTTCAATGGTGCAAACTCAAGTGACACCCCAATAGCTGCAACAATGGGTCCAATATCTATATGATGCAAAGGGTTCATAGACCTGGTCTGCAATGGCTGGACAGATATAATGACCGATGAAAGGATCGCAAAATTGACATCTGTAGATCATTGGATTATACTGACAATCATTTGTACAACACGAATACCACTCTCAAAATCTCAGGAAGATTACCAGTAATTATGACCAGTAATCTCATAAACCACAGGTTTCACTTCAGAGCTTCCCTCTCTTAGATAAAAGCTGTAATAACAGCTGCGGTTCCTTCACTTCCAGTAAATTTACTGCGAATCCTGACACCAACCAGGAGGCTTTCTAATATTTGTGAACCGATAGGTTTTCATTATATATATATAGAGAGAGTTACGGCCCTTGCCATTCTGAGTTCAAATCCCACCGAGGTTAACTTTGCCTTTCATCCTTACGGGGTCGATAAAATAAAGTACCAGTAATGCACTGGTGTAATTACTGGCCTTGTGCCAAAAGTAGAAACAATTATATATATATATAAAGATTAAAGACCCTCTTTGGTCACGAATAACCATGGGTTTTGCAATTAGAAAGTTCCTCACTGAAACAAAAGCCCCAGCAAATTGTCTTGTGGATGACCAGCAATCGCCCATACATAGCTTTCTCCCCTCTTTACGCTACCGATGTTGTCCAAGGGAAAGGCAACGACCGACAAAACTTGGCACCATTGACATCGCAACATATTTCTCCAGCTGGCCGAGTGAACTAGAGCAACGGAAAATAAAGTGACTTGCTCAAGGACACACCACACTCATATCCGAAAATCGAACTCACAAACTTATGTTTGTGAATCCAATGTTCTAACCACTAAGTCACGCGCCTTCACACACATACACAAATATATTTATATATATGTATATATATGTACATACATATATGTATATATACATGTATACACACATACACACACACATATATATATATATAGAAAGAGAGAATGAGAGAAAGAGAGAGAATTGTATATAGATATATAAATGAGTAACGTGTATATATGTACATACATATATGTATATATACATGTATACACACATACACACGCACACACATACATATATATATATAGA
>OZ024740.1:77402786-77412786 GCA_964016885.1 Eledone cirrhosa
TATGTACGTCCGAGTATGTGTGATGTGTGCCTGTATATATGTGTATATATATATATATATGTGTGTGTGTGTGTGTGTGCGCGCGCGCGCGCACGCGTGTGTCTGTGTGTACCTAGCATTGATTTTATTATGCGCACGCGTGTGTTTGTGTGCGGTTTTATGATAGTCTTAGAGATTTATAGTTACAAAAACACTGTTCCGCTACCGTTACGTACACAGGAAGAATGGTCACTAAACAAACCGACAAGAATCTCTCTACTAATCAAAGTACACAACACATATGTTCGAGAGTAAATAAGAATCTTTTAAAGATGCACCGAAAATCAAACTGGCTGATAACCAATTACTGATTAATCGTCTTTTGTTTAATGGCTGATAGTGATTAATTGAATGCTGATTATCTACAATGTAATTATGTATTGAAATATGGAGATCGTTTTAAGATATTTTAAACAATATCTTATAATATTTCATAAGTAATTGCAGCCACGGAGTTACTATTTGAGAATGTATGATGAGAAACTCGCTGATTTTTATCGTAGGAGGTAAAATATACGAGCTTGCAAAAAATCGGTTATGCTCTGAAAATATTGAAATGCTGATGATTTTTAAATTTCATCATTAAAACTTATATTTCATTTGAGGAAGTTTAGCTAACATGAATCATTGTTGCTGGATTGTTTTTTAATACATTTAAATATCCATGTAAGCGGAATCTTTCTTTTTCTTCTTCGCCTATTTATTCCTGAGAGGGTCGTGGGGGCAGTGTCCTCAAACATTCCTGTCAGAAGCAACCGTCTCCAACTGATCTGGCTTGATCCCCAAGCGAGACCAGCCAAACTCATAGATGTTATCCAACCATCTTATACGGGGTCTACCCCTGGGTTTCCTGCCGGGTGGTTTTGTCCGTAAAGTCTGTCCAGCGCTTTTTCCCTGAGACATTCGAACCACATGCCTGTAGTATCGGAACTGTGATCTCTCCATCTGGAGAAGTAGTGACACAACCTGGAGTAACTCTCTGATCTCCGAGCTACGCATTCTATCGGAATCTTTATAATTTTAAAGTTATTACTTTTATAAAATGTCAATAAAAAATATGTCCTCTCAGGTAGGTAAAATAGTCTGTCTTCAACTTTGGCACGACTTAACCTACCACCTAGGCAGTCTCAAGCAATTCCCAGTTGAACACTAGGAGTTATATTACATTAGTCGGGTTTGGATTGTATATCCTAAGAAATAATACATGTTTCTTTTGTATTTCTAAATGCTGTATTCAATGTATTTTCTAAATTTCCTGTACCCCTGGTTTCCAACTCAAACATATATGTCTATCGCAAATGTTTAATTGAGGGAAAAAGCCGATATCGATTAATCCGTGAAACGTCAGTGTATCTAAACTATAATAAAGTTAGGAGTGCGAGACTGCTTCCAGAATATATTTTTTTATCCCGTTTGTAAAATAAGTTGGATTACTTTGAATAAATAATGAATATTACGTAATTTATCTACTAAATTTTATTATTCTTGATTAAATATAAATAATTTTGTTGCTTATTTTAAGATTCACTTCTTTAAAATTTTCAAATGTCAACATTTCCGGTTAGCGATCGCTTAAATAAACGTTCATATATTTCCGTCACTAATTTTCTCCTAATCCAGTTTATATATAATATCGTCTTTTTTAATGTATCATGGATTACGTTACTGATTACATAAGACAGTGTAACAGTCTTCGTTCAATTTCTGTGTATATGGTCAATTACGATTTTATTTGATGTATCAAATCTACATGCATATATATTTGCGTATAATATCAATATGCACACTACACATGCTAGCAGAAAAACACCCGAACGGTGGTTTTTCTGCTAGTATATATAATGGAAAAAGAAGGTACATATTCCGATATCTAATGAAGCATCTATTCAATACTGGAATGTCTTACACATATTTCCTAATCGGCCTGTAAAATCCACATTACAGAATCCATTAATCCACACTGCTCGATAATATTAACATACTTTTTCAAAGAAAGTCCAGTGATAATAAACGATAAGTCGCCTTATCTTTCTGTATATGTACATCCAAACTACAATACAATAATATAATTGTTTCTACTTTTGGCACAAGGCCAGCAATTACCCAGTGCATTACTGGTACTTTATTTTATCAACCCCGTAAGGATGAAAGGCAAAGTTAACCTCAGCGGGATTTGAACTCAGACTGTAAAGGGACGTAACTATGCTGGAAAGCATGGCGACTCTCTAACGATACTGCCAAAAACAATAATATAATAACCGGAAACTGTCAACAAAACCTGTAATTTATTTCTCACGTATATATATATATATATATATATATATATATATATATACAAACAAGCACACACACACACACACACACACACACACACACACACACACACACACACACACACACATACACACACACACACACACACACACACACACACACATATATATATATATATATATATATATATATATATATATATCAGAGCAAACATCACGGACGCTCTATCTCAAAATTATTTTTGAAAAGCATTAGAAATGCGCAACCGGTAAAACTTAAAACCAAAACTGAATACTAACCAATACTATTACTAATTCTCACTTATTCCTAATTAAACTATTTTTCACTGTGAACAATTTGTCAGCATTTTCTTTTCCGTTTACCAATATATATATATATATATATATATATATATATGGGGGGGGGGGGGTATTCAATTATTGAATCATCTGTATTAGTGCATACACACAAGAGCAAAGTTTCTCGATACGAAGTCTATTATGAAATACAATTTAATATTGTTGACTTTTCACTGGGATGGCTTGAAGGTACTTCCTTCGGCTGGTCGGGTCGGGCTGTAGTGATATAACATAGACAATCCTTCTACATCTAGATACGGGCTGTAGTGATATAACATAGACAATCCTTCTACATCTAGATACGGGCTGTAGTGATATAACATAGACAATCCTTCTACATCTAGATACGGGCTGTAGTGATATAACATAGACAATCCTTCTACATCTAGATACGGGCTGTAGTGATATAACATAGACAATCCTTCTACATCTAGATACATAGAAAACTGGAAGTGTTTAAATATTTGAAAAACATAGTTTCATTGGTTGTTATAATTGTTTCTACTTTTAGCACAAGGCCAGCAATTACCCAGTGCATTACTGGTACTTTATTTTATCGACTCCGTAAGGATGAAAGGCAAAGTTAACCTCGGCGGGATTTGAACTCAGAATGGCAAGGGCCGTAACTCTATGCGTCAAAGCATGGCGATATAGGAAAATAGACTGTGAATGTGGATTGTGGAAGTAGTAATAGAGATGAGAGAAAGAAAAATATAAGGGAAAAAGTAAATCAAAAGAAGAGAAAGAAAAAAATAAGAAAGGCGGAAAAACGAAGAGTGGTCAATTTTAAGTGGAAGTGTGGATAGAAGGAGGATTATGTAAGGGAGAATTAGAGGGGATGATATGAAACATGGTGAAAATAAATGCTTTTCTATAAGGTTATAAGCTTTTCTATTAGGTTAAAGAAACTTAATTAATACGGGTGAATATTAGAGCCAATGGGTAGCTCTATTGTGTGTATTATATCATAAGGGTAATTACAATAAACTTGTAATTAAATATTAAATATTAAATATTATACTCTTCGAGGAAAGAAAAATTCTGTGTCTGAAATTCTACTAACAATATTACAGAAATGGAGCAAAATATTCAATTTTTCTAAAGAGCATAGATCGCCGAAATAGAAGTAAGTTTACGTGTGGTTCAAATTTTGCCGTATGTCATAATTACAGTGGTTATCTTTCAAGGCCCAAATATAATTTGATAGAGTGGTGTCTGCAAGTGTGGCTGGCTTTCAGGAGGTTGCCATATTTTGGCCATATCGCAATTCATATTGGTTACCTTTTAAAGCGATATACATTTCAATTATTGGTACATTCACTGATGAAACTTTAGCACAATGTTCTAAAGAGCTTGTGTGATATCTACCATTTAAAGGACATGTGTCAAGATTTATGCAATTACATGTTTCAATGGTATGTGGCATAGCGGAAATTTCAAGATTGTTTTCCCGTTAACTTTCGACAAGGATTTGGCAAAGCTATTTACAATGGAATATCTAGAATAGCTAACCTTTCAATTACAGTGGTTACATATTCTAAGATATTTGTAATGATTGGAGAAGTGTTTGCCTACAACGATTATAAATTGTCTAACGATGCCGGGCTTACTTTTACATTCAAATGGGGATTATACAAAAGTTTATTTTGTTTTGTATGTTGTTGTCGTTGTTTATTTCCATTTATTTGTTTAGATTGACAGCATTATTATCATTGTTCCGCGTCTATTTTATCTTATCTTTAAAAGCATTCTGTGATAGAACGTTATTATAATAATCTATTGTATTATTACATGAAATATACACTGAGAACTACGTTAAAGGTACACGTATCTGTAGAAAGCTCAGCCACTTGGACGTTAATTTCAGGAGAAGGCTGTTCCATTGATTGTAACAACTGGAATACTCGTCACCGACGGAGGGCCAGTTTGAGTATGTTCAGTGGGTGTATTTCTATATATATGTGTGAATATATATATAAAATGAGTCCAGGTGATTTTATAAAGTCCGTTGCACTAATGTTTTGAGTCTGGGAGAATAATTTTCTCTTACCAACTTACAATTATAACTGACTCGACACATTTCTAACATAGGTGTGTAGAACAAAGAGCGTTGCTTGCTATTTGTAAGTTCAGCTGCTAGAAATAGCAATGACTTGGACCTCGAAACATATCTACACGTCTTAGAAAAGAAAAACACGTTAGTAATGTGATACTTCCTATATTTAAGGATATTGAAGAAAACATAAGATTGTCATAACTGGAATGTCTTCTGTCCTACATCTGCTGGATCAGAGCTAACTTGAGGATAAGCAATCAGAGTAACAACAACAGCAACATCTGGATTAGAGTATGAGCCAACGTGAAAGTCTCTTCCCACTCGCTTGACCTGCAAAAAGAAGCAACCAAGTTCATTGAAGTAAAACGCTTTGAATAAAGAAGGATTTACCGATTGTTGTGGTCTTTGATATATTAAAAAGAATAGAACGTTCGTGTTTGACCACAGGTCTACTCAATCTGGTAAGGGACACAAGATATGTATAATAAAATTAAAGCCACAATTATTTTATCCGATGTTTTCAAATGTTGGGTTGTCATTATTATTAAGTGAAGCATCCTTGTTATACTTACAACGTTTTTGGTGTTTGTAAACTCCGGCCTTCTTCGGGAACCTGCCGTATTCAGTACTGCTCTCGGAATTTTTAACTAAAACTTTTATTGAAACTACGGTATAAGAACAGTATAACCGGTGATTTGAATAAAGACAACGTTTCAAAATTCCAAGATCATTACCAAATAAAAAGGCACCTGAAGAAGGCTAAGGGATACAATAGCTAAAACGTTATGATTATAGCAACCAAGCTGAAAATATTTGTCTGAATAAGTCCGTTTATATTGGCAAGGACTACCATTCAAATCCACTTCTCTTACCAGGGTTCAGCAACAGTACGGCATGTATGCAATTTAGAACAGATACACCGTTTTCCTGTATGTATGTAATAAGATGTGACTAAAAAAAATTGGCGACAAACAGGGTGTCTGGTCATAAAACATTGCTTATGATAAGCAGGCAGTCTTCCATGGAACCCGCCAAACTAACCCCAGCAAACGGAAATCGAATCCTGCTATGCTTATAATTCCTTTTTGAATATAGAAGTAAGCCCTGTATAATTTTTTTAAAAACGTTGTAAGTATACACTTCTCTAACCATTTCAAACAGGGAAGAATTTTCTAAGGAAAATGTGAAAATGGACTTAAAACGTTTGCTACTACTTATATCAGTCCAGTCTAACGTCTGTCTCAAACCAAAATGCTCGTTAGGCCGGTGCTTATCTCAGTTTCGTGGCGTAAAGCGACTGAACGTACAAAGCTACGCCTCTTCCCTGGAGAGGACGCCAGTCTGTCGCAAGGTTAAACCCCAGCTATTTCAGGTACTCATTTTCAACTGAGTATATTGGAACAACGTGAAATGAAGTTTTTACTCAAGAACACAACACGCAACACAGCCCGCAACTTTATGATCGTAAATCCAACACCCTCGCTAACTAGGCCACGCGCCTTATATCAACACGGGGATAATTCTAATATAAAAATCGGTTAATTTAAACAAAATGGTTAAATTCCTAAGTTCTCAAAATTCGTTCAGATTCATAAAAATCTTTGAATGCAAAGAATTTTGGAATTCCCTCCGACGTGTCAACTTTATGGCAGTGATTTAATCACATTATATCAGATACAGATATGGTGAAATCTTTCTGATAGATGACGTGAAATAAAAATATTACCAGAGATATAGACATATCGCTAGGTTAAGGGAAATAGAAAAATAATCGTCAGATTAGATAGATAGTTAGATATAGTGCATGTGTGAGAAAAGAATAGACAGAAAGATATATAGAAGAAGAAGAAGAAGAAGAAGAAGAGTATAACAAAATATTAAATTACCAAGAAACCTAGTACCAACAATTGTTTCATTATATAGTTAGGAGAGAATGACAATGCCAATGACCCTTTTCAAAGACTCTCTGAGTGGGGACCTGATCTGAATGCGTGCAACTCAGGAGACTCCACTAAATTCCCTCAAGAGGCATGTTAAACTGAGTGACGGATTAAGCTAACTGATCTATTAATCTGTGGCCTACTTGGTTGGTAGGCTTATGACGCAACGAGCTGGTATACATAACGAAAAGTGTCTCGTTTGACGCCTAGGCAATTCAGTCAGTCAATCGCTCTCAACTGGTACGAAAGGTTGAAAGGCAAAGTCAGCCTCCGTGAAATTTGAACTGATAGCAAAGACAACCGATAGAGATACTGCAAAACATTTTGCCATACACTCTAACGAATTCAGCAATTCACCCCCTCATTTAACGAATTAACCCTTTTATTACCCAGCCGCTTGAAACCCGTTATAAAACTGTTTTTCAGGTGTTTATATTTATCTAATAATCTTCCATCAAAATGTAATGTAAGAACCATCCTTAAATTTTGTTTCAAGCACCAAACTAATAGCGAGAAGGCTAGTTATATTCTTCATTATTTGAAAAAACATAGGTGGTGTATTTCATTAAAAATATGGTTACGAAATAGCTAACCGAGAGATTGTTCTGGAAGAGCAAATGTAAATGGTTAACCTCAAATTACCTTTCCATATTTTTCACATCAAGGAGACGAAACTAGTTAAAAGCAGTAAGTAAAAAATTTATCAAAGTAGTATCTAGAAAAAAAACCATAAATCTTCTACCTCTTTCAAAAGTGTCATTTAAAGAAGATAGAATATTACTAAAGATACAGTACTTTCAGACAACTCCCGTAACGCTACAGTAAATATACCTAAAGCAGAAATGATTTTGAGCATAAATATACATAGATATATGCAAATCCACTTATTCATTATTTACATGCAATGAAAGACACAACCATACAGAAGTAAAGACATAGAAACATCAATGGCCAAATACACAAGTCTATGTTTTTTTCCACCAAATTACACATCTGCTACTGCATAAAGATCTTTAATTGGTGTTTGTATTTGTCTTAATAGCCATCTACTCACCCTCAAAAACATAACCAAAACACAAACACCACACATACACAGAGACACAGACACATATACATATTATGTGCGTATACACCAGTGTGTAATACTCTTCTTTCTTTATCTATGTGTTTGTCATTATATTTTCTATACTCCACCCTAGAAATTTAACGATTTAACCTGATGTTAGCGGCCATTACAATTTTTACAAAATAACTCCAGTCTTGTTCCTCCATTACTAATAAACTAAGTCAAACAACTAGTTGCCCGAGGTTTTTTTTCTCCCCCTTTTTTCTTACGTGTGTAGTTGTTGTTGTTTTTGATGGGTGCAGAGAGGGTTATTCTAAAGAAATGGTGTCATATTCCGAGTTATGAAAGAGTGGCAAAGAGTTTTGTAGTGAATATTTGATCTGAGGAAGCATTTCCTTAGAAAACACAACATTTCCGTTCTAGAAAGCGGATCGTTGACGTCTTCATTTTATTTTATTTTATTTCGCTAATGATGGTGAAAAGAGGTCCTGGGGACGAAGGGGGACGAGAAAAGGAGCTGGGTAATGATGATGGAGGTGATGGAGAAAGAGATGTGATGATTGTGGTGCTGGGGCGGTCCTTTCTACTGAATATGTCAAACCAACATAAAAACGACTTTTTTGTTTCAGGTAAGATATCTTCAAATCTCTTCATTCATCCCCTATAAAACATTTCGTTCACAGTGACGAGTGAGAGAGGAGTGACAGAGAAAGACACAGACAAAACAGAGAATGGGAGGGGGAGTGGGAGATAAAGAAAGGAAATAGGGTGACAGACAGTGTGACAGAACAAACTATCTGTACTATATAATGCCCAGATAGAGATATAAACTGCACATTTCTTGAACATTGACAGATAATAAAATATCCGTTTCTTACTAAATACTCACGTACTCATTTTAGAACTCATACACACACGCAGTGTGTGTCTGTGTGAGTCCCGAGTTCGATCGGGGGTGATCACAGTTACTAAGGAACTCAATATATTAGTAGAGTGTAAACATCAAGTTTAATATAGAAATGGCTTCTACTGGACTAGAACTGTTTCAAAAGAAATCATCAGGCTTTTCTGGTGATTTCTTTTGAATGAAACATTTCTAGTCCAGTAGAACCCATTTTTATATGAAACTTTATATATATTATTTATACAAAGTAGAGTGTATACAATATTTAATATAAAAATGGCTTCTACAGGACTAGAACTGTTTCATTCGAAGGAAATCATCAAGGAAAGTTCTTATCTGTATCGTCTCTTTCTATAACGCTTCTTCTCTCTATTCGCTCTCACGATACTGTAACATTTTATTATATATATATGTATATATATAGAGAGAATAGAGAGAAGAAGCGTTATAGAAAGAGACGATACAGATAATAGCTTTCCTTGATGATTTATTCGAATGAAACAGTTCTAGTCCTGTAGAAGCCATTTTTATATTAAATATTGTATACACTCTACTATGTATTGAGTAACTTACTTACTGTGGTTACCTCCGATGGAACACGAAATACACATATATATATAAATATACATATATATGATATATATATATACGGGGTAACAGATTATTGTTATAGGTAGTCCACCTAAGTGTAGTCCAGTTAGGGTACTCCGAGTAGTGGATGATATCAACGCTTGGCTAAGTTTGACTCACTAGCTCCGATGAATTTACTGGTTACAACTATGTATTGGTGATCGAATGACGTGAAAACAAGCGGGTAGCGATCTCTAGACCTACCAGTTCAAAGAAACAATTGTCAGCAATGAGATTAAAAACCTTTTTTGTATAGCAAACCGTGTCACTCTTCTTTCCTGATTTATATATATATATATATATATATACATATATATATATATATATATATATATATATATATACATATATATATATATATATATATATATATATATATATATAGTAATAATAATAAATTTCAAGACTAAAATCCAAGGTTTCAGAAGATCCCGTTAAGGGTGAAAGCAGCGATTCTTTGCTTAAACTTTAATCTGTTATTTTAGTAAATATATATATATATATATATATATATATATATATATATATGTATATATATGTGTGTGTGTGTGTAGAAGTTATATTTAATTTGTTGGGATTCTAACAAAGTTAATAGTTTATAACTTATATAGAGCACTCGACAGTTTAATGGAGTAAATATTCAATATATTAATAAATGGAAACTATATTTATAAAACCATATTTATTCTATTATATATATTTCAAGGGCAACGAAGCCGATCTTGGTGCGCT
>OZ024740.1:77420286-77440286 GCA_964016885.1 Eledone cirrhosa
ATATATATATACATACATGTATTTATACATATGTGTGTTAATATATTTGTCTATGTTGTGCTTCATGTTTTTATATATACATATACAGATATAGAAATATATAGACGCAAATATAAATATATATATAGATATACATACAAACATACACACATATACGCATAAGCATATATGTATATATGTGCATATGTATCTATGTGTGTATACACATTAATTTGCGCTTTCTTTCGTTGCCCTTCCCACCCGATCTCCGCCTTTAAAATAATGCTACCCCTTTTACCTGTCCACCCACGCATATATCATTACAAAATCATCCGCCCAAGGAAAAGGCAGTTTGGGGCTAAGGTGCACCCGAATTTCATAGCTGTTGCCACCCAGTTGTGTGGAGCTACGCTTTGTGTCCATATATGGATCTAAAGATAAACGGGCCAAAGTGTACTTCTAGCAAATTGTTATATATATGTATGTATATATATATATATATATATATATATATATATATATATATATATATATATATATATATATATATATATATATATGTATGTATATATATATATACAGAGAGAGAGACATAGATAGATAGATAAAGTGTAGTTAACAATCTAATGAAAACGTTAATGTGTATTCATTTTCATATATATTGAGTTAAAATATTTATGCATTGTATGTATGTATACTATATATATATATATATATATGTGTGTGTGTGTGTGTGTGTGTGTGTGTGTAAATATATATATATATATATATATATATATATATATATATATATATATATATATATATATATATGCACGCGTGTGTATACGTATTCATGCATGTATATATACAAGTCTAAATGCATGAATGGAAGTATATATGTACGTATATTTATTTGTATGTATGTTTGTATGTTTGTATGTATGTATATATGTATGGGTTGAGAGTTTGCCACGCAATCGCGAATTTCCAGCTTCCATCTAACTGTGAGAGATCGGGTGTAAGTATCTGTTACTTTCGTCTCATCTCGACAAAAACCCTTTGAGTAAAATTGAGTAGACGTTAACTACGTGGAAGCACGCCAGGTTGCTTGTACTCTCGGGTCCCAAATAATAGGTGGGTGGAATAAGCGGGTGGGTTGAAATAAGAGGTGGTTATGGAATAAGCGTGGTGAGAAGGAATCGGTAATTGTTCTAGGTTGTCTCAAATGTTGGCTAATGTCCGCGGGAATGCTTTTGCGGTCTTGTCCGCCTATCGCATCCATAGGTCTAGAGCCCCTGCCCCTCCCAACTCATCTTATTTAATTTATAACGTATGGGATGTCTTGAAATTCACTTTTTTGTCACGTATAATATTTGTTAATGTCTAAAGGAAATTGATTGTCACAGGAATGCTACCATCTAAAATAAAATTTCGCAGGGGATGGATTAACAAAAATTTAATAAGCGGGGAGTGGGGATAAAATAAGAGCGGTGGTTTTTAAAAAATATGAACATTTTTTTGTTGGGGTAGGATTATTCGAGACCCAAGAGTACCTGTAATTCAAAGTTTCAGCCAGTTCCCATATTGTGGTACTCTCGAATTCCATTAAGACTACGCACTGCCTGTGCAATGCTTGGCCACAAATAACCTAATATAATGAGAAGTTACTTCAGTTGGTCGAACAACTAAATAATCATCCTCAAGACCGACGAATGAGTATATATATATATAAATATATATATATATATATATATATATATATATATATATATATATATATATATATATATATATATACGTGTTGTTATGCTTTGGAAGGGTCATGCTACTAATGAAAATACACGCACCTGTTGGATTTCATTTCAATTTATTATAAATTCTCAATCACTTTGTTTAATAACCCGATGGTTGTTTAGAGTTGCTGATTTTGGCAGAGCTCTTTCGTCACACATTCTGTGAGCTCCTCAGTGACTACCTCTGTTGTCGTTTTGAGTGTCACCTTTGTTCTGTCCTACACATCTTACTTTGTTTGGCAGCTTGAGAATCCCAAATATAACAATATCTGTTTCAACACACGTTTTCAAATAAGAGATATTGCAAAACAAATACAAAAATGAAGTATATATATAAAGTGAGAGAAAGTTAGATATACAGACAGACAGACAGACAGACAGACAGACAGACAGACAGACAGATAGATATATAGATAGATAGATAGATAGATAGATAGATAGATAGATAGATAGATAGATATGTTTCTTTTATTTGCCACCAGGGCATCAAAAGTGGGACAAGTACAATGGGGGGAGTTTACAAAACAAGGCGTCCTCAATAAGGAGGAGGCAATAACAATATATAAAAATAAAATAAAATATAACAAAAAATAAAATTTATAACAAAATCCTCAATAGGGAGGAGGCGCCTTGGGGGGTCGCACACACCCCCGAAAAAAGTGTGCAACCCTTCTCCTCAGGAGCACAGAGAAGGGGTGCTCCCTTGGTCTTTTATCTTCCTCACCTATAGTCTGATGTAGAGTGAAGGCCCATTCACACGGGCCATTCTCGCCACTTTCACCCATCTTTCATAGAAACGGCTGGGGTGCAGCACCTCTCTCTCCATCCTGATCCTCCTTCCGAGATGATATTGGAAGAAACGGACCAGTTGTTGGCCAGAGAGAAAGGTGTCTGACCTCAGTCCTTTCAGACGCGTCCACCATACAACCTCTTTCGCCATGGCTATTACGCACAGAAACACCGCCTCTCCTTCGTTTTTGAAGAGGGGAGGCGGCTTGATCGTTACAATAGACTCGGTGGTCAACCGGATCGGTCCCACCCTTGACAGCAGTTGTTCGACATAGCCCCACAGATCGGCAATGCCCGAGCAGTGTACCAATGCGTGTGCAACGGTTTCCTCGTCGCACACGCATCTGGGACAGACCTTTTTCGATGGGTCCCTACCCGGGCGCCCGTGTCTGTAGAGCCTTTCTCGAACGGGCAGAGCCCTTCTGTAGCATTCCCAGGCCAGGGACCTCTGGAAGTTATCCATGGGTCCCGGGCTGAATGTCCTACCGAACAGGTTGGCCAGTTCGTCTTCCTCCATGCCTAGGGCTTCTCCGAGGGCGTCGTCGCACCTGCTAACCACCAGCCCTCTATAGAATGACGAGGTGGATTCTCCACTGACAGCCGGGTCCGCCTGCCAGAGAGCCGTGAGTGCCTGGGCACACTCGGTGTGCCAGGCGCCCAGTTTTCTCGGTCTTTGCTTGACCCGGGATTGCAGCTCGGTGAGTGAGACGAGTCTGGGAAAGGCTCGCCTCACAAACGGGGCCCACACCGGTTGACCGGAGAGGAATACCTGAAGGTGCCGTAGCCTTAATGCGTGTTTACGTATCATCAGCCACGGCATCCCCAGCCCTCCTTTCGAAGGGTGTTGACAGCAGATGGATCTCCTCACCATAGGAGCCCGCTTCTTCCAAAGGAATTGGAAGAGTGCGCGCTCCATTTTGGCGAGCGTTTCCCTTGGGCAAGGCACCACGGTCAGGCGGTAGTAGATGACGGACGCTATATAAGTGTTCGCCACCTCCGCCCGACCTTTCAGGGACAGTTTGCACTCGGCCCACTTCTGGGTCAGTGCAAACACCCTGCTCGTCACCTCACCCCAGTTCTTCTCCACCTGGAGGTCTGGTCCGAACCAGACCCCGAGCAATTTCACCGGGCCCTCCGTCCAGCGCCCGAAGACGCCATCGGAGGGCATCGATCTGCCCCTCCACGTGCCGAGTTGCAGACCGATCGACTTGTCCCGGTTCAGCTTAGCCCCTGTAAACCTTTCGTACTCCTCCAGTAAGGTGCCGATCGCCCCGATTTCCGAGGCCGTCGACACCATTACTGTTACGTCATCGGCGTAGGCTGACACCGCTTTCCGCAATCCCGGTTCCAACGGGATGCCCTGCAACAACTCCAACTTCCGCAGCAGTGGCTCTAGAGTCACTACATACAGAAGGGAGGAGAGAGGGCACCCCTGTCGGATGGACCGCGCGATTTCGAACGGCTCCGAGAGGTAGCCGTTCACCTTGACCCTAGAGCAGATGCGAAGCCTGCCGCCGCTAGCACCGCATCCAGGTAACCATGGTCGACCCTATCGAATGCCTTAGATTGATCCAAGTTGATCAGGGCCCCACCAAAGCCGATAGATAGATAGATAGATAGATAGATAAATAGATAGATAGATAGATAGATAGATAGATAGATAGATAGATAGATAGATAGATAGATAGATAGATAGACGTATATATGTCAATATATTATATACTATATATATATATGATATATATTTATATGTATGCATGCATAGATGTTTATATGTATGTATGCATGTATGTATTTATGTATGTATGTATGCATGTATGTATGTGCGTATGTGTATGAGAGAAAGTGCATGAGAGAGGGATGTGTGTATGTGTGTATATGTGTTTGTATGTATACATGCAATATCATGCAATTGTTTTCTATTTGTGTATGTTTGTATATATATATAAGCGTAAGCATTTGATTATACGGATGGAAGTTATTGCTTAATTGGATAGTCTATGTATGTATATATGTATGTATATATATGTATATATATATGTATGTATGTATATATATATATATATATATATATATATATATATATATATATATATATATATATATATATATATATATATGTATAGGAAAAAACATGACCCCGACGGCAGAGCTCAAGCCGTTTCGACGGCTATTTCTGGACTAAATTAGAATTTTTAGCCTGGTGAATAAATAGCCGAACTTATATGGGAAGATTGTAGTTATCAAGAGGATTGGTTAAAATTTGTTGTAAACACAAATAAGTCTATCATGGCATTTGGTGGGTGGTAGGGGTGGCTGAACTTGCCTGTAGAACAATAGTGGGTGAGTGGAGTCGGTCAAGCGTTGAAAGTGATATGTATACAGCAGATTCTAAGGATAGTGCATGAAATGGAGGAGGGAGGTTATAGAGTAGGTAAATCGAATGAGAGTAGGAGACAATAAAAGATAATAGAAAGAAATAAAAAATATATAGTGAGAAATGAATAAAAAAAATCACAATGCTATCTTACAATTACAGGTTAATAAGTTGAGATTAGAAAAAACTTGTAGAAATTGAGTAGTACCAGAACTGATACAAAATTAAAGGGGTCTAACACATCTGCTATAAGTAATTAGTAAAACGTATTCAGCCAATTCTATCTTAAAATTACATAATTTAGTCCAGAAATAGCCGTCGAAACGGCTTGAGCTCTGCCGTCGGGGTCATACTTTTTCCTATTTCCCACTCTACTACCCTAAGTATTGAGTACTCTGGTGCGTTATGGTCCATCTGGTTCCTTACCACAATTCCTTTGTTATATATATATATATATATATATATATATATATATATATATATATATATATATATATATATATATATATATAAGTAAAAATTAGCGAGAATCGAATTTCAGCTCAGGAATTAACGAAAATCACTTTCGAGTTGTGTGGCAAGCGCTCGATAATTCATATGAATTAGAGATTACAACTTACGTTAAAGGTCAAACACACTGAGATGGTGGTTAAACTAATCATCCACGCAGCGAAAACTCGATCGCCTATTTCGGGTCAAACAGATATACAAATATAAAAATATATAAAAATATAAATGGTTGAAAGCTTACCCGGACCCCTGGAAGGATGGTAAAATCCAGTATTTGGGTTTCTGCGGCTCCATAAGTCATTTACTGTCCACTTACATAAAGGATGTTAGGCTTTTGGTACTATGACTGAACTGGGAGTACGCGTTGTCAACTGGATTCAGTTCGAATGTCCACATGGGGTTCAGCAAGGGAGGCAACACCTATATTAGGCGAATGAATTCAGTTGTGTATAATATTGCGAAAATGCAAAATATCACAAATCGAATAAAACTCTCGACAGAATGGTTAAATATATATTGTTATACATAACAATATCAGTTTCAACACACGTTTTCAGATAAAGAATCTTGCTAAACAAATTCAGAAACGATATATATATATACATATATATACGCATGTACATATATATATGTGTATATATATATATATACGCATATATATGTATGTATATATATATATACGCATATATATGTATGTATATATATATACGCATATATATGTATGTATATATATATATGTATGTATATATATATATATATATATATATATATATATATATATATATATATATATATACACACATATATATATATATATACGCATGAATGCATGTTTATGTATGTATATATGTATGTATGACTATATGTGCGTACCTATGTATATATGCATATATCTATGTATGTATGTATGTATGTATGACTATATGTGCGTACGTAGGTATATATGTATGTATATATATATGTATCTATGTATATCTGTATGTATGTATGTACGTACGTATACGTCTGTGTATGTAGATGTGTTTATAAATGTGTTTTTATGTATGTGTTTTGTTATGTGCATATGTTTGTTTATATAGTAACCAATTGTGTTTCTAACTATACACACGCACGTGTATACTTACATTTGTGTAAGTATATATATATCAATGATTGTAATTTAGGAAGAGTACATGTGTGAATGTGTATGCGTGTGTGAGTAGATGCGTATGTAGATGAAAGCTACAATGCTATACATATGTATATATATATATATATATTTATATATATATATATATATATATATATATATATATATATATATATATATATATATATATATATGAATATATGTTTATATATGTATATATATATATATATATATATATATATATGAATATATGTTTATATATGTATATATATATATATATATATATATATATATATGAGTGTGTGTGTGTGTGTGAGAATATATATGTTTATATATGTGTATATATGTATATATATATATATATGTATGTATATGTGTATAAATATATATATATATATATATATATTTATATATATATATATATACACATATACATACATTCATATACACAAACTCATATATATGTATAAATATATATATATATGCATACACACACATAATTATATGTATAAATATATATATATATGCATACGCACACATAATTATATGTATATACAGATATATATATACATCTCTCTCTCTATATATATATATATATATGCAGATATATATATATATATATATACACACACACATACACATGTAAGTATTTATGTGTGTGTACGTTTATATATATATATATATATATATATATTTAGGTATGTACACCATCTATCGTACCAGTACATCGCTTGCACAGGATATTGTTTGACACCGGAAGCTGAACATTTCTCCTATGCATGCCTTTAATTCCCTTATTTAAGTCTTCCATTCTAATGCTCACACTTTTGTTACTAACTGCAGCAGCTAATCATGTTGTTGCTGAAACTTTTATTGTTGTAGTTGTTGTCGAGGTTAATGTTGATGTTCTTTTTTAGTAGTAGTAGTAGTAGTAGTAGTAGTAGTAGTAGTAGTAGTAGTAGTAGTAGTAGTAGAGTAGTAAAAGTAGTAGTAGTAGTAGTAGTAGCAGCAGCAGGAGCAGCAGCAGGTAAGGTGGTGAATTGGTAGAGTCGTTATAGAATGCTTTGCGGTCTTCGATTCGGTTCTCTGCTCTCTGAGTTCAAATCCCGCCGAGGTTAACTTAAAGAAAAAGTAGTAGTAGTGGTGGTGGTGGTGGTGGTATTAGCTGAAGCAGCAACTGCAGTAGTAATAGTAGTAGTAGTAGTAGTAGTAGTAGTAGTAATGATGTTATTTGTGCAGTTGATGTTTTCATTATTATTGAACCCCGGGTTAACTCTGATCATAATGATTAAAGAAACTATTTAATGAGTCATCTTTTTTAAAAGGTGATATAGTATAATTCGGGAGAATTTTGCTGCTATTTCTAACTAGATCCCAGACCTTGTAAACCCTGCCTCGTTTCTTTGATGATGATAGCGGTGGACCTCTTGATGTTAACTTTGATTAAGCAGACCTGTGATCAAAGATATTCCAGCCGTGACCATCCCCTATTTTTCCTATGTTTAGTGGATCGAGTATTACAATATCTAATAAGTGATTTTCTAAGACGGTGCAATGCAGCTTGGAGGAGATTCGGCTGCTTTTTCTAGCAGGCAGAGCCACTATCTGGAGACGCTTTCCTTGGTTCGTTGCTACTGGGTCTACTCGTGGTAGTTGTATTATTGGTAATAATAGCGGTGGTGTTGCTATTGTCGATAGAGGTGTTGTGATGAGCAGGGATAGTTATATTGTTAGCATGATTTCTGTTGTGATTCTTATTGGTATCAATGACTGTGTTGATGGTAGTGTTGAAGGGGGATGTGTTCTAATATATATTGTTGTTGTATTGTGATGTTGCTGTTATATTGTTGTTGGTGTTGGTTTTGGTTATTCTACCTTAATATACTCCTCTTCGTTACATGCTTTTGGTAGTTTCTGGTTGGGGAGCTTTCATCCTGGGCTGAATTAATGAGTCATTCAACATCAACATTGAAGCCATGCGTTCCTCAGCCAGTGTTGTAAATTTTGGCAATTTTTACCCTGTTTAGTTTTTCCATGTATTGACCATGTAGGGTATTTTCTTATCATCGCTTTAGCATGGCATTTTTAGTTACATGGCATTTTAGCTTGGTTTATAACTTTTTCACGAATTCTGTTGTTGTTTCACCTTTTTCTTCGCAACTGTTTGTCATTTCAACCTTTGTTTTCTATTTATTGGATTCCTTGAACATAGAAAACAGTTGTTTGCGTTGTTCATGCTTTGTAATTATTTGTGTCAGTTTTCCATTATTCCTAACCAGATATTTATGTAGCCTCACATTATAATAGGTTTCTTGTTACGTTAGACCCTTATCCCCAGTATTCTTGTTAAATATAATCGTTCTGTATCAAATTTAGGGTGTTGTATCTTAAATACAGCCATCATTTTTCTTGTTTTTGTTTCTTGTTTTTTTGTGTGTTTTTTTTTTGCATAGTATTGCTGTCTGATGCCTATTACATTATTCTATGTATTTAGCTCTCTTATACGCATTCATGTAATATCTAGTCCAAACGCTTTCTTTCTTCTGTGTGTGTTATAAGTTTTCCAGTTTGATTCCTAAATATCTGTAAGTTTGTATATTTTCTAATCATTCGACCATTGTTTATTGGTATTTATTGGTGTTTTTATTAATTTTCCTTTTTAAGATGTATTTTACTAATTCGAAAGACTTATCAATTTCTCTAGCAAATCCACGTACCTACCCTCTCCAGCAGAGTTTCTAATGTTTGTATCAACTGTAACGTAGAGCTTCAGGTCGTTCATAAACAACAAATGATTCATTGTTCATCTATAAAATTTGTATCTGAGCCCAGTTCTGTTTAACATTTTGGACAAAGACGTTTGCACCAGACAAAAGAAATAGAAAGAATGGGATGTATTGTAATATCTCTCTTCCAATATGAATGGGTTTAGTTTTTTATCATTTTTCCTTTTCTTATTTAGTGTTTCCAGTATACATGTGTGGTAGAAAGGACTGTCAAAACCTAGCATTCAATACATGACATGTTTAGACCTTTCTTTCACCTGAAGTCTTCTGTTATGGTTTTGTACATCAGTAATTTATTTTTACAGCAGCTTTTTTGCTCTTCGTTTTTTTTCCAGATGTGTATTGATTTTCTGCGTTTTTATTGCAGTTAAAGCTTTGTAGCTTGTTTGGTATTCTTTAATTTTGACGATTTGAGTGGTTTCCCTCAGTGAGTCTGTCATATATTATCTCGGATTTTGTCATCATCTTATTAAACATTTCTATTGACACCTTATGTGTCTCTGTTACATATTTTAGCCAGAATATTGGGATATTATAATATTCCAATCGTTTGATGTTTACGCCGTCTGGTCTATTTTTTTGTGTTATTTTAGATCCTCACAGTTATTCAAATTGTATGTTAATGGTTTTGAACAATCTCATTGGTAATGATTCTCTGCTATCCTACTACTCCCAACATTTCTTCCTCTACTCCAATAGTTCATACTGCTTTGATTTTTATATTATTTTTAGTAAATTCTTGATAAAATCCGTTAGGGCTAGAATCGAACATTTTGTTTTTAGCTGTTATTTTTTTTTTCTTTTCAAAGAATCACTGTCGCTTTCCATACCAACTGATTCTTTGCGATATAGTGAAGATCTTTTCTTTCAGGTGATTTTTAATATCAGATACAGCTTGTTAGTTTTTTATTTCATTCGTTATATCATTTCTGAGGCATTTATTTCTCCCGTTTTTTAGAGTCGTGTCGTTGATTTTATTAAAGATTTAAATAACTTTACTCTTATTCTCTCTCGTTTGCTCTTTCCTCTGTTGTGTACATTGATTTTGATATTTCATATGAGAAAGATGGTCCACTTTCGTTTTTAACTACAGTGGCTGCTGCATTTATTTAGTTTAACCTGGTAGCAGAGACGTTCGTGACCGTTTCTTCAATTCTTTGATGACGAAGGTAATTTTGTTGATCCAATACTGCTACTGCTACTAAAACTACAACTACACCTCCTCCTCCTCATAATAATAATGATTTCATTTATTGGCCACAAGGGCCGACATATAGGGGACAATACAAAAGACTGGGACAGTGGGGTTTTACAGAAAAATTGAGTAAGCAATATGAATAACAATAACAAAGTAACAATAAAGTAACAATAAAATTACAAGAAAAAATTCCCCAATAGGGGGGATGACCACCCAGGGTTCGCTCAGGTACCCCACCAATCCTGAACAACCCGACGCTTCGAGAGCACCTTGGAAGGGCACCCCTCTCCTCCTCAAATTTACCTACCTACATCCGCATGACCAGAGTAGGCCCACTCACACGGGCCATTCTCGCCACATTCACCCACCTTTCAGCAAATGTACTGGGGGGTGGCAGCTCTTCTCTCTCCACCCTCACCTTCCTTTCCAAGTGAAACTTGAAAAAGTTGATGAGGGATTGGCCGAAGAGAAAAGTATCTGTCTTCAGTCCTTTCAACCTCGTCCACCATACAACCTCTTTCGCTACTGCCACCAGACAGAGGAAAATTGCCTGCCCTTCCTGGCCAAAAGAAGGCGGCGGGTCGATTCACTATGGACCCGGCCGATAGCCGGATCCGTTCTACACGCGACAACAGCTGTTCAACATAACTCCACAAGTCAGTAATGCACGGACACTGGACGAGTGCGTGCAGAACGATTTCGTCGCTCTGCGCGCACCTCGGGCATGTCCGTCTGACAGCACTTCCGTGTCTGTAGAGTTTATCTCGAACCGGCAGTGCCCCCCCCGCCCCCCCGGTAGCACTGCCAAGCGAGGGATTTTTGGAAATTATCCATCGTCCCCGGCTCGAAAGTCCTCCAGTACAGACTGGTTAGTTCCACTTCGTTGATTCCCAGAGCCTATCCGAGTGCGTCGTCGCACTTGCCCACCACTAATCCTCTATAGAACTCGAGAGTAGAAGTTACACTGACCGCATTGCCCGCCTGGTAGAGGGCAGTGAGTGCCTGGCAACATTCCAGATGCCAGTCACCCAGTCTCGGTCTCTTCTTGACCCAGGACTGCAGCTCAGTCAAAGAAACGAACTGCGGAAAGGCCTGTCTGACAAACGGCGACCACACCTGTTCACCGTTTAGGCAGATTATCTGGAGATGCCGCAGCCTCAGAGCGTGCCTGCGCATCATTATCCACGGCTTACCCAGCCCTCCACGTAGAGGGTGCTGGCAGCAGATGGACCGCTTCATCAGCGGAACCTGACCCCTCCACAAGAATTTGAAGAGGAGCCGCTCCAAGATGGCGAGGCGCGAACGGGGCTAAGGGACGACGGTCAGACGGTAGTAGATGACAGACGCGATGTACGCATTCGCCACCTCCGCCCGACCTTTCAGTGATAGCTTCATCCCACCACATTTCTGGGTGAGACTGGCTACCCTGCCCGTCACCTCGTCCCAATTCTTATCCACCTGGAGGTCTGGCCCGAACCAAACCCCGAGCAACTTTACCGGTCCGTCCAGCGCCTAACGACGCTGTTGGACGGCATGGACTTGCCTCTCCAGGTGCTGAGTTGCAAGCCCACCGACTTTTCCGGGTTAAGTTTTGCTCCCGTCAACCTTTCATATTCCACCAATAAGTTGCCGACCACCTCGATTTCTGAGGTGTCCGACACCATCGCGGTGATATCGTCCGCATAAGCCGACACAGCCTTTCCGCGTCCCGGTTCGAGCAGTAAAGGCTCGAGAGTCAATACGTATAGAAGGGAGGAGAGAAGGCACCCTTGACGGACCGATTGGGAGACCTGAAACGGTTCCGAGAGGTGGCCATTAATTTTGACCATCGAGCCTGGTGCCGCTGTGCATTGCAGCGATCCAGCTTCTGAAGACAGGGCCGAAGCCAGCCGCCTTGAGGACAGCCTCCAGGTACCGATGGTCGACTCTATCGAATGCTTTCGATTGATCTAAATTGATCAGAGCCCCACCGAAACCAGGTTTACACCCTACCCTCTCTATGATGTATCGCATTAGGTGGAGGTTGTCGTGTATGGACCTGGTTGGGATTGCGCAAGTTTGCACCTCCCCAACCAAATCCCCGACGACAAACACAAACCTCTTCGCTAACACCCTGGCCAAAATCTTAAACTCTGTGTTGAGCAGAGTTATGGGCCTGAAATTGTCTAATGTGTCCCTCTTGTTCTCGTATTTCCTTATCAACGTCACTAGGCCCCGGCTCACAGAACTGGGAATACTCCCGTTTTGATGCCAGTTGCAGTAGAGGGCTTCGAGGAGATTGGAGAACAAGTCTGGCATATTTACGTAAAGCTCGTAGGGCAGACCATCCAAACCGGGTGACTTGCGCCTCATGCAGCCGACAAGGGCATCCTGAATCTCGGCTGAAGTAATTGGCCTTTCACAGCGCCCAACTTCAGCCATCGAGGTAGGGACTGAAGTCCGCCACCGTCTCTGACCCGCCACTTCCCCCTAACAACCGAGCAAAATGTTGGCGAATGGCCTCACACATCCACTTGGAATTGCTTAGCTCGTGTCCGTCTAGGTCCGTCAAAGACCGAATCGTGGTTTTATTACCACGCTGCGCCTCTGCCACGTGGGCCCATCGATCAACTTTGGTTCCCTCGTTTCTCAGAGCACGCGCCTTAGCTCTGACAATGCAACCTTCGTGTTTCGCATTGAAGAAATGGTCTAATGCCATTCTCGCCGCTAGCACATCAGTTGCAATGCCACTACCAATAGCCTCGTGTCTAACTTATCTACCAACTCCCCTTTCTATTTTTCTCTAACGCTACTTCTTTGCTAAACTCTATCGACATTACTATAATCTCTCTTTTGAAAGCCCCCCCCCCCCTCCCCTCACCATCTATTGTTGACTCCTCCTCCTGTCAACTTTTTCTTAACTAAATTGTTGACCTAGTCCCTGTAAGCCTTACGTGCCGGAAATGACATGTTTAGCTTCCAGTAACCAGGTCCTAACCTACGCGTCTTATCTAGGTCGACCATACAGATCACAAACTTGTGATCTGAATAGGCGACCGTTTTAAAACGTGGACAGCTTACACTATTTCTGTCTATTTTCCTAATTAATATCCTGTCTATATACGATCTAGATGACCCTATGCGGTTAGTCCAGGTCCACACTGGCGCATTAGGGAAATCTAGTCGGTACCTGTCAGACAGTTGGAACTGGCTGATCAGGTTCTTGAGGCTTTTGCACCCCCGCTCCTATCGGATACTCCCACACAGTCCCAGCGTGCGTCTAAGATGCGGTTCCAGTCCCCCGCTAACAGTAAAGGGCGAGACGTACCCAGAAAGGCCTCCAGGCGTCTAAAGAAGCCCGGCCGTCCTGCCCCAGTAGGGGCATAAATAGCCACCAGTCTAAAGACACCACCTTCGTTATTGCTCACGTCCAGAACCACTAACTTCCCGTCCGGGTCCCGGAAGATCGACGTTACCTCGAGATCCAAGCCTTTCCTAAACAGCACTGCCATCCCGCCTCCCATTCCCGGCCGGCTAACAGATGCAAAGATCTGATAGTCGTCGAAAATGGGGGCTAGTGCGCGCGTATCGGAAATCCTGGTCTCGCTGACGACAATTACATCTGTTTCTATAGACCTGAGGTCGTTGAGCAGGTGACCCTGCTTCCAGGACGATCCCAGGCCTCGAACATTTAAACTTCCTACTCTTAATATGGCCATGTTGGCAGGTTAAAAAGAGAGAGAGGAAAGGTTCACTTACCTTCCGGGCTCTTATGAAGGTCGGGTTGTTCGACCTCCATAGTTGGTGGGGTTTCTTTTGGGAGCCCCTTTAACAGTCTTGAAGTGGGTTTTACGTTCGGGGTTCCCACGTCCCGAGGAAATCTGTCTCGTATCTCTTTGTATAAATCGAGCGACATTCGCACCAGAAACAAATGTGCTCGATTTAAAAATTTCCACATTTTTTTTGTATATTTTCACTTCGTGCTACGAGGGCCATCAGTTCCTTGTTGGCCCTCCTGACGAGCACGAAGTTTTGTATGTTTTGTTGGTGTGATTTTATTTGTTTGCGTGTGGCTGTGGTGGTGATGGTTTTGGTGGTGTTGTTTCGGTTGTCTGTGTTTGTTGTGAGTGCGGTGTCTGTAGTTTCAGATGTTTGTGTGTGTATTTGTTCTTGCGTCTGTTTAGGTTGTTTGCGTTTGGTGGATTCTGGTGATGGTGATGGTGGTGTTGATGTTGGTGTTATTGGAGAGATGTTTGCGTGGGTGGTGTCTGCGTTTTTTATTGTGGGTGATTTTGTGCTTTGTTGAGTTTGTTTTTTTTCATTTTTATGTTTCCTTTTTTGTATTTTGGGGGATTTTGGTTTTCCCTCATCTTCACTACTGGTAGATGAGGGGTCTGTGTCTGTAAGTGTGTCTGTGTGTGTGTTTATGTTTTTATTGGTGTGTGTATTTTGGGAGGGAGGGGGAATTTGACAACTTTCCTCGTTTCTCCCCTGGGTGGTCAATGTTGGTGGTGGTCTTTCTATTGGTGTTGTTGGTGGTTTTGCCGGTGCTGGCGTTCTTTGTGGTCCTCGCCCCGGCGTCGGCAGCAGTGGAGCCTTTCGACTCCTTGCATCTTTCAGCAGTTGGGGGCAGAAGGCTCTCAAATGGGTTTTTCCCTACAAACAAAACAATGCGGCCTTTTACTCTCGGTCATAATATGAATGACCGTCCCATTCTGAAGGCGGATGTGGTCCGGGATTGTCTTCACATTCTCGAGCCTTATATGGAGAAGGATCTCCAGGTCAACCCCGGACCAGTCATCTCTGGCCGTTATGGTCACTTCTATCAAGACGGTATCCCTCGCCTCCACAATCACACATCCCAGAAGCCACCACATGTCAAGTCCTGGTGGGATTCTGGGAATGCGGAGACGGGCCGTTCTTTTTCCCATGTGGGAGGGGTACATTATGACCTTGCTGGTTTTGCATGGAGTCATAGCGTGTTTCACAGCGAGGGCTTCTGACTTGAACAGCACCGAAATGGTGCCGTACTGTCTGCCCCTCGCTATGTATTCGGTGTCTTCTCTGATGCACCTCAGCGCGACTTCGACATCTGCTTGTGGGATTAAAGCTGCCCTTTTGGTTTGTGCTGAGATGCATCTATAATGCACCGTTCTGCGCTCCACTGCCTCAATAGCTTCTACCGGGACAGTTAAGTTGGCCCAGGTTTGTTCTTGCTTGATGAACTTCCATGCCTGGGCCAACTTTTCATCTTTGTGTGAAAGGTCCATGTTGAAGCATGGCCTCTTTTTTTGCTGCTGCCGCAGCGAAAGTGTTCTTCTTGTTGTCGTTGGGAGTGTTGTTGTTGTTGTCGTTGTTCTTGTTGGTGTTGTTGTTATCACTGTCGCTGTTATCATTGTTGTCTTTGGTGCCACCGTTGTTCTCGGTGCAGTTGGTATTGTTGCTGTTGGTGGTGTCGCTATTTATTTTCATGTTAGTGGTGTTGATATTGTTGTTGCATTTGTCATTTTTTCTGTTCTCTGTATTTTCGTTGTCGCTGTTACTGTTATTTTTTTTCAAAATTCTCAGAGTTCTCAGTGTTGTTATCATTGGTGTCTTTGTTTACATTGTTTGTGGTGGTGTCTGTTGTATCAATTTCTGTTAATTTGTTAATTTCGCCGTAGCGTTCCTCTCAACTTCTACGTCGTTGTCGCACCACAGCAGACATATCGCTGGGGGGGGGGGGGGGGGGGGGGCCTCAGCCATGTTTTTATTGTTGTTTTTTTCGATAATTTTTTAAAAGTTCAAATATTTGGGCCAAAAGGCCCAAATATTATTCTTTCCCCTTCACAGGGCAAAGTTCAAGGGCTTGTATGCCTTACACAACAACAAAACAATTCAATAAATCAGTTTTGACAGGTAAATAAGTGAACTTACGGGAGCGAGCAAAAAGACGTCCGTTCAGACTCAATAATCATAATAATAATAATAATAATAATTGTTTATACTTTTGGCACAAGGCCACCAATTACCCAGTGCATTAATAATAATGGTTTCTGGATTAGGCATATGGCCAGCAATTTTGGGGCAGGAGAAAGGTCGATTAAATCGACCCGACTGATGCTTTATTTTATCGATCCCGTAAAGAGGAAAGGCAAAGTTCACCTCGATGGAATTTGAACTCAGAACATAAAGAGCCATAACTCTATGCCACGAAGTAGGGTGCCCGATGCTCTACCGATAATATCAATCTAAATAACAATAATAATAATAACGATTTCTTTATTAACCACAGGTTTACATTAAACAAAACATTATGACTGCACAGAAGGAAATACAAATTCCCCCATAGGGGGGAGTTTCCAAGAGTCACTCGTGGAGAAATCCCACAAAAATCTACGGTCACTCTAACTGCTAGGGCACAAATCCCCTCCCAGTTGTCCTCCTCAAATCTACAAGTGCATACTCAGAGCAGGTCCATTCACACGTGCCATGCTCACCTCTCTCACCCATCTTTCAACAACCTGGTTGGAAAACACCACTTCGCTCTACACCCTGTTTTTCTCTGCAAGTGAAACCTGAAAGAGTTAATCAGAGCTTCGGTGAAGATGAAAGTGTTTGTCTTCAACACTTTCAGACGTATCCACCACACTACATCTTTCGCCATTGCTACCAGATAAATAAAGACTGCCTGCTCTTCCCGGCTAAAGGAAGGTGGTGAGACAATCTTCGCGATCGACTCAGCAGATACACATGTGACAGCAGGTGTTCGACATAAACCCACAAGTCAACAATACTTGGAGACTAAACGAGTGTGCGTAGGACAGTTTCGTTGTTTGGCACGCATCTCGGACAGGCTCGGCTAATGGCACTTAGAATCCTGAAGAATTTACTTTGAACAGGCAATGCTCACCGTTAGCACTGTCAGGCTAGAGATTTCTGAAAGTTGTTCATGGGCCCTGGATTAAAGGTTCCCCGGAAAATTTGATTATCGTCGATGGGCAGTCGCTTTTACCCGCCACGTAGTCGCTTTTACCCGCCAAGAACCCTCTTTAGAACGCCAGGGCAGAGTCTCCACCAATTGTTGTGCCCGGTTGGCTGAGAGCTGTGAGCGCTTGAAGACATTCCGTTCTCCAAGTGATCCTTCTCCGTCTTTGCTTGAACCAGGACTGCAGCTCTGCCAAGGAGACGAGCTGGAGAAAAACGTGCCTACCGAACAGCCCCCACAGTAGTTCAACGACAGGAAAAAGTTGGCGATGTCGTAGCCTCAGACAAAACTAAATCGAATAAGGGGCAATACAAAAAATAAATATTTTTGATCTCTGATGTAGACGTTTCTTTTGTATTCGAATTGAGGACGACTAGATATATTAACCGTTTCTTTCTATGCCATAACTGTCACACAGCTAAATTCTATTTCCTATCATTGATGAAAATGAACATATGTTTGTGCTTCATGCAATCATATTGTTGTCATCTGTTTCTATTGTATCCTATGTTGAAACATAATATTATTGCGCTTCATTATGTTCTGTCTTTAATGTATATTGTTGTTTTAAGGGTAGTGGAGAGTAGGATAGGTAAAGCGGCTGGCAAAATGCATCGTAGTATATCATTACGTTGCGTTCAAATCTTCACTTTTCATCGTTTACTTTACTTTTCGTCCTTTCTGACTCAATGAATTAAGTACCAAGCATCTATTGGGGTTTTATCTGATTGACGTTTCACACTCCTCCCAAAAGTTTGTGGAATTCTGCGTATGATAGAAATTATACTACCGTTGTTTATGTCGAATAGTTAGTATCATGTGAGGGTCGGATCCGGCTACCAACGATGTCTCTCACGAATATCGCCCCGCTGACTTCCTTTAATAAAGAAGAGCTTGTAGCCTTCTTCTGCAAGGTAAAGGAATGTGGATGGCTGATGTAACTGAAAGGTTTCATGTGACAGAAGTTTCCCTTTCAGGCAAGCCCTCATCGACATATTGAAGTACCACTTGGGGAGGATATGCGGGTAGAGAAGGAGGAGCTTTTCTCTAGTAAAATTTATGAAAGGTGAGGGCAAGTAACAAAATTGGCATGGTGTATTCTAAATATGTGGCTACGGGTTGGCGTCAAGTATTGGAAGAAGACACTTGTCTTTGGTATGTCAGGTTTATCCGGATTTGTGTGTGGGTTGCCCAGAATCTCCCTTTGTCGCCAACCTTAATTGCTGTTATTTTCTTATTCTTCATTATATATGTGTTAAAATACCGTAGCATTTACTGTTAAAACAGTCACACATTAGCTAATGGGTAGTGTGGAGATATTCATTTTCTAAGAATATATGTATGTATATATACATATATATATACATATATATATATATATATATATATATATATATATATGCGTGTGTGTTATATGTATATATATATATATATATATATATATATATGTGTGTGTGTGTATATGTATATATATTTATATATATATATATATATATATATATATATATATATATATATATATATATATATGTAGATGTGTATATATATATATATATATATATATATATATATATATATATATATATATATGTGTGTGTGTGTGTGTGTGTAGATGCAAGCATGATTGTGCGCTTAATGAATTCGCTTCGCAACCACGTGCTTTTGTGTAGTATTTTTCTTGTTTTTGTTTTCTTGTTTATTCCACCCCAGCTCTGACTGAGCAATCCTGCTACCGGAGACATTCCAGCTGTTGTTATCCTGTCTTTTGCACAGATATAGTTCATTTAGTTTGCATTATCTAATGTGGTCTGCCTTTTTGTAAGGAAATAGGCGTAATTTAAGGGATATTTTGGCTGATATTTTCAGCAGATCAAGTAACCATGCAGACACTCCCTTTCGGCTTGAGCATTTTAAAGTTATTGACATTTTTATATGTGGTGGCATCTTGCATCACACCCAAAGATCAACTATACTATGAAAACAAAATACTTAAGATTGAAGACAAGCAGGGCCAGCAGAGAAAATAATTCGTAGTTGAAACAGTTTAAGAACGGTAAAGACCTCATCATGACTTGTTAAATCATTTTCAAACATACAGTAGACTACTCAGGCGCTCCCGACTCAATCGTCACTCCTATCATCCCCATCGTATGCCCAACCATCCATGCTTCACACTAACAACTATGCTCGGTCGTTACTCCCCAGAACGTCGGCTTTCTACAACTTCTTCCCTCCTCATGTCTTTAGACCTGTGATAATGTAAACAGGACATCAATGGTATCAATCTCTTTGAGGGGCTCTGAAAGTCATGGGCACTGCCCCTTCCTCCTGACCTACTAAGTAAATATCTTCCATTCTACCTAGATAAACACAAAAATGTGCATACACACAAATATAATGCCAACAACGTCGTTCTGATAATTAAAAAGGACAGCAACTGTTGTGTTTTGATCAAGTCTATTTTATCTGCTTCTGAGAGAGACATTATTCAAAACACAAAAGGACAGGCTA
>OZ024740.1:77445286-77455286 GCA_964016885.1 Eledone cirrhosa
TAATTCGGGATGTTTGTTTACAAACACACCGAGCATTATAATAAATGTTCGGTGAATCCATACGTACATATATATATGTGTGCATATTTGTATATATATATATACATACTACTGTACGTCTGTATACATATATGTATGTACGTATACATACTTATATTTAAGTAACAGCCGTTATAAGAGTGAGAAATGAAATTTCGTTTCATTTTTTCCGTTTATCGTTTTCGGTACCCCGGCCGATTAACTCACTCGATATGTAAATTAGGCTGCTCAGCCGTTAATTTACATCAGGAAAGTATATACTTTCAGACGTTCAACCATCTGGCAGGGAGGTATACGTTGCTGACGATAGCTAATAAGCTTGAAACTAGTACAGCGTTCCTTTGTCAGTGTTGAACAAATGAGCAACGATGATTACTAAACACTGTACGGCTTAATTCGGGATGTTTGTTTACAAACACACCGAGCATTGTAATAAATGTTCGGTGAATCCATACGTACATATATATATGTGTTCATGTATGTATATATATATACATACTACTGTACGTCTGTATACATATATGTATGTACGTATACATACTTATATTTAAGTAACAGCCGTACTAAGAGTGAGAAATGAAATTTCGTTTCATTTTTTCCGTTTATATATATATATATGCATATATATATATATATATATATATATATATATATATATATATATATATATATATATATATATATATATATATGTGTGTGTGTGTATGTATACGTATATATATCTATATATGTGCGCGTGTGTGTGTATGCCCGTCGACATGTGCGAAGCCCCATATAAACGTGTGCATATGTTTATACATATATATATATATATGTGTGTGTGTGTGTGTGTGTGTGTATGTACGTCTACATGTACGAAACCCCAAAGCAGAATGCAGGGGAAACAAGGTTGGTAGCAGGTAACCTGAGAAGTTTTGGAGAAAATTAAGAGGTACTTAGAATATGGACCAGAAGTCTAAGAAATAACAGGAAATTGCCATAACTTTACCTACGTCGAAATATGTGCTAAATAGTACGAACGATAGAACATTCTCCTAATGTCTTTAGTCTTTTACAGCTAGATTTTTCCCTGGTTGATTTTGTTTATTTTTTCGCTAACGTATTTTCCCCTTCTTCATTAAGCATCATATGCAATAACTGTTAACTCTATGCCCTTTGCTTATTTTCATTGTGTTCATTTATTTGACAACAGTACGTTGTACGTTGCATGTGTAAAGTTTGGAATAATTCTAAACTAATGCTGTTTCTCTCCATGTATGTATGTTTATTCGTATAGATGTATACATGTACTCACTCATATTTACATACAGATATATGTATATGTGTGTGTATACGTATCATACCTGTCACCTCTGCCAGTCCGACGGGGAGATCTCCCACCCATTTTGGGGTGTGTGAAAGATGTCTTCTCTTATGAAAATGGGTATAGCTTTCATTATGTAAAATCTCCCCATTTTGCCTCATTTCTCCTCGTTGTGGGGCATTTTTTTTTTCATGGTACTCTCCGTTTGGGTTTTTAGAGGTTATCTGGACTAACATACACATATATATTTTTTTTTTTTCTCATATATATATATATATATGTGTGTGTGTGTGTGTGTGTGTATGTGTGTGTGTGAGTATATGTATGTATATATGTTTATGAGTGCACTGGTATAACTGCTGGGCACAAGCTGATTTTGTCATTTTACATCGGCTGATGAGAGATATAACAGATCGTTAGTAATGGAAGACTTGTTGCGAGGTAAGATCACGGGAATTTACATTACATCGTATATAAGAAATTAGCTCTTTCCGTCTAATCGTTTGCTCTATAAATGTATATAATTAGCCCTTCTCCCATACTTCATCCCCAAAATATAATATTATGGTTATTTGTTGAACACTTTTGGTGAAATCTACTTCACGAAGTCTAATTATAGTGTGCCATGTTGGGTGCGTACGTGTCTTATTACGGTTTTTTTACAATTCTGGAAAGATAATTCAATGTTGAACACTTTGAAGTAGTTTTTACAAGAGAATTTGTATTCCTCTCATCTAATTCCTCACGCAACAAGGGATGGCTGGCGTTTCACTGATTCTAGTAACCATTCCAATCATTTCAAGAGCTCCAAGCTGTTCCCTCTATTAGCTCTTTCAATCATAATCCGTAACTTTGATCAGCTATCAGTACTCGCTCTGTCCAAGCTGAAGCGTCGGGTATTTCTATTCTAATTCAAACGAGACGCGTATTAATTTAAAGAAGCATTATATAGCGTGAGATCACATATTTTAATAATTGTTTCTACTATTGGCACAAGGCCAGCAATTATCCCAGTGCATTACTGCTACTTTATTTTATCGCTCTCGTAAGGATGAAAGGCAAAGTTAACTTCGGCGGGATTTGAACTCAGACCTTAAAGGCGAGTAACTCTATGCTGGAAAGCATGGCGTCCGACCCTCTGCCGATACTGCCAATCCACCGCCCTCACAAATTTTAATAATATTATCTACACAACACATTCAATTGACTTGTACAATTCGGAACACATGTATAATATTTTCCTATAAACACATTTATATAAGGTAACATTTATTTCGGATGTATAGCAAAACGTGTTAATAACCTAAAAGTGACCTACTGTCTAAATACAACTTCTATCTCGTAGTCTGCAATGCTGCTATTTTCAACTTTGTGAAAACATGCGCTGTTTAACTAATTTGAATTCTTCTGCAATTTGGACTAAAAATAGTATAGGTAAATATAGGTGAAAAATATAGGTTCACTAATATATATAACTTTATTGCTGTTTTGTTTTTTTCAGCGCATCTTTTATTATTTACATACTCAACAGGTATTTTACAAATTTTTCATATAAGAACTGACAACAGGCCCTGATGTTATATTTAGAAACCAAATAATTATGATAAATTATTTCTGGCTTTGCTCTGAAATATTTTTGCTATAAAAGAGTACAAATCGTTGAATTAAT
The DNA here is from genome assembly GCA_964016885.1 of Eledone cirrhosa. NCBI lineage: Eukaryota > Metazoa > Mollusca > Cephalopoda > Octopoda > Eledonidae > Eledone > Eledone cirrhosa. Next base: position 77,448,298 of record OZ024740.1, read on the forward strand.
GGACACATATGTTCACACTAGGAACATGGTCCCAGTGTTGGTTTACTGGAAGACTTGAAATTCTTCTTCTTCTTCTTCTTCTTCTTCTTCTTCTTCTTCTTCTTCTTCTTCTTCTTCTTCTTCTTCTTCTTCTTCTTCACCAGCATTATTCCGTCTGCATTACCATTTAAGCCCCGTCAACTTATTATTTTCTCCCAACTAACAATGAGAGTAAGTTAAACAATTTTCCACATTTTTTATTGTGTTTTGTTTCATATACACTCTAATACCTGCTCTATATTTCTCTGTCACTCACCTATTGACTCGTGCAAGTTGTGAAATTGATCGGTCTTACACACGTGGTTGGTCGAAATATCCCGAATTCGAATTCTAACCAGCGCGCTAATTCTATATCGATGTCTAAATGCCTGTTGGCATTTAATGCCCGGAAAGGTTTTAGGCACTGCCATTGATTACTATCGCACCATATACGCCATGGTTCTTGGAGACTAGAGCCGAATGCTATCATTCTATTGTACAGCAATTCGAGACGGAATTTCTCTAATAACCGATTTTTTTCACTCACTTTTTAATTTGTGTTTGATTTGAGATATGATGGTGAGTCCTTATACAGGGGCGGAATGAATAGAATTTCGACCATCACGTAAATTTCTGAACCAGATGAACAAGCCAATCGGTTGACGGCATTTTGGTGACGCATAGGGATATCAGTTACCAATGTACTACTGTGTCGCCTGTCGCATTCACTGCCATAAGCGGCACGGATTGGAATCGCATACTGTCGATTGATTGATTATTGATTAGGCGAGACTCGCTGATGAAGCCACATGCGCCGATTGTGCATTGTTGCATAATAAGTGCAGACAGTAGATGCTGTACGCTCTCTTCCTGCATTAAGTGTGGCCGAAACTCGAGTACGGGTATAGATTTATGGTACCCATGTACGTGTGTTGTATTGAAGCAATTAACTTTGTGTCTCCTCTGGGATTCTTACATAGCCTTACCTGTTGAGTACGCTGAGATGCAACCGGTACTAGCAGGGTAACTTATACTAGTCCCGTCAACTTATTATATATATATATACACACATATTTCGTTTACATGTTTTTATTGAGTAACGTTTCACAGATGATTGGCTCATTTTATTAAGGCTAAATAGTGCGTCTTGATACTCTGGAGTTTCGCCTGTTTATCACAGGGTCATCAGACAAGTACTAACGTTTCAGTAGCTGACAAAGTATAAAAAAAAGAAGACTTGATGTGTGGGGGTGATTTAATTGAGAAAGCGTAATTAAGATAGGGTGGACAGGGTGGTGGTAACAATGGGGGGGGGCGTAGTGACATCTCTTATCCAGACTTGAACACAGTAGATTTCTTCCAACGAAAAAGTGAGTGAGAGCAAGGAAGTGAGAAAAGGGATAGAGGAAGACTCTAGCCCAGTATTAGATTGATATTTTATTTATTGATCTTGAAATGATGAAAATCAAAGTTGACCTCGGTGGGATTTGAACTCAGAACGCAGAGATCCGTGACGAATACTGCAAATTATTCTATCCGACGTTCTAACGGCTTTGCCAATTCGCCGCTGTATATATATAAATAGAAAGGTAGAGCGTGTAAGAAGGATAATATTCCTACACCAAGTATTATATGAATGTTATCTATTCTGTACAAAATATTAATTTAGACACATTTTCAAGTTATTTCTTTGATATTATGACCACAGTTGCATGTGTGAAACCAATAAAAGAATAAAAACTACTTGTGATAAGGTAGAAGGAAATGCGGTCAAATGATATGGCTCGATATTAATTCGGAGATATCGACCTTAGTTATATTGCTAAATCTATCCAAATTCTTTATAGTTTCTTCAGTAATATCTTCAGTAATATCATCAAATGGTGATGAAAGAGTTACAATATTTATATTTATCTCAAATCACACTATCGCAATACTAAATCCAAATTTCTAACTATTTTTCAAAGGTATTTAAATTTCATAGGCAGTATCTTTCTTTAGAAATGTGGTAATGAAAGAGTTAAAGTGTATATAACTAAACGATAATTACTACACAGTATATAATTAAATTATTTGAAGTTATAATGATAATATGTTCAATGCCTGAAAAAACTGAATAGAGAGGAAGTAGACAAGCGAAACACAAAACTGGCTACGAAGCACTAGTCTGAAAGCCGAGATGAAAAGATTTCTAATTGCAGCACAAGACCAAAGCCTCTCCACGAGAACCCCCCAGAAGTACTCAATTATGTATCCTAAATGTGTCAGGGCGCAAGATCTGGTGGTTAGCATACTGATGTCATGGTTTAAAGGCCGTGGGTTCCATACAACAAACGGTCGTCGCATTGCGTTCTGAGCAAGGCAATTTCTTCCACGTTGTTCCATTCCACATGTCTGGTGATTTAACCTACGATGAACTAGCGTTCCTTGTGATGTGAGTAGTCTCTTAACACTACTTGAAACCGGGGTAAGTTCCGGCCAGGTATGTTTCTAGGCTCAAATAAAAGATTAAATTAACTTAATCCTATGTATATTGATGTGGAATATACGATTATAACTGTCTCCAGAAAGACTGTATGTAATCACTCAACGTTATTTTCTATAATTAGTAGTACAGTCACCCTCAAATCACTTCACAGCCTCTTAAAAATCAATAAATATTATAGCCCTAAAAGGATAAAAGAGTCAAGGATGCAATGCTTTTGAGCATAGATCTATTGATCTATTGTATAGATTAATTTCTTCGATCATCGATTACATAGATTGATTTTGAACTACACTCTACAGAATATGAAATAGCGCTATAAGGTCTCTTTAATCATTCCATCTTGAGCACATATTCTTCTATGGAATATGTATTTAGTATATACACAACATACTGTGTTTCCTCTACGATATATGGTTCTTTTATATACATATATCTTATCCATTTAAATTATTACAGCTCTGGATATTGTCTATTGAGCCTGCTTATTGAGAAAATTCTAACATATTTGATGTTTTGATTCATTACATTTGTATATAACAGTTCCGAATCTCTTTCTTGTATTTCGTTTTTGTTGGCATTGCAAGAATATCTTGTGTTCATATCATGCGTTATACGCATTTTATACATTCCGTGATATAATTGTCCATTTCTAGGCTGGAATGTCTACACACACACTCACACACACACACACACACACACACACACACACACACACACACACACACACACACACACACACACACACACACACACACATACACACACACACACACACGCACAGATATATATGTATAAATATGTGTGTGTGTGTGTGTGTGTGTGTGTAGCAATATCCGTAGGTGGGAAAAGGAAAAGTAGAAGTGCAAAACCGGGAAGAGAGCAGAAATGTTATAATGTTTATTTATGTTCATATACGAGAGAAATGCGCTACCCTAGGTGCCAAAGCCCAAACTTTGACCATACCTCCAGAATACAAGAAGATTCAAATTAGTGACCTTTATTCTGGCGCTTATACGAGTTTATAAGATACCGTTAAAAATACTGCGTGCAAAAAACACGTGTTTACGAAAATAAAACTTATTTTAACAAAGGGAAATAACTACAAGATGAAAATTTTCAATTTGAGTTCGTTATAGAAGCATTGTATTATGTGGTGGCATTTAATATAGGGATGGTATTGTGTAGCGCTTTTTTTCCGTGTATGAATAGGATTAAATATATATATATATATATATATATATATAAATGGAATGAAACGAAATTTCATTTCTCACTCTTAGTACGGCTGGTACTTAAATGTAAGTATGTATGTATACGTACATACATATATGTATACAGACGTACAGTAGTATGTATATATATACATACATGCACACATATATATATATATATATGTACGTATGGGTTTACCGAACATTTATTATAATGCTCGGTTTGTTTGTAAACAAACAGCCCGAATTACGCCGTACAGTGTTCAGGCAACGATCGTCACCTTTATATATATATATATAGGCTGGTTTGGTAATAAGTCCTCCCTCTTGCACCTGCGGTACAAGCAAGCACAAATAATCGCAGCAGATAAAATAAAGGCGTCCAAAGTTAAGACGTTGGGGTTAAGCTGAAATCCGACTTCAGATAAGCAAACAAAGTGTTCTGGCAGACCATCCGCCGAATTCGTAATGAGAAGCCCTCCTCCACACCTGCTATGTTCGGATAAATGGTGCTAAATCGAAACCATTCAATGTGGGGGGGGGGGGGGAGTCGTACTGCGCCAAGGGTGCGTACTGACACCTCTCCTGTTCATTATTTTCATGAACGGGATTGACATGCGCAGCCGGGTTGGAAGTGGTATCACGACTGGCAGTTGTAAAATCAGTCGGCTGGAACTTAGATTTGATGGCGAATGCTGCATGGCTGGAATGAAGATCAGTGCTGCTAAAACTGAGACACACGTCCTCTCAAGGATGCTTTGGCAGTGCGCTCTACATGTGAATGGAGTTCCACTGAAGCAAGTAGAGACGTTCAAGTGTCTCTGGACCATGTTCACGAGTGATGGAAGGAGGGAGGCTGAATTAAGTGCAAGAATTGCAGGAGCTGGTACAGTAATGCGCCAGTTTCAGCATTCGGTAATCAGAAGACGGGAGGTAGGTGTAAAAGCCAAACTCGCTATCTTCAATTCTGTATTCGTGCCAACCCTTAGGTAATGACCGAAAGAATACGATAACGAATACAAGATGCTGAAATAGCGGCTCTACCTGGAAAATCGTTCCAGGTAGAGCCGCTCCTTCTCCGAATTGAGAGATCACAGCTCCGATACTATAGGCGTGTGGTTAGAATGTTTCAGGAATGTTTCGGGTAAAACCAATCGGCAGGAGACCCATGGGTAGACCCCCAGTAAGTTGGTTGGATAACATTCAGGACCTTGGCTGGTCTTAATTGGAGATCCAACCTGTACAGTTGGAGAGGGTTGCTTCTGACAGGACCCGCTAGAAGGCGTGTTTGACCTCTCTGTCCCCACGACCCTCTCAGAAGAAGAAGAAGAAGAAGAAGAAGAAGAAGAAGAAGATATCACGGCTGTTACCGCATCTCACTGATTTCTGTGCTAAGGTGTATATGAACATTATCACACATAAATGAAACACTTTGCGAATCTGCTGACAAATATATCACGAGACCATAAACTTCCATGTGCATCTTATTGCCAGAAAGGGAATATACCTGGTGATAGAATATAGTGTATATATATTTATTTCAATCCTCTCAACCATAACTTTCAGCGCCCCAGATACCGTAGCGAAATCAAACTCAGCAGTAGGCCGATAGCTTTCCCGTTAGTTTCCTGGAGGTGTGCCGACATCAACTTGCATCTCCTTTGGCTAATTCGGGGGAAATCACTGAATATAAGTTATATGCCTGGACATTTTCTATCCCAGTCTACCATCCTTGTTTTCCAAAACGGAAGCAAGTCCCTTATAGTCAATAGCCAAACTACGTGCTGACAAAAAACACCATGCTGCTAAACGAGAAAAAAGTTTAGCTGTATTGCTTCGGAAGCGAGGATGCACTTAAACAACTAAATTATTTTCTCTCGGAAGGAGTTCTCGTGGTATCATATAACATGAGAGACATCAGAATAGCAGTGGACATCAGTAAAGATGTTCTCCTGGATTCTTAACACTTCCCAGTTTAGGCATCCAGATGCCATTATCATTCGCTTCTCTAGATTTGCTCGGTCTCATCTTCAATAGTTTTGCCCTCTGTAGTTTCCTCACATGAAACAAATTATTTCGTGAAAATTAAAGCAGTTAAGAGATCAATTACAATAATTAAATAAAAAGATAAATCGATAGCAAGGCACACCATTATTGTGGCTGATCAAAAAGCTGAGACCTATTTTCTCCAAACTACCGTGTAAGCTATATCATTTCTACCACGTGGAAAATGTTCCGTCAATATTAAACAAATGATGCTAGCATCAGGTTTCTAGATTTCCTTAAGGCTTGGTTCCACGCGTGTTCAACAAAACTCGAGCTCAATTTACATAACAATATTATGATAGACCTGATTCACCTCAATAGTTTATACTCGCTCCAACATTATACCGAAACAGTTTCGGATAAGTTTCTCCAACAAATTCCAAGTAAACTACTTCCACCCGAATAAGTTGTGGCCAACAACTCCCTACTAGAAGAGCCGATGTTATCCAAAGTATGAATTGTGGCAGAAAACACACACACACACACATATATATATATTATATATATATATACAATATATATATGTTTATATGTAATTTCATTATAACTACAGCTTTCCCTACAAATAAAACATTCTCACTACCTGTACTATTTCACTCGCTCCTCCGGCTCTCTTCGAAGCACTCACCCATTTCCTATATTTGAATGTTATTACGTGTTCGAATATGGGCGTGTGTATATAATTATGTACAAACACACACACACAAACACACACACACACACACACATATATATATATATATATATATATATATATATATATATATATATATATATATATATATGCATATATACCTACATACATACCTACACACATGCATACATACAAACATACAAACATACACACACACATACATACATACATACATACATACATACATACATACATACATACATACATACATACATACATACATACATACATACATACATACATACATATATTGGCTCCCACTTTGAAGGATACGCTTTTGCAATCCAAGAACAGGAGATTACCACGAAATACCTGATTCACAAAAGAGATAGGGATGCAGGCAAAACACCTAGATGTGATAACAAGTGCAGACTTTGCAGAACTAACATCGAAGATATCACCCATGTCATCAGCAGCTGTCCAAAGATGTCATCGCGGTACTATCTACCTATGAGGCATGATGTAGTGGCCAAAACACTGTACAATGCAGTTCGTAAAAAAGATAGCCCCGATAATAAGCACATTAAAAGCT
>OZ024740.1:77472786-77485286 GCA_964016885.1 Eledone cirrhosa
ATGATGATGACGATGGTGATGATGATGATGATGATGATGACGACGACGATGATGATGATGACGATGCCGATGACGATGCCGATGACGATGATGATGATGATGATGGGGAGTGATGATGTTGGCGGTAGTGGACGTGTTGGTAGTGTTACCTTTTCTGCCAGTCTACTCTTGGAATTACATCTCTGTAATAATATTTTCATTAGAAAATCGGTCAATTGGCAGATACGTTCGTCTCAAACAAATTGATTTGCGGTATTTAGTTACAGCTCATTACATTCGGATTTCAAATTCTGCCATGGTTATCTTTACCTTCCGTCCTTTTAAAATTGATGAAATAAAGTACCAGTTACAAACGGAGACCAAACATAATCGACTATAAACTCCCCTAAAATTGGAAGGTTTATGCTTATGCTAGAAATGTATATTTGACTTATTCGGCCGTCTCTTACAGAAACAATATCAAAAACATGTCGTTTTATGAAATGAAGGAAACATTGTATAATGGAGTCCTTAGGACTGAAAAATGGTGCGGTAGTTATGACATGAAATGATTTGATCATGCCGCTATTCAACCAAAGTTGACATAAGAAGGGATATGAAAGGTCTCCTTCTGTCATAGCTAACCATGTATGTGCACCTGGAAAGTTGCTCGACAAGGTGAAAGTCTCACAAGGATATTTTGTGGAAAATTAACAGTCACCCATGCATCTGTAATGACGTCCAAGGGAAAAGCAAAGGCTGATAGAATGTTACACCAATAATGTCGCAGGAAAATTTTGAACGGAAAGGGCTGAAAGAGATACCAGAAAGATGCTGTAACAATTCCGTCAAACCACAGGCTTGGACCGGGGTTATATTTACCCATGCCGAATGGAGAAAGGGCAAGGTTGACCTTGGTGGGATTTAAACTGATTGTAATGAGTCAGAAAAAATGCCATGGCGGCATTCTAATCGGACGTTGTAACAACTCTATCATTTCATCGTCGATTGGGAAGGAAAAACAATTTTAAAATTTTATGGCAGATTGTAATGTCACATGGGGAAGAATGGAACGAATTACCACCTGCATTTCTGTAAAAATTTCCTGACAGACACTTGATTGGAAATAAAATTTAACAGTCTAAATGTGTGTGTGTGTGTGTGTGTGTGTGTGTGTGTGTGTGTGTGACTATATATACGTATATTCTATTCTGTTTCATCTTCCGCAAGCGATGACTGATGCCATGACAACGTTCATTCTCCAGCTCACCCATCTGAAATTTCCTTGCCTCCAGCCCTTGCTTATTCTGGTGTTCACATTGTGCTCAGTGTTCATGAAACTGCTAAGGTATAAGAAGTCATCCATTTTTTCAATCACCGAACCGTCTAAAGCAGGGGCGTGTAACAGGCGGCCCACGGGCTACAATCCGGCCCGCCAGACCAGTTAGAGTAGCCCGCAATGACCGTTTTTAATGTTTACCTTGTTGGCTTATTTAGAATTTTATTCGTAACCAGATATTGATAAATTGTGCAAAAACACCAAATACCAAGTCTCACATTAGTGTGTGTGTGTGTGTGTGTGTGTGTGTGTGTGTGTGTGTGTGTGTGTGTGTGTGTGTGTGTGTGTGTGTGTGTGTGTGTGTACTAGATGGCTACTCGACGTTGGCCGGAAATAAGTGAAAAATTCCACATTTTAGTTTATTCGATTTCCCCAGCTCCTTTTAATCCTAACCTTAAACCTAACTGCAAACTCTATACAGTAAATCTTGAATCTTAATCATGAACTTAAAAATTTAATCCTAAACTCTACGATAGAGTCTGGACTCACTGCAGACATACCAGAACAGAATAAATTAAAGAAAGGCCATATCAAATACATATGGTCATATATGAAAGGAAAATCGACAGTAAATTTGTGATTAATTGTTTGAAATACGGGAAATGTATACCGCTTTCTCAGTGAGTGAATGCCTGTGTGTTTTTTCGTATACATGACTGTGCACTTTTTGTTGTTGTCGTTGTTTTATTACCGCGTTTGCTTTCCATTATTAGCAGCAAATAATGTTTCTGTTTATTGCGTAATAAATAAATAGGGTTTAAGTAGACAGGCTGAGAAAGAGACAGATAAGAAAATAAATACACTGGTATACGGAGAAACGGAGTTAGATATCTTTCTTTATTTGCCACAGGGGTGTACAAAAATGGGACATTACAAGACGTGACGGCGGGGGTTTTACATAAAAATCATATAACTTTAACATTAATAAATAACAATAAACTATATATAATAAAATAACAATTGAAATCCCCAATAGGGGGCAACGTTACTGCAGGGTTGTTTTACACCCCGTGGATAGAACAACCCTCAACACCAGGAACACGTTTTGTAGGTGTTCCTGTCTTCCTTCTATTTATCTTCTTCAACCTACAGGTTTATATACAGAGAAGTCCCATTCACTCGGGCCATTTTCGCCACATTCACCCACCTTTCAGCGAATTTACTGGGGTGTAGCACCTCTCTCTCCACTCTCACCTTCCTTCTGAAGTGATACTTAAAGAAGGGGATAAGTTGTTGTCCGGAGAGAAAGGTGTTTGCCCTCAGTCCTTTTAACCTCGTCCACCATATTACCTCTTTCGCCATAGCCACCAGAAAAGGAAAACCGCCTCTCCTTCATTCATAAATGAAGGCGGCGGGATGATAGCCACGATGGACTTAGCTGACAACTGGATGCGTCCCACACGTGACAGTTAGATAGATAGATAGATAGATGGATAGATAGATAGACAGTTAGATAGATAGATATGTTTCTTTATTAGCCACAGGGGCACAAAAGAAGGGGACAAATACAAAGGGGGATGTTTACATACAATAAAAATGTGTAAAATACTATCACAAATGCAATTTAAAAATTAATCGATTTTCCTCGATAGGGGGAGACATTTCATATGGGTAACACATACCCCCGAAAAAATGTGCAACCCTCATCTCCAGGAGTACGAAGAGTTTGTACTCCTTTCCTTTCTTCCTCCTTTTCCTCAACCTGCAGGCTGATATAGAGAGAAGACCCATTCACTCGGGCCATTCTCGCCACTTTCACCCACCTTTCATAAAACTTGCTGGGGTACAGGACCTCTCTTCCCATCCTAATTCGTGTTCCAAAGTGGTATTTGAAAAAAAAGAATCAGTTGTTGGCCGGAGAGAAAGGTGTCTGACCTCAGCCCTTTTAACCTCGTCCACCATACAACCTCTTTTGCCATAGCTATCACACAAAGTAAAACCGCCTCTCCTTCATTTTTGAAGAAGGGTGGCGGTTTGATTATGACAATGAACTCGGTGGTCAACTAGATTGGTCCCACCCGCGACAATAGTCGTTCTACATAGCCCCACAGGTCGGTAACACCCGGGCAGTGTATGAATGCGTGCGCGACGGTTTCTTCGTCTCGCATGCATCTCGGACAGATCTTTTTCGAAGGGTCCCTGCCCGGGCGCCCATGTCTGTAGAGCTTGTCTCGAACTGGTAGAGCTCCTCGGTAGCACTGCCAGGTCAGGGACTTTTGGAAGTTGTCCATCAGTCCCGGGCGGAAGGTACTACCGAACATACTGGCCAGTTCGTCTTCCTCTACGCCTAGAGTTTCTCCGAGCGCGTCGTCGCACTTGCTGTGGACCAACCCTCTATAGAATGACGAAGTGGAGTCTCCACTGATCGCCGAGTCCGCCTGCCAGAGGGCTGTGAGCGCCTGAGCACATTCGATGTGCCAGTCGCCCATTTTCTTCGGTCTTTGCTTGACCCAGGACTGCAGCTCGGTCAACGAGACGAGTTGTGGGCAGGCTCGCCTCACGAACGGGGCCCACACCAGTTGTCTGGTGAGGAATACGTAGAGATGCCGCAGCCTGAGCGCGTGTTTGCGCTCGTCAGCCACGGCATCCCCAGCCCTCCGTTGGAAGGGTGTTGGCAGCAGATGGACCTTCTCACCAAAGGAGCCCGCTTCTTCCAAAGGAATTGGAAGAACGTGCGCTTCATTTGGTGAGCGTTTTGGCTGGACAAGGCACGACGGTCAAGTGGTAGTAGATGACGGACGCTATAAAAGTGTTCGCCACCTCCGCTCGACCTTTCAAGGATAGTTTGCACTCGGCCCACTTCTGGGTGAGTGCAAACACCTTGACTGTCACTTCGTTCCAGTTCTTCTCCACCTGGAGGTCCGGACCAAACCAGACCCCGAGCAGCTTAACCGGTCCTTCCGTCCAGCGTCCGACGATGCCATCGGAAGGCATCGGTTTGCCTCTCCACGATCCGAGTTGCAAACCGATGGACGTGTCCCGGTCCAGCTTCGCTCCTGTGAACCTTTCGTATTCCTTCAGTAAGGTGCCAACTTCCTAGATTTGCGAGGTGCTCGACACCATTACTGTCACGTCGTCGGCGTAGGCCGACGCCGCTTTCCGCAGTCCCGGTTCCAGAGGGATGCCCTGCAATAACTCCAGCTTCCACAGTAGTGGCTCGAGAGTCAGTACGTACAGAAGGGAGGAGAGACGGCATCCCTGTCGAATGGATCGCGTGATATGGAACGGCTCTGAGAGCTAGCCGTTCACCTTGACCCTTGAGCAGATGTTGCTGTTGTGCATTGCAGCAATGCAGCCCCTGAACACGGGTCCGAAGCCTGGCGCCTCGAGCACCGTATCCAGGTAACGATGGTCAACCCTATCAAAAGCCTTAGACTGATCCAAGTTGATCAGGGCCCCACCGAAGCCTGGTTTACACCCTACCCTCTCTATGATGTATCGCATGAGGTGGGGATTGTTGTGTATGGACTTGGTAAGGATTGCGCATGTCTGCGCTTCTCCCAACAGGTTTTCGATGACAAGCGCCAGCCTCTTTGCCAACACCTTGGCCAAAATCTGTAACTCTGTGTTTAACAGAGTTACGGGTCGGAAGTTGCCTATGTCATCCTCCTTATTCTCAGTTAGATAGATAGATAGATAGATAGATAGATAGATAGATAGATAGATAGATAGATAGATAGATAGATTTCTTTATTAGCCACAGGGGCACAAAAGAAGGGGACAAATACAAAGGGGGAAGTTTACATACAATAAAAACGTGTAAAATGTTATCACAGATGGAATAGATAGATAGATAGATTTCTTTATTAGCCACAAGGGCGCAACAAGAAAAGGGGACAATACAAAGACATGCCGGGGATTTTACATACAGTCGTGTAAAAAATATAAAAACAAACAATTTCAACAATCGAAATCCCCAATAGGGGGGAGGCGCCACAAATGGGTTGTTTAATACCCCGTCGATAGAACAACCCTCAACTCCAGGAGCGTGTTGTGCAAGTGCTCCTTTCTTCCTTTTGCTCTCTTCTTCAACCTACAGGTTTATGTACAGAGAAGGCTCAATCACTCGGGCTATTTTTGCCACATTCACCCACCTTTCAGTAAATTTACTGGGGTGCAGTGCCTCTCTCTCCACTCTGATTCTCTTTCTAAAGTGGTATCTAAAGAAGGGGATGAGTTGTTGTCCGGAGAGAAAGGCATCTGTCCTCAGTCCTCTCAATCTCGTCCACCATATAACCTCTTTCACTATAGCCACTATACAGAGGAAAACCGCCTCTCTTTCGTTTTTGAAAGAAGTTGGCGGTTTGATCCTTACTATGGACTCTGCAGTCAACTGGATATGTCCCATACGTGACAGCAGTTGTTCCGCGTAGTTCCACAGGTCGTTTACGCCCGGGCAGTGTACAATTGCGTTTAGGACGGTTTCAATGTCCTGCGCGCATCTTGGACACGTCCTCTTGGAAGGATTCCTGCCGGGGCGTCCGTGCCTGTAGATCTTGTCACGAACTGGTAGAGCTCCTCGGTAGCACTGCCAGGCCAGGGACCTCTGGAAGCTGTCCATGGGTCCCGGGCGGAAAGTCCTACCAAACAGACTGGTGAGTTCTTCGTCTTCGACGCCTAGAGTCTCTCCGACCACGTCGTCGCTCTTGTAACGTACTAACCCTCTATAGAATGTCAAAGTGGAGTCTCCACTGATTGCTGTGCCCGCTTGACAGAGGACTGTGAGCGCCTGAGCGCATTCAATGTGCCAGGCGCCCATTTTCTTCGGTCTTCGCTTGACCCAGGACTGCAGCTCCGTCAGCAAGACAAGTTGCGGGAAGGCCTCTCTCACAAACGGTGCCCACACCGGTTGGGAGTCGGTGAGGAATACCTGTAGATGCTGCAGCCTCAACGCATGCTTGCGTATCATCAGCCATGGCATTCCCAGCCCTCCGTTGGAAGGGTGCTGACAGCAGACGGATCTCCTTACCAGTGGAGCCTGCTCTTCCAAAGGAACTGGAAGAGCTTGCGTTCCATCTTGGTGAGGTGTTCACGGGGACAAGGCACCACGGTCAAGCGGTAGTAGATGACGGACGCTATGAAAGTTTTCGCCACCTCCGCTCGACATTTCAAGGATAGTTTGCACTCTACCCATTTCTGGGTGAGCGCAAATACCTTGGCCGTGACCTCGTTCCAGTTTTTCTCCATCTGGAGGTCTGGACCGAACCAGACCCCGAGCAATTTCACCGGTCCTTTTGTCCAGCGTTGGACGACATCGGTTTGCCACTCCACGTACCGAGTTGCAAACCGATAGACTTGTCCGGATTCAGTTTTGCTCCTGTGAGCCTTTAATATTCCTGCAGTAAGTTGCCGATCACCCCGATTTCGGAGGCTTTCGACACCATTACCGTCACGTCGTCGGCATAAGCCGACGCCGCTTTCCGCAGTCCCGGTTCCAACGGAATGCCCTGCAGCAGCTCCAGCTTCCGCAGTAGCAGCTCTAGAGTCCGTACTACAGAATGGAGGAGAGAGGGCATCCCTGTCGGATGGAACGCGTGATTGCAAACGGCTCCGGTAGGTAGCTGTTCACCTTGACCATCGAGCAGATGTTGGTGTGCATTGCGGCGATCCAGCCTCTGAAGACGGGTCCGAAACCGGCCGCCTTGAGAACCGCTTCCAAGTATCGATGGTCGAACCTATCGAACGCCTTAGACTGATCTAAATTGATCAAAGACCCACCAAACCCGGGTTTACACCCCACCCTCTCTATGATGTATCGCATGAGGTGGAGGTTTTCATGTATGGACCTGGTCGGGATTGCACACGTTTGGGCTTTCCCTACCAGGTTCTCGATGACAAGCACCAACCTCGTTGCCAACACCTTGGCAAAAATCTTGAACTCTGTGTTGAGCAGAGTTATGGGCCTAAAGTTGCTTAGTTCGTCCCCCTTGTTCTCGTCTTTCCTGATCAGCGTTACTACGCCCTACCTGCAGAACTGGGAATTCTCCCGTTCTGCTGCCAGTTGCAGTAGACGGCCTCGAGGACTCCAGAGAACATGTCTGGCATGCCTATGTAAAACTCATAGGGTAGACCATCTAGAGCGAGTGATTTGCGTTCCCCGCAGCGGCCCAGAGCGTTCCGTATCTCAGTGGCTGTGATCGGTCTTTCGCAGAACTCGGCGTCCATGCTCGAGAGACGCGGCAGGCCGTCGAGGTATGAACCGAAGTCCATTGCCCCGTTCGATGCACCGCCACTCTGCCCGAACAGTTGCGCAAAGTGCCGCTGAAAGGCCGCGCACATCCGCTTGGCGTCAAGCAGCACGGGTCCGTTTTGGTCTTTCAAAGAGCGAATCGTGGGCTTGTTGCCACTTTTCGCCTCTGCCACTAGAGCCCAGCTAACAGCTTTCGCTCCCTCCTTTCCTAGAGCACGTGATTTACTTCTGACCACGCAGCCTTCGTGTTTCGCGTCGAAGAGTGGTCCAGTGCCGTTCTCGTTGCTAGCACTCTAGCTACATTACCACTCCTAAGCGCCTCATTGACCTTGTCTACTAGTTCCGTTTCTGTTTAATTTCTCTCTAAGGCTAACTCTCTGCTAAAGTCTATCGACTCTACACTAATTGCTTTCTTGAGGGAGTACCACCATCTGTTGTTGACGATGGCTCCCGTCAATTGTTGCTTAACTAATCTACTTATCCGTTCACTGAAGGCTTTACGTGTCGCTACCGACACGTTCAGCTTCCAGTATCCGGGTCCTTGTCTATGTATTCTATCACGGTTGACTATGCAGATGACTAGTTTGTGGTCTGAATAGGCAACCATGTGCATTTGTGGACAGCTTAACATCTTCTTGTCCTTCTCTCTAATTAAAAGACCTATCTAAATACGATCTAGATGTCCCGCTGCTGTTTGCCCACGTCCACTGTGGTGCAGTCGGGAAATCTAGTCGATATCTATCGGCTAGTTGGAATTGGCCGATTAGATTTTTGAGGCTGTTACACCCCCTCTCTACTGGGACATGCTCCCACATAGTCCCATCATGCATCTAGGATACCATTCCAGTCCCCCCACTAAAAGTAAGGAGCGAGACGTTCCCAGAAAAGACTCTAGACGCTTAAAGAAGTCTGGCCGCGATTGCGATTGCCCGGTCGAGGCATAAACGGCCACCAGTCTGAAGGCTCCACCTCCAATACTGTTCACGTCTAGGACTACCAGTCTACCCTCCGGGTCCAAGTGTACTTGCTGTACTACGACGTCCAGGTTTTTCCGAAACATGACAGCCACTCCCCCTCCACCTACTGGCTGACAGAGAGATGCGTAGATCTCAAAATCATTGAAGATGGGGGTTAGTTGCTTCCTGTTGTGGGTCCTGGACTCGGTGTTGGCTATCACATCCATACCGTGTGACCTAAGGTCGTTTAAAAGTTGGCCCTGTTTCCAGGGCATCCCTAGGCCACACACATTCACGCTTCCAACTGGTAAACTAGTCATGTTGGTGGAGAAGAGTTGGCGAAAAAGGACGAAAAGGTACACTTACCTTTTCGTTTCCTGGAGATCGGGTTGTTCAATCTCCATTTGGGTGCAAAAACATTTTAACAGGACGCAGTTGATGGGTTTCTGGGAGAGGTTGCCCACGTCCTGCGAAAATTTATTCTTCGGGTCACTATAGGTCTCCATAGAAACCTTTATAAGTTTAAGGTGTGGAGACGATTCTGCTTTAACGAAAGTTTTGCCTTCCGTCTCTACCTTGGGGTTTTGGGAGATGACCAGACTTCCATCAAACTCTTGTTGTTTGTGTTGATGTATGCGTATTGTTGTTTGTGTTTTTGTTGTGTTGTTATTGTTTGTTGTTCGTTCGGGAGTTTTCTTTTTATGGTGGGTGCTTGTGTTTGGGGTGGTGTTGGTGTTGGTTTTGCTGGTAGGGGGATGTTTGACTGTGGTGTTGTTTGTGTTGTTGTTTGTATCTGTGGTTGTGTGTTGGTGTTGGTGATTGGAGTTTTGGGGGTTTTGTGGTGTCTCTTTTTTGTTTTGTTTTATTTCCGAGGCTCTCCTTCTTCTTCACTTAAAGAAGGAGAAGCAGCCTCATCTGTCAATGAATAATCATCGTCAGGAGTGTGGGGTAAGGGTATGTTGTCTGGTGGTGGTGTTTCGGTGTGTGTGTTTGTGGTAGTGTTTGATGGAGTGGGATGGGGTGGGCCTGTGTTCTTCAGCGGTGTTGTCTGTGTTTTTTATGTTGTTGTTGGTTGAGTGGCTATTTGTTTTTGTGTATTTGCTTGTTTCGTGTGTTGTTGTTGTGGTGGTGGTTGTTTTGGTGTTGGTGTTGGTAACAGTATTTTCTTTTGGATTGTTTTTGTTGAGCGTGTTTGTAAAGGGAAGGAGGCCTTTAGATGTGTGGTGCTATTACAACGAAAGCAATGTGGTTTTCGTCCCTCAACCGAAATGCTTATGTGGCTGTTGTTGTCCACCAGCACTTTTTCGGGTATTTTGGAGATTCTCTCCGGGCTCATTTGCACCAGAATCTCCAAATTTGTACCAGACCACATATGTCTGGTTGACTTTTTGATGGAGAGAATGGTGTCTTTTCTCTCCTCTAAAAATCCTGCAAATATCCACCAAATATTAATATTTGGTGGTATGTTTGTAACTTTGATTTTGTGTGTCCTTTTTCACAGGTATGTAGGGAAAAAAGTGTTGTTTTTTTTACAATATTGGCGTCACTGAGTATCTTTGTGCAAGGGCCTGGCTTTTGAGGAGTACTGAAATACTCCCGTACTGTTTGGCCCTCTGCATAAAGACAATGTTTGGCAATATCTCCTTCAAGGTTGCCTCAATTTCCCCTTGACTGAGGAATGCTGGTCGTTTTGTTTCATTTGAAACATATCTACCTAGTTGATGTTGTGTAAATTCCAATGGAAGAGTCTTGTGTCTATGTTAGAAACCGACTCTCCCTCTATTGGCAAAAATTTGTGAAATTATAAAACCAGAAGAACATACATGCATACATACATACATACATATTTGCATGATGCAAACTCTGCTAAGAGTTACAATCCCTTGTCAGATTATAGAGTTTGGTGCACTTTTAGGCTATCGCCAGTCACACAAACCTGTAACATATCCTGAACAAGTAATGCCTGTGCTTTGAAGATTGTTTAAGTGGGGAAAGGCCTTGCACTCGACCAATCCCACTCTCTGAGCATCGAAAACACTACCCGAAAAGGAAAACTAGTCAACATCATCGGATGCTTCCGAAGCCATAGGTGTTGTGACAACAACTGCGGGCCCTTCACTCCCAGGTGAAAAACAAAAATAAAAGAAAAGAAACTACTATTTTGATGGCCGTTGACTCTACTGAGTTCTTCCGCCCTGGGTGGCCAAATATCACCCTCCTCACCAAGTTAGCTTGGTGGGGTTGCTGGCTTAGTCGCCGACGCGCCGACCATGAGACAATTTCTCGACAACCTCTCTCTCTCTCTCTCTCTCTCTCTCTCTCTCTCTCTCTCTCTCTCTCTCTCTCTCTCTCTCTCTCTCGATCACACTCTCCACACCCTCTCTACTTCCATCTTCTATAAAGCCACTAACTCTCACTCCTACCTTGACTTCATCACCTCCCACCCACCTACACCAAACTCTCTATACCCTACTCCCAATTCCTCCGTCTTCGTCACTTATGCAGAAAGGATAATGATTTCGAGATCCAATCTCAGCGCAGGCTTTTGGCTTCATCCAGCGTGGTTATCCTCCCACCGTGATTTAAGCTGCCCTTAGTCACGCCCATGATACAGACCACACCACAGCCCTCTCACCCACTATGACAATTCCTAGTAACCACAAATTCTTTACATTTTTCGACTCCCATAATGTTATGGTTAGCTATTCCGGTTTAGATAGAAACTGTTCTAGCGTCGCACGATCCGACAGAAAAGAATAACGAACCATACAGACCCCAGCAAATCTTTACCATATTTTCTAAGCTTATAAACACACAGGGCTGACGCATGTTATTTTTCACAGGAAATTGGTTTGGTGGGAGTATTTTGAAATGTTATTGCTGTTTCTCAATTAGACCACCATTGCATATAATTTTAGTCTGTCTTTTATATACAGGTAAGAATAATTTAATATAGATAGAGGAGTATTCATACACCTTTGCTATACAATTCCATCTGTTATTCAGACAAAATTACAAGCAGCCCCCCTCCCCATATTAGAGAACTGGTGAAAGAGGACAATTATAAAAGCATTATTCAAAGGTCTTTATAAAGAGAAAATGGTGCCATGAATTATTTTATGAAGAGAATTGTCTGAAAAAATATGAAATTCTACCTAAAAGTATTGAAACCTTTACCATAAAGAAGAAAAGGTGAAATGTATTTTTGATACTTCAAAGGTACTTTAGAAAGCGGTGTCTCATATATAACAACTATACCAAATGGAGAATTATATATAGAGTTGTCTGGAGCTGAATTACCACATTGGTAAGCATTTAAGCCTGTTTTCCGAAACTCACTTGTAGGTGTAAAGGCTCCATATTACAAACATCTAACGGAAAATATGATTAATAACTTTCATGATTCATTCCATTTCCTCATCTTGATAAAATTCCAGAAAACCCTTGTAAGTTCACTAAAGATCAATGTAAACATTTTTAACGAGATATATTAATGGAAGAGAGATGTCAAGTATGGTATGAGAGTTCGTTGTTCGAAATGAGAATATAAAAAATTCAAAGATGTTTGAAGAATATAGTTACGTGATTTGTTATGAAACTGAAGTAATCATTTCATAGAAGAATCATTTTAGCCGTTCAAATAGGAGATAATCTGTTATAATCACCTTTCAATTATTTCATGGTACCAAAGTTTCAGTCTCTCTCTCTCTCTCTCTCTCTCTCTCTCTCCCTCTCTCTCTCTCTCTCTCTCTCTCTCTCTCTCTCTCTCTCTCTCTCTGCTACCTGGTCACTGACACAATTCTATTGCAATTCAGTGCAATTTTATTTTTGTTTTTTTTGTTGAAAACACCTTTTTGTCGGGAATATTTATTTTAAACGTTTGTATGATTTTATTCACAGTTGTATAAGCAACATTAAAAATTGTTCACAGTTCTTTCAGAATGAAAATATAAACACATATAATAAATACAATTAACTATTGCTAGGAACTTCACAAATATAACGCACCAAAATATACGATCAGAGCGAGAGAAAG
>OZ024740.1:77490286-77500286 GCA_964016885.1 Eledone cirrhosa
CACAAACATGACATGGACAAAGTCACTTATATTACTATGTTTACTCTGATAAATTCTTTTCACTCTATCACAAAACGTCCTGTACCAAGCCCAAACTGCTATAAAAAGAAGCACCTAATCCTTTAGCTTGTTAAAAATACCAGCTATATCACTTTAAAATCATAGGATATACAAATGAACAGATTTCAATTAGTTTGCAGAGTTATATATTTTCTTTCATGAGCTGCGAATGGCAGACGGCATCAGTAATGGTTACACTAATGGAAAGACCAATGGAAACTCTAATGGAAGCTCCAATGGAAAAACTAATGGAAAGACCAATGGAAACACCAATGGAAAAAATAAAGGAAAGACCAATAGAAAAAAAAAAAACATTTTGTTCACTTCTTTATTCGCATCGATCTGAAAGTCGGATCGAAAAAGAAAATATTAAAGAACATTTAAAAACTGGTTGTTTTAATTAGAAAAGTAGATTGGAATTGAAAAGGTATAAATACGGTATCCATATCAACCTCACTGGTAGAGTTTTCACAACATCATACGATAATTGCAGTTTTATGAGGTATTAATTGCATGGCTGAATGTTTCCGGGTCCTTGGTGCATTGCTGCAACATGACGAGGAGACTGCAGTAGATATACTTATATGTAATTAACTGCTTAGAAAAAAAAAGAATATTTTCGTATGTTTTCATTACAAAGTATAACGAGTACTAACCGGAAATTCCACAATATGAGGAGATGAAAAGATGGTTATTAACAAACTATAATTACATATATCTGTGAGTGTGTCTATTTTCTCTCTCTCTCTCACACACATATATATATATGTGTGTATATATATACAGTATATGTATATATATTTATATACAGTATATATATATATATATATATATATATATATATATATATATATATATATATATATATATATAAACAGTGTGTATATATATATATATATATATATATAGTGCATATATATATAATATATAGATAGATGGATAGATAGATATAGATATAGATATATAAATATAATCTGAGTTTTTCGAATATTAATAATAACATTCGATTCGTTTGCAATTATGCCAAAAAAGTCTCATTTTTAAAGCCATGTCAGTAGAATGAACCCTTCATTCTTGCTCTTGTGTTGCCACATTCAAATAAAAAAGTTTTCGCTCTACATGCCCCGATGCAAACCAACATAATGATAGTAGATTACAATAAATAATTGTTTCTACTTTTGGCACAAGGCCAGCAATTACCCAGTGCATTACTGGTACTTTATTTTATCGATCCCGTAAGGATGAAAGACAAAGTTAACCTCGGCGGGATTTGAACTCAGAATGGCAAGGGCCGTAACTCTATGCGTCAAAGCATGGCATCCGACCCTCTATCGATACTGCCAATCCACCGCCCTACAATAAATAATAATCAGAGAAACTGATTTTCTCAGTAATCATTTATAGTGAGTCAGCAATTATCATTATATATATATATATATATTGTAGCACCGAGATATGAATTTCGATGTTAAAATCGTACTCATACCCATTCAGGGTTCTTTATTAAATCCTTTATTTTCTTGTAAGCCTCTGAGGAGTCCAACTTAGGCGTAACATGTATAAGAGCTGCTTATAAATATATTTTAACGGCTTGCTTCTCTTTCATCAATTTCTTCGATTATATATATATATATATTTATATATACACACTATATATATATATATTATATATATATATATATATATAGAGAGAGAGAGAGAGTGAGAGAGAGAGAGAGAGAGAGAGAGAGAGAGAGAAGTGGTTACACAACAGTTAGTTCACCATACCGAGAACAATTGTGTAACCACTTCTACCTAACTCGTCCCATGTACTGAGTGTTCTACCACTACGGATATTACCGTCCAGTGTTCTACCACTATATATATATATATATGAGATGAGCGGAACAAGCAAGCATTAAACAATCTTTTAAATAAATTAAAATACGATTTAAATAATCACCTGTTCAAAATGCTGTTACCGACGGTTTCACTCCACAAAAGATTGGAAATTCAGAGAATTTCCAATGGAAAGATCAGTTCTTCAGACACCTATTTCCATTCTATAGGGCATAAAGCCGCACAGTTTGTAAATATATCGCTTACTGTCCGATGTATGAGGTCAGGCCGTTAAAGTGACCCACACATAAACAGGCCGTTGGTAAAAGCGGGAATATTATAGACTTGTTGTCTATCATGCTACTAAAAAAATAGCAGCAAGATACAACATTTTTTTTCTCTACACAGAGGGAGAATACAATTGAATATATGCATATGTATATATATACATATGCATATATATGTATAGATGTACATGCACATATATATATATAGCCGTTAAAATATATTTATAAGAAGCTCTTATACATGTTACGCCCAAGTTGGGCTCCTCAGAGGCTTACAAGAAAATAAAGGATTTAATAAAGAACCCTGAATGGGTATGAGTACGATTTTAACATCAAAATTCATATCTCGGTGCTACAATATATATATATAATGATAATTGCTGACTCACTATAAATAATTACTGAGAAAATCAGTTTCTCTGATTATTATTTATCTACTATCATTATGGTGGTTTGCATTGCGGCATACACATATCAAACTCCATACACATATGTGTGTGTGTGTGTGTGTGTGTAAAAGGAGAGAGAGGGGGTGAGAAATAGCAGCATATGTATCTATTAATATATAAAAAATATCCATATATATATCCTCGAGTCTCGAATAATCGCCCCACCTCGCCTCCCGCTTATTAGTCTTTCAGTTTTTTTCCACCACGCCCTTATTCCACTCTTATTCCAATCCCGTTATTTAAATTTTGATAATCTATCTCAACCGAAATTTTATTTGAATATTATAAAATAAATAGGATGGGTTGGGGTTTCAATATGTAAACTAAACAACTCATTTTTGTTTTTAAAACCTCAACGGAGACAACCTAGAAAAATTACCGCCCCCCCCCCCCTCCCCGCCTATTCCAACTCGCTCGCTTATTCCACCCCCTCCTATTATTTGAGACTCGAGAGTATACATAAATGGGAGGCCTCAAACATGCGACCCACAAACTACATTTTTATGGCCCACGGCTGAACAATTTTCATGACTAATATTTTCCTAAGCCTGATAATTTCTCCCTCACCCTTCTATACCTTTGCAACAGCAGCAGTCTTAACCTTGACCTACCAACCCAACAGACAATCAATTTTAAGATCAACCAGGACCTGGCGATGTTTCTCCACCTGGAAGGGTAGAATGTAGTGTAATATTTCAGTCGCTTTCACTTCAAAATCAAAAGCTGAAATGTAGAAATATGCATTCAATTTAACATATATTTAAAGAATATTTTAAAAAAGAATTTTAGTGAAATCTACATAGGCTTGATAAGAAGACCTATTGTGGCGGAGAGGTCACTGAGAATATATAAAACTATCTCACACAACAGGACATGAAGATATTTTATATTTCATATCGTGAGAAGGGTAAATTTGTCAACTCATATTGGTACACGAGATGATAGACATCACACACAAATAGAGAATCATAGAAAATATTTCAGAGTGGGGTGAATTGGCAGTATCGGTAGAGGTTTGAACGCCATGCTTTCTAGCATAGTTACGTCCCTTTGCAGTCTGAGTTCAAATCCCGCCGAGGTTAACTTTGCCTTTCATCCTTACGGGGTCGATAAAATAAAGTACCAGTAATGTACTGTGTAATTGCTGGCCTTGTGCCTAAAGTAGAAACAATTATTAAATAAACAGAAATTTTGAAGGACGTATCCTTTGGTCAACCATACAATTGAAATATATAAATATCGATGATGTCAAATAAACGACTTGCCGTAGAGAACTGAAGTCTTGAAGAAAAGTGAGAATATTAGTATTTTGTAACAGAAGTAAAGGATAAAGTTTAATGCTTGATATGACATTTTTTTTTCTCTACAAAGTTCGATGTATTATCGTATAATGACGTATTTGGCATCACACACACACACACACACACACACACATATATATATATATATGTGTGTGTGTGTGTGTGTGTGTGTGTATTTAATTTATATATATATATATATATATATATATATATGTGTGTGTGTGTGTGTGTGTGTGTGTGTGTGTGTGTGTGTGTTGTATTTAATTAATTAATGAATAATAAAGACATATTTATTGCCGCTGTGAATATCTAAACTGTGAACATATAATAGCTACCTCAGCACCTAGGATAAGAGCTGTAAATGCATTTCAAATCGTCAACGTGTCCTCACTTAGGCTTATCTTGGTCAAGGGGTAATTTTTCACACGTTCACAGCTTAACTACTCAGAGACTAAATATATATTCTTTATTCGTGAACATATTCTGTGTGTTTTTATGTGTTTATATCCTGAACCTCATTCAGAATAGATGAAGATAACTACATATCTATTTGTGGAAGCTATTTTCGTATATGATGAGTCGCAGATATTGAGGGAATTGTACGTAACTGACCACCAAAATGCTTCCAGCGAATCCCAGAGGAAATTTTATGTAATAAATACTGAAAGGAATAAGACAAAGAAAAAAATAAGCAAGGAAAGAAGGGAAAGTGTAGAGGAAGTGACATACTGCAATCCCAGCTCGTGCGTCATGTTTCAGCTGTGCACCCCAGATAAAATGGTGAAGGAATTACCGTAGAGAATTGTAAGAGACACTCGTTGCAACAACCATCCTACATCACGGGGCTTCTTCCTCAGGCGAGCTGCAATCTTCCCAATTTTGCAGAGGAAAACAGCAGTTCAGGGACCAAGAATTCCCGAGATCTCGACGGCGATCAACACGAAAATAAAAGGCCGGTCAAGCCTCGATATTTGATTATCCTCTTCTTCTCTGCATTGCCAGTGGCCCTTCCTGGGTTTTCGGCCGAAGCTACAATGATATTGACGCAGCACGTGACATCCCAAAGTAGGGATTTACCTCCCTAGAATGGGAAGATAACCCACCTGGGCGCTTACCATCGCAGCGGTCGAGGCCAGCTGGCTCCTGCTGTAACGGAAAACCGTCCAAATCACGAGTTCAAATGACGAAATTTCTGCTTTGATTAAAGATCCACCTGCTATTTTCTTTTTGTCATGTTTGGATGATTGGCAGAATTTAAACTCAGAAGCTGAAGAGCTTGAACAAGGACTACAAAACTCCCCTTCTGACGTTTTAACTATATATCTCAGGGGGAATTGAACTCATACCACAAATAACTGCGCTAACGATTCTCCTTATTCGGCACCTGTGTCTCCTGTATTCCGGACATTTTGACCTTATTCTGGTTTCGTTGCTGGTCGCACTGGTGTAGAAGAAAAACGAAAGAATATGAGGAAATTAAGTCTCCACTTACAACGGATGTTTGTCTTGAATAAAAGAGACAGACAGTGAAATACAGAGAGAGGGAAGAAGGAAAAAGTCAGAAGTAATATAGGGAGAAATAACGTAAATAAAGTAAAATTTTCTTCATTTTATAGCATTTTACATGTCTCTCCTCGATATTAATTGCTTTCTTTTAAAAATGGTTTTAACCCGATATGTATGTTCATGTACATCTATACATATATATATGCATATATATATACATATGCATATATATATGCATATATATATATATGCATATATATATGCATATATATATGCATATATATATATATATGTGCAAATATTTATATATATATATATATATACACACATAAACACACACATATTATCAAGCATTAATCTAATATATATAAGGGCGTTGGTTTGGCAGTATCGGTAGAGGGTCGGACAACATGCCTTGCAGCACAGAGTTACGCCCCTTTCTTATCTGAGTTCAAATCCTGCCGAGGTTAACTTTGCCTTTCATCCTTACGGGGTCGATAAAATAAAGTACCAGTAATGCACTGGGATAATTGCTGGCCTTGTGCCAAAAGTAGAAACAATTAATCTAATATATATCTCCATTTTCTTCATTGTACTACTGTATCGATTTGCTCGGCTGTTTTCCGTTTAATTTCACCATACATACATACATGCTGGCACGCACACACACACGCGCGCGCACACACACACACACACACATATACACACACACACACACACACATCCTGTTTAGCTTGCTTCGTTCTTTTGGCTCCGGTGGCTGATGGCTTCCCGACCACTGTTTTCATTTTGTCTGGCCTCTATAACGTATGTTAATTGCTCTGGTTTTCTTTTAGTCCATTGAGCGCTTGCCGCATATCTCGAAGATTGCGTTTCGTTTTGTTTTTGGCCACCGCCGAAATACGATCTCGCTGAAATTATATTTGCATATATATATATATATATATATATATATATATATATATATATAATTTAAGTATGTGTTGGCTAATTACAAACACTTCAGTATGCAGAATAGAGCACTGGACGAAATGCGCAGTTGGGTCTGTTTACTACGGAGTATATTTATAAACAAGAATTGTAAGTCAACAGGGTAAAATTAACTTCGTTTATTCATAGTAACTGTTATATATATATTGGGGATAACCATTATGCAACAGCTATGACTTCATCAGACAGCAAGAATTTGAACAGAAAAAGAAAACAGAAAAACTTAACGATGGAATAAAGCTTGCTTCTGTTATTTCCATTTTTTTATATACTCAGTGCTGAAATTTGGTGTTGTTTTCTCAATGCATGGGGGACATATACAAAAATCAGAATTCCGGCTCATCGGTTGTCTTCTGTTTATATATCTTTGGATATATAAACAACGAAGCAAACAACACAGTGCACTGAAGAAATATATTAATTTACCGCTTGATATACCGTATACTTCAGAGTATACCGTGCAGTATTTTCACTTGTTTCCTCGTTTCTTTTGTGAGTGCGTGGTATACACATAACTGAATGTTTGCAGCGTTTGTTTTTTGTTTCCGACTCGTTACCGAGAAACAACCAGCAGGAGACAGGAAACTGTATCAAAAATCAACCAACACCGAGTACCTTTTTTTATACAATATTATGTAATAAAATGTTTAAATAAAAAACACAGGCACCAGTTGCTTTCACTTCAATTTATAATTTAGGAAGAGGTCACAGAATGTGTGATGAAAGAACTTTGACCATATATGAACAATCGTCTGGTTGTGGAACCAACCAACCAACCAACCGGAAATTTATAAATTCTTAAATTTATAAATTTAATTTATAATAAATTGAAGTCAAAGCAACTGGTGCGTGTGTTTCTTATTGGCAACATGACCCTCCCAAATTATAACAATATCGGTTTCAACACACGTTTTCAGATAAAGAATCTTGCTAAACAAATTCAGAAACGAAATGTTTAAATAAACTTTTACTGATACTCTATGTGTTGTTTCATCTTTTTCTGAAATTTCTGTGTATTCTAGAGAACATAGAAATAAACAGAATCCACACACAGAAAAGACGCAAAGCTCCGATAGATTACAGAAGCGACAAACATAAACGAACTCCAACCAAAATTAAACAGAAAACATTAATGGAATAGCAACATCACAACTAGTAATTAAGGACAAGATAAAGACATCCAGAGACACATAAGAACCGAACTAATAAAACAAACAAGAAACACACACATAGAACAAACAACCAACTATTGACAAATAAATAAACATATAAATAAATAAATACAGACACAGATACAACGCATCCGCAACCCAAGTACACAGCACACAGTGCACAAAATCAAGATGGTGTAGAGCAGAACAAAGGTGAGATATAGTTTATCCCGGGTTCAATTGGGGGTAACCACAGTAAGTAAGGTACTCAATACATAGCAGAGTATAACAAATTAATATAGAAATCGCTTCTACAGGACTAGAACTGTTTCATTCGGGAGAAATCATCAGGAGGGCTTCCTAATGATTTCTCCCGAATGAAACAGTTCTAGTCCTATAGATGCCATTTCTATATTAGCTATATTAAATTTATATATATATATATATATATATATATATATATATATATATATATATATATATATTGTTATACTTTGGGAGGGTCATGTTGCCAGAGTATTAGAGTTACTATAGACTACCCAAGCATACACCCCAACCATCGATTACCTGTACTAGACACAGAGCTCTGGTTAGATACTATCAATAACAAAAAACAGATCCTCCATTCCCATTATGCCAAACCCATGACTTCCAAATATCTGATCCACCGATACTCAGCTGTTTCGGACCACACCAAAATCAACATACTGATTGCGGATTTGGTACGGGTGATGAGAAACGTGTCCCGCATGTGCAACCCCAAAGAACTAGAGAGACACATACAACTCTTCATCCACCGTATGCAGTTCTCTGGTTACAATCAGAGAAATAAAATCAGAGTATATAGAGGAGCCAGAACCAAATGGGAAAAAATGGTAAATAATGACACAAATGGGACCTGCCCCTTGTATAGGAGCAAATTTTGGAATAGAATAGAAAGAACTAGGAATAAGGTTAATAGAATAAACTCATGGTATGATAGCAATAAATACCAGAGTGTGATGTTCATCAATACAACCCCTAGAGGTTAGTATTGTTAGTATTGTTAGTATTGTTAGTCGGGGGGTGGGTGGTCGGGGGTGGGGTGGGGGTGTTAGTATTGTTAGTTGTGGGGTGGGCGGTGAAAAGGAGGAGTGTGTTAGTGGTGTTAGTGGGGGATATGTGTGTGGGGGGGGAACAGGCCGGTCGAAGGCTAAAGGAATAGGGGTGGGGAATTCAGGCCGGGGTGAGTGTGGGTCTGTAAGGTGAAGATGGTGTGTTGTTCGACCCTGAGGAGGGTAGCGGGTGTTCCGTGGCATTGGAGTAGGCCACAGACTGTGAGGTGGTGCGCGGAATGTCCAGGGGAGCCAAAGTGGCGGGCGATGGAGGAATTACCGCCGAGACGAATATCTCGGAGGTGTTCGGTGAAACGGTCCGCCAGGCGACGTCCAGTCTGTCCGACGTAGGTTGCGCTACACTCCGTGCAGCGAAGTCCATAGACTAGGTTGGAGGTGGTGCAGCGGACGGCATGCTGGACAGAGAGAGAGTGGTCGTTGGGACCCTGGAAGGTGGTGGTGTTGGTGATGTGGGGACAGGTATTGCAACGAGGCCTGGAACAGGGAAGGGAACCGGGAGAGGGGGGAGCGTGGAGTGGGGGATAGGGAGCTGCGGACGAGGAGGGTGCGGAGATTGCGTGTGCGTTTGAAGGAGGGGAGTGGTGGGGCTAGGAAGATGTGGGAGGTGGGGGTCGGACTGGAGGTGTCGGAAGAGGCGGAGGATGGTGCCGTGGAGGCGTAGGGTGGAGGGGTGGTAGGTGATGGGGAAGGGGAGACGGTTGCTGGGTGTGCGGTGGCGTGGAGTGAGGGTGGTGGAGCGGTGGACAGCACGGGCGCGAGTGAGGGCGGTGTAGACGAGAGAGGGGGGTAACCTCTGCGGATGAAATGGCTGACTAGGGAAAGGGCCTGGGACTCGAAGTCAGCATCTTGGCTACAGAGGCGGCGGATCCTGAGGAGTTGGGAGTAGGGAATAGAGTGTTTAGTGTGTGTTGGGTGGGAGGAGGTGAAGTCGAGGTAGGAGTGGGAGACGGTGGGTTTGAAGAAGGCGGAAGTGACGAGGGAGTTGTGGGAGGGGTCGAAGACGACGGAGATGTCTAAGAAGTGGACGTGGGTGGTGGAGATAGAGGTGGTGAAGTGGAGGGAGGGGTGGAAGGACCAGAATATATATATATATATAACGAAGGAAGTGTGGTAAGGAGCCAGATGGACCATAACGCACCAGAGTACTCAATACTTAGGGAAGTAGAGTGGGTAATAGGAAAATGTTTAACCCCGATGACAGAGCTCAAGCCGTTTCGACGGCTATTTCTGGAGTCCAGAAATAGCCGTCGAAACGGCTTGAGCTCTGCCGTCGGGGTTAAACATTTTCCTATATATGTATATATATATATATATATATATATA
>OZ024740.1:77510286-77527786 GCA_964016885.1 Eledone cirrhosa
AAGAATCAGTGCCGGATTATAATTAATAAGGATAAGTGGAAATATGGTGCTGGGGCCGTCCCCTATGGCAATTAGGGAGATAGTGTGACAAAATATGGCACTTTGAATGTAGGGTGCCTCAATACGGTACTTCGGAGCTTGGTTGACACACTAAAAATAATAATGGTCGGTGCCGGATTAAAAACACTATGGATTAGTGCCGGATTAAAAGGTTCTATTCCAATACCCATTCTTTTAAAAATACTAAATTAGCTAACATCATCTCACTAGCGGAAAATATTTGGTGGTGGTGGTGGTGGTGGGGTTTATGGATCAAGGTAAAGGAAGATGGTGTTTATGGATTAACATAAAGGTGGTAACAAAAATATAGCATAAAACTAAAATAACATGTTATTAAACACTTATTGTACACAAAAAAGACAGGAAAATGATTCTAATAATTTATACAGCTTTTTTACAGCAGTTTTTCTCGTTTTTGTGTTTGGCAGAAAATATTCGTTTCTTCAATTAGCCAAATGGTTTGATAGATGAGATTAACTGTTATTATCGGTAGAGGGTCGGACGCCATGCTTTGACGCATAGAGTTACGGCCCTTGCCATTCTGAGTTCAAATCCCGCCGAGGTTAACTTTGCCTTTCATCCTTACGGGGTCGATAAAATAAAGTACCAGTAATGCACTGGGGTAATTTCTGGCCTTGTGCCTAACGTAGAAACAATTAAATGTTTATTATCAACATAAATTAACCCAAACAATTATTGGTGTGTCAGCATTAATGCAAATCGCTGACAACTTTATATTAATTTTATTCTATTTCGGCAGAAAGAATCCTGAGAATTTCTTATTCATAAGCAGATAAAGAGCAATATACACTGCATTAAAATGAAATGTATTGAATTAGTATTTTTGTTTTTAGGTTTTATTCTCTTTTACCTGTATTCATTTAACATTTCATTTCAGAAATATTCAATTTTAAGAACATTATACATAACATTTTCCTAGGGGAAATGTCATAAAAGCTTACATGAGCTAAATAATCAAAAGTAATAATTCAATTCGTAGTTTATATGCATTAATTTAGAAAAAAGTTCAAAACCTGAGCTGCAATATTTTAAACCTATATATATAATTATAGTTTGACTTTTATGAAAAATTAATAAATTTCATAAATTAATGATTCCACAAAACATCGAAAGCACCAAATCCGAATAAAATAATTGTTAATTACTTTTCTCCCTCAGGAAATAAAAGGTACTTTATTACTGTCCCTGTCAATTATAACATATTAATAAACAGCATTGTATCAGTAATGTATTGGGATAATTGCTGACCTTGTGCCAAAAGTAGAAACAATTATTAACATATATAAAATATCAGCACCCTTAATTTGGTCAAACATCGTATCTAAATAAATATATAGCGACCCTAACAATGCAATGGTCAAATAGCATGTAGGAGTCAATGAAAAGACAATTAATCTTATAAAGAAACGTTTTGAAAATCTAAAACTCA
Source organism: Eledone cirrhosa (assembly GCA_964016885.1). Classification (NCBI taxonomy): domain Eukaryota; kingdom Metazoa; phylum Mollusca; class Cephalopoda; order Octopoda; family Eledonidae; genus Eledone; species Eledone cirrhosa. Next base: position 77,511,797 of record OZ024740.1, read on the forward strand.
GAAAGCAAGCTATGCTAAACAACTTTGTATACATCATTTTCATATATATACAAGGTGCCTTTTCTTTTATTATCTTTTTCCTTATATATATAGAGAGAATTCACAAGAATCAAAGCTATGTTCAAAGCATTTATTCACTTACAATTGTTTCATCCAAACCTAGGCTTGGAGTCTTCGGAGCATTTTTCAATGTTTGTACACATAAGTGACCTCCTTTCCAACGCAAGAGACATACAGATACATATGTATATATTGATGTACAGTGGAGTGACATATATTATACTATATTATTTCTGTATAGCAATTCAAATTCAAAATCAAAATCAAAATTAAAATTAAAACAAAATTAAAACAAAATTAAAACAAAGTTAAAATACATTCAGCTGTTAACATAGATAATGCAATAGGATAGTTTGTTAGTCAGATGTAGTAGTTGGTGTATGCGTTAGTTACACGTGGGGCATGCACGTGTGTCTCATTTATATATGATTATTGTGTGGCAGGGTGTTACATGCAATACAAGCACTTTAAGCGGGTAAGTAAGAGTATTATGGAGGTTGTAGTGGTAATGTATTTTTGGTATATAATAAAAAAAGTATGTGTGCAGAAAAATAAAAATAAAAAGGAGAAGCAAAAGAAAGTTATGGTTTTCGTATCCACCACCATTTTCACATTCAGGAAAAGTAATATATAGTTTATACATCCATCACATAGGTAACGATGATTCCGTATTGGATGTTTGATGCATTAATTAAATTATTTTAGCTTATTGCGGCTCAGTGTTATTACATCGGTTTATTATCCGGAAGTATGTGTGTAAATAAGGGGAGTTAATGCGTAAGGGGAGGTAACTAGCTGATTTCCATAACTAAATTCATTGTTCTAGCATACATTATAAGGTGTCTCAATTGAGTCCCTTATATAGACGGTTATATATTTATATCCAGTTTCCAATTTTAAATACAGTCTACTCTATCATGATGTACTAAAGGTATTTATATTAGGATGATTACTCCTTATTAGTGCTACAACTGAATATTCCATACAAAGAGCCATATCTTTATATCAAAGTTCTTTGCAAATGTAGTCTACTCACAGAACATGTCAAGGGACCTATTAGAATTATGTCTACATAACCCCTGGTAAGTTCTGGAGCAGCGTATGGCTGTTTGCATGGCAAAGCCAAATACATCTCTAGGGCAGACAAAAACATCCCTCATTTACAATGTCATTAATCTATCCATCAAGTTATACTTGCATATATAACTCACATACCATTCATACATAATTCATTGCACTCAACATATAAGTTATACAGATCTCTTATGTTAATAAATTAATCTTATATATATCCAATGTTATCACTCCATACATACAAATACAATTGCATAAATAATTCATTGTCGAATCTGGTATTTAAAGCTTACATAGACTGTATTGTATCACTAAATAATTATAAGTAATTGAAAGTAATTATACTAAAGTAGGTGTTTATGGGGATATTTCTAGGGTATAAAGTTATAGATAGATGGAATGATTTGTGTTGAGATAGGGTGGATCAGAGAGTATGGAGTTGTGGTGTAAGGTGTGCCCTTGAGGTGTAGTGTTAGAAGTGGTGATGGGTTCAAGTCTGACATTGTTATATATTGGGTTTAAAGTTTGGGAAGGAGTGCCGGAAGCGGTGCTGGCACGTCGCGAACACTTTCGATTTTTTTATTAAGGAGGTTGTGGTTTGAGAAGATTATAGTATGGGTCTCTAGTAGACAGAGGTTACAGAATTTATTAGGTGGTTTGTACGATGCCGCCTTACCTATCACATCCCATTTAAGAGTATAAGATCTATTTTTACTTTTTAGATAGTGTATGAAGCTAGATAGTGAAGTGGAGTTGGCTAGACTGTGTTTTTTGAAAGAATGGAGGTGTGAATTGTATCTGGTTTTGAAGCAGTTCGAAGTAGAGCCTATATAGGTTTCAGAAGAGTTGCTAGTTATGACGGTGCATGAGTATATGATGTCCTTGATTAAGCAGTTTTTATCTAAAGGGCATGTGCTATTAGATCTACAGTTACAATTATTTTGGATGTTAACCTGCCGGTTATTATGTTGTGTAGAAGTCTGGTTGCTAGTTATTGCATTATGGCTATGGGGATTGTCGCTCCCAGCGTTATTGCTTACTATTATTACTATTGATATCAGGGTTTGCAGATATAACGTTGTTTTGAAGGTTTACCCCCTGCCGTGTTTTAGTTTGTTGGAAGTAAGTATTATTTTTTCTTGTATTGCTACTAGCTATGTGGTATGCTATGTTAGGCGTGGTAGAGTAGGAGATTTTAATTGTGTTTTTGTTTATATGACTATGGTACTTGTGGCCAGATGGGAAGTTTTTATCCAGGAGTGAGAAGAAAGCCTTAGGTAGGTAGAGACGTTTAGATTGAAAGGTGGGTTGAAAAATGTATTATTTCTTCTTCTATTTTTGTTTTTTATGTCTGATGAGATGCTTCCGTTTATGGTATTTTGGTGACTTCCCTGGTGTGGGTTACGTTTGCTGTCACCCTTCGTACTAGTGTGTGTGTGGTTATTATTCTTATTACTATTTTTCCTCATGGACATATTATGCGAAATAATGTTGTAACTATGTGTTTTTGTAGGTAGGAACTCGATCTCATTATTATGGCCTGATCTAGCTAATGCCTGATTATAATATTGTGAGTTTTTGCTAAATATGTTTTCGTCATAAGATAGATTAGAGATTCTATTGGATATTCCCTTAGAGATAGAGTTTAATATTGATCTAGGGTGGTTAGACTTGGTATCTACGTAAATCAGTTTTTCGTTAGGTTTATGGAATGGTGTATATATCCTACAGTCTAGGTAGAGGGTGGCATCTAGGAAGTTAACGTTTTTAGTGTTTTTGTCTATGGTGATACTTAGGTTATAGTTTTTGAAAGTCTTGTGCAATAGTTTTCTAGTTCTTTCTATATTAATTTTTTTATAGTCTATAAGGAGAAGTGCATCATCGCGGTACAAACCACCGTTGAGGTATGGAAGATCCTTATGGATTTCGTTTAGTAAGTATAGGCCCACCAAATCAGTGACCTGCGCCGTGTCACTAGATCCCATGGTTATGTCGAAGTTGTTTTGCGTATCATTGCGGGTCCATAACTGGTCTTCAAAAGTGATTACGGTTTTACGGGCCGCAAGTATAACATCAATCTGGGGTCTAGTCAGGTCACTATTGTTCATGGCCATAATTAGTGCCTTATTTAATAAAATAGGGGAAATAGAGGTGTAGTATGAATTGATATCAAATTGAATAAATTTGTTATCTTTGTTTTCCTTGGTATCCTTAAACCATTCAATAACTTTAGGGTTTAAAATATATATAACTATAAAAAGTTTTAGTATATACATAACCATAAATAGTATCCTTAATATTATTATATATATATATATATATATGTGTGTGTGTGTGTGTGTGTGTGTGTGTGTGTGTGTGTGTGTGTGTGTGTGTGTGTGTGTGTGTGTGTGTGTGTGTGTGTGTGTGTGTGAGTGTGTGTGTGTGTGTGTATGTGTGTGTGTGTGCATATATATATATATATAACAAAGAAATTGTGGTAAGAAACCAGGTGGACCATAACGCACCAGAGTACTCGATACTTAGGGTAGTAGAGTGGGTAACAGGAAAAGAGCCAGGACCCCGACGGCTGAGCGCCGGCCGTTTCGACAGCTAGATCCGTTCGGATCTAGCTGTCGAACGCGTCAAGAAACAATCCCTCTTTTATCTGTCTCTTGATAAGCCCTATCAACCACACAGCGATGATGCATTTTTATAGTGCAGAAAACGGATTCGGCGAAACTGGAGTCGGGAATTTGAAGAAAAAATAGGTATATTTTTGTGTATTATTTCCTCGTATTTTTAATTTGATAAATAACTCTGATTATCGAGTTATTTTAATTATTTTGATTATTTTAACTCTTTCGGTCATCGAACAAAACTTGTTAAGGCGGACACCACACACACACACACACACACATATACATAGAAATATGTGTGTGTATATCATTATTATATTGTCCCAAACTCCCCTATGGTCGAGTTAACCAGGCGTGTACTAACTGCTTTTTCTAGCAAATACGTTACTCGCTCACTGTCCACATTTACTACCCTTCTGTGACCACTGTATCACGTGTTAATTGCTCCCTCTGCCTTGCGAGAATTTTTCACTTGCTACGAGAGAAAGTCCTTTTTTTTACCACTGTATCACGTGTTAATTCCTCCCTCCGCCTCTCTCGAATTTCTCACTTGCTACGAATGCGCGAATAAATAGACCTTTTTTAAGGGGTTTCTTGATAAGCCCTATCGACTTCACAGCGATGATGCATTTTTATAGTGTAGATATCGTTGCATACAGATCGGCGAAACTGCAGTCGGGACTTTGAAGAAAAAATAAGGATATTTTGTATACTATTTCCTAGCATTTTAATTTGATATATATGTGTGTGCGTGTATGTGTGTGTGTGTGTGTGTATGTGTGTGTGTATGTGTATGTGTGTGTGTGTGTGTGTGTGTGTATGTGTGTGTGTGTGTGTGTGTGTGTGTGTGTGTGTGTGTGTGTGTGTGTGTGTGTGTGTGTGTGTCGTATTTCCCGGCGTCAAAGACACTATTTTTTCCCTAAATTAAGTCTCAAAAATTTACCATGGTCCTGGAGGTCGAAGGATGTTTATTATTTTTTTCAAATTTTTGGTTGTCAAAATTAGGGTGCGTCCTCTAGGACGAAGCGTCTTGGGCGCCGGGAAATACGGCATGTATGTGTATATACAGTTAAATTCCGTTATAACGAAATTCATTTGGTATTTAAAAAATTCGTTGTAACGAAAAAGTCTTTATAACGAGATCGACCTAACACATTGAGCGTGTGGCCGTGAATTGAAAAAATTTCGTTATACTGAAAAGTTCGTTATAATGATTTTCGTTATAACGGAATTTTACCTGTATATATATATATACATATATATGTGTGTATATGTGTTTATAGAGATAATAAGGTTTGAAAAATGCAATAACTGACCTTCTGGTTATTTAGAATGTTTCTATATATATATGTGCCAAGTAATTTGATGATTATTTATATATTTTTGTTTACGTTTACCGGTTTCATCTGTGTTTACAGACTTTTCAAAAAGATTTTTGTTACAATCTGTCGAAAAATGTTTTTCTTTTAATAAATTCTTTAAATGTGTAAAAAAATTGAGTTTTGGTTGGAATTTACTTATGAAAAATCTGTTCTTATTTATATGTTTTTCCAGAGTAAAATTCTCACTAGGAATACAGCGAAGTTCAATTTTACTAGATAACAATGGGAGAATGTAAAGGCTCACATTCTCGAGAACAAAATAAGACTAACAGACATAACACAACATCAACACCACCCCACCACCAACAAACCCGCCACTACTACATAATCAAAAACATTGATACAAATAATGTTTTCTAGTAGAGGCACAAGGCCAGTAATTTGGGGGTAGGGGAAAGTCGATTAAATCGACCCAGTGCATTGCTGGTACTTTATTTTATCGACCCCGTAAGGATGAAAGGCAAAGTTAACCTCGGCGGGATTTGAACTCAGATCATAAAGGGCCGTAACTCTATGCGTCAAAGCATGGCGTCCGACCCTCTACCGATACTGCCAATGCACCGCCCTACATTAATTCAAATAATAGCAACACCACAAATAACAAAATCGACAGCAGCAACAACAACAACGATAGTAGTGACAAAAACAACAACTCAACAACGAAATCTTTTTCGGATATCGTGAGTCAAATACAAAAGTAATGTATCCATTCACACCGGACTCTGAATTGACTCAAGCCAAAGCAAACATAACATTTGAAAGAGGGAAAGGTTCTCTTATTTATGGTATGTTTCTTTTAGGCGCTGATAAGAGCTAGATCGAAGAAACATAGGATCAAAGGCATTCCAGCCATGACCATCTGTCTTTTATAAAGGAGAGTGTATCGGGAAGATGGAAAGTACTCCGTCAGTTACGACAACGAGTGTTCCAGTTGATTCGATCAACAGAACAGCCAGCACGAGAAATTAACATGTAGGTGGCTGAGCATTCCACAGACACGCATACTCATACCGTAGTTCTCAGGGAGATTCAGCGTGACACAGAAAGTGACAAGGCTGACCCTTCGAATTACAGGTACAACCCTTTTTTGCCATCTGAGTGGACTGGAACAACGTGAAATAAAGTCTTACTCAAGTACACAACGCACCGCCGGGAATCGAACTCACGAAGTTATGGTTGTGAGACGAATGCCGTAACCACAAAGCCAAGCGCCTTCACAGAGTGTATCTACGACTATATTATCTAAAATTCCCTCTTCATGTTCTTTTTAAGAGTATGCTTTGAGGAATATTGGACAGTTATTTCTAGCTGATCGAGTAACCACAATAAGTCTCGCTAATTTTCTTTAAAAACTTCCCTTCTTGGTCAATTGCTTATACAGATTATTAGTCTCGCAAGGAATTCCTTTAAGGAGAACCAGCATTGGCGTTAATTAGACATCCTGCTTTTACATCAAATAATAAATTTGAAGAATTTTGAATATTTGGCGCATTTATTCATTGGCCTCAGATATTTTATTTATTTTAGCATTTCCTGTAAATATTTATTAAACCGAACCAATTTCACTGTTGCATTCATTAATAAGTAACGACGCTGAGGAAATGGCTATCAAACTGACAGAGAAGTCCTGCAGCAGTCGACTACTACTACTACTACTACTACTACTACCAACACGACGACCACCACCACTACTACTACTACTACTACTACTATTACTACTACTACTATCACCACCACCATTACTACTACTGCTGCTACTACTACTACTACTACCACAACCACCACCACCACCACCACCATTACTACTATTACTACTACTACCACCACCACCACCACTAACTACTACTACTACTACTACTATTACTACTACTAACACCACCTACACCATTAATACTACTACTACTACTATTACTACTACTACTACTATTACCACCATTACTATTACAACTACTACTACTACTACTACTACCACCACGACCACTACTACTACTACTACCACCACCACCACTACTACTACTAATACTAACACCACTACTACGACCACCACTACTACCACCACGCTGGGACTGTGTGGGATTAGCGGATAGGGGTGGAGGGTGCAAGAGCCTCACCAACCTGCTCAGGCGTTTTGAACTGTCTGACAGGTACCGATTGGATTTCCCGAATGTGCCAATGTGGACTTGGACAAACCGCATAGGGTCATCCAGATCATATCTAGATAGAGTATTTTGTAGGGAAATAGATAGGTCTAGCATAGGCTGTCCACAATTCAAGATAGTCAGCTACACGGACCACAAATTCGTGATCTGTGTGCTTGACTTAGATAGGCTTCATAGACGAGGACCCGGCTACTGGAAGCTAAACGCGTCCTTACCAGCGCGCAAGGCCTACAGAGACCGGATTAGCGAACTAGTTAAGCGGGCGTTGACGGGGGCCATCGTCAACAACAAGTGGTGGTTTGCTCTGAAAAGAGCGATTAGAATAGAATCGATTAGATTTAGTAAGGCTTTAGCAATAGAGAAAAATAGAGCAGAGGGAGAACTAGTTAGAAAATTAGACGAGGCGCTTAGCAAAGGCATTGCGACCGACGTGCTTGCGGCGAAATTGGCCCTTGACCAATTCTTCAATGCAAAGAACGAAGGCTGCGTTGTCAGAGCAAGGGTGCGTGCTCTCAGACACGAGGGGACGAAAGCCGTTCAATGGGCCCGAGTGGCGGAGGCGCGTCGTGGCAACAAAGCCACGATCCGGTCTTTGGTGGACCACGACGGGCGCATGCTACTCGATCCCGGGCAAATGTGTGAAGCTTTTCAGCGACACTTCGCTCAGCTGTTCGGGGGCAGCGGTGGGCCGGGTAGAGGAATGGACTTTAGTGTCTACCTCGACGGACTGCCGCGGCTCTCGGCCACTGAGGCGAAGTGTTGCGAAAAGCCGATAACAGCCGCTGAAGTAAGGGAGGCAATGACTGGCTGCACAAGGGGTAAATCGCCTGGTTTGGATGGTCTGCCCTATGAACTTTACGTACAGATGCCAGACTTGTTCGGAGGCCTCTTGGCGGACGTCTACTGCAACTGGCAACAGAACGGGAGAATTCCCAGTTCTGTGAGCCGAGGAGCGGTGGCACTGCTGAGAAAGGATCCGAACAAGGGGGATAACATAGAAAATTTCCGGCCCATAACTCTGCTAAACACAGAGTTTAAGATTTTGGCCAAGGTGCTAGCAAAGAGGTTGGCGCTTGTCGTTGGTGGTCTGGTGGGAGAGGCGCAGACATGCGCCATTCCCGACAGATCCATCCACGACAACCTCCACCTCATGCGATACATCGTAGAGAGGGTAGCTAGGGAACCTGGCACGGGTGGGTCCTTGATCAATTTAGATCAGTCGAAAGCTTTCGATAGGGTCGACCATCGTTACCTAGCGGCAGTCCTGAGGGCGGCTGGCTTTGGGCCCGTCTTCAGAGGCTGGATCGCTGCCATGCACAGCGACATCTGCTCTGTGGTGAGAGTGAACGGTCACCTGTCGGAACCGTTCAACATCATGCGCTCGGTCCGCCAAGGATGTCCCCTCTCGTCCCTCTTGTACGTATTGACTCTCGAGCCATTACTGCACAAACTGGAGACGTTGAGGGGGGTCCCGCGCGAACTAGGATGCGGAAGATCCGTGTCAGCATATGCGGACGATGTCACCGTAGTGGTGTCGAACGCCAAACACATCGAGGCGATCGGCACTACACTAAGAGAATACGAAGCGGTGACAGGAGCAATGATCAACCAGGAAAAGTCAGTGGGCCTGCAGCTCGGCACCTGGAGAGGCAGGTCCATGCCGTCCAACAGCGTCGTCGGGCGCTGGACGGACGGACCGGTTAAATTGCTAGGGGTCTGGTTCGGTCCGGACCTCCAGACGGACAAAAACTGGGACGAGGTGACGAGCAGGGTGGCTTCTCTCACCCAGAAATGGGCGGAGAGGAAGCTATCCCTGAAAGGTCGAGCGGAGGTGGCTAACGCGTACATCGCGTCTGTCATCTGCTACCGCCTAACCGTCGTACCTTGTCCTAAGCCTCGCCTGACTGCGCTGGAGCGTTTGCTCTTTCGCTTTTTGTGGAAGGGACGTGCTCCGATGGTCAGGCGGTCCATCTGTTGTCAACACCCGCTACGTGGAGGGCTGGGCATGCCGTGGCTGATGATGCGCAGGCACGCGCTCAGGCTACGACATCTCCACCTCTTCCTCGACGGTGATCAGGTGTGGTCGCCGTTTGCTAGACGCGTTTTTCCCCAGCTCGTTTCCTTGACGGAGCTGCAGTCCTGGGTCAAGCGAAGACCGAGAGGGAGCGCCTGGAGACTGGAATGTCTTCAGGCGCTCACAGCCCTCGACCAATCGGGCAATGTGATCGGTGGAAACTCCACCTCGGCGTTCTATAGAGGATTAGTGGAGGGGAAGAGCGACGACGTACTTGGGGAAACTCTAGGCGTCGACGAAAATCAACTAGCCAACCTCTTCGGAAGAACTTTCGGGCCGGGGCCTATGGACAACTTCCAGAAATCTCTGGCCTGGCAGTGCTACCGAGGAGCCTTGCCAGTTCGGGATAAACTCTACAGGCATGGAGGTGCCGTCAGCCGGGCATGTCCGAGATGCGCGCAGGGCGACGAAACCGTCCTGCACGCACTCGTCCAGTGTCCGAAAATTGCTGACTTGTGGGTTTATGTCGAACACCTGCTGTCGCGTTTAGGACGGATCCAGCTATCATCTGAGTCTATCGTGAGGATTGCCCCGCCCTCCTCCTTTAGCCGGGAAGGGCAGGCAGTTTTTATCTGTCTGGTGGCCATGGCGAAAGAGATAGTATGGTGGACACGTTTGAAAGGGCTGAAGACGAGCACTTACCTCTTCGGTGATGCTCTGATTGACTTTTTCAAATTTCATTTGAAAAGGAAAATCAGAGTAGAGAAGGAAGTGCTCTCTTCCCAGCATTTTGTTGAAAGATGGGTGAGAGAAGCAAGAATGGCCCGAGTGAATGGGCCGACTCTGAGTATATATCTGTAAACTAAAGGTGGAAAACTGGGAGAGGGCACTTGCCTTGGTGGTCAGGGTCATTGTGGCTTTTTACTGGGCTTTCTCCACAAATGTCCCTCCGAAGTCTCCCCCCTATTGGGGAATTTTTCATTGTTATTTTCATTGTTATTTTTGTTACATCCTCTGTTTTTGTTTTTTTACACGCAGAAATGCCCATTTGTACCGTCCTGCATTGTCCTGCACTGTCCTTAATGTCTACTTTATGTAAACCCTTGTGGTTAATAAAGAAATCATCATTATTCTTATTGTTATTATTATTATTATTATTATTAGTAGTAGTAGTAGTAGTAGTAGTAGTAGTAGTAGTAGTAGTAGTAGTAGTAGTAGTAGTAGTAGTAGTAATGGTGGTGGTGGTAGTAGTAGTAGTAGTAATAGTAGTAGCAGCACAGGTAGTAGTAGTAGTAGTAGTAGTAGTAGTAGTAGTAGTAGTAGTAGTAGTAGTAGTAGTAGTAGCAGCAGCAACAGCAGCAGCAGCAGCAATAGTAGTAGTAGTAGTAGTAATAGTAGTAGTAGTAGTAGTAGCAGCAGTAGCAGCAGCAGCAGCAGCAACAGCAGCAGCAGCAGCAGTAGTAGTAGTAGTAGTAGTAGTAGTAGTAGTAGTAGTAGTAGTAGTAGTAGTAGAAGCAGCAGCAGCAGCAGCAGCAACAGCAGCAGCAGCAGCAGCAGTAGTAGTAGTAGCAGCAGCAGCAGCAGCAGCAGCAGCAGTAGTAGTAGCAGCAGCAGCAACAGCAGCAGCAGCAGTAGTAGTAGTAGTAGTAGTAGTGATGGTTGTGGTGGTGATAAGAATTATTTCTTTACTGACCACCAGAGCCGAAACACAAAGTAAAATATAATAAAAACAGGGACAGTAAGAATTTAAATAAAACGTTTAAAAGAAGAAACACATGTAACAATTAACAATAAATAAATAACAAAAGAAACCCCAAATGGGGGGGGGGGGCATTTTCCAGGTGTAGTTTGGAAACCCCACAGATCCTAAACCACCCTAATCGTCAAGAGCACTCTCTCTCTCTCTCCTCCCTGAACTCTCAAGTCTTCAAGCGCATGCGCAGAGTAGAGCTATTCACGCGGGTCATCCTCACTGCATTCGCCCACCTTTTAACAAATGTACTGGACGCTTATATTTCCCTCTCCACCCTTACTTTCCTTTCTAAGTGGAACTTTAAAACGTTAATGAGGGACTGGCCGAAGAGGTAAGTGTTTGTCTTCGGTCCTTTCATTCATACCCTTCACAAAATCTGTTTCATCCACCAGACAAAGGAAAACTGCCAGCCTTTCCCCGCCAAAAGAAGATGGTGGAGCGATCTTAAAGATAGATTCGGCCGAAAGCCGGATCCGTACCACACGTGACAATAGTTGTTCGACCAAACTCCATAAGTCAGTAATGCCCGGACACTGGTCAAGTGCCTGCAGAACGGTTTCGTCGCTCTGCGCGCATCTCGGACAAATCCGTCTGACAGCGCTTCCATGCCTGGAGAGTTTGTCTCGAAACGGTAGAGCCATCGGTAGTATTGTCAGGCCAAGGATTTCTGAATGTGTGTGTGTGTGTGTGTGTGTGTGTGTGTGTGTGTGTGTGTGCACGCGCGCACGTATATATGTATGTATGCATATATGTGCACGTTTGTTTGTATAGTCTTCATCAAAGTGTAACACCGAGGAATGTAAACAGCAACGAGAAAACCGAAAGTCAAGGCTCTCCGTGAGCACACATTTTGATGTTTGTTCTGCACCTAACTACAGACTCTCCCCTGTCGCTATTCTATAACAAACTTCCTGTTGTTTATCAATTGCTATATAAATTAATAAATTTGTCAGCATATTCTAGTATAATTAATTTATTTATATACTAACTGTGTATATATGTGTATACGATAGAGTCTTGCATATCAAAACTTTTCTTTACCTGACAATATTTTTGCAGTCAAAAGACAGATTTTCCTTCTAGATGGGCTTAAAACCAACAAACAAGCCAGGGAAATAACTCCAATAAAATCAGCTTATCCACACACACACGTACACACACACACACACACACACACACACACACACACACACACACACACATATATATATACGTACGTATCTATGTATGTGGATCTGTATATATGTAAATATGTATGTATTCATGTACATATATATGTAAGAATTGATGCACGTACTCATGTCGGCTCCTACGCGCGCGCGCGTGTGTGTGTGTGTGTGTATATATGTATAAAGAGCAATCTATGTGGCTGAGAAAATGGTAAATCAAAGCATGGCAATGGCATCATCATAAGCCGATATCATTATCTCCATGGGATACCGGAACTGTGTTCTTTCCCTGGGGACACAGATCGTTGATCAACACACCATGAGGCCATATATGACAGTAACATGGACAGGCACGAACGCAGTGTCTACACATATCTCCTCTCACTCGGTCTATCTCTCTCTCTCTCTCTCTCTCTCTCTCTCTCTCTCTCTCTCTCTCTCTCTCTCTCTCCTCTCTCTCTCTCTCTCCTTCACTCACCCTCTCTCACTCCGTCTTCTGCCATGTGTTCTTAGCAAATCAGAGACAAAGAGCTCAAGCAACTGGAGATAACAAGATAGCCTCAACCCCATTGATTTCTTAACGGGAGGCTCTCGGTTACCAGGGAAGAAATTTCAAATCCGAACTGATGAATTTTAGCCAAGGGAGTAATTAGGGAGGAATGTTTATCAGGGAAGAAATCGAAACCGGATAAGAATATCAATATAGCCGACTATATGGGTAAACAGGGATTTAAAATTATCAAAAGTAAATAATAAAGTAATATGTTAATGAATTGTTTAAAAAATTAAAACTATAAAGGTATAAAGTTGAAAAAATTACTAGATGGCAATTCAAAATAAGGGAGAAATTAAGAAATCCATGGAATCACAAGGTGGGGTGGGGGTGCGTGAACTGAGGCTCTGAGAACCACTGCTCTACGTGGATCTCCCGATAGGAGAAAATAGCAGTCAACTCTCATTCAAATTACACCATTGGATAGAATAGTTCAACAAATAGAGAATAAAACTGAGTGGTCGAAATTAGACCACCTTTCATCAGAGATATGCTGAATCAGGACAAAACAACAACTACTACTACAAGATATTTTCCATGTTCAGTTATTGCCATTATTGTTTGTCCAAGATAAGCCCTCATCGAACAAACTGATGATCGGACATCGATGTTTCAGCTTTGATTTGTTCATGTTTTTGTATATTTAGAATTGTATGACCTGATGTGTCCCCTCAGATGACGGGGCATACAAAAATTTATTTGTAACTCACACTATTAATTAGATATGCAATAGATATTTCTGTATAACAACGATGATTGCAACGGCTGCGGTAAAACACCGATGCCAAAAGGTAGTTGTGAGACATACTAGAAATAATAACAAAGTCTTCCTCAAATCATACCATTTGAAATAGAAAGCCTTGAGCAATGTATGGATAAAAAAAAATGAAGAATAATTAATAATGTGTTTATGAAGTATTAATACTAGTTCAAAACTAGTCTACAACGTTGCACCGATTATTATGCCATCATCATTTACATATTTACAGGTAGGATTTGTTGAGAACGCACAGAACTGAATCATGCCCCAAAGCATCTCGTTTGGCTTTTGTTTAAGAATCCATCGCCTTTGAATTGGTACTTTATTTATCGACTTCGAAATGAACAGAACATTTGGGATTCGAAAGGATTTGAACAAATACCCAAGAATTTAATACAAAGGGTAAGGTGATTTTTCTAAATATTTCAAAAGCTAACAACTCCAGTTGAACTATTTAGGTGTAGTGCCAGAAATGACTACACATGCGGGAGTGGGGGTACTCACAAGCCCCGGCTGTCTGAATGTGTTATGGACTGGATACCATTAAAAAGGAGAAACTATTGTTCCATGTTGAAAAATAGTTAAAACAAAATTTTCAGTTACCATCAGCTAGAGAAATCCAGATGTGATCGCTTGAACTACTAGAAATAGCAACCAAATTCTCTTAATTCCCAACCCATAGTCCTTAAAAAGGAAGAACAAATTAGCCAATGTAATGCTAGATATACAAAAAGGTAATATAGTCATGGCAGAAATATCTTTCTTTGTAGATCTGCTCATTGATCTTAAGGTAAACAACAACTACAACTACAACAACAACAAAAAACATATTTTCTTAGAAAATGCAGAAAAGTCTATGAAACATTTGTCATTTATATATAGATAAAATATATGTGAATATATATATATACGCATAGCTTTCCTCACTTCAATATATATATTGTCTTTTACCCATCTTGATGGGGATAAAATCACATTAGAGCGACTGCTTTATCCCTTTATATAGTTATACTTATATAAAGAGAGAATTGTAAATAAGATAAGGGTAATATTGTATATTACCCGATTACCAGTAAGATGATTAGCTCAATGTAAAATATCAGATATAATACTACAGAGCAGAAATACAACATAGATAACAATCAAGTTTTGTTTACGGCAAACAAAATTTGATTGTTATATATATATATATATATATATTGCATTACGGGCTGAGGAGCCGCTAAGGTGAAACAATTATTCTCGGTATGGTTAACTAACTGTTGTGTAACCACTTCTATATATATATATATATATATACTCGTATTCGCCGAGGTTGACTTTGCCTTTCATCCTTACGGGGTCGATAAAATAAAGTACCAGTAATGCACTGGGTAATTGCTGGCCTTGTGCCTAAAGTAGAAACAATTATTATTATTATTATGCTGACTTGTGGGTTTATGTCGAACACCTGCTGTCACGTGTAGGACGGATCCAGCTATCAGCTGAGTCCATCGTGAGGATTGCCCCGCCCTCTTCCTTTAGCCGGGAAGGACAGGCAGTTTTTATCTGTCTGGTGGCCATGGCGAAATAGATAGTATGGTGGACACGTTTGAAAGGGCTGAAGACGAGCACTTACCTCTTCGGTGATGCCCTGATTAACTTTTTCAAATTTCATTTGAAAAGGAAAATCAGGGTAGAGAGGGATGTGCTCTCTTCCCAGCATTTTGTTGAAAGATGGGTGAGAGAAGCAAGTATGGCCCGAATGAATGGGCCTTCTCTGAGTATGTGTCTGTAAATTAAAGGTGGAAAACTGGGAGAGGGCACTTGCCCTGGTGGTCAGGGTCACTGTGGTCTTTTAATGGGCTTTCTCCACAAATGTCCCTCGGAAGTCTCCCCCTATTGGGGAATTTTTCTTTGTTATTTTATTTCATCCTCTGTTTTTTTACACGCAGAAATGCCCATTTGTACCGTCCTGCATTGTCCTGCACTGTCCTTAATGTCTACTTTATGTAAACCCTTGTGGTTAATAAAGAAATCATTATTATTATTATTATTATTATTAATAATAATATTTTCAAAAGTAAAATTGAGATGGAGGGTTTGTGTTTCTTTTGTGGTTTGTCATATATATATATATATATATATATATATATATATATATATATATATATATACACACACACACCTGTGTGTGTTTGTAACTCTTGAAAAATGACTCAAGCAGACACACACAATGCATTTCATATTCCAATCACGTTACAATTAAGTTCGTTTTCCATATCCCTGTTCCTATAAATAGTTATTTTTCTAAAGTTACATATACATTTAATCCTGCGTGACATTTGTATGTATATGCTGAACATTTATGTAATTATATCTAAGAAATAAATTATTAAAATATTATTTTTATCTTTAATTACTTCAATGTGTCAGTAATCAACATAAACTATAGAATGTTTCTTATAC
>OZ024740.1:77532786-77552786 GCA_964016885.1 Eledone cirrhosa
AATAATGGGAGCTACAAATTAAAAGTAGAAGTGAAGAACCAAACTCAATATCATTAACAAATGTAATGATAGAAACAGAGAGTGTGTGAGAGAGAGAGGGGGGGCGTTTATGTCTGTTTGTGTGTCTGTGTGTGTGTTTGATGGACCTCCGTCTCTTATGACAAGTGTTCCAGTTGATCAAAGTAACAATATGCCCATGATTGCGATTGACTGAGAATTCCACAAATACGTGTACCCGTAACGTAGGTCTCAAGAAGACTCAGCATGACAAGTATAGCCCAGTGATTTATAGGTACAACTTATTTTTGACACCTCAGTGCGCTAGAACAGTATGAAATAAAGAATTGAACTCACGATTATACGATCATGAGGCGAACACCCTAACCGTCAAACACTCTGATCCTGTAACTTCACATAATGGTAGTATAGAAATATTAAACGGTAAACAAAGCTCCATGTCCACGAGTCGTGATTGCCCTCATACGTTAAGGCCTTAAAATAAACTTAATAATGGAAGAGGGCGGTTGATTCATCAGAATGGAGAAAAATATTACTGAAGACATTTTTTTTAATAGATGACGGATTATTCAAGTCGTTATCTCTTAGAAAAGATGACGAAACGTCATCAACATATTTCAATTGTTATTTTAAAATATACGGGATCGATTTTTTTTTTCAAGCCAATTACTTGCTACTTCTGCTGTGGGAGGAGTATACTATTGTTACTTCCTACTTCTGCTGTGGGAGGAGTATACTATTGTTACTTCCTACTCCTGCTGGGGGAGGAGTATACTATTGTTACTTCCTACTCCTGCTGGGGGAGGAGTATACTATTGTTACTTCCTACTCCTGCTGGGGGAGGAGTATACTATTGTTACTTCCTACTCCTGCTGGGGGAGGAGTACACTATTGTTACTTCCTACTTCTGCTGGGGGAGGAGTATACTATTGTTACTTCCTACTTCTGCTGTGGGAGGAGTATACTATTGTTACTTCCTACTGTTGCTGTGGGAGGAGTATACTATTGTTACTTCCTACTTCTGCTGTGGGAGGAGTACACTATTGTTACTTCCTACTTCTGCTGGGGGAGGAGTACACTATTGTTACTTCCTACTCCTGCTGTGGGAGGAGTATACTATTGTTACTTCCTACTTCTGCTGGGGCAGGAGTATACTATTGTTACTTCCTACTTCTGCTGGGGGAGGAGTATACTATTGTTACTTCCTACTTCTGCTGTGGGAGGAGTATACTATTGTTACTTCCTACTGTTGCTGTGGGAGGAGTATACTATTGTTACTTCCTACTTCTGCTGAGGGAGGAGTATACTATTGTTACTTCCTACTTCTGCTGAGGGAGGAGTACACTATTGTTACTTCCTACTTCTGCTGGGGCAGGAGTATACTATTGTTACTTCCTACTTCTGCTGAGGGAGGAGTACACTATTGTTACTTCCTACTCCTGCTGAGGGAGGAGTACACTATTGTTACTTCCTACTTCTGCTGCGGGAGGAGTACACTATTGTTACTTCCTACTCCTGCTGAGGGAGGAGTATACTATTGTTACTTCCTACTTCTGCTGAGGGAGGAGTATACTATTGTTACTTCCTACTTCTGCTGAGGGAGGAGTACACGATTGTTACTTCCTACTCCTGCTGAGGGAGGAGTACACTATTGTTACTTCCTACTCCTGCTGAGGGAGGAGTATACTATTGTTACTTCCTACTCCTGCTGTGGGAGGAGTATACTATTGTTACTTCCTACTTCTGCTGGAGGAGGAGTATACTATTGTTACTTCCTACTTCTGCTGAGGGAGGAGTATACTATTGTTACTTCCTACTTCTGCTGGGGGAGGAATACACTATTGTTACTTCCTACTCCTGCTGAGGGAGGAGTACACTATTGTTACTTCCTACTCCTGCTGAGGGAGGAGTACACTATTGTTACTTCCTACTTCTGCTGGAGGAGGAGTATACTATTGTTACTTCCTACTTCTGCTGAGGGAGGAGTATACTATTGTTACTTCCTATTTCTGCTGAGGGAGGAGTATACTATTGTTACTTCCTACTTCTGCTGGGGGAGGAGTACACTATTGTTACTTCCTACTCCTGCTGAGGGAGGAGTATACTATTGTTACTTCCTACTTCTGCTGGAGGAGGAGTATACTATTGTTACTTCCTACTTCTGCTGAGGGAGGAGTATACTATTGTTACTTCCTACTTCTGCTGGGGGAGGAGTACACTATTGTTACTTCCTACTTCTGCTGGGGGAGGAGTACACTATTGTTACTTCCTACTTCTGCTGGGGGAGGAGTACACTATTGTTACTTCCTACTCCTGCTGAGGGAGGAGTACACTATTGTTACTTCCTACTCCTGCTGTGGGAGGAGTACACTATTGTTACTTCCTACTCCTGCTGTGGGAGGAGTATACTATTGTTACTTCCTACTACTGCTGGGGGAGGAGTATACTATTGTTACTTCCTACTACTGCTGGGGGAGGAGTATACTATTGTTACTTCCTACTCCTGCTGTGGGAGGAGTATACTATTGTTACTTCCTACTTCTGCTGGGGGAGGAGTATACTATTGTTACTTCCTACTCCTGCTGTGGGAGGAGTATACTATTGTTACTTCCTACTTCTGCTGGGGGAGGAGTACACTATTGTTACTTCCTACTTCTGCTGGGGGAGGAGTACACTATTGTTACTTCCTACTTCTGCTGGGGGAGGAGTACACTATTGTTACTTCCTACTTCTGCTGGGGGAGGAGTACACTATTGTTACTTCCTACTTCTGCTGGGGGAGGAGTATACTATTGTTACTTCCTACTCCTGCTGTGGGAGGTGTATACTATTGTTACTTCCTACTTCTGCTGTGGGAGGAGTATACTATTGTTACTTCCTACTTCTGCTGTGGGAGGAGTATACTATTGTTACTTCCTACTCCTGCTGGGGGAGGAGTACACTATTGTTACTTCCTAGTTCTGCTGAGGGAGGAGTACACTATTGTTACTTCCTACTTCTGCTGGGGGAGGAGTATACTATTGTTACTTCCTACTTCTGCTGTGGGAGGAGTATACTATTGTTACTTCCTACTCCTGCTGAGGGAGGAGTACACTATTGTTACTTCCTAGTTCTGCTGAGGGAGGAGTACACTATTGTTACTTCCTACTTCTGCTGGGGGAGGAGTATACTATTGTTACTTCCTACTTCTGCTGGGGGAGGAGTATACTATTGTTACTTCCTACTTCTGCTGAGGGAGGAGTATACTATTGTTACTTCCTACTACTGCTGGGGGAGGAGTATACTATTGTTACTTCCTACTCCTGCTGTGGGAGGAGTACACTATTGTTACTTCCTACTCCTGCTGTGGGAGGAGTATACTATTGTTACTTCCTACTTCTGCTGAGGGAGGAGTATACTATTGTTACTTCCTACTCCTGCTGTGGGAGGAGTATACTATTGTTACTTCCTACTCCTGCTGTGGGAGGAGTATACTACTGTTACTTCCTACTTCTGCTGTGGGAGGAGTATACTATTGTTACTTCCTACTTCTGCTGGGGGAGGAGTACACTATTGTTACTTCCTACTACTGCTGGGGGAGGAGTATACTATTGTTACTTCCTACTCCTGCTGAGGGAGGAGTATACTATTGTTACTTCCTACTTCTGCTGGGGGAGGAGTATACTATTGTTACTTCCTACTTCTGCTGGGGGAGGAGTATACTATTGTTACTTCCTACTTCTGCTGTGGGAGGAGTATACTATTGTTACTTCCTACTCCTGCTGTGGGAGGAGTATACTATTGTTACTTCCTACTCCTGCTGTGGGAGGAGTATACTATTGTTACTTCCTACTTCTGCTGAGGGAGGAGTATACTATTGTTACTTCCTACTTCTGCTGGGGGAGGAGTATACTATTGTTACTTCCTACTTCTGCTGTGGGAGGAGTATACTATTGTTACTTCCTACTCCTGCTGTGGGAGGAGTATACTATTGTTACTTCCTACTCCTGCTGTGGGAGGAGTATACTATTGTTACTTCCTACTTCTGCTGAGGGAGGAGTACACTATTGTTACTTCCTACTTCTGCTGTGGGAGGAGTATACTATTGTTACTTCCTACTCCTGCTGAGGGAGGAGTATACTATTGTTACTTCCTACTCCTGCTGTGGGAGGAGTACACTATTGTTACTTCCTACTTCTGCTGAGGGAGGAGTATACTATTGTTACTTCCTACTTCTGCTGGGGGAGGAGTACACTATTGTTACTTCCTACTCCTGCTGAGGGAGGAGTATACTATTGTTACTTCCTACTCCTGCTGTGGGAGGAGTATACTACTGTTACTTCCTACTTCTGCTGTGGGAGGAGTATACTATTGTTACTTCCTACTTCTGCTGGGGGAGGAGTACACTATTGTTACTTCCTAGTTCTGCTGAGGGAGGAGTACACTATTGTTACTTCCTACTTCTGCTGGGGGAGGAGTATACTATTGTTACTTCCTACTTCTGCTGAGGGAGGAGTATACTATTGTTACTTCCTACTCCTGCTGTGGGAGGAGTATACTATTGTTACTTCCTACTCCTGCTGTGGGAGGAGTATACTACTGTTACTTCCTACTTCTGCTGTGGGAGGAGTATACTATTGTTACTTCCTACTTCTGCTGGGGGAGGAGTACACTATTGTTACTTCCTACTACTGCTGGGGGAGGAGTATACTATTGTTACTTCCTACTCCTGCTGAGGGAGGAGTATACTATTGTTACTTCCTACTTCTGCTGGGGGAGGAGTATACTATTGTTACTTCCTACTTCTGCTGGGGGAGGAGTATACTATTGTTACTTCCTACTTCTGCTGTGGGAGGAGTATACTATTGTTACTTCCTACTCCTGCTGTGGGAGGAGTATACTATTGTTACTTCCTACTCCTGCTGTGGGAGGAGTATACTATTGTTACTTCCTACTTCTGCTGAGGGAGGAGTATACTATTGTTACTTCCTACTTCTGCTGGGGGAGGAGTATACTATTGTTACTTCCTACTTCTGCTGTGGGAGGAGTATACTATTGTTACTTCCTACTCCTGCTGTGGGAGGAGTATACTATTGTTACTTCCTACTCCTGCTGTGGGAGGAGTATACTATTGTTACTTCCTACTTCTGCTGAGGGAGGAGTACACTATTGTTACTTCCTACTTCTGCTGTGGGAGGAGTATACTATTGTTACTTCCTACTCCTGCTGAGGGAGGAGTATACTATTGTTACTTCCTACTCCTGCTGTGGGAGGAGTACACTATTGTTACTTCCTACTTCTGCTGAGGGAGGAGTATACTATTGTTACTTCCTACTTCTGCTGGGGGAGGAGTACACTATTGTTACTTCCTACTCCTGCTGAGGGAGGAGTATACTATTGTTACTTCCTACTCCTGCTGTGGGAGGAGTATACTATTGTTACTTCCTACTCCTGCTGTGGGAGGAGTACACTATTGTTACTTCCTACTCCTGCTGGGGGAGGAGTATACTATTGTTACTTCCTACTTCTGCTGGGGGAGGAGTATACTATTGTTACTTCCTACTACTGCTGGGGGAGGAGTATACTATTGTTACTTCCTACTTCTGCTGGGGGAGGAGTACACTATTGTTACTTCCTACTCCTGCTGAGGGAGGAGTATACTATTGTTACTTCCTATTCCTGCTGTGGGAGGAGTATACTATTGTTACTTCCTACTTCTGCTGTGGGAGGAGTATACTATTGTTACTTCCTACTCCTGCTGGGGGAGGAGTATACTATTGTTACTTCCTACTGTTGCTGAGGGAGGAGTATACTATTGTTACTTCCTACTTCTGCTGGGGGAGGAGTATACTATTGTTACTTCCTACTCCTGCTGGGGGAGGAGTATACTATTGTTACTTCCTACTCCTGCTGTGGGAGGAGTACACTATTGTTACTTCCTACTCCTGCTGGGGGAGGAGTATACTATTGTTACTTCCTACTTCTGCTGGGGGAGGAGTATACTATTGTTACTTCCTACTACTGCTGGGGGAGGAGTATACTATTGTTACTTCCTACTTCTGCTGTGGGAGGAGTACACGATTGTTACTTCCTACTCCTGCTGAGGGAGGAGTATACTATTGTTACTTCCTACTTCTGCTGGGGGAGGAGTATACTATTGTTACTTCCTACTCCTGCTGTGGGAGGAGTACACTATTGTTACTTCCTACTTCTGCTGGGGGAGGAGTATACTATTGTTACTTCCTACTTCTGCTGGGGGAGGAGTACACGATTGTTACTTCCTACTCCTGCTGGGGGAGGAGTATACTATTGTTACTTCCTACTTCTGCTGGGGGAGGAGTACACTATTGTTACTTCCTACTTCTGCTGGGGGAGGAGTATACTATTGTTACTTCCTACTTCTGCTGGGGGAGGAGTACACGATTGTTACTTCCTACTCCTGCTGGGGGAGGAGTATACTATTGTTACTTCCTACTTCTGCTGGGGGAGGAGTACACTATTGTTACTTCCTACTCCTGCTGGGGGAGGAGTACACTATTGTTACTTCCTACTTCTGCTGTGGGAGGAGTATACTATTGTTACTTCCTACTTCTGCTGGGGGAGGAGTATACTATTGTTTCTTCCTACTTCTGCTGTGGGAGGAGTATACTATTGTTACTTCCTACTGTTGCTGTGGGAGGAGTACACTATTGTTACTTGCTACTTCTGCTGGGGGAGGAGTATACTATTGTTACTTCCTACTTCTGCTGGGGGAGGAGTACACGATTGTTACTTCCTACTCCTGCTGAGGGAGGAGTATACTATTGTTACTTCCTACTTCTGCTGAGGGAGGAGTATACTATTGTTACTTCCTACTTCTGCTGAGGGAGGAGTACACTATTGTTACTTCCTACTTCTGCTGAGGGAGGAGTATACTATTGTTACTTCCTACTTCTGCTGGGGGAGGAGTATACTATTGTTACTTCCTACTTCTGCTGAGGGAGGAGTATACTATTGTTACTTCCTACTTCTGCTGAGGGAGGAGTATACTATTGTTACTTCCTACTTCTGCTGGGGGAGGAGTACACTATTGTTACTTCCTACTTCTGCTGAGGGAGGAGTATACTATTGTTACTTCCTACTTCTGCTGAGGGAGGAGTATACTATTGTTACTTCCTACTTCTGCTGGGGGAGGAGTATACTATTGTTACTTCCTACTCCTGCTGAGGGAGGAGTATACTATTGTTACTTCCTACTCCTGCTGAGGGAGGAGTTTACTATTGTTACTTCCTACTCCTGCTGAGGGAGGAGTATACTATTGTTACTTCCTACTTCTGCTGGGGGAGGAGTATACTATTGTTACTTCCTACTCCTGCTGAGGGAGGAGTATACTATTGTTACTTCCTACTTCTGCTGTGGGAGGAGTATACTATTGTTACTTCCTACTTCTGCTGGGGGAGGAGTATACTATTGTTTCTTCCTACTTCTGCTGTGGGAGGAGTATACTATTGTTACTTCCTACTGTTGCTGTGGGAGGAGTACACTATTGTTACTTGCTACTTCTGCTGGGGGAGGAGTATACTATTGTTACTTCCTACTTCTGCTGAGGGAGGAGTATACTATTGTTACTTCCTACTTCTGCTGGGGGAGGAGTACACTATTGTTACTTCCTACTTCTGCTGGGGGAGGAGTATACTATTGTTACTTCCTACTCCTGCTGTGGGAGGAGTACACTATTGTTACTTCCTACTCCTGCTGGGGGAGGAGTATACTATTGTTACTTCCTACTTCTGCTGGGGGAGGAGTATACTATTGTTACTTCCTACTACTGCTGGGGGAGGAGTATACTATTGTTACTTCCTACTTCTGCTGAGGGAGGAGTACACGATTGTTACTTCCTACTCCTGCTGAGGGAGGAGTATACTATTGTTACTTCCTACTCCTGCTGTGGGAGGAGTATACTATTGTTACTTCCTACTTCTGCTGTGGGAGGAGTATACTATTGTTACTTCCTACTTCTGCTGGGGGAGGAGTATACTATTGTTTCTTCCTACTTCTGCTGGGGGAGGAGTATACTATTGTTACTTCCTACTTCTGCTGTGGGAGGAGTATACTATTGTTACTTCCTACTCCTGCTGTGGGAGGAGTATACTATTGTTACTTCCTACTCCTGCTGTGGGAGGAGTATACTATTGTTACTTCCTACTTCTGCTGTGGGAGGAGTATACTATTGTTACTTCCTACTCCTGCTGTGGGAGGAGTATACTATTGTTACTTCCTACTTCTGCTGGGGGAGGAGTATACTATTGTTACTTCCTACTTCTGCTGGGGCAGGAGTATACTATTGTTACTTCCTACTTCTGCTGAGGGAGGAGTATACTATTGTTACTTCCTACTTCTGCTGAGGGAGGAGTATACTATTGTTACTTCCTACTTCTGCTGGGGGAGGAGTATACTATTGTTACTTCCTACTCCTGCTGAGGGAGGAGTATACTATTGTTACTTCCTACTCCTGCTGAGGGAGGAGTTTACTATTGTTACTTCCTACTCCTGCTGAGGGAGGAGTATACTATTGTTACTTCCTACTCCTGCTGTGGGAGGAGTACACTATTGTTACTTCCTACTTCTGCTGGGGGAGGAGTATACTATTGTTACTTCCTACTCCTGCTGAGGGAGGAGTATACTATTGTTACTTCCTACTCCTGCTGAGGGAGGAGTTTACTATTGTTACTTCCTACTCCTGCTGAGGGAGGAGTACACTATTGTTACTTCCTACTTCTGCTGTGGGAGGAGTACACTATTGTTACTTCCTACTTCTGCTGGGGGAGGTGTATACTATTGTTACTTCCTACTCCTGCTGAGGGAGGAGTATACTATTGTTACTTCCTACTCCTGCTGAGGGAGGAGTATACTATTGTTACTTCCTACTCCTGCTGAGGGAGGAGTATACTATTGTTACTTCCTACTCCTGCTGAGGGAGGAGTTTACTATTGTTACTTCCTACTCCTGCTGAGGGAGGAGTATACTATTGTTACTTCCTACTTCTGCTGGGGGAGGAGTATACTATTGTTACTTCCTACTCCTGCTGAGGGAGGAGTATACTATTGTTACTTCCTACTCCTGCTGAGGGAGGAGTATACTATTGTTACTTCCTACTCCTGCTGAGGGAGGAGTATACTATTGTTACTTCCTACTTCTGCTGGGGGAGGAGTATACTATTGTTACTTCCTACTCCTGCTGAGGGAGGAGTATACTATTGTTACTTCCTACTTCTGCTGGGGGAGGAGTACACTATTGTTACTTCCTACTTCTGCTGTGGGAGGAGTACACTATTGTTACTTCCTACTTCTGCTGGGGGAGGAGTATACTATTGTTACTTCCTACTGTTGCTGAGGGAGGAGTACACTATTGTTACTTCCTACTTCTGCTGTGGGAGGAGTATACTATTGTTACTTCCTACTCCTGCTGAGGGAGGAGTATACTATTGTTACTTCCTACTTCTGCTGGGGGAGGAGTATACTATTGTTACTTCCTACTCCTGCTGTGGGAGGAGTATACTATTGTTACTTCCTACTTCTGCTGGGGCAGGAGTATACTATTGTTACTTCCTACTGTTGCTGGGGGAGGAGTATACTATTGTTACTTCCTACTTCTGCTGGGGGAGGAGTATACTATTGTTACTTCCTACTGTTGCTGTGGGAGGAGTACACTATTGTTACTTCCTACTCCTGCTGAGGGAGGAGTATACTATTGTTACTTCCTACTTCTGCTGGGGGAGGAGTATACTATTGTTACTTCCTACTCCTGCTGGGGCAGGAGTATACTATTGTTACTTCCTACTTCTGCTGAGGGAGGAGTATACTATTGTTACTTCCTACTTCTGCTGGGGGAGGAGTATACTATTGTTACTTCCTACTTCTGCTGGGGGAGGAGTATACTATTGTTACTTCCTACTTCTGCTGGGGGAGGAGTATACTATTGTTACTTCCTACTGTTGCTGTGGGAGGAGTACACTATTGTTACTTGCTACTTCTGCTGAGGGAGGAGTATACTATTGTTACTTCCTACTGTTGCTGTGGGAGGAGTACACTATTGTTACTTGCTACTTCTGCTGGGGGAGGAGTATACTATTGTTACTTCCTACTTCTGCTGAGGGAGGAGTATACTATTGTTACTTCCTACTTCTGCTGTGGGAGGAGTATACTATTGTTACTTCCTACTGTTGCTGTGGGAGGAGTACACTATTGTTACTTGCTACTTCTGCTGGGGGAGGAGTATACTATTGTTACTTCCTACTTCTGCTGGGGGAGGAGTATACTATTGTTACTTCCTACTTCTGCTGGGGGAGGAGTATACTATTGTTACTTCCTACTTCTGCTGAGGGAGGAGTATACTATTGTTACTTCCTACTTCTGCTGGGGGAGGAGTATACTATTGTTACTTCCTACTTCTGCTGGAGTAGGAGTATACTATTGTTACTTCCTACTCCTGCTGGGGAGGAGTATACTATTGTTACTTGCTACTTCTGCTGGGGGAGGAGTATACTATTGTTACTTGCTACTTCTGCTGGGGGAGGAGTATACTATTGTTACTTCCTACTTCTGCTGTGGGAGGAGTATACTATTGTTACTTCCTACTGTTGCTGTGGGAGGAGTACACTATTGTTACTTGCTACTTCTGCTGGGGGAGGAGTATACTATTGTTACTTCCTACTCCTGCTGAGGGAGGAGTATACTATTGTTACTTCCTACTTCTGCTGGAGTAGGAGTATACTATTGTTACTTCCTACTCCTGCTGGGGAGGAGTATACTATTGTTACTTGCTACTTCTGCTGGGGGAGGAGTATACTATTGTTACTTCCTACTTCTGCTGTGGGAGGAGTATACTATTGTTACTTCCTACTTCTGCTGAGGGAGGAGTATACTATTGTTACTTCCTACTTCTGCTGAGGGAGGAGTATACTATTGTTACTTCCTACTTCTGCTGGGGGAGGAGTATACTATTGTTACTTCCTACTTCTGCTGGAGTAGGAGTATACTATTGTTACTTCCTACTCCTGCTGGGGAGGAGTATACTATTGTTACTTGCTACTTCTGCTGGGGGAGGAGTATACTATTGTTACTTGCTACTTCTGCTGGGGGAGGAGTATACTATTGTTACTTCCTACTTCTGCTGTGGGAGGAGTATACTATTGTTACTTCCTACTCCTGCTGGGGAGGAGTATACTATTGTTACTTCCTACTTCTGCTGGGGGAGGAGTATACTATTGTTACTTCCTACTCCTGCTGAGGGAGGAGTATACTATTGTTACTTCCTACTTCTGCTGTGGGAGGAGTATACTATTGTTACTTCCTACTGTTGCTGTGGGAGGAGTACACTATTGTTACTTGCTACTTCTGCTGTGGGAGGAGTATACTATTGTTACTTCCTACTTCTGCTGTGGGAGGAGTATACTATTGTTACTTCCTACTCCTGCTGGGGGAGGAGTATACTATTGTTACTTCCTACTTCTGCTGTGGGAGGAGTATACTATTGTTACTTCCTACTGTTGCTGTGGGAGGAGTACACTATTGTTACTTGCTACTTCTGCTGTGGGAGGAGTATACTATTGTTACTTCCTACTTCTGCTGTGGGAGGAGTATACTATTGTTACTTCCTACTCCTGCTGGGGGAGGAGTATACTATTGTTACTTCCTACTTCTGCTGAGGGAGGAGTATACTATTGTTACTTCCTACTGTTGCTGTGGGAGGAGTACACTATTGTTACTTGCTACTTCTGCTGGGGGAGGAGTATACTATTGTTACTTCCTACTTCTGCTGAGGGAGGAGTATACTATTGTTACTTCCTACTTCTGCTGGGGGAGGAGTATACTATTGTTACTTCCTACTTCTGCTGAGGGAGGAGTATACTATTGTTACTTCCTACTTCTGCTGGGGGAGGAGTATACTATTGTTACTTCCTACTTCTGCTGGAGGAGGAGTATACTATTGTTACTTCCTACTCCTGCTGGGGGAGGAGTATACTATTGTTACTTCCTACTGTTGCTGAGGGAGGAGTACACTATTGTTACTTCCTACTGTTGCTGTGGGAGGAGTATACTATTGTTACTTCCTACTGTTGCTGAGGGAGGAGTACACTATTGTTACTTCCTACTTCTGCTGGGGGAGGAGTATACTATTGTTACTTCCTACTGTTGCTGTGGGAGGAGTATACTATTGTTACTTCCTACTCCTGCTGGGGGAGGAGTATACTATTGTTACTTCCTACTGTTGCTGAGGGAGGAGTACACTATTGTTACTTCCTACTGTTGCTGTGGGAGGAGTATACTATTGTTACTTCCTACTCCTGCTGGGGGAGGAGTATACTATTGTTACTTCCTACTGTTGCTGAGGGAGGAGTACACTATTGTTACTTCCTACTGTTGCTGTGGGAGGAGTACACTATTGTTACTTCCTACTGTTGCTGTGGGAGGAGTACACTATTGTTACTTCCTACTGTTGCTGTGGGAGGAGTATACTATTGTTACTTCCTACTTCTGCTGTGGGAGGAGTACACTATTGTTACTTCCTACTGTTGCTGTGGGAGGAGTATACTATTGTTACTTCCTACTTCTGCTGTGGGAGGAGTATACTATTGTTACTTCCTACTTCTGCTGAGGGAGGAGTACACTATTGTTACTTCCTACTCCTGCTGTGGGAGGAGTACACTATTGTTACTTCCTACTTCTGCTGAGGGAGGAGTACACTATTGTTACTTCCTACTCCTGCTGTGGGAGGAGTATACTATTGTTACTTCCTACTGTTGCTGAGGGAGGAGTACACTATTGTTACTTCCTACTCCTGCTGAGGGAGGAGTATACTATTGTTACTTCCTACTCCTGCTGTGGGAGGAGTATACTATTGTTACTTCCTACTTCTGCTGAGGGAGGAGTACACTATTGTTACTTCCTACTTCTGCTGAGGGAGGAGTATACTATTGTTACTTCCTACTTCTGCTGAGGGAGGAGTACACTATTGTTACTTCCTACTTCTGCTGTGGGAGGAGTACACTATTGTTACTTCCTACTTCTGCTGTGGGAGGAGTATACTATTGTTACTTCCTACTTCTGCTGTGGGAGGAGTACACTATTGTTACTTCCTACTTCTGCTGTGGGAGGAGTATACTATTGTTACTTCCTACTTCTGCTGAGGGAGGAGTACACTATTGTTACTTCCTACTCCTGCTGTGGGAGGAGTATACTATTGTTACTTCCTACTTCTGCTGTGGGAGGAGTACACTATTGTTACTTCCTACTTCTGCTGAGGGAGGAGTATACTATTGTTACTTCCTACTTCTGCTGAGGGAGGAGTACACTATTGTTACTTCCTACTTCTGCTGTGGGAGGAGTACACTATTGTTACTTCCTACTTCTGCTGTGGGAGGAGTATACTATTGTTACTTCCTACTGTTGCTGTGGGAGGAGTATACTATTGTTACTTGCTACTTCTGCTGAGGGAGGAGTACACTATTGTTACTTCCTACTTCTGCTGTGGGAGGAGTACACTATTGTTACTTCCTACTTCTGCTGTGGGAGGAGTATACTATTGTTACTTCCTACTTCTGCTGGGGGAGGAGTACACTATTGTTACTTCCTACTCCTGCTGGGGGAGGAGTACACTATTGTTACTTCCTACTTCTGCTGGGGGAGGAGTATACTATTGTTACTTTCTACTACTGCTGGGGGAGGAGTATACTATTGTTACTTCCTATTCCTGCTATGGAAAGGAGTACACTATTGTTACTTCCTGCTCTTGCTGGAACACAGTGGGCCGGAACTATAACAGAGCTATTTAATCCGACGTCCCTAATGACTCTGCCAAGTTGTTGCCTACGGGAAAGGGATGAAGTAGATCAGTCTACACTCATAGTTCTGCTATATTACTAAGTTCAATATTTCAGCGAAGGTGCTGCTTAATAGTTGGCGTTTGTACGTGTTAGAATCATTAGATTCGCACAATTGGCGAAAGTACGTTTGATCTTACTAGGGAGTCCTCTACTACTACAAATATTCATCCAACTATCATTTATGATAAACTCAAATTGGATAGATGTGATGATGATGATGATGATGATGATGATGATGAGGCTGATGACTTTTTCGTGTAGCGTAGTAAAGATGTTCGAATGCCAGCCTGTTGTAAATATTTTCATAAATGAAGCTTAATTCTCTCCTCTTGTCGGAAGCTAGATACTTGTTTTTAGACCGTAGGTTATATAGTATAAGGAACTGGGATTTAAGGAGATTGAGACAGTGAAGTGTTTCTGTAAATTGTTGAAGCTTAGTTCTAAGTTGGGATTTTGTAAGAGGAATCTAAACATGTCACAGCTTCCTCCACACATATCTGTGCAAAATATAGTAACTGGTCACGATCCCCTGCGCATCGGCGTTTCCTTGAGTTTCGGCCCCGGATCTGTGAGCCACACCAATGTCGCTGCGGGTCCACCGTGGGTTCTTTCGGCCTCCACCCGCTTTCCTGTCGTCACAATGTCGGCCGCCTTCCACGCCATGCTGCCCCCAACGTGGTCGTAAAGCATGGCTTGGACGCTGCAGGCTTCCCTTCCCAGCTCGAGCCGGCGGGGCTAGACTGAGGGGATGGCAAAAGGCCAGATCCCATGACCATCTTCCCGTTCCGCATTGGCAAACCCCTCGTATGGCATGCCACTTGCACCGACACTTTCTCCTGTCGCAACCCGGTGCAATCTGCGACTAACCCAGGTTCTGCTGCACGTCGGGCTGAGGAGGCCAAACTCCTCAAATACCGCTCGCTCTCCGACAGGTTTGCGGTCGTTCCCCTGGCAGTGTAGACTTCTGGTGTCCTCGACCCTAGGGCTACCTCCCTACTCACCACCATAGGCGCTGAGCTGGCCAGCCGCAGGTGTTAGCCCCGCGAGTTGGAGTGGCTTTTCCAGCGCCTCTCCCTTGCCGTACTCCGGGGAAATGCCTTCTCCCTCCAGTCCGCCGGGGCTGTGCGTGTGCGGGTGCGGGGGGGGGGCATCGCGTATCATTCCATATTTAAGTATGGTCAATGAAGAATAAGTAGTAGCTATTGTG
The DNA here is from genome assembly GCA_964016885.1 of Eledone cirrhosa. Taxonomy (NCBI): domain Eukaryota; kingdom Metazoa; phylum Mollusca; class Cephalopoda; order Octopoda; family Eledonidae; genus Eledone; species Eledone cirrhosa. The sequence goes on from OZ024740.1 coordinate 77,547,854, forward strand.
ATAGACTATGAATTAATACATTTTCGCGGTATATTTTCTATTGATAAAGGATTTTTAAGTATAAATCATTGAAATATAGAATAAAAGAGTTATCTGTTTATTTTTACTTCTTTTTCAGCTAGCATTTTACGCCTTGAGTTTCTCCACGATCATTGCTGCTATTGTCCACAACTAACACTGTATTTAATGTAAAGATTTTGGACTTCTATTCTTGGACTTGCTTTGTGTAACTGCTATAAATGTGTTAGTTGCGAAGAAATTATTTATTTTATGTCCCACTGCCCAGTCTTAGCCAAGAACAAGTACATATACAGGTGAAGGCGCATAGCTTAGTGGTTAGAGCATTGGGCTTGCAATCGAAAGGTTGTGAGTTCAATTCTGGACCGGGTGATGTGTTGTTTCCTTGAGCAAGACACTTTATTTCACGTTGCCCCAGTTTACTCAGCCTCCAACGAGATATACCTTGGAGAAGGCCAGCTAAACCTGCATAAATGTGAGCTGTCACACACACACACACACATATATACAGGTATGACAGAGATGGAGTTTTCATGCACTGGAGATTATACCGTTCTTCTTCTTCTTCTTCTTCTTCTTCTTCCACTTATTTCTGAGAGGGTCGAGAGGGAAGAGTCCTCAAACACTCCTTCCAGCGGGTACTGTCAGCAGCAACCACCTCCAATTGATCTGGCTGGATCCCCTAGCGAGACCAGCCAATCTCATGGATGTTATCCAAACATCTTACTCGGGGTCTACCCCTGGGTCTCTTGCCGGTTGGTTTTGCCCGTAAAATATGTCCAGCGATTCTTTCCTGAGACATTCTAACTACATGCCCATAGTATCAGAGCTGTGAACTCTCAGTTCGAAGAAGTAGAGGCTCTACATGGAGTAACTCTACATGGAGTAATCTCTGAGCACACGAAGGTATACCCGCATTATGAAATCCTGATAGAAGAGGGGTCAGATTCATCACAACGGAAAACACCTTAGAAATGACAAAACAAATACACTCTGAAATTTGCGAATACACACATCAAGCGAGGTCATGTCTAAAGTCCCCCTTGCGTGCAAATCTCTCCTCTCGACGCCACCAGCCAAGCTTCTAGGAAGACAAAGAGACGATCAAATTTGGTACCTGTGATGTCGTAGACGAACTCAGAAGGAAAGGGCTCCAAAAATATACCAAATGTATCAGGTCAGACGCCCTTGAAATTTCGCCCAGGACTTATACTTGAGTTGATAACAACTCCGAAATTATGCAAAGTAAGGTTGACTTTGGTGGGGTTTGAAATCAAGGTACTGAGGGCTGAAGGAAGTACCACGAGATATTAAATCCGACGTTCTAGCGACTTAACGAATTCGCTACCCTGAAGATAAACACAACATACAGAATATATCAGTATTAAGTACTGCACATAATATAATAGACAATATGAAAGCAACACAAATCCCTACAGAATCAAATGCACTCAGAGCCGTAGTTTGTATTGTATTGAAAGCACGTAATAAATATAAAAATCTGTCTCAAGCCAGAAGGTTCGTTAGGCCGGTGCTTACCCCGGTTTCGTAGCTTGAAGCGACTAAGAGTACAAGACTCGCCCCTTGACAGGACGCCAGTCCATCGCATTGTTAAACTCTCTGCTAATGCTGATACTGATTTTCACGTGAGTAAACCGAAGCAACGTAAAATGAAGTGTTTTGCTCAAGAACACAACACACAACCCAGCCCAGGATTCAAAACTCCAACAATATGATCGCGCCTCCACTTCATAGATATAAAAATACTAGAAAATAATTGTTTCTACTTTTGGCACAAGGCCAGCAATTACCCAGTGCATTACTGGTACTATATTTTATCGACCCCGTAAGGATGAAAGGCAAAGTTAACCTCGGCGGGATTTGAACTCAGAATGGAAAGGGCCATAACTCTATGCGTCAAAGCATGACGTCCGACCCTCTACCGATACTGCCAAACCACCGCCTATAGAGGGTTTGCTTTGGTACCAACACCAGTAATTCACTGAATCACCTACACTATCGACAGTCTGTCGACTTTCGTCAAATTGGACCGAGGAAACAATGTTTCCATTGGTCTTTCTAATTGCTAATACTCTCTAACGGTCGCAACTCCAGGTGGAAGGAGCAACGTGAAATGAAGTGTCTTGCTCAAGGACATAACGCATCGCCCGGCCCGGGAATCGAACTCACAACTTCACGATTGCAAATCCAATTCTCTAACCACTCAGCCACACGCCTTCACAATACTTCAACAATACTAGGAAATAATAACATTGAAAACGGGGGTTTCCATATAATAGAGTGAGCATTATAAACATAGGGCTTACAATACATGTGGGAATAGACAAATTATTGAAAAAAAAATACGAGGATATCAGCAAGGACGTTTTACAATAACATAAGTATAAAATTCTTATAATAAAACAGACAATCATTAACAGAAGTTATAATATAAAATAGGAAAAACGTTTAAGGTTAATAATAATACTGATTTCTACTATAAGCACAAGGCCAGCAATTTGGGGGGGGGGGAGTCGATTATATCGACCCCAGTGCATTACTGGTGCTTTATTTCATCGACCCCACAAGGATAAAAGGCAAAGTTAACCTCGGCGGGATTTGAACTCAGACCGTAAAGGGCCGTAACTCTATGCTTCAAAGCATGTTGTCCGATGTTCTACCGATACTGCCAATCCACCGCCCTAGGGTTAATAATAATAATAATTGTTTCTACTTGTTGGCACAAGGCCAGCAATTATCCCAGTGCATTACTGGTACTTTATTTTATCGACCCCGCAAGGATGGAAGACAAAGTTAATCTGGGCGTATTTGAACTCAGACCGTAAAGGGTCGTAACTCTATGCTTGAAAGCATGTTGCCCGATGCTCTGACAATACTGCAAATTCCCCACCTTAGGGGTAATAACAACAATAATAATATTATTATTATGAATTGGCAGTATCGGTAGAGGGTCGGACACCATGCTTTGACGCATAGAGTTACGGCTCTTGCCATTCTGAGTTCAAATCCCGCCGAGGTTAACTTTGCCTTTCATCCTTATGGGGTCGATAAAATAAAGTACCAGTAATGTACTGGGTAATTGCTGGTCTTGTGCCAATAGTAGAAACAATTATTATTATTAATAACACTGCAGTGGATTGTCAGTATCGGTAGGGAGTCGGACGCCATGCTTTCCAGCATAGTTACGTCCCTTTACGATCTGAGTTCAAATCCCGCCGAGGTTGACTTTGCCTTTCATCCTTACGGGGTCGATAAAATAAAGTACCAGTAATGCACTGGTAATTGCTGGCCTTGTGCCTAAAGTAGAAACAATTATTATTAATAACACGTCTTCATATTGCCACCACTACTACAGAAATTCAGTCGTTGTCCTTTCTTAACTCGCTTGGAATCTGCAAGAATATGTGGTGGGGGTGTCTGGAAATAGGAAGAGGAATCGGTGTAATTCCTGGTATGACAACCTCCGACTACAGTTGAAAGAAATGAACAATTTCTGGAATGGCCAGAATGACAGAAGAAACATAGAAAAGATACAGTCTCAGCTCCTTTTCCACTCGTCATTTCTTCACCCAACACTTCATTACTCATCGCCATGGACAGGAGATATTTCAAGCGGTCACGTGCCACCTTGCTCACGTGTTCTTCCGTTACCCCTCCTCACACTTCCTCCCTGTCCTTACCACTTCTTCTTCCTCCTCCTCCTCCTCCTCCTCGTTTGGTATCTTTAGAGCTAACATCCTCTCCCACTTTCCCCCTTGTCTGTAATAGTTATCTGTATCGGGGTATGGATTAAAGAGAGGGGAGGAAAGGGATGGGGAAGAGAGAGAGAGACAGAGGGGGCGGGGGGCAAACAAACGAAAAAACAGCCTGACAGAGAGAAAGACAAATAAACAGTCCGATTGACAGACAAAGACAGATTGACAGACAAACAGAGTCTGACACACAGACAGACAGAAAGATGGACGGCTGGCCGGACGATTGGTTAGACAGAGAGGCAGTGAGGAGGACGGATGGTCGAGTGAATGAACAGATGGACTTGCAGGTGAGTGGACGATTAAAGGACGAACAGATAAAGTGATGGCTGCCTAGATGGCTGGATATGACGGGGTGTGTGTATGTAATATATATATATACATATTATATATAAACACACACACACACACATATATATATATATATATATATATATATATATATATATGTGTGTGTGTGTGTGTGTGTGTGTGTGTGTAAAAGTTCTATTTAAATTGTTGGGATACAACAAGCAAATATTTTTATAACTGATATAAAGCACTCAACAAATAATTGGAGTAAAAATACGATATTAACTATCCGGGAGCTTCCAACAATAATGGTTGCATTCTTTAAGGGTATGTCAATATTTATTTATAAAACTGCTCTATATTATATTTTATCTCATGAAAGCACACCATAATTTAACTTGGTGTCCTTGAAATATGTATAATGAAATAAATATGGTTTTATAAATATAGTTTCCATTTGTTAATATCGTATATATATATATATATTAATTCAAAATATTAATAAATATAGAAATATAGACATTCATGTGATCAAATATATTTTATTATATATATTTCAGAGGTACAGTGGTGTTTCCTCAGTACGTCCTCATCAGATAAAATAAATTGATGTCTGACATACCTCAACTGTGTTGATGGTTCAATTCCAGTCTTGGTTATATATATATATATATATATATATATATATACAATGTATATATAATGTAAGGGGTGAGTTTTATTGTAGGACAATAATGCAATGCAAATATCGGATAAGTAGCACTTGTTAACAAGTGTTTTTTAAGCATCATATCATGCCTCCCTATTTTATCTGATGAGAACGCAAATATCGTCCCAGGATGATATTTGTT
>OZ024740.1:77557786-77562786 GCA_964016885.1 Eledone cirrhosa
TAAAGTACTTCTGGTGGGATTTCATACATTTCACACACAATGTGGCGTGTGGTGGAATACAACCCGGAACGTAATGATTACTAAACGAAATTCTAATCCATGTAGCGTCCGGAAAAGTAACGAGAAATGGGAGTTTCATCGGAGTGGGTCTTCTTGATGTTGTATGTATGTATGTAGAAAGGACAAGGGGTTTAATAACAGGATTAATAGTAGCACAGAGAGACTGTCTCCTTAAAATATATCCCTGTGATATTCTATTTTATCAGTGAAAATAGAGTCCTCCTTTTTCTGTTTTTAACTTTAGGATAGTAGCCCAAGAAGACAGCTTCTCTATAGCTCTGATAAGGATGTCTGGGAATTTAGCAAATCGGAGGGCCTCTATCATCCAAGAGTGGGGAACAGAATCAAATTATTTCCTGAAGTCCAGCCAGACTGTAGACATATTCCTCCTAAGTTGTCGCACCTCCGACATCGTAGTTTTGTTGATTAGGAGTTGTTCAGCACACTCCCAAATACCTTTCTATCCAACTGCTTGTTCATCTGTGATAATGTTATTATTTTCACAGTGATCATGGAGAAATAGGTTCAGGCAGGCTGTATACATCTTATACATCAGGTTCCGGCATGCAATAGGTCGTTATTTTTTTGCCAAGCGGTTGTCTTTGTTCTTGGGGACCAGTATTGTTTGTACTAATGTCAACCATTCTGGTATAAGTGTATCTCCCTTAAGAACTTGTTGGTAGAGGTCGGTAAGATACCTCCGATAGAATATCAGTTTTTTGTACCAGTAGCCGACAACCATATCTCTTCCTGGTGTTTTCTTATCTTGGACTTTTCCTATCACAGTCTCAAGGGAATCCTCATTTATTCCGTATGTTTTTGTTGTAGTGTAGAAGTCGTTCTTTAGGATTTCTTTTACCCACAATGCATCTTGGTTGAAATTCTTCTTTTCACCCCCATATTTTTCTGCAGAAGAAATCTATGTCTTTCTGTGATGGGGCATCAGTGACATTTATTACTTTGCCCTTCATGTCTCTATAGACTGGTGTTTGGTTTCATCTGAATTTTTTTATTAAGTACTTTTCTTTCGTCTACCCTCTTCAGGTGTCGACGTTTCTCGCTGACAGCTCTCAATTCTTGTTTGAGGGTGATCAGCTTATATTGAAGAATTCTGGTTGTACCAAACATCGTTTCTATTTTGTTTTTCACTCTTTGTTTTTGTTTGCAAGTAAGGAGAATCCTATGGTTTTTCGTAGGTCAGTAATCTTTTTTTCTATTTTAGTTATATATGATGGTACTTTTGGTAGTGTTTTGTTTTTGTTAATATCTCTGCTACCACCAAGATAATGCTTCACTGTCGTTGCTATGGCATGTAAACAGGCGTTGATTTGCCAAAATGTGGGGGTTATAATCTGTCGTAAATATGCATCCCCTATTTCATCAATAGCACATAAGATTTCATAATTTTGTTTTATTTCATTTAGTTCCACTAATGGATTTTACCTGTAACTTTCTAAATAATCGTATGTATATATACATGCATGTATGTATGTATGTATGTATATATGTATGTGTGTATGTAGGTATATATGCATGCATGCATGTATGTATGTATGCATGCATGCATGTATGTATAAACGTACGTATGCATATGCGTTGAAGATACTATTTTGTCTTTAAATTAAAACCTACTTTCCTATTTACTCTCGAACAACAACAAACACTACCAGAAAAACAGCAAAAACAGCCGCGAAAACAACAAAAAGAACCGCAAAAATAATAACAAAACAAGGAACACAACACCCACAATCATTTCTTTATTCTAATAATTGTTTCTACTTTTGGCACAAGGCCAGCAATTACCCCAGTGCATTACTGGTGTTTTATTTAATCGACCTCGTAAGGATGAAAGTCAAAGTTAACCTCGGCGGCATTTGAACTCAGATCATAAAGGGTCGTAACTCTATGCTGCAAAGCATAGTGTCTGACATCTACCGATACTGCCAATCCACCGCCCTCTTTATATAATAATTGTTTCTACTTTTGGCACAAGGCCAGCAATCACCCAGTACATTACTGGTACTTTATTTTATCGACCCCGTAAGGATGAAAGGCAAAGTTAACCTCGGCGGGATTTGAACTTAGACCATAAAGGGCCGTAACTCTTTTTTGCAAAGCATGGCGTCCGACCCTCTACCGATACTGCCAATCCACCGCCCTCTTTATATAAATAATGTTCAACAAGAGCATCATCATCAACAAATAGAAAGTACGTTTCGTCATATACGGTAAGGTAAACAACTAGACGTAATGACGTCACACCTTCTCAACCAATCATTGACAGCAATTAAAAACTCACGCATGTTTTCTTGATTTGCTTTTGTTATATTTTTCCTTGCTTTGCATTCTAATTAACTTGTGGGCTGAGAACAAACAAATTTCGAAATTTATACTTATCTATATGTGTGATTGCACATATGTGTATATATATATATATATTTAAAAGAATAGAGGTGTAACCCACATATATATATATATATATATGTGTGTGGGGGGGGGGGGGGTGCACGCACGTATGTGTGTATGCGTGGGAGTGTGGGTGAGAGTATGTTTGCGCATATCTTTTTCCGTGTCTGTGTATCTGTGCGTGCTTGCGATCTTATGTAACACTATATCTATTAACATATATATGTGTGTGTGTGAATGCGTGTGTGTATGTGTATGTTTTTGTATGTGTGTGAAAAGTAAACGAAAATACAACACAGGATAACGATACAGTACAATGAAGATATGAATTAGTTTAACGCTTGATATAGTAGGAAAAAAGACTTAACATATATATATCAAAGATAAAACTACATACACAAAGCTGAAATGTATGTAGAGAATTATACATTATAGTATATAATTACCACGTCTTTTCAGAATTAGCTCAATGTATTTATATATTATATTGGTCTGAAGAAAAAGTAGATCTTTTCGGGGGAGAAAGAGTTAGAAAGACACATAAACACAGCGCAATTATAATCAAATATATCGTTGGAAAAATTAGTTTTCACATCATTTTTGATTTGCCAATGGATAGACATCAGGACCGTCTTAATAGCATTATAGGCCCCCGGGCAAAGCAGAGCACTGGGGCTCCTACCTACACAACCACTCACAGGAAAAAAATAACAATAGCCCCTATCCTCGTGGGGCCCCCAGGCAACTGCCCAGCGTGCCCATGCATTAAGACGGCCCTGATAGACATGAGACGTTTTCCGTCCTGTCTAAGGTGGGAATTTAAATTTGGATACATTCTCCATACAATTCAATGTTTTTTTTTATATTCCTCCGAAAATGGAGAAGTGCAAACAATATACCTTTATATCATTGTGTATGTATAGACCTTGATTATACGAATTTTCACCTAACATTATTCGAATAATCTGATGTACAACTCTCTTGAAACATGTGTAAAGAATTTTAAATGATTTAAAAGCTCATTTTGCTATCTACATATTTGATTGTATATATATAAATATATATATATTGTTATACTTGGGGAGAGTCATATTGTTGTAATGATATTGCCAGAAATATATATTTATATTTAAAACGTAAACAGAAATAACAACACAATCGATACAGTATATAGAAGGAATATATTAAGTTAACGCTTGAAATAGCAGGAAGAGGGTCGTAACGTTTCGGACGCTAGTCCTTCATCAGAAGAAAGAATGAGAAATAAGATAGATTGAAGGGACGGGCAGGGTGGAATTGGAAAAAATGTCTTTAGATAAAAATAACAGGTCCATTCATGTTGACATCATGAATGGTCAGGACTGGGTTACCTCCTCTTTGATGTGAAGTCACTTGTCCCTGAGAGTCGACGTTACTTCTACGTTCGCTGATGTCTATCGCGTGGTTTAGTGGATAGATATTCGAACCTTTCCATTCCAGGGAGGTTTATAGCCACTGAAGGCGTGACTCCAGCTATTTACGTAATGTTTACTAACATTAACTAATTTCTGTACCCGGTGGTTCGATTTGGATTATCGTTGGCAGATCAGAATCATGGAAACTAATGCATTGGTCTGGGGCTGGAAAAGCAAATTTCTTACCTACACGAAATCGTTTTTCTTACTAATTAACGTACGTATAAGTGTGCACTTAATAATACAGACTTAATTAAATTATTGAGCGAGTTGGAAAACAACTGAGACTGTGTTGTTCCTATTCAATAGACTTCGTTTCTTAATTATATATATGACATGCCATGTGTCATTTAGTTTAATATTTATAGATTTTCGATATAAAATTTGAAATTTTGTAATTCATTAAGTGCTTGCTTAATGCCTTCGGTATATGTGTAGATTATTAAGTCAGGATCAATTAAATATAAATGAATATGTATAAATGCATAAACAAAAAAAAATGCAAGAAAAAGTAAAAAACGGCTTTCAGCAGCTTCCGCCGACCAAATTGCTCTCGTAAATTATTGCTAAACCCAAGGAAAGTAGAAGACACACGAGTTTGAAAATAGAACCACGTGGTTTCAAAGCGTACCACTTACCCACGCAGTGATGCTTGTATTATTTGGAATATAGATAAATTAATTGATAAACATAGACGCAGGCATGACTTGTGTGCTTTCTGATTTCCCAATACTCCCTTGGGTAAGTGCCTCACTCTGACCAATGCAGCGTGAGTAAAATTTGGAAGACGGAAATGGCAGATGCTCGTTGTATGTATATGTATGATGTATTTATATATATATATATATATATATATATATATATATATATATATATATATATAAGTTTATCCCGGGTTCAATCAGGGGTAACCACAGTATGTAAGGTACTCAATACAAAGCAGAGTATAAATATTTAATATAGAAAAGACTTCTACAGGAATAGAACTGTTTCATTCCGGAGAAACGTAAACGTAACGTCTACCCACCATATATATATATGGAGGGAGTGGTATGCGTTTACATCTGTATCAGTCTTTAT
>OZ024740.1:77565286-77575286 GCA_964016885.1 Eledone cirrhosa
AGTCTACCACCAAATTAGACTAGAACGGATATGAACTCAGAACGCAAAGAACCGGAACAACTACTAGAATGCACCACCTCCGATGTTCTAAACATATCGCAAATACACTGCCCAAACCTGTGCCTAAATTTATTGACCAGGAAATGATAAATGACAAAGTTTATATCGGCGAAAGTTGAACCTAGAGTGCAGAAAGTCAGAACAAGTACCGCTTATGACAATTCATGGTGGTGGTGTTGGAGGATATGCTAGATTATAATTTGTGTTTTAGGAATGATGGAGAATTAGTCGGATAGTCAGTTTATTCTTTATTGTTGTCTAAGAAAAAATGTCATATTTCTAGATGTGTTCTTAGCCACAAAATGTATTCAAACTAGTAATCTTTATTTCTTAATTGGTGGAAGCAGAGTTCTTATCCACCAGGGCTCACACCTATATAGTGTCAGTGGTCTGTAAATATACACTCTATATAATTTATAAAAATTATAGTTTCATTAATCTCAGGCATATATTTCAATATCTATCTAGAATGGTTGTCGTTCTTGTTGTTTACCTCGGGTCAGCACAACAGCCTTGAATTTGTCAATTATTTAAATACAGACACTGTAAGGATTACACTAGCCAATGTATCATTTGAAAAAATAAGTAAGGTGTTATTTGAGGAAGGATAACCTGCTATTTCATCTAGTAGGGCAAGCATTTGCATAGAAGCTTCCTTGTTGGCGGGTAATGTTTATTTTATATTTGTAACAGTTTGTTCAAGATATGGGAGCAATACTACGGGGCTGCTTATTCGTCGGGCAGTTACCCGCTTATATCGCAACTAACCATTATATCTGGTGGCCGTATCGCTATCCTCTTCCTGCGAACCATTCTCAATCAGAACAGCTCTGCCGAGAAATCGTATTCTTCAACTAATAAACATTCCCTATTATATTTTCCCGATAAGAAAATACGTTATGTATTTCTGTCTAATTAAATCAAGTTTAGGCTTTGTTTTTGTGACGTGAGATCTCAATAAAATTGCCATTCTCACTTTGAAGAGATATGCCACATTTTGAAGTGATAAATGCTCATTATGAAATCGTTATGTGTTTATTTGAAATTGTTATTCTCACTTTAAAGTTGTAGGTACTCCCTGAGAATTACGAATAATGTATATGGGATTCTAAAGCCATACGTCAAAGCACGACACATTCTACCAAGTCATTCTTGATTAAACATAAGGGCCGTCTATTTTTTTAAGTTTTAACGAGTAATTTACTCGTGTCAATCATTTTAAAAGGTAAAGAGCAGTTCTTAGTATATTAATTCAGGACAATATTATTATGTATGTAGAAGCAAATCTGTTTGTGGATAGGCATACTTAAGATGGCATCGAAAATTACTTACGAAAAGCTAAGCAGACGACACGCGCTCACTGATGAATGATGTGTGAGAAGGATTTAATGGCGTTAATAGAGGTAATCTAAATAGTGATCGGTGAAGATTTCAACGAAATTGAGCCGAAATGAAACACTTACTCATGGTCAGGACCTCTACACAACAGTTAGTGACCCAGGATCAAATATTGTCAGTACGTTTACAAACCGGAAACGTCACTCTTTCTCTGCAACTGACACCGAATTTACTTCTCAACATTTCTTTCGCGGGATTCAGAGGTGGGAAGGCTTGACTGATTGTATATATATATATATATATATATATATATATATATATATATATATATATATATATGTATATATATATATATATATGTATATATATATATATATATGTATATATATATATATATATATATATATATATATGTATATATATATATATATTTATATATACACACATATATATATATATATATACACACACATATATATATATACACACATATATATACATATATATATGTGTGTGGGGGGGTGTATATGTGTGTGTGTGTGCGTGTACATATATGTATGAATGTGTGTGTGTATGCGCGCGCGCGCGCGTGTGTGTGTGTGAATTCTATAAAGTGTGTGTGAAATGTATGAGGCCTAAATAGTAAAAGAAAGCGGGAAAACGAGCCAGAGATGGAGATCGTGATATGAAATAAGAATGACAAACCGATAATTGATGTGACAGTGGGATACATTGATATAGGGACATACAACAAGATGTGAATATTTATGAAGAAACTATAAGATTCGCAGACAAACAAAGATATGGATGGGTATGGATGGATGGATGGAATAAAAAGGATGGACGGATGAATAGAGTGATGGGTAGATAGATATATTTCTTTATTTGCCACAAGGGCGCACAAGAAAAGGGGACAATTCAAAGACACATGCCGGGGATTTTACATACAGTCGTGTAAATATAAAACAAACAAAATATAAAACAAACAATTATAACAATCGAAATCCCCAATAGGGGGGAGACGCCACAAATGGGTTGTTTAATACCCCAACTTCAGTGGCGTGTTGTGCAAGTGCTTCCTTCTTCCTTTTGCTCTCTTCTTTAACCTACAGGCTTATAAACAAAGAAGGCCCAATCACTCGAGCCATTTTCGCTTCATTCACCCACCTTTCAGTAAATTTACTGGGGTGCAGTGCCTCTCTCTCCACTCTGATCCTTCTTCTAAAGTGATACTTAAAGAAGGGATTCAATTGTTGTCCGGAAAGAAAGGCATCTGTCCTCAGTCCTCTCAATCTCGTCCACCATATAACCTCTTTCACCATAGCCACTGTACAGAGGAAAACCGCCTCTCTTTCGTTTTTGAAAGAGGCTGGCGGTTTGATCCTTACTATGGACTCGGCAGTCAACTGAATTTGTCCCATACGCAATAGCCGTTGTTCTGCATAGTTCCACAGGTCGGTTACGCCCGTGCAGTGTACAATTGCGTGCAGGACAGTTTCAATGTCCTGCATGCATCTTAGACACGTCCTCTTGGAAGGATCCCTGCCGGGGCGTCCGTGCCTGTAGATCTTAGCTCGAACGGGTAGAGCTCCTCGGTAGCACTGCCAGGCCAGGGACCTCTGGAAGTTGTCGATAGGTCCCGGGCGGAAGGTCCTACCGAACAGACTGGTGAGCTCGTCGTCTTCGACGCCTAGAGTCTCCCCGAGCACGTCGTCGCACTTGTAAAGTACTAACCCTCTATAGAATGTCGAAGTGGAATCTCCACTGATTGCTGTGCCCGCTTGACAGAGGACTGAGCGCCTGGGCGCATTCAATGTGCCAGGCGCCTATCTTCTTCGGTCTTCGCTTGACTCAGGACTGCAGCTCCGTCAGCGAGACAAGTTGTGGGAAGGCCTGTCTTACAAACGGTGCCCACACCGGTTGGTCGGTGAGGAATACCTGAAGATGCCGTAGTCTCAGCGCATGTCTTCAAAACGGGTCCCCGCCGTCGTACTCGAAGATCCATGACTCATCACCGGTGATGACTGTCCCTAGCAAGTCTGGTTCGGTTTCAAGACGGTCGAGGATGTCCTGGCACACTTGCATGCGTCGACCCTTCTGGTCATCGTTCAGCAGTTTTGGCACCATCTTCGCACAGACTTTCTGCATGGGCAAATCTTCAGTGAGAATCTTCCAGACGCTGTCCCGATTCATGCCCAGCTCATTTGCCATCAGTCGAACAGTCAGCCGACGATCGCTACGCACCATCTGCCTGACGCGCTCAACGTTGACCTCAGTCCTGGTTGTTGAGGGCCTTCCGCTCCTGGGGTCATCTTCCAGGTCCTCGCGTTCTTCTTTAAACCTCTTGCACCACTCAAAAACACGTGAGCGTGACATCGTCTCATCTCCATACACTTGCTGCAGCAATCCCAGTGCTTCTGGCGGAGTTTTCAAGTTTGTTCGTTGCTCTGTGCTCATTGTTTGACGACCTGAAACAGAGGAGATGTATATAAACTTATGAAGAAAAAATTTTGATCGCTGCAGAGAGCTAAGATTACAGTTACATACTCCAGGGAGATTACTTTGAAGGAGAAAACTCTTAGTGTGAAGTTTGGGTTTGAAATAAATCTTTTGTGACATCAGTCCTGGAACTTTTCTGACACACCTCTAGAAATTTCGTATTTCTAAAGCAACATGGTTTTAGGAAGCCGTAACTATGCAAACACCGGGGCTAACGCCCTCTGGTGGTATCCAGCAGAAGCAAGGGGGACAACTGTCTATGTATTTCAGGCTTGACTGGCCTTCATCAAGCGATCCCTCCCACTGCTTGCAACTGCCGGACTTGAAACAGACGAGAAAATATACGTTAATTAATTTCATTTGTATATGAAGCACCATAAGTTGGCTCAACTGACGAAGGCCAGTCAAGCCTGAAATGCATAGACAGTTGTCCCCCTTGCTTCTGCTGGACAGCACCAGCGGGCGTTAACCCCGGTGTTTGCATAGCTACGGATTCCTCAAACCGTGTTTCTTTAGAAATAAGAAATTTCTATACATATTTGTATAAAGCCATGCTTGAAGCGAAATCCTATTCCTTTTATATATATATATATATATATATATAGTGGTAGAACACTGGAAGGTAATATCCGTAGTGAGCACTCAGTCCATGGGACGAGTTAGGTAGAAGTGGTTACACAACAGTTAGTTCATTCTAGTTGATAAGAAAATTATGATGTTGTTGTAATTCAATCCGGAGCTTTGTAGTTATGTATGAGGTGTTTCCAGACGTGTGGACAACGTGTGAAGAATTCATTTCTCGTGTTTAGGCAATCACTATTGCATAATCTCTTTAGAATATTTATTCGTTCATTAATACATAGTCCACACGACGGATTTCCCCTTGTGTATGACTTGGACTTAGTGATGGCTTTCCATTGAATGGAGTAGTCTATACTTGAGTCCTTGAGGGACCATGCGTGGCTCACAAGTTTCTTGGATGAACGTCTGTCCGGGTACCTAAAGGTCGACTGGTGGTTCAGGAAACGTTCCTTAAATCGGCCCTCCGCCATACCCACATAGGATGTGACCTCCTGTGGTTGATTTGGTCGGTTGGAAGTGACCACAGCTTCATAAATTACAGTGGGTGTGTTGCATTGCTGTTGAAGAGGACAAGCTTCGGGCAAACGGCAAGAGCACCCTGGTGGGGTGTTGCTCCTAGGCCTGGTGGTGTGTTGGCCTTCATGTTCTTAGCGCAGGAGTATCATAGTTTAACTTTGTGTCAGTTAAAGATGTAGCGGTATTTATGACCTATATACATAGATCTGGTATATATATATATATATATATATATATATACGATAAATTAACGGAGGCATAGGCCCTCGCTATTCCCTATATATATATATATACTATAAAATATGTCCATAGAATCATTTGATAAGATATATACACCATTTCCTCTCCCAATCAGCATAATCAACCACACAAAAAAACAATTAAACCAGGCTATAAGATTAAAAGGCACCTATGAAGAAATAATAGATAAATAAACGACAACCATCTATTCGCGATCAACAGCTATAGAATATTTACCCACCATTTCAATAGCACGTGGAAATCAATTAAATATATCGTCAACCATACAAAATTAGGTTTAAAATTAAAGTTAGAAGAAAAAAATGTATATAAACATACCAGGATTACGTTTCTACCCCTTGGGGTTTCATTCGCTTTTGGAAATATCCGATCAAGGATAAATTCTCGACCTTCGAAATCATCAAGAAACAAACTCACTTGGACGAAGATTTTTCTTAAATGATCCCCGCAGAAACGAGTTCAAAATGGCTAAGAACTGTGACGCGGCATTGGTCAAGTCAGAAAGAATGTGATTGGTGGCTTACGGCGAGTGGGCTGGCTGCTAGAAAACGCAACCTAATATTGCCTAAATTGCATCTCAACCTTATGGGAGATTATCAAATATAAAGATTTACATATACACAGACTAGACAAAGTCATAGATATATATAGATATGTTTTTGGCAATCATTCACGATGTGGCTCAATGATGAATTAATTAATTAAATAATCAGAGCAACATACTATAAAATATGTCCATAGAATCATTTGATAAGATATATACACCATTTCCTCTCCCAATCAGCATAATGAACCACACAAAAAACCAATTAAACCAGGCTATAAGATTAAAAGGCACCTATGAAGAAATAAATGACAAATAAACGACAGCCATCTGTTCGCGATCAACAGCTATAGAATATTTACCCAGATATATATATATATGAAAAATGGCGTGCTGCGTGGTTGCAAATGGGTTACATATGAATAAATTAGTCCTTCATCAGTGATCTTCCAACCTTCATTGGTATTTCTTCGCTTTAAAGATCATATACCTCTGGTTGATGCGAGCAATAACTGAAGAAAGTTATTGGGACACATAAAATAGGGTGAAGCGAGCGAGACATGTAAACAAACATAGATGGTAATGCAACGGAAAGAGAGGAAGAGAAGAAATAAGTCCGTGATATCTATGAACTTAAGTTCTGTGAAATCATAGACGAGAAATAAAGACCATCCGACCTGAGTGAGATGTGAGCGAGAAAAGGATTTCACGCAGGTCAAACGGGAGGAAGTGAGAGAGGGGGAGTAGCAGAGAGTGAGTGAGTGAAAGTGTGAGGAAGAGGCCAGCTGAGAGAGAGTGACTGGCTACACCTCTGGTTGGTGCGAGCAATAACTAAAAAAAGGTTATTGGGACACGTAAATGAGGGTGAAGCGAGCGAGACATGTAAACAAACATAGATGGTAATGCAACGGAAAGAGAGGAAGAGAAGAAACAAGTCCGTCATATCTATGAACTTAAGTTCTGTGAAATCATAGACGAGAGATAAAGACCATCCGACCTGGGTGAGATGTGAGCGAGAAAAGGATTTCACACAGGTCAAACGGGAGGAAGTGAGAGAGTGGGAGTAGCAGAGAGTGAGTGAGTGAAAGTGTGAGGAAGAGGCCAGCTGAGAGAGAGACTGGCAGAGGTGGTAAAAAGAGGGTGAGAGATACAGAGAAAGGGGAAGCAGTAAGAAAGAAACAGACAGGTCACAGCGGAGGAAAAAATATAAATATATGAAAAATGGCGTGCTGCGTGGTTGCAAATGGGTTACATATGAATAAAATTAGTCCTTCATCAGTGATCTTCCAACCTTCATTGGTATTTTTTCGCTTTAAAGATCATATACCTCTGGTTGGTGCGAGCAAAAACTACAGAAAGTTATTGGGAAACGTAAAATAAGGTGAAGCGAGCGAGACATGTAAACAAACATAGATGGTAATGCAACGGAGAGAGGGGAAGAGAAGAGACAAGTCCGTGATATCTATGAACTTAAGTTCTGTGAAATCATAGACGAGAGATAAAGACCATCCGACCTGGGTGAGATGTGAGCGAGAAAATGATTTTATTTATATATATATATAAATTTTGAGTATATGTTGGTTGTATACCAACACCTCAGTATGCAGTTTGGAGCACTCGACGAAGTGCGCAGGTTGGTTGGTTTACTCAGGAGTAATGTAAAATAAAATAAAATAAATAAGTCAAATGTTTAAAATTTGGCTTCGTTTATTACTGCTATATATATTTCGGTGACAGCCATCTTTGGCTGTTACCTCTTCAGGCAGTCCGAATTAGTGTGATAGAGAGGATTACACATGTTGTTGAGGTGTATAACTTTGTCAATACTCTGATATGCCCAGTTCCTGGTTGGGTTGTTATTTCACTGAGGAACAGTTCCTCAGTGAAATAACAACCCAACCAGGAACTGGGCATATCAGAGTTTTGACAAAGTTATACACCTCAACAACATGTGTACTCGTCTCTACCACACTAATTCGGACTGCCTGAAGAGGTCACAGCCAAAGATGGCTGTCACCGAAATATATATAGCAGTAATAAACGAAGCCAAATTTTAAACATTTGACTTATTTATTTTATTTTATTTTATATATATATATATATATATATATATATATATATGAAAAAGTATGACCCCGACGGCAGAGCTCAAGCCGTTTCGACGGCTATTTCTCTCTCTCTCTCCCTCTCTCTCTCCCTCTCTCTCTCCCTCTCTCTCTCTCTCTCTCTCTCTCTATATATATATATATATATATATATATATATATACGATATTAAATAAATGGAAACTATATTTATAAAACCATATTTATTTCATTATATATATTTCAGGGATATCATATTAACAATATGCTATGCCTTCCTCAGACAAAATACAATATAAACAGTTTTATAGATAAATAGATTTGACATACCGTACAACATCGACTTGTATTTGAAAAGTTGAATTGGCAGTGAAAAAATTGTAAACAGAAAGAAAGAAAGAGAGAAAAAAGGAAAGAAAGACAGAAAACGAAGAAAAAGAAGAAAAAGAAGAAATGCATGGAACAAAATAGAGAGATGGAAAGATAGATAAAGAGAAGAACTTCATGTAAAGAAACAGAGAGAGATATATATAGAGAGAGGAAATAGATAGAGATAGATATATATATATAGAAAAATATGTAGTTGGACATCCGTTGAGTAAACGTATCAATGATACATTTATTTATTTATTTATTTATTTATTTAGCTCTAGTATTAATGTAAGGGAGATATATGTGGTTAGGAGAGAAACCAGCTGTTATATAGAGAGAAAAATGAAAAGTAACCAGACATAGGCGAGGCATAAAAACCCTATGTTTTAATGTAGAAGTATTAATATGTATAAAAACCAGGCACTATATTGAAAATATCAGTATTCCTGAATGAGACACGTATCCATAATGTGTGAAAAGTAATGATCTTATGTTTAGTTTTAAAAAATTCATATGTTTATATGATAACTACAAACATCGATGTGAATTTACATGATCAACTCTGCAAACCCTAAGTTCACACGGAAAACATTCTCATTGTGCTATAAAAATTTAAGTATACACATATGTGTATATATATACACATATATATATAGAGTCTATATTACTACTATTCTTGTCTTTACTCTACAAGATTATCTATCAAGCAGAAATAGAGAGCAGATTTCAATATATTAATAAAAAATATATCAGAAACAAAAACCAAAAAACAACAATAATAATAATAATAATAATAATAAATAAATAATAATAAAATAGAAAACTAAAAAATATTACGAAAAAATATTACATATTAAAAATATTAAAAATAATTACATATTAAAAATATTAAAAATATAACATATTAAAAATAAAAATATTAGAAAATACTACAATAATAAAAATAAACCACAAAGATCAACCCTTCAAAATTAATTGACAATATATTGCCAAGTTCATTATAAGCATCAGAGTCGAAAACAGATAAAGCTAAAAATTATTTATCAAATCGCATCTAGCAAAAATCATTTCAAAAAGTTTAGGATGCCCATTTGGTCTACATGTGTTCTTATATTTAATATAGAAGTTTATCTAGTGTAACGTTTATTCGAAATATTTGGAGCATCAACTTTTAGGGTAGTTTAATTTTCCATGAAGAATGTTTAAATAAAAATAAAAATAAAAAGAAGAATAAAAAGAAGAAATCGAAAGATTTATCGGCTAGTTTCCCAAATAATTATAAATCAAACTAAATATACTACATTTTAAATTTAAATTTATATTTAAAAGTTGAGTTTAATCTATGTTTGCAGCAACTGAATAAATTTGTCCGTAGATTAAGGGAATTTTTAGATTTTAGTATAAAGAATATCTCCTCTGCGCAGAGGTCACATGTCTCAGAGGATGAATTAAAAGGAATCCCTCTTGAGACTATATTCCAAGCCGTCGAATATCTAACGTTATCTAGCTTAAGTTGCCAGAGTACGCCTGATAGTGCCGTTGAAGATTTTTTGCTTGGATCTGTGAAAGAATTCTTGTGGTTATTATAGCGAAGTTTAAATTCCGTCGATGTGGAACCGACGTAGTTAAAAGAATTAGAATCAGTTTTAACATTACAATTGTATACTATATTTTTAACTAAGCAGTTGTTATTTAACGGACATTTAGATCTATCTCCACAGTTACATTTGTTAACTTGTATATT
>OZ024740.1:77580286-77582786 GCA_964016885.1 Eledone cirrhosa
TCACACAGACGCAAAACTCACGTATATACATAACCAAATGCACATGTACCAGTATATATACAATACATACGCCATAACATATACAAGCAAATATACTTACGAGAAAGTATACGTACAAAACATACAGGTAAAATATACTTACCTATGCAAATAAGTAATGATATAAACATAACATATACTTAGCTACCACACCAAGACGTAAAATATCCGCGTATAGTTCTTACTATCCGTTAGGATATAATGTGGAGCTGTAATACATGAAAGTTTTGTGCAATTATGTTTACAAGCCGAAATTGCCTCAGATTTTTTGTTTAAGATGTTGTCTTTGGCGTAGAGAATTTCCAAGGCCTCAGCGGCGCAGAGGTCACATGGTCTTTTATTTCCGTTATACGATCTAGCCCTAGCTAGGATCTCCCAGTGTAACTTATATTGGATGTGGTTGTCTTTTAGACTCCAGGTATAAGCTAAAAGTGACGTCATATTCCTTCTTAAAGGGTTAAAAAAAGAATGTGTATGCATGTAAAGACGCTGCTTGAATCTATTTTACTTCTGCGTTCACAGATTGACTTTTTTAGTTTCAGAAGATCCCGTTAAGGATGAAAGCAGCGATTCTTTGCTTAAACTTTAATCCGTTATTTTAATAAATATATATATAATAAACTCGGCCAAATTAAGGGATGACAATGAACGAAAAAAAGGCAAAACGAAGGAGAAACTTTTTTTTTTCAAATAAAAATTGAAACCAAAGACACAGAACTCGAAGGTTTTAAGTCCTCGAGATGGACTTCTGGCAGTTTCGACCCCTTCTGACGGTACTGCTGAGCAATTCGTGTTCACAGAGTCTGTCAATGGTTTATATATATATATATATATATATATATATATATATATATATATAACAGCATTAACATAGAAAGTCTTAACATAGTAAAAGAAACTTAAAATATCCGATAGAACCGAGCCTCTTACACCTTGGGAACCCACTTTTAATCTGAAAGATCATAAATGTAACTTCGAAACCAACCCTACTATTAGATTGATATGTCCTTCAAAATCAGATATAGGTAGAATTAGTAACTTTATACTAGATAGAATATTACCACAAATTAAGAAACAACTAACTATCAAGCTCTGGGGTAACACAAGTGAAGCAATAGACTGGTTCAACTCATTAGACAATAAAGAATCGTCCGACTTTATACAATTTAACATAAATGACTACTACTCTTCTATCTCCCCAGTCACCCTCAATAAGGCATTATCCTTTGCCCAAAATCATTCGGATATTTCAGCAGATGGAATTAAAATAATACTAGCCGCTAGACGAACTATCATTAAATTCGACAACAGCTACTGGGAGCGAAAAAATAGACTGAATAACTTCGATAATACTATGGGATCGAACGACTCAGCCCAGATCAAAGACTTAGTTGGAATTTATATAGCATATTTCTTACATAGGGAATTTGGTAGCTTACAAGGTGGAATCAATAGAGATGATACTCTACTTTTAGCTAGAAACGTAAATTAGAAAGATTAAGGAAGAAGATTAGAAAATTCTTTAATGCCTTAGCATTACTTTTGAACCCAACTCTAAAAAAGTCAACTTCTTGGACGTATCGTTTAACCTTAACTAAGGACTAATAGAACCCTTCCATAAAAATAATGAAAATTTAGCTTACATTGACTATGACTCGAACCATCCAAGATACATAATTAACTCCATAGCGCATAGTATATCCCTTAGAATCTCGCGCCTATCCTCTAACCACGAAATGTTTAATGAACACGCTAGCTACTACAACTTAGCTTTACTTAAGGCAGGCCATAAAGAACGACTCAAATACATACCTGATACAAAAAATAACAACACACTTAATGTTAACGATACTTCCCACAACCATAGAATCAACAAACCTAGGTCTAAACGCATAAATAGGCAGCATATACCTAATTTTAATAAACAAAATGCTAATACTAATACCACTAGCGGACATAGAAGATACAGAAATAGAAACTACTTATGGTTTAATCCAATGTTTAACTCCTCTATTAAAACTAAGCTTCCTCTCACTTTCTTTAAATTAGTTGACAAGCACTTCCCTAAAACACATAAATATAATAAAATGTTTAATAGAAATACTATCAAACTATCATACTCCACTGCTAACAGCATAGAATCGCACATTCACAAAATTAACTACATAAGAATTCATAATCAAAGTAGCCCCCATATAAGTTCCATATCACCAAATACAGAACACACACATATTACATCATCGCAACCAAATACACGCCAAAGAACACCACCACAATACACCAACAAACCTAATACGCAGCCCATACATAACAATCTTCAAAATCATATAGTAGAACCGGCACATAGGAAAGCATTTCTATGCAATTGCCACTTACCCGACAATTGCCCTCTACTAAACAGATGCCTTGAGAAAAACGTAGTATACTTGTGTACTACCAACTCAGGTAACTTGGCATGGTA
>OZ024740.1:77587786-77602786 GCA_964016885.1 Eledone cirrhosa
ATTAGTTCCATAAGACAACAGGATTACGGCAAACACAAACAGAGAAGAGAAACAGAAAATAGAGAACCGATTCGATTCGGAAATGTCCAGTCAATTCAGTGTTATAGCAACGGCAAACCATCCCCGAAAGGTAAACAACCTAAACTAAATGGTGTGTGCGTATTTATATATATATATATATATATATATATATATAAAGAAAAAAAGATGAAATCGAAAATCCAACTGGAGTCTTATTTTTTTTTTAAATATATATATTTATTTGGTTCTTTACCGGTTTCGCAGTTCTTCTGCTTTTCAAAAGTAGAGTTGAGATGGAGGGTCTGTGGTTTTTCTCACATCTTATATATATATATATATATATAAGTTATTCCGGATTGAATCGGAGGTAATCACCCTCCCACAACTAACAATACTAACATCCTCACCCCTCCCCCTATCACACACATACCCAATTGTACATATATACACGCACTCACACTATCCACGCACCCTACTACCACCACTAACCCTCACCCACACATCCACTCCAACCACCCCACAACTAATACCACTAACATCCCCCGACCCCACGCACACGAACACACACCTTCACACACCTACATTCACTACCCACTCCACACACCCAACCACCACTAACCCCCACTAACACACCCGCATTCAACCCTTTCCCCACCACCAGTATACTAACACCCACTAACACCCCCTTTACCACACACACACTCATCCAAACACGCACACACACACCAGTACACTACACTCCCTCCCCCGTCCCCACACCTTTTCTCTCCCTCTCCTCTCCCCGCTCCACCTACACCCCTTCACACACACACACATCACACTAACACCTCTACTAATACACACCCCATCCCCCACATGCCCCCCTCCCACTCCACCTTTCACACCTACCCATCCTTCCCCCTCTCCACCGCACCTCCGCACACACAGACGCACAGTCCTCACCACACACTGATTTTCTCCACCTGTCATTCTCCTCTACTGCTATCCCTTCAACCTGCCTTGACCCTCTGACCACTTCCTGTTGCGCGCGCACCCCACATCTCCTCACTTCCGACCACCACAACCAACGGATTACACACCACCGGTCATCGTTCCAGCTATCCACTCCATAACATGAAAAATATCCAGCAACTCATCGCACACTCTACGGAACTACCTTAGGAACTTACCCACGGACATACACTCACAATTCTTTTTTCGAACCACGCCACTTACATCCACACCACGTATAAACACCAACACACACGTGCGTACCCCCATATATACACACTCAGCCTCCGGAATCCTCCCCCCCCCCTCTGACCCCTCTCCATCCACACGCACGCACGCACCGACCTACACCGCACCCCACACACACACCTTTTCCTGAACATGGAACCTCATTCTTCCCCCAACTCTCACATTCACATACACACACACGCACACACACGTATACCTACACACACACACACCACCTTCAGCCCTCCCCTATCGGACCCCCCACCTCCCTCTCCCTACTCCACCCGCCACCACCCCTACATGCCCCACACCCTTCCACCACTTGTTTAACTTTATGTTTATTTTTATTTTTATTTGTACACCTTCCACCGTTTTATCCTCCCTTTTCTCTACCACCACCCCCCTTTTTTTCTAAATGTCTCTCCACCACTCCCCCACACACCCTCGGAACTCTCTTCCCACCCACTTTTCTCCTGAAGAAGGGCTTATGCCCGAAACGCCCGCCCCTACTCACTCTCAAGAGCGTGAAACTAATAAACCTTTGTTTGTACTGCCTCATTGTTTTTGTTCCCGTCCCAGTTTTCACTATATATATATATATATATTAACACTTTAATATATATATATATATATATATATATATATATATATATATATATATATATGTGTGTGTGTGTGTGTGCGTGTGTGAGTGTATATATATATATATATATATATATATATATATATATATATATATATATATATATATATATATATACATACATATATATATATAAATATATAGTAATAATAATAAATTTGAAGACTAAAATCCAAAGAGGGCTCGATAAGGATAAATATATATCAAATATATAAGAACCGTAGAGCAAATATTTATTAAAATAACAGATTAAAGTTTAAGCAAAGAATCGCTGCTTTCACCCTTAACGGGATCTTCTGAAACTCAGAGTTTCAGAAGATCCCGTTAAGGGTGAAAGCAGCGATTCTTTGCTTAAACTTTAATCTATTATTTTAATAAAGATATATAAATATATAGAAAAGAATGAAACGAAATTTCATTTCTCACTCTTAGTACGGCTGATACTTAAATGTATGTATGTATACGTACATACATATATGTATATAGACGTACAGTAGTATGTATATATATATACATACATGCACACATATACATATGTACGTATGGCTTTACCGAACATTTATTATAATGTTCGGTTTGTTTGTAAACAAACAGCCTGAATTACGCCGTACAGTGTTCGGCAACCATCGTCGCCTTTTTGTTCAACACTGACACAGGAACGATGTACTAGTTTCACGCTTATTAGCTTTCGTCAGCATCGTATACCTTCCTGCCAGATGATTGAACGTTTGAAAGTATATACTTTCCTTATGCATATTAACGGCTGTGCAGCCTAATTTGCACGCTGTCAGAATGTGTTATGGCTTCTTGAAGCTTAGGCTGAAAGATAAGTCTCTGTGGGTGGTGCAAGTTTATGCACCATACAAGGGGTCCGAATACAGATCCTTCCTTGATGAAGTCACTGCAACGCTAGATGTAGTTAAAATTGAATAATATATCCTGATGAGAGATATCAATACACATGTTGGCACAGACCATTTAAGCAATGGCAATTGCTCTTGTATTCTAGCGTTGAATATGTCGTCCTCGTCTTCTTCTTCTTCTTCTTCTTCTTATATTTCCATCAATTATAGTAATATTAGCCATCATATACACGGTGGTGTATTTAGCGCTACAATAACAACATCAAAAACAGAAACATAGTTAGGCATATAGCCAAATAGATGTTGTTCTTATTGTTCTTGCCCGACAGTTTTGCTGGTTCTCAGCGTGTATTGTAAGGGGTTTTGTTGATTGAAGCAAAGACGATGCATAGACTTCTGTTACCTACCAAAAACATGCGTATTATACTTTAAGATATATATATATATATATATATATATATATATATATATATATATATATATATATATATATATATATATGACTTGGCAAGCTACTTAGAACGCTGGTTTGTGACCGTTATTTCCCTCTGAAGAAGAGATATTATCTCGAAAATTAAGGACATTTAAATAAATCTAAGGTAAAAGACTAATTATCAACAATATCTTTTGCATTTACATTCTTTATTCTATGTCCATACCTGCATTGTTTTGGCTTTATTATACATATTCAAACGTTTATACCTCATTACACAATGCTTCGAGTGAACTATAACCTCCTCCTATATATATATATATATATATATATATATATATATATATATATATATATATATAGATATATATATTATAAGAAGTTGGGACCCTCCCTGACGGCTGAGCTCTTGCCGTTTCAGCAGCTACTTCCAGAATGTATATATATATATATATATATG
This sequence comes from Eledone cirrhosa, assembly GCA_964016885.1. NCBI lineage: Eukaryota > Metazoa > Mollusca > Cephalopoda > Octopoda > Eledonidae > Eledone > Eledone cirrhosa. The sequence continues at coordinate 77,591,425 of OZ024740.1, forward strand.
TGTGTGTGTGTGTGTGTGTGTGTGTGTGTGTGTGTGTGTGTGTGTGTGTGTGTGTGTGTGTGTGTGTGTGTATATATATATAACGCAACCTCAAGCGATTAGCGAACTCTAGACCCACATGATCAACGAAACAATTGTCAGTACTTTAAATAAAGCCCTTATTGTACAGCCAACCATGTTAATCTTGATTCTTTAACTATTATTACTCTAAGTATCACCTGAATATATCAGGTGCACAAGTATAGCTCATTTTACAAAATGGTTTTTATCCATTTCAGGTAGACGCGCTCCATCATCCACTTTTCTAAAAATATAAATCATACTAAAAACGCGCCAACACCAACAGTTTTCCAAGAGATGTCAACATGAATGGACCTGTTATTTTCATCTAAAGACATTTTTCCAATTCCAACCGACCCGTTCCTTCAACCAATCTTATTTTTCATTCGTTCTTCTGATGAAGGACTAGCGTCCGAAACGTCAAGATCCTCTTCCTGTTATATCAAGTGTTAACCTAATATATTCCTTTCATATACTGTACCGATTGTATTTTTATTTCTGTTTACCTTTTACACACACACACACACACACACACACACACACACACACACACACATATATATATATATATATATATAGAGAGAGAGAGAGAGAGAGAATAAGTAAAAGCGAAGTAGTTTCAGATGTTCAAGTCCTTTAATAATAATGCTGTGATATATATTTCAATGACGACACTGGCCACACTGTTCTGTGTGCGAGTGTCGTGACATCATCAGACAGCTTGTTACATAATAAGGTTATGTTTCCCAGGCAATCCAAGTTGAATCAACATGGGAACGGACGAAGTGTGTGCTTTTGGGTTCTTCATCCGTTCCCCTGTGAGTACCAATTCACCCCCACCGGTCTGCGCAGGCGCATGTCCGAAGGAAGTTGACCATATATATATATATATATATATATATATATATATATATATATATATATATACACCATCTCTTCTAACTTCTCGCTTCTTTCCCAACACACGCATCACCATCGTTAAGCGTGCCCGTAAACTCCGCGACCTATTAGTGTAAAGTTGTTTCCCTTCCTCCCCTAAGACTCCATATGTTCCATATGGCTCACGTCTCTGTTCTCGCACCCGCTATAATACGTGTCCCTTCATTTCTAACCTCAGCCCCTCTAATAGGCACTAACGGTAGTTTCCGTATCCACCACTCCTTCACATGCACCTCCACCAATGTTTTGTATGCCTTTCGGTGTTCCCTTTGCGGGCCCTTATACATCGGACACACTGGTCGCAGAACACTTGAGGGTCGCAAGGCTTAGCAGGGATACGCCCGTCACCCGTCACTTCCGTCCTCCAGGCCACTCCCCTCTATGTGTCTCAGTCCTGGGTGTTCTATTGCATCACGGATCGCCGGCCTTACGCATCATGACTGATCAGAACTTGGTTCCAATTTTTATAATGGACTCACCCCCCCCCCCCCCGCCACAATTCCATTAATCTATATTTACCCTTGCACATGCGCTCGTGCGTACTTCTACTTCCCTAACCACTGACATCCCCACCTCGTCTGCTGTCACACGCGTGCGCACATTCACCCCTTTGGTTTCCTAAGCAAAAACATACATGCACACACACACATACGCAGAAACACACACACACTCACCCAGAAACACACACACAATCACACACGCACACGCAGAAATATACACACACATGCACACACACACTCGCACGTACGTACACAAGCACCCACACACATACGCATACACACACACATATAGAAACAAATACACACAAACACACACCAGATTACGTTGACAGACTGCTGAGATGAAATACATTACGGATTGAACTCGTATGTCAAGCAGTCGATAATTAAATTAATTGTTTCTACTTTTGGCACAAGGCCGGCAATTATCCCAGTGCATTACTGGTACTTTGGTACTTTATTTTATCGACCCCGTAAGGATGAAAGGCAAAGTTAACTTCGGCGGGATTTGAACTCAGATCATAAAGGGAGGTAACTCTATGCTTCAAAGCATGGCGCCCGACCCTCTACCGATACTGCCAATCCACCGCCCAGTCGATAATTAAATTAATATTATATAATTACTGCTAAGAGCATTGGGTAATTAACTAAAAATAATTAGACATTGCAGAGTAGTTAAGGAGTTCGTTTCACAACTAAGTGGTTTCATATTCAATCCCACTGCATGGTATCTTGAGCAAATGTTTTCTACTAATGCCTTGTCAATAAAACTTGGTAAACGAATATAACAGAAGCTAGTCATATATATATTTATATGTGTATGAGAGTGTGTGAGATTTTGTATGTGGGAGTATGTGTGAGTGCATGTGTGATTGTGTGTATGTGAGTGTGTGTGGGTGCATGTGTGAGTGTGTGTGTATGCGTGTTTGTATGAGTGTGTGCGTGTGAGTGTGTGTGAATGTGTGTGCGTGGGTGCATGTGTGAGTGTGTGTATGCGTTTTTGTATGAGTGTGTGTGTGTGAGTGTGTGTGCGTGAGTGTATGTGTGAGTGTGTGTGCGTGGGTGTATGTGTGAGTGTGTGTGTACATGCCCGTATGCGTGTGATTGTGTGTGTGTGAATGTGGGGGGGTGATTGTGTGTGTGTGTGTGTGTGTGAGTGTTTGTGTATGTACGTGTGTGTGTGTATGTGTGTGTGTGTGGTGTGTGTGTGTGTGTGTGTGTGTGTGTGTGTGTGTGTGTGTGTGTGTGTGTGTGTGTGTGTGTGTGTGTGTATGTTTGTCCATATTTGTGTTTACTTTGTCTGTGTTTGTGTTTATGTCCCTTAACAGCGGTTCGACAAAAAGACAGCTAAATTAAGCATCAGTGTTGGGGTAGATATAATTATTATGGCAGTGTCCAAACATTCTCGTCATCAAATGACTGAAGCCAGTTAAAGAGTAAAAGAATAAGAGAACCTTTCCTTGGATTCTGTTCCGTGCTGTACTTAACATTGAGCCGCCCTTAGTCGGCTCAAGAAATATATTTGATTGTTTGTTTGTTTGTTTGTTTTCTGAGAGGTGGTTTCTATCTCTTCATTCAACCCTTCCCCATTTCTGGAAAATGAGATGTTGTGAGTGGTCTTCCATAGCGCAACATAGCAGTTTCTGAGAGAGAGAAAGAGAGAGAGGGAGAGAGAGAAATGTAGAGAATCAGAGAGTGATATATATGGAGAGAGAAATAAACTGAGTATTCTTATTTGACTTAACTCCAGTACTTGACTGGAATTTTATTTATCGACACCAGACGAATAAAGTTGACAATCAGCGAGTTTTAAACTTAGGCTGTAGAGTAAAGGCCCGTGACCCAGTGGTTAAAGTGTTGGATTCACAATCGTGAGATTGTATGCTCGATTCCCGGACCGGTAGATGCGTTGAATCCTTGAGCAAGTTACGTTATTTCACGTTGCTTCTGTTTACTCAGCTGTAAAAATGAGTTGCGACGTCACTGGTGCCAAGCTGTATCTGCCGTTGTCTTTCCCTTGGACAATATCAGTGGCGTGGAGAGGAAGACTGGTATGTATGGAAGACTACTTGTTTTCCATAAAAATACCTTGTCTCGGAGAAGAATTTTCTAGGTGCAAAACCCATTACAGACCCAAATGGAGTCATAACCCTTACCCTAGAGTGTTGAGAACCAGTGAACTCTAAAGGCGACGAATTCGCCATCTATAGAAATAATTATGGAGAAAGAAAAATATAAGCACATTAAGCATTAACCAATATTTTTTTCTGCAAATATGGGGGATAAATGCAGGCATGTTTCAGTCTAATATAACTTCCTCAGCATTTGCCGAAGTGGTGACGAGAGAACCACTAAATAGACGCAGACGTATGAAATAGTAGACACTTTGTTGTAGAGAGAAAACCAAATGAAGAATAATAAGGTGCCATACAGAGAAGCACAATAGTTAAATGATTGTTAACATATTTAATGCAGAGAAGATTAAAAGACTTGTCAGCTATATAACACTAGAACAATATCAGCTAGACAGACCCATCCATAACTACACATTGCACATGTCAAATTGTTCAGACAATCTTACAGCCTGTCTGTGGAGGAATTCCATAACTTTCGCGAATATGACATTAGAATTTTGAATTGTATTTAAGTAATAAATCAATACACACACACACACATATATATATATACATGTGTGCGTGTGCGTGTGCGTGTGCGTGTGTGTGTGTGTGTGTATGTGTGTGTGTGTGTGTGTGTGTGTGTGTGTGTGTGTGTGTGTGTGTGTGTGTGTGTGTGTGTGTGTGTGTGTGTGTGTGTGTGTGTGTGTGTGTGTGTGTGTGTGTGTGTGTGTGTGCGTGTGTGTGTGTGTGTGTGTAAGCAAATTAACAAAAGAAGAGGAAGGAAAACACGTGCGTCACAGGTGATATTTTAATTTTGGCAATGAAATAAAATGTCCATGGTCATCAAGTGTCGACATATACCTACACAGTTTCGACCTCTATCGATGGTACTATCACGGCAGTCAAACATTGTCCTTGGGGTATTAAGATGGAAAACAAAATAAAAAAACTTACATGCGTAGAAATAGATGTACAACATTTAAATCATACAATACATGACAAAAAGGGCCTGAAAGACATGGAGACGAAGGAACGCACAAAGAAACACACAGAGAACGAGACGCTCAAAGATGAATAGGTGTGTGCGGTACACCAAGACGAAATTAGAACTTTCGAACACGAACCAGATGCGAGACAAACCACAACAGAAACACAAGCCCACCATCTGAATTTTACTTTTGAAAATCATAAGAACTGTGAAACCGATAAAATAAATGAATAACATTTTTTAAAAGGCCCCAGTTATTCATACAAATGTTAAAAGACATTACAGTTCTCAGTTGGTTATATTAAGCGTCTTCCTGAGATAATATTTCAATGTTTACTTTCAATTTGTATATATTGTAAATATCGTGAATAATTTTTCAAATCTTTGTAATGTACAGAGCATATTTTAAAATGTTTCTTTTAAATCACGATTAGAAAATAAAAGGAGAATATCTATATATACTTTCTAGGATTTATGTATCTTGAAAAAATCTTTTTATTACAACAATAACTCCTTCGTAGTTTGTGAATCTAAAATATGAATAATATTATAAACATAAATACATCCTCCGATATGTACGATATAATAATATCTGTACATACTTTCTGCGATGTATAAACCTTAATAAATTATTTTATTACAATAATTTCTGGCTGTATTGAAACGTTCGTAGACAATAATTTTAATCCTTGGTCTTACAGAAGTTTGAATTATAAATGCTCTGATATTATAACTATTCGCTCCTTAGTAACAAAGGGTAAAAGAGGCATTGAGCTTAACTTATCTTACCAATGGAAATAGTGAACTAACATACTATAACCTCATATATTAATGTATATATATTTAACGCCAACTCTAATCCACTACTCAATAGCTGCCCTTAAAAATGTGCCACCACCACCTTAACAACAACCAACCCAACCTCTATGAAACTTATAAATACTAAATAAGATAGATTGAGGGGACAGGGGGGGGGGGGGGGCTGGAATTGGAAAAAATGTCTTTAGATAAAAATAACAGGTCCATCCATGGTGACATCTCTTGCAAAACTGTTGGTGCTGGCGTTTTGTGCATGATTTATTTTTTAAACAACGTAACTCCATTGATCGAGAGGAGACTGACCTGTATTTCGTCAGTCTCTCTGTCGGTTTCGCCCATCTTCATTGCTTTCCTGCTAAGATATCGCACTAAATTTGCCCTGTAACAAATTCTCTTCGCACCTTTTATCATTGCGCAATTCTGCAAGAAAGAAGGTGGAATAGTTGCGATGGATTCTATGCTTTTAGAATTGTACCGATCTGAATTACCATTACATGTATATATATATATATATATATAAATGAAAATCGGCCGAGAAACATGAATGTCCATCATCAGTAGTCTGCTGATTATCATTGGTATTTCTTCGCATTAAAGACTAGATACCTAAAATCAGAGCGAGCGATAACGAAATTAAATTATCGGGACAGAGGAAAGTAAAGAAACAACATGGTAGTAACGCAACGTAAAGAGAGGAAAAGAGAGACAAGTCAATGAATCTTGTGGGCTTAAGTCCGAACACATCAAATGACGAGAAGAGGCAGACACATCTGAGCCACGCGAAAAGTGAGAGAGAAAAGAATTTCACACAGGTCAGACGGGAGGAAGTGAGAGAGGGGGAGTAGCAGAGAGTGAGTGAGTGAAAGTGTGAGGAAGAGGCCAGCCGAGAGTGTGTGACCAGCAACGGGGGTGAAAGAAAGCAAGAGGTAAAGGAGAGAGAAGGGGGAGAGAGAAAGAGGATAACAGTAAGGCGACAGAAAAAATACGATCCACAGCGAGGGGAAAAAATATATGTGAATAAAAAATGGCGTGCTGCGTTGTTGCGAATGTGAACATATGAATGAAAATAGACCGAGAAACATGATGTCCATCATCAGTAGTCTGCTGATTATCATTGGTATTTCTTTGCATTAAAGACTAGATACCTAAAATCAGTATATATAAATATATATATATATATATTAATTCAAAATATTAACAAAATAGATATTCTTGTGATCAATTATATTTTATTATATATATTTCAGAGGTACTGAGTTAAGTTCAACAGTACGTTCTCATCAGATAAAATAAAATGATATATGACATACCCTGACTTAGTAGTTGGTTAAGATTCAGTCATGGTAGTGATTAACGTATGACAAAACTCAATATTTATACCCTAATATTGAGAACATGAGATAACATAATACAAACAATAGAGAGGGTGCGTGTAATAGAGTTTAAGAAATACATGGCATCAATATAACAGTTATAAATTTTTTTTTATTTTTTAAAACTACTTGAGAAAGAGGAGGGAAAGGAAAGCATAGAGGAAGAAACAGCTGATGTGATAATATATTTAGTAGGTGGCTTGAAAAAACAGATGAAAGATGATTAAAGAGAGAGAGAGACATATATATATAAATGTAATCTGAGTTTTTCGAATATTAATAATAATATTCGATTCGCTTGCAATTATGCAAACAGGCCTCATTTTTAAAGCCATGTCAGTAGAATGAGCCCCTCATTCTTGCTCTTGTGTTGGCATGTAAACAGAACTGCAGGCACTAATGTTTCTAGGTATTACCCTTCATCAGTACAGTTCACTGTCAGAGCTAGTGAAAATATATATTTTCTAAAATATACAGTGACTCATCGGCCTGATTTGCATATTAGCAGAATGGCTGATCAGTCAGATATGCATATTAGCAGATCTACTGATCAGCCAGATTTGCATATCAGCAGACTGACCAGTCAGTTACCTGTATACGAGCGATCAATGGTCGGTTTTGTCATATTCAAATAAAAAATATATATATATATAATACCCTCTTTTCAAATGTGAAACGGAAACGGTTCAAAACTAAACGAACGATCGGCGCATTCTTTCTTAACTGGTCTACGTGTCTGAAATACGTATGCATAGTGTCGTTATAGTGCTTTGATCTAAATAGCTTCAGATTTTCACGTAACTCATACACAACTTTATTTTTTTTTTTTAAACTACTCAGAAAACCAAACTAAGAAGTTAGGCAACACGTAGCTATATCTACTCTACAAACTAAGCTTTCTTGCAATTCCAAACTGCACGAACTGATTAACGTGTGCGATCACAACCGATTCGCACTCGTAAAAAAGCGCCTTACACACGTGTTCCAGTGGATTATAAATAAACATTACCGCCGCTATGGTTACTACGACACCAACAACCACCGTTCTAACGGAAATTACAACCACGATAGAACTACTGCCACCACCAATGAAACTACAAACAAACTACGCGTAACAGTTTTATCTGGCTCCCTCACAACTAGCGAATTGGAACTGCTAAGTCGTGGACCAAAATTCTTCTTAAACCTCTTAGACCTCTTAATCCCCGCCTTCACACTTTCCCCCGGACATGTAGACAGCTCACTCGAAGTAATCAACAGACTAGAAGAACTTAACCCCACCATACTTAGACAGAATAGATAGCCATTTAGTTTAGATTTAGTTCCCCCTATACACCTCTGCACTACCCCTCCGGCCTCGACTTAATTTCGGGCAACACCATCTCCTCTACCGACCGCAATTGCTTCGGGTTCACTGCTGCTGATACCCACGAGCTGCTCTCTATCGTTATGCGCAACACCTTATACCACCTTATAGCTCCATCTACAAATATATTTCGAGACTCTCAGGCCTACTAGCTATCATGTATATGGACCAGTTTTAGCGACATCACTCACCACTTGCCACTCTTGCTCCTTCTTTCCCAGATACGTGGACGATATGCATATGCTCACTCCATCACGTGAAGAAGACGTCAAATTTAATGTCTTCGAAAATGTAGACGCTCATATGAATTTCGAGGTTGAGCACACAGACACACTGGATTCCTCTCTCTATTTGACTTTACACTAAGATTTCTACCGCATCGTACCGACTTTTTGAAGCTGAGTCATTTATTTCACAATGCTTCGCATTAACTATACTACTTTATATATTTATATATTTGATATATATTTATCCTTATCTTTATCTTATGAAGATTTTAGTCTTCAAATTTATTATTATTACTATATATATATATATACATACATACATACATGGTGGCTGCCAACTCGTTTTCGAGTACGGCCACTACTTCATATCCATGTAGGAGAACCCCTACCGATGCGCTGAACGAGTGTGACTTTTTAGTCCAGCCAGCGACTTGAAAACTCTGGTACAAACACTGCACGTGTGACAATTATTGACACATAGTGCTGGGCTCATGGTACCATGTGACGACAAGTGCAGAGAGATCTCCAAATATAAAGCAATGCCTGTGCCGTGAAGCTTTTATAGTGAGCAAAGGCACTGCAAAAAGCCAGTCCCACTCTCTTAACCAAGATGATATTTACCAAAAAGAAGAACAAGTCAACATCATTGGATACCATCAGAGTTGCAGGTGTTATATCAGTGTTTTCCTACTCCTAGAATTCTGCCTTGACAAAGGCTAAGGGGTCATCTCTCCCATACATACATACATACATACATACATACATACATACATACATACATACAAACATACATACATACATACATACATACATACATATTAAAATTTACCTTCGCCATAGCTGTAAAGATATGTGAATTTCGTATATCTAAAGTTATACGGTACGTTTGTTAAATAAACATTTTGAAAGCCCAGCTATCAATATTGAAAGTCTGACGGCAAGCGCTGTCTAGCGGATTCAAGAAATTACACTGGTTCACAAACATAAGAAAATAGTTTGGCTGCCAATTTATTATGAAGATCAAACAAAGAGAGAGTGAGACAGAAAAAAGATAGAGAGATAATAAAGTCTTAATTAGATTCAGATCTTCGTTATAAAATCAAATACATCATCAGGTCGAGCTTGCTCGGCCTTCTACGACACGTTTCCTCCATCCATCTCTGTCTCTTATAGCGTTTGCCAGTTCTTCCGCAGTGCATCCAGTATCGTCCTCAAGTTGCTTGACGTATGTCTTCTTGGGACGACCAGCGTTTCTTGCTCCATAAGATGGACTCCATAACCATACATCGCCTGCTATTTCTTCCTTGTTGCGCCAACAGTGGCCAGCAAATCTGAGTTTCTGTTTATGTATTGACTTGCTGATAGGTGATATATTGCCATAGAGATACTTATTTGTTGGGTGTTCCCTCCAAGATACGTTTAAAGCAGCACGGAGCATACGTGTGTATGCCCCGTCTAGCATTTTCTCCAGTTTTGACGTTAGCGTCCAAGTGATAGAGCCATAAACAGGCACAGATTTCACAGCAGCTCTGAAGAAATTCCTTTTCAGTTTGGCCGGCAGGTTTGATTTCCATATTTTTTCCATTGCATTCAATGATCCCCAGGCTTTGCCCAGTCTGATGTTAACATCATGTTCTGTGGAGGCGATATAGCTACCCAAGTATTTGAAGTCGTCAACTTGCTTGATTATATCGCCGTTTAGACTTCGCATACCAACTGAGGAGTCTTGGTTCAGGCAAATATATTCTGTTTTGCCTGCGTTGACATAGAGTCCGATTTCCTTTGCAACTGATTCGATGCTGTGAAGTAGTGATGTTGCATCCTTAAGGTAGTCAGCGAGGACCGCTAAATCATCCGCATAGTCAGCATCGGTGATTTTCTGAGCTGCATGGCGTCTACACTTTCGCCCAGAGCTTTTCTCAATACATAGTCGAGGCAGATGATAAAAATATAGGGTGCAAGAGTATCCCCTTGGAGTACTCCTGCAATGATGTCAAAGAAGTTGGTATCTCCATCAGGTGAGGGCACCATTGCGCGGGTGTTTTTTATATAACATCATGGTGGCATTTACTGTTTCCTTTGGCAAGCCGTAGGCTAGAGGTATCTCTCTCATCCTCCCACGATGGATGGAATCGAATGCTTTTGAAAAGTCAATAAACAGGAGAGTTGCTGGGAGGTTTTTGGCTTTTACGCCTTACAAGATACGCCGAGTAGTAAGTATTTGCCCTGATGTTGATCTGTTGGTGCGGAAGCCATTTTGGTTTTTTCTCAGCAAGGGGTCAATGACAGGTCTTATTCTGTCAAGCAACATGAGATTGTATATCTTTGCGGCAATTGCCATTAGTGTTATGCCACGGTAGTTTTTAGCCATTCCAAGATCGCCCTTTTTGGGAAAAGGGAGTATGCATCCCTCAGTCCATTTCTCTATGGGGTCTTGATTATAGACACCATTACACAACTCTAGTAGGATTGGGTGAAATTCAGGTACCTTCCACACTTCAGCTGGGATCTCGTCGAGTCCGCACGCTTTTCCGTTACCAATACTTTTCACTGCTTTCTGTAGTTCCTCCATAGTGAAAGGACCTTTCTGTATTTGGTGTTCCTCTGTAAAAACGGGTATTATTTCTCCTTCGATGATCTGTGGTGCTTTGCCAAGTAGGTTCTGAAAATGTTGTTGCCACAGTTTTAAACGTTCGTTTTGGCTGGAGGCTTTCAGTTTGCTCGGTCACTACTTTTTCTGCCACTAATTTCATTGACAGTTTTCCAGGCTTCAGCAGACCTCTTATTACTGACAGTACTTGAGATATGATTGATCTTTTTCTGCATGTATTCGGCTTGCTCAATTTCATACTCACTTTTCAGTGCTGTACAAACAGCATTTAAGTTACTAATGTTTTCTGGAGATCGTTGAATGTCTTTCAATTCTGCAGCTTTTCGCAACTCTTTGCGCTTTTGGCGTATCCTCTCTGTTTC
>OZ024740.1:77607786-77635286 GCA_964016885.1 Eledone cirrhosa
CATTCTCTCACACACTATCCTTCCAATATTGATTATCTCAATGTCTTGGAATTCCCGGTGTTGTATTTTGAGTTTCAGAAACCATGGTTGGGGCATTATATAAGTTAAAATTGACAAAATCGGGTCTGAAAAGCCACCTGTGGGCACATGATCATGCAATGTTCAATGAAGGGGTGGTACTCTTCTGACAAGAAATAGCAATCAGCATGTATGCATGTATATGTATTTAAGCGTGTGTGTGTGTGTGTGTTTGTGCCTGTGTGTGTGTGTCTGTGTCTGTGTGTTTGTATGTATGTATGTATGTATATATGTATGCATGTATGTATGCATATATGTATGTATCTGAGCGTGTCTTTATTTGGTTGTAGCGTTTAGTGTGGTACCAACATGTATTTGGTTATATACCCCAGTTATAGAAGAAGGATGGTCTGTATATACCCATCTCAAAACACTAATATCCCTTTAAATACACACACACATACACACACACGCATACACACACATATACACACACACGCACATACACACACACGCACGCACGCACACACATACATACACACACACACGTACACAGCATAGGTCTTCCCACTCATCTTCTTTCTCTACTTCACTTCTTTTCCTGCGAACCTCGTCTCGTTGAAATCCTTCAATTGTCCACCTGTGGTGGTGGTGGTGGTGGTGGCAAGGGTGGTGGTGATAGTGTTGGTGTTTGTGTTGATGCTGATGTTCGTGCTGGGTATTGTTGGTTTTGGTGGTGTTTGTGGTGATGGTGATGCTTGTGTTGTTTGTGTTGTTGGTGTTGGTGTTAGTGGTATTTGTGGTGTTTGTGTTGTTGGTGATAGTGGTGTTGGTGTTGGTGGTGGTAGTGGTGTTGGTGTTGGTGTTGGTGGTGGTAGTGGTGTTGGTGTTGGTGATGGTGTTGATGGTGGTAAGGGTGTTGGTGTTGATGTTGGTGCTGGTGTTGGTGCTGGTTATGCTTTTTGCCTATATCATCTCATCTGCAAAACATAGATGGTGTAATGGCGTCATCCTCATCCGCTCCACTTCACCAAAGAGAATTTTGCTGCTGCTGTTGTTGGTGGTAGTGTTGGCGACACTGGTGGTGGTGGTAGCGGCGCTGGTGGTGTGGATGATGAGGTGGAGGAGAAGGGGGAGAAGGATTTCTAAAATTGGTTGAGATCCCAGCCAGTACGTTAGATTGAAGCGACTTCTAATGAGGACTTTATTCAGTCAACATCGACTACGGACAGGTGCCAACTGAAAACATAGAACATTTAGTCGTGTCCCCCCCCCCCCCATCTTTACTTCTTGCCATCTCACTTTGGTTAACAAGGGAGCCTCAACACGGTAGCTCGTACTGCAAGAAATAACAGTCAATTTTTCCTTAAATCACACCCTTTATTCTTATAAAAAGACGGGTGCATTAGATAATGTAGTCTCAGATACGCTACTCTCGAGTCTCGAATACCCCCCCCCCCCCTTATTATTGAATTTTGCTGATATATCTCAGGCAGCAAAATTATATTTTATGTAGTAGCATTCATGCGACAATTCTTTTATGCATTATACATGACGAAAAAGTATATTACTAGAAATTCCAAACGTTATAAAATATACAGGATGGTTTGGGGTCCCAATATGTAAACTAAATTACTAATTCTGGTTTTTAAAAAAATCAACGGGAACTACCTAGAAAAATTACCCCGTTTATTCCACATCCCCTTCCCCCTATTATTTGGGATCCAAGAGTACCTGAAAAAAGATGGGTTGATCACAACTGAAACATCTTTTACCAGAGATCTGCTATACAGTTATAAAGTAACACAGCCACACACAATCACAAACTTTCTCATCAATTACTTTCGGACATATGTGGTTTACTGCACTGGCTAATATATTTTAGTCAGGACAAAACTGATGTTCTGTCGACTAAGTGAGACCCTCTACGTTGTCACTCGATTTACTAGAAATAGCAGCCAAATATCCCTAAAGTTACACCGTCACCATCTGATCATGCATTCCTATATGTCTGAAAAAGAAAATGAAGTTAGTGTAGTTATAATTGTTTCTACGTTAGGCACAAGGCCAGCAATTACCAGTGTATTACTGGTACTTTATTTTATCGACCCCGTAAGGATGAAAGGCAAAGTTAACCTCGGCGGGATTATAAGGTCTTTTGGTGATATGTCTGCTCAATTGGGTCAAAGGTTAAAGATCAATTACTCGTATCAATAATGTAAAATTTTACGTGCAACACAATTCCAGGTGAAGTACCGTCGTACATCTCAGCTAGAAAAAAGTTGAAAACATATTGACAGAGAAATAGCGATATATTCCTCAACCTGAGATGCATATCACCAAAAATAATCCATCTTGTCCACCTTTGTGGTCACCATTAGAATCAACAGAAATAAAATAGTGAAGGGAGAACAATTTGCGTAGACTATCATGTTCCACATCACACAATTCCTCACTGCTAGGTACTCCCAGGTCTTGAATAATCGCCCTCGTTTATAAGTATTTAAACAAATGTCCACACACTCCCTCACTCCTACACACACACATTTATTCCAGCACCCCTCCTATTATAGAGTAGATGTATAGTGTACCGGGAAAAGTTGATCAGGGTTTCACATTTCGTCGTTGGACCAAATATTTCTATGCTATAGGACTATTCGATCAGAGGTGTCTTGGTTGACCCAGGCCCGTGTTAACAGCTTTAATTGAGCCCATACATACACAACCACAGCATGCATAGACCCATAGACGCAATGGGTACAAATCAACAAGAGAGATTCTATATACTCGTTTTTAGAGCCGGGTTAAATTCTTTTGATGCTCCGAATAATTATAGTAACCTCCATATATGAAGTCAGCAATTTTCTCTTTTTTTAAAATAATAAATACATTTAATTTCCATGGTGGCCTCTTCCTTTGCTGCCCTAAAGATATGCCTATTTTCCTTAATAGTTAATCCAGCCCTACTCTATATGTTCATTTAGCCTATATGCAGTGGTCAATTCTTGCTCAAATCAGACCCTACAATCTTTAAAAAATTTAAGGTCAAACAGGAGAATGTAACAGTAATACATATAATATTTGGCAAAGATAAACTATATCAGATATGGTCTTCTTGTACAGGCCTGACCTGGGGGTAGCTATCAACATAAACAACCCGTGTTTAAAAAGGCGTGGGTGGGTGTGTTCATGCGAGTATTTATTAATACGTGCTTATCAGTATATGTATATGTGCTTTGCGTAGGTGGTTTGGCACATGTATGTATGTATGTATGTATATATGTATATATTAAATTATGTATGTATGTGTATGTATGAACGTATGTGTGAATGTATGTATGTGTATTTGTGCCTGTGTGTGTTTGTGTTTGGTGTAGTGGGGCATATGTGCATGTGTGAGCGCGTGTGTTTGAATATTCCTAGTCAATATACAGCAGATCAACAAGTAGAGAGAGAAAAAGGGGGAAGCAAAGAAAAGCAAGAAAGGCTGAGAGAAAGAAAGAGGGAAGATGTGTGGAAGTGGGGATAACTTTTGAAAAGAAAGTGGCGAAATCCAGGCAGCATGTGATTAAAATAAAGGTCAGTATGTCACGTTAAAGGACGGTCACGTGATCTATCCTTCCCACCCACTCTCACACGCACTCATAGACATAAACGAATGCCCATAGCCGCACATATGTATATAGACAATCGAACATACACATACATAAATACATACATACAAGTATATACATAAATACATAGATACATACACACAAACATACATACATTCATACATACATGCATATATACATACAAACATAAATACATACACATAAACATACATACATTCATACGTACATGCATAAATACATATATATATATATATATATATATATATATATATACATAAATACATACATTCATGCATACATGCATATATACATACATATATATATATATACATACACAAACATACACACACACAAACATACATACACACAAACATACATACATATATACATACACACAAACATGCATACATACATACACACAAACATGCATACATACATACACACAAACATGCATACATACATACACAAACATACATACATACATACACACGCAAACATGCATACATACATGAACACAAACAAGCATACATACATACACACAAACATACATACATACATGGTGGCTGCCAACTCGTTTTCGAGTACGGCCACTACTTTACATCCATGTAGGATAACCCCTACCTACATACATACACACAAACGTACATACATACATACATACACACAAACATACATACATACATACATACACACAAACATGCATACATACATACACACAAACATGCATACATACATACACACAAACATGCATACATACATACACACAAACATGCATACATACATACACACAAACATGCATACATACATACACACACACGAACATACATACATACATACACATAAACATGCATACATACATATACACAAACATGCATACATACACACACACAAACATGCATATATACATACACAGAAACATACATACATACATACACACAAACATACACAGAAACATACATACAAATATACATATATACACAAACTCAGCAACCGGAAGCTGTTCAGGTCCGTCACACGTGCTGTGTGTCAAATGTAATCGACAAGGAGCTTCAGGGAAAGAGGGTCAGGTTAACCCTACTGAAACAGAACAGAGGAGAGAGTAGAGCTGGGGGAGGGAGAGAAGAAGAAGAAGAAGAAGAAGAAGAAGAAGAAGAAGAAGAAGAAGAAGAAGAAGAAGAAGAAGAAGAAGAAGAAGAAGAAGAAGAAGAAGAAGAAGAAGGAGGGGGAGGAGCAGAAGGAGGTGGAGTAGGAGGAGGAGAAGGTGAAAATGCTGGTGATGAGGTAGAAGTAGTAGAAGAATAAAAGCAACGACAAAAACAAGATCAAGGACAACAACAACAACACCAAGGAATGGAGACCCTTATCGCTTGAGGACATGGTGAGGAGGGGGAGGGAGGGAACGTTAGCTTTAGCTCCCAACTTTAAATCAGGAGAAGAAAGTGTGGGGTGGTTGTGGGTGGGGACAGTAGGCTGCAAAGGTCTCTAAATAGAAACCTTTAAATGAAGCCGACCTTACTTCCGCGCAATGTAATGAAATGGTGTGTGGTGTGGTGTTGTGTGTTGTGGTGTGGTGTAGTGTGGTGTGGTGTAGTGTGGTGTAGTGTGGTGTGGTGTGGTGTGGTGTGGTGTGTAGTGTGGTGTGGTGTAGTGTGGTGTGGTGTAGTGTAGTGTGGTGTAGTGTCGTATGGTGTAGTGTAGTGTGGTATAGTGTGGTGTGGTGTGGTCTAGTGTGGTGTGGTGTAGTGTAGTGTGGTGTCGTGTCGTGTGGTGTGGTGTAGTGTGATGTGGTGTAGTGTGGTGTGGTGTGGTGTGGTGTGGTGTGGTGTAGTGTGGTGTAGTGTAGTGTGGTGTAGTGTGATGTGGTGTGGTGTAGTGTGGTGTGGTGTGGTGTGGTGTGGTGTAGTGTAGTGTCGTGTGGTGTGGTGTGGTGTGGTGTGGTGTGGTGTGGTGTGGTGTGGTGTAGTGTGGTGTGGTGTAGTGTGGTGTGGTGTGGTGAGGTGTGGTGTGGTGTAGTGTGGTGTGGTGTGGTGTAGTGTGGTGTGGTGTGGTGTGGTGTAGTGTAGTGTGGTGTGGTGTAGTGTGGTGTGGTGTGGTGTAGTGTGGTGTGGTGTAGTGTGGTGTAGTGTGGTGTGGTGTAGTGTGGTGTGGTGTAGTGTGGTGTGGTGTGGTGTGGTGTGGTGTGGTGTGGTGTGGTGTGGTGTACTGTGGTGTGGTGTAGTGTGGTGTGGTGTAGTGTGGTGTAGTGTGGTGTGGTGTAGTATGGTGTGGTGTAGTGTGGTGTGGTGTGGTGTGGTGTAGTGTGGTGTGGTGTGGTGTGGTGTGGTGTGGTGTGGTGTGGTGTGGTGTAGTGTGGTGTAGTGTAGTGTGGTGTGGTTTGGTGTGGTGTGGTGTGGTGTGGTGTAGTGTGGTGTAGTGTGGTGTGGTGTGGTGTAGTGTGGTGTGGTGTAGTGTGGTGTAGTGTGTAGTGGTGTAGTGTGGTGTGGTGTGGTGTGGTGTGGTGTAGTGTGGTGTGGTGTGGTGTGGTGTAGTGTGGTGTGGTGTAGTGTGGTGTGGTGTAGTGTGGTGTAGTGTGGTATGGTGTGGTATGGTGTGGTTTGGTGTACTGTGGTGTGGTATGGTGTAGTGTAGTGTGGTGTGGTGTAGTGTGGTGTGGTGTAGTGTGGTGTGGTGTGGTGTAGTGTGGTGTAGTGTGGTTTTGTGTGGTGTGGTGTAGTGTAGTGTGGTGTGGTGTGGTGTAGTGTGGTGTGGTGTGGTGTGGTGTAGTGTGGTGTGGTGTAGTGTGGTGTAGTGTAGTGTGGTGTAGTGTAGTGTGGTGTGGTGTGGTGTGGTGTGGTGTGGTGTGGTGTAGTGTGGTGTAGTGTGGTGTGGTGTAGTGTGGTGTGGTGTGGTTTAGTGTGGTGTGGTGTAGTGTGGTGTAGTGTGATATGGTGTGATATGGTGTGATGTAGTGTGGTGTGGTGTGGTGTAGTGTGGTGTAGTGTAGTGTGGTGTGTTGTGGTGTAGTGTGGTGTGGTGTAGTGTGGTGTGGTGTGGTGTGGTATGGTGTAGTGTGGTGTTGTGTAGTGTGGTGTAGTGTGGTGTGGTGTGGTGTAGTGTAGTGTAGTGTGGTGTTGTGTAGTGTGGTGTGGTGTAGTGTGGTGTGGCGTAGTGTGGTGTAGTGTGGTGTGGTGTAGTGTAGTGTGGTGTGGAGTGGTGTAGTGTGGTGCAGTGTAGTGTGGTGTAGTGTGGTGTGGTGTGGTGTAGTGTAGTGTGGTGTAGTGTAGTGTGGTGTAGTGTAGTGTGTCGTGGTGTGGTGTGGTGTAGTGTAGTGTAGTGTGGAGTTGTGTAGTGTGGTGTGGTGTAGTGTGGTGTGGTGTAGTGTGGTGTAGTGTGGTGTGGTGTAGTGTAGTGTGGTGTGGTGTAGTGTGGTGTGGTGTAGTGTGGTGTGGTGTAGTGTGGTGTGGTGTGGTGTAGTGTGGTGTGGTGTAGTGTGGTGTGGTGTGGTGTGGTGTAGTGTGGTGTGGTGTGGTGTGGTGTGGTGTGGTGTGGTGTAGTGTGGTGTGGTGTAGTGTGGTGTGGTGTAGTGTGGTGTGGTGTAGTGTGGTGTGGTGTAGTGTGGTGTGGTGTGGTGTGGTGTGGTGTAGTGTGGTGTAGTGTGGTGTGGTGTGGTGTGGTGTAGTGTGGTGTGGTGTAGTGTGGTGTGGTGTAGTGTGGTGTACTGTTGTGTGGTGTGGTGTAGTGTAGTGTGGTGTGGTGTAGTGTGTTGTGGTGTGGTGTAGTGTAGTGTGGTGTAGTGTGGTGTGGTGTGGTGTGGTGTAGTGTAGTGTGGTGTGGTATAGTGTGGTGTGGTGTAGTGTGGTGTGGTGTAGTGTGGTGTAGTGTGGTGTGGTGTAGTGTAGTGTGGTGTGGTGTGGTGTAGTGTGGTGTGGTGTGGTGTGGTGTAGTGCGGTGTAGTGTGGTGTGGTGTGGTGTAGTGTGGTGTGGTGTAGTGTGGTGTGGTGTAGTGTAGTGTGGTGTAGTGTGGTGTGGTGTGGTGTGGTGTAGTGTGGTGTGGTGTAGTGTGGTGTAGTGTGGTATGGTGTGGTGTGGTGTGGTTTGGTGTAGTGTGGTGTGGTGTAGTGTGGTGTGGTGTGGTGTACTGTGGTGTGGTGTAGTGTGGCGTAGTGTGGTGTGGTGTGGTGTTGTGTGGTGTGGTGTGGTATAGTGTGGTGTGGTGTAGTGTGATGTACTGTGGTTTGGTATGGTGTAGTGTAGTGTGGTGTGGTGTAGTCTGGTGTGGTGTAGTGTGGTGTGGTGTAGTGTGGTGTGGTGTGGTGTGGTGTGGTTTTGTGTGATGTGGTGTAGTGTAGTGTGGTGTGGTGTAGTGTGGTGTGGTGTAGTGTGGTGTGGTATAGTGTGGTGTAGTGTGGTGTGGTGTAGTGTAGTGTGGTGTGGTGTAGTGTGGTGTGGTGTGGTGTGGTGTAGTGTGGTGTGGTGTAGTGTGGTGTGGTGTGATGTAGTGTAGTGTGGTGTAGTGTAGTGTGGTGTGGTGTGGTGTGGTGTGGTGTGGTGTGGTGTGGTGTGGTGTAATGTGGTGTGGTGTAGTGTGGTGTGGTGTGGTTTAGTGTGGTGTGGTGTAGTGTGGTGTAGTGTGATATGGTGTGATGTAGTGTGGTGTGGTGTGGTGTAGTGTGGTGTGGTGTAGTGTGGTGTAGTGTGGTGTGGTGTGGTGTGGTGTGGTGTTGTGTGGTGTGGTGTGGTATAGTGTGGTGTGGTGTAGTGTGATGTACTGTGGTTTGGTATGGTGTAGTGTAGTGTGGTGTGGTGTAGTGTGGTGTGGTGTAGTGTGGTGTGGTGTAGTGTGGTGTGGTGTGGTGTGGTTTTGTGTGGTGTGGTGTAGTGTAGTGTGGTGTGGTGTAGTGTGGTGTGGTGTAGTGTGGTGTGGTGTAGTGTGGTGTAGTGTGGTGTGGTGTAGTGTAGTGTAGTGTGGTGTGGTGTGGTGTGGTGTAGTGTGGTGTGGTGTAGTGTGGTGTGGTGTGGTGTAGTGTAGTGTGGTGTAGTGTAGTGTGGTGTGGTGTGGTGTGGTGTGGTGTGGTGTGGTGTAGTGTGGTGTAATGTGGTGTGGTGTAGTGTGGTGTGGTGTGGTTTAGTGTTGTGTGGTGTAGTGTGGTGTAGTGTGATATGGTGTGATGTTATGTGGTGTGGTGTGGTGTAGTGTGGTGTGGTGTAGTGTGGTGTGGTGTAGTGTGGTGTGGTGTGGTGTGGTATGGTGTAGTGTGGTGTTGTGTAGTCTGGTGTAGTGTGATGTGGTGTGGTGTGGTGTAGTGTAGTGTAGTGTGGTGTTGTGTAGTGTGGTGTAGTGTGGTGTGGTGTGGTGTGGTATGGTGTAGTGTGGTGTTGTGTAGTCTGGTGTAGTGTGGTGTGGTGTGGTGTGGTGTAGTGTAGTGTAGTGTGGTGTTGTGTAGTGTGGTGTGGTGTAGTGTGGTGTAGTGTGGTGTAGTGGGGTGTGGTGTAGTGTAGTGTGGTGTGGTGTGGTGTAGTGTAGTGTGGTGTGGTGTGGTGTGGTGTGGTGTAGTGTGGTGTGGTGTGGTGTAGTGTAGTGTGGTGTTGTGTAGTGTGGTGTAGTGTAGTGTGTCGTGGTGTGGTGTGGTGTAGTGTAGTGTAGTGTGGAGTTGTGTAGTGTGGTGTGGTGTAGTGTGGTGTGGTGTAGTGTGGTGTAGTGTGGTGTGGTGTAGTGTAGTGTGGTGTGGTGTAGTGTGGTGTGGTGTAGTGTGGTGTGGTGTAGTGTGGTGTAGTGTGGTGTAGTGTGGTGTGGTGTGGTGTGGTGTGGTGTGGTGTGGTGTGGTGTGGTGTAGTGTGGTGTAGTGTGGTGTAGTGTGGTTTTGTGTGGTGTGGTGTAGTGTAGTGTGGTGTGGTGTAGTGTGGTGTGGTTTAGTGTGGTGTGGTGTAGTGTAGTGTGGTGTGGTGTGGTGTAGTGTGGTGTGGTGTGGTGTGGTGTAGTGTGGTGTGGTGTAGTGTGGTGTGGTGTGGTGTAGTGTAGTGTGGTGTAGTGTAGTGTGGTGTGGTGTAGTGTGTTGTGGTGTGGTGTAGTGTAGTGTGGTGTAGTGTGGTGTGGTGTGGTGTGGTGTGGTGTAGTGTAGTGTGGTGTGGTATAGTGTGGTGTGGTGTAGTGTGGTGTGGTGTAGTGTGGTGTAGTGTGGTGTGGTGTAGTGTAGTGTGGTGTGGTGTGGTGTAGTGTGGTGTGGTGTGGTGTGGTGTAGTGCGGTGTAGTGTGGTGTGGTGTGGTGTAGTGTGGTGTGGTGTAGTGTGGTGTGGTGTAGTGTAGTGTGGTGTAGTGTGGTGTGGTGTGGTGTGGTGTAGTGTGGTGTGGTGTAGTGTGGTGTAGTGTGGTATGGTGTGGTGTGGTGTGGTTTGGTGTAGTGTGGTGTGGTGTAGTGTGGTGTGGTGTGGTGTACTGTGGTGTGGTGTAGTGTGGCGTAGTGTGGTGTGGTGTGGTGTTGTGTGGTGTGGTGTGGTATAGTGTGGTGTGGTGTAGTGTGATGTACTGTGGTTTGGTATGGTGTAGTGTAGTGTGGTGTGGTGTAGTCTGGTGTGGTGTAGTGTGGTGTGGTGTAGTGTGGTGTGGTGTGGTGTGGTGTGGTTTTGTGTGATGTGGTGTAGTGTAGTGTGGTGTGGTGTAGTGTGGTGTGGTGTAGTGTGGTGTGGTATAGTGTGGTGTAGTGTGGTGTGGTGTAGTGTAGTGTGGTGTGGTGTAGTGTGGTGTGGTGTGGTGTGGTGTAGTGTGGTGTGGTGTAGTGTGGTGTGGTGTGATGTAGTGTAGTGTGGTGTAGTGTAGTGTGGTGTGGTGTGGTGTGGTGTGGTGTGGTGTGGTGTGGTGTGGTGTAATGTGGTGTGGTGTAGTGTGGTGTGGTGTGGTTTAGTGTGGTGTGGTGTAGTGTGGTGTAGTGTGATATGGTGTGATGTAGTGTGGTGTGGTGTGGTGTAGTGTGGTGTGGTGTAGTGTGGTGTAGTGTGGTGTGGTGTGGTGTGGTGTGGTGTTGTGTGGTGTGGTGTGGTATAGTGTGGTGTGGTGTAGTGTGATGTACTGTGGTTTGGTATGGTGTAGTGTAGTGTGGTGTGGTGTAGTGTGGTGTGGTGTAGTGTGGTGTGGTGTAGTGTGGTGTGGTGTGGTGTGGTTTTGTGTGGTGTGGTGTAGTGTAGTGTGGTGTGGTGTAGTGTGGTGTGGTGTAGTGTGGTGTGGTGTAGTGTGGTGTAGTGTGGTGTGGTGTAGTGTAGTGTAGTGTGGTGTGGTGTGGTGTGGTGTAGTGTGGTGTGGTGTAGTGTGGTGTGGTGTGGTGTAGTGTAGTGTGGTGTAGTGTAGTGTGGTGTGGTGTGGTGTGGTGTGGTGTGGTGTGGTGTAGTGTGGTGTAATGTGGTGTGGTGTAGTGTGGTGTGGTGTGGTTTAGTGTGGTGTGGTGTAGTGTGGTGTAGTGTGATATGGTGTGATGTTATGTGGTGTGGTGTGGTGTAGTGTGGTGTGGTGTAGTGTGGTGTGGTGTAGTGTGGTGTGGTGTGGTGTGGTATGGTGTAGTGTGGTGTTGTGTAGTCTGGTGTAGTGTGATGTGGTGTGGTGTGGTGTAGTGTAGTGTAGTGTGGTGTTGTGTAGTGTGGTGTAGTGTGGTGTGGTGTGGTGTGGTATGGTGTAGTGTGGTGTTGTGTAGTCTGGTGTAGTGTGGTGTGGTGTGGTGTGGTGTAGTGTAGTGTAGTGTGGTGTTGTGTAGTGTGGTGTGGTGTAGTGTGGTGTAGTGTGGTGTAGTGGGGTGTGGTGTAGTGTAGTGTGGTGTGGTGTGGTGTAGTGTAGTGTGGTGTGGTGTGGTGTGGTGTGGTGTAGTGTGGTGTGGTGTGGTGTAGTGTAGTGTGGTGTGGTGTGGTGTGGTGTAGTGTGGTGTGGTGTGGTGTAGTGTAGTGTGGTGTTGTGTAGTGTGGTGTAGTGTAGTGTGTCGTGGTGTGGTGTGGTGTAGTGTAGTGTAGTGTGGAGTTGTGTAGTGTGGTGTGGTGTAGTGTGGTGTGGTGTAGTGTGGTGTAGTGTGGTGTGGTGTAGTGTAGTGTGGTGTGGTGTAGTGTGGTGTGGTGTAGTGTGGTGTGGTGTAGTGTGGTGTAGTGTGGTGTAGTGTGGTGTGGTGTGGTGTGGTGTGGTGTGGTGTGGTGTGGTGTGGTGTAGTGTGGTGTAGTGTGGTGTAGTGTGGTTTTGTGTGGTGTGGTGTAGTGTAGTGTGGTGTGGTGTAGTGTGGTGTGGTTTAGTGTGGTGTGGTGTAGTGTAGTGTGGTGTGGTGTGGTGTAGTGTGGTGTGGTGTGGTGTGGTGTAGTGTGGTGTGGTGTAGTGTGGTGTGGTGTGGTGTAGTGTAGTGTGGTGTAGTGTAGTGTGGTGTGGTGTGGTGTGATGTGGTGTGGTGTGGTGTGGTGTGGTGTAGTGTGATATGGTGTGATGTAGTGTGGTGTGGTGTGGTGTAGTGTGGTGTAGTGTGGTGTGGTGTAGTGTGGTGTGTTGTGGTGTAGTGTGGTGTGGTGTAGTGTGGTGTGGTGTGGTGTGGTATGGTGTAGTGTGGTGTTGTGTAGTGTGGTATAGTGTGGTGTGGTGTGGTGTAGTGTAGTGTAGTGTGGTGTTGTGTAGTGTGGTGTGGTGCAGTGTGGTGTGGTGTAGTGTGGTGTAGTGGGGTGTGGTGTAGTGTAGTGTGGTGTGGTGTGGTGTAGTGTGGTGTGGTGTGGTGTAGTGTGGTGTAGTGTGGTGCATTGTAGTGCGGTGTGGTGTGGTGTGGTGTAGTGTAGTGTAGTGTGGAGTTGTGTAGTGTGGTGTGGTGTAGTGTGGTGTGGTGTAGTGTGGTGTAGTGTGGTGTGGTGTAGTGTAGTGTGGTGTGGTGTGGTGTGGTGTGGTGTACTGCGGTGTGGTGTAGTGTGGCGTATGTGGTGTGGTGTGGTGTGGTGTGGTGTGGTGTGGTGTGGTGTGGTGTGGTGTAGTGTGGTGTGGTGTGGTGAGGTGTGGTGTGGTGTAGTGTGGTGTGGTATAATGTGGTGTAGTGTGGTGTGGTGTGGTGTGGTTTAGTGTAGTGTGGTGTGGTGTAGTGTGGTGTGGTGTAGTGTGGTGTGGTGTAGTGTGGTGTGGTGTAGTGTGGTGTAGTGTGGTGTGGTGTAGTGTGGTGTAGTGTGGTGTGGTGTGGTGTGGTGTGGTGTGGTGTAGTGTGGTGTGGTGTGGTGTGGTGTGGTGAGGTGTGGTGTGGTGTGGTGTAGTGTGGTGTGGTGTGGTATGGTGTAGTGTAGTGTGGTGTGGTGTAGTGTGGTGTGGTGTAGTGTGGTGTGGTGTGGTGTAGTGTGGTGTAGTGTGGTTTTGTGTGGTGTGGTGTAGTGTAGTGTGGTGTGGTGTAGTGTGGTGTGGTGTAGTGTGGTGTGGTGTAGTGTGGTGTGGTGTGGTGTGGTGTAGTGTGGTGTGGTGTAGTGTGGTGTGGTGTGGTGAGGTGTAGTGTGGTGTGGTGTAGTGTGGTGTGGTGTAGTGTGGTGTGGTGTAGTGTGGTGTGGTGTGGTGTGGTGTGATGTGGTGTGGTGTAGTGTGGTGTGGTGTGTACTGTGGTGTGGTGTGGTGTGGTGTAGTGTGGTGTGGTGTGGTGTGGTGTGGTGTGGTGTGGTGTGGTGTGGTGTGGTGTAGTGTGGTGTGGTGTAGTGTGGTGTGGTGTGGTGAGGTGTGGTGTGGTGTGGTGTAGTGTGGTGTGGTGTAGTGTGGTGTGGTGTAGTGTGGTGTGGTGTGGTGTGATGTGGTGTGGTGTAGTGTGGTGTGGTGTGGTGTAGTGTGGTGTGGTATACTGTGGTGTGGTGTAGTGTGGTGTAGTGTGGTGTGGTGTGGTGTGGTGTGGTGTGGTGTGGTGTGGTGTGGTGTAGTGTGGTGAGTTGTGGTGTAGTGCGGTGTGGTGTGGTGTAATGTGGTGTGGTGTAGTGTGGTGTAGTGTGGTGTGGTGTGGTGTGGTGTGGTGTGGTGTGGTATAGTGTGGTGTGGTGTAGTGTGATGTACTGTGTTGTGGTATGGTGTAGTGTAGTGTGGTGTGGTGTAGTGTGGTGTGGTGTAGTGTGGTGTGGTGTAGTGTGGTGTGGTGTGGTGTGGTGTAGTGTGGTGTGGTGTAGTGTGGTGTAGTGTGGTTTTGTGTGGTGTGGTGTAGTGTAGTGTGGTGTGGTGTAGTGTGGTGTGGTGTAGTGTGGTGTGGTGTAGTGTGGTGTAGTGTGGTGTGGTGTAGTGTGGTGTGGTGTAGTGTGGTGTAGTGTGGTGTAGTTTGGTGTGGTGTAGTGTGGTGTGGTGTGGTGTGGTGTGGTGTAGTGTGGTGTGGTGTGGTGTGGTGTAGTGTGGTGTGGTGTAGTGTGGTGTGGTGTAGTGTGGTGTGGTGTAATGTAGTGTGGTGTGGTATAGTGTAGTGTGGTTTGGTGTAGTGTGGTGTGGTGTAGTGTGGTGTGGTGTAGTGTGGTGTGGTGTAGTGTGGTGTAGTGTGGTGTGGTGTGGTGTAGTGTGGTGTGGTGTGGTGTAGTGTGGTGTAGTGTGGTGTGGTGTAGTGTGGTGTTGTGTAGTGTGGTGTGGTGTAGTGTGGTGTGGTGTAGTGTGGTGTAGTGTGGTGTGGTATAGTGTAGTGTGGTTTGGTGTAGTGTGGTGTGGTGTAGTGTGGTGTGGTGTAGTGTGGTGTGGTGTAGTGTGGTGTAGTGTGGTGTGGTGTGGTGTAGTGTGGTGTGGTGTGGTGTAGTGTGGAGTAGTGTGGTGTGGTGTAGTGTGGTGTGGTGTAGTGTGGTGTGGTGTAGTGTGGTGTGGTGTAGTGTGGTGTAGTGTGGTGTGGTGTAGTATGGTGTGGTAGCAGTAGTAGTAGTAGTGGGTGATGATGGTGGTGGTGGTAGTAGTAGTAGTAGTAGTAGTAGTAGTAGTAGTAGTAGTAGTAGTAGTAGTAGTAGTAGTGGTGGTGGTGCTGCTGGTGGTGGTGCTGGTGCTGGTGCTGGTAGTGGTGGTGGTAGTGGTGGTGATGGTAGTAGTAATGGTGGCAGTTGTAATAGTAGTAGTAGTGGTAGTAGTAGTAGTAGTAGTAGTAGTAGTAGTAGTAGTAGTAGTAGTAGTAGTAGCAGTAGTAGTAGTAGTAATTGTTTCTACTTTTAGCACAAGGCCAGTAATTATAACAGTGTATTACTGGTACTTTATTTTATCGACCCCGTAAGGATGATAGGCAAAGTTAACCTCGGCGGGATTTGAACTCAGTTTATAAAGGGAGGTAACTCTATGCTGCAAAGCATGGCGTCCGACCCTCTACCGATACTGCCAATCCATAGTAATAGTAGTAGTTACTCGAAGTAGAAAACAAAAAGCGAAGAGTGCTTATCAACCAAGTTTTTTTTTAATCGCATCCAAACCATTATATATAAACTAGCAGAAAAACCACCCCTGGGTGTTTTTCTGCTAGCATGTGTAGTGTGTATATTGATATTATACGCAAGTATATATACATGTAAATATGATACATCAAATAAAATCGTAATTGCAATATACACAGAAATTGAACGAAGACTGCGTTACACTGTTTTATGTAATCAGTAAAGTAATCCATGATACATTAAAAAAGACGATATTATATAAAACTGCGTTAGGAAAAAATTAGTGACAGAAAATCAGTATGTTTATTTAAGCGATCGCCAACCGGAAGTTTTGACATTTCTGAAATTTTTAAGAAGTGAATCTTTGAATAAACAAAATATATTTAATCAACAGCCACGAAATTTAGTAGATAAATTATGTAATATTCATTCATTATTTATTCAAAGTAGGGCGGTCGATTGGCAGTATCGGTAGAGGGTCGGATGCCATTCTTTGACGTATAGAGTTACGGCCCTTGCCATTCTGAGTTCAAATCCCGCCGAGGTTAACTTTGCCTTTCATCCTTACGGGGTCGATAAAATAAGTACCAGTAATGCTCTGGGTTATTGCTGGCCTTGTGCCTAAAGTAGAAACAATTATTTATTCAAAGTAATCCAACTTATTTAATAATTGGATGAAAAAATTATAAACTGCACGCAGTCCCGCGCCCCTCCATTTATTATAGTTTATATCGATTTGACTGTACTAGAAGTATCGATTGCTTCCGTCTGTAGTAAATGTTTGTTGTTACATACAAATTTATATCTTAATCCTTTCCAACCATTTTTCTAATGGAATACAGTTTATAATTTTCAAATCATTTTGAAATAATTTTAAACGTTAACAGATGCAGTAATAATTCTTCTCTGCTTTTTCTTCTTCTTCGCCCACTTATCTCAGCAATTTAAGGGAAAGGGAAAGTCGACTAAATCGATCCCAGTTCGTTACTGTTATTTTATTTTATCGACCACGTATGGATGAAAAGCGAAGTTAACCTCGGCGGGATTTGAACTCAGGTCGTAAAGGCCCGTAACTCCATGCTGCAAAGCATGGCGTCCAACCCTCTAACGATACTGCCAATCCACCGCCCTTATGGTAATAATATAACTAAATTTCTTTTGATTAATCTAGTGTTTGGAACATAATTTAAAAATTCTTACATGGAATTATGATAGAAATTTTTAGATGAATATAGATACTTTAAAATAAATTTCTTTATATCGTAAAACCAGTGGTGATTTCGGCGGTGGTTATCAAAAGAGTAAATAGTTGTTAACATCAGTGTAACAGTTAACATAGGTATATCAATATTAACTAAGGTTAATATTAATATACCTATAAATTTATACATAATTTTGATGCGAACGGAGCATGGTAGTATGGTTAAGAAATTTGTTTTTCAACCATAAAGTTCCAGGCTCGATCTTAGGCAAATGTCATTTACCATAGCCTAGGGAAGACAGAAACTGCTCGGAAGCCCGTTGGATGAACTGTACATGTATTTAAATTGGTTGGCTTTACCACATATTATATCACGTTGAATCTCTCTCAGAATTACGTTAAGGATGCACATGTTAGTAGAATACTCTACCACTTAATCTAACGAGTCTATTGATCGAACAACTTAAACATACATCGTCCACCAACTGAGATTCGGTTATTTGTTGGTTTTGTGTTGAAGTTGAATTGTTTGTTTTGTTCAAAGAAGTGCTGTTACTCTTAGCAAAAGATTTTTAGGGATTTAGTAAATAGGGAGTTGGTCTAAGTGGTGGGGGGAATAAGTGTGTGTGTGGGGGGGGGGGGGAGGGGAGTTGGGTTGGTGGTAAATCAGTAACTTTGCTAGGTTGTCTCCGTTGATTGTTTTAAAAAATCCGAATTCGTGATTTAGTTTACATATTGAGACCCCAACCCGTCCTATTTATGTTATAACATACGGGATTTCTAGTAATGTAATTTTTTGGTCATGTATAATATTTTTTTTATTGTGTAAAGAAAAAATTAGCCGGGGATAGAACAGCAAGATTGAATAAGCGGCGGGGGGGGGGGGGGGGGTAATAAGAGTAAGGTGGGGTCTAGAAAGAGTCTAAAAAATTAATACGCTGGGGGAGGAGATTCTTCGAGACCCGAAAGAAGATATTTACAATGTACATATGTCAACCACTTGCAAGTAAATTTCGCGAGCATGCTATTCCATTGATCAAATAACTGGAGCACACCAGATCGAAACTGACGAAGATCCATTCCATCCCAACTCAATCAATTAATTACATTCTCGCTACTGGGGCAACTAGACGTTGTGTGTGTTTGGTACTATAGACGTTTAACTGTTTAACATGGCATTTTAATGGGCCTTAGAAATGCTTCTCGGTGTCCATCACCTCTTCAAGTGTTCGTTCTAAACCACTGTGTTGATTAGGTACAGAGGCGATAGATTTTGGAGGCCTTTCCTGGTGGTTGTGGGGGCGTTGGCAGTGTTGGATTTTGTGGAAATTTACGCATTTTATTCTGTTCAGTTAATCGTCAATATATCATGTACCCTCCTACACACACATATGTATATATATAATAATAATACAAGGATGATGTGTTAAGCCGTCATTACGTGTATTGGGTGAGCGCAAATACCTTGGCCATGACCTCGTTCCACCTGGAGGTCTGGACCGAACCAGACCTCGAGCAATTTCACCGGTCCTTCCGTCCAGCGTCCGACGACGCTGTCGGACGGCATCGGTCTGCCTCTCCACGTTCCGAGTTGCAAACCGACAGACTTGTCCGGGTTCAGTTTTGCTCCTGTGAACCTTTCGTATTCGTGTAGTAGGTTGCCGATTACCTTGATTTCCGAGGTTTTCGACACCATTACCGTCACGTCGTCGGCATAAGCCGACACCCCTTTTCGCAGAGCGTCCCGTATCTCAGTGGCTGTGATCGGTCTTTCGCAGAACTCGCCGTCCATGCTCGAGAGACGCAGCAGGCCGTCGAGGTATGAACCAAAGTCCATTGCCCCGTTCGGTGCACCGTCGTTCTATTTAAACAGTCGCGCAAAGTGCCGCTGAAAGGCCGCGCACATCTGCCTGGGGTCAAGTTGCACTCGTCCGTTTTGGTCTTTCCAAGACCGAATCGTGGACTTGTTGCCACTTTTCGCTTCCGCCACTCGGGGCCAGCTAACAGCTTTTGCTCCCTCCTTTCCTAGAGCACGTGATTTACTTCTGACCACGCAGCCTTCGTGTTTCGCGTCGAATAACTGGTCCAGTGTCGTTCTCGATGCTAGCACTCTAGCTGCGTTGCCACTCCTAAGCGCCACTTCTACCTTGGCTACTAGTTCTGTTTCTGATTTGTTTTTCTCTAAAGCTAATTCTCTGATAAACCCTATCGATTCTACTCTAATTGCTCTTTTGAGAGAGTACCACCATATATTGTTGACGATGGCTCCCGTCAACTCTTGCTTAACTAATCTACTTATCCGTTCACTGTAGGCTTTTCGTGCCGTCAACGACACGTTCAGCTTCCAGTATCCGGGTCCTTGTCTATGTATTCTATCACGGTTGACTATGCAGACGACTAGTTTGTGATCTGAATAGGCAACCATGTGCATTTGTGGACAGCTTAAAATCTTCTTGTCCTTCTCTCTAATGAAAAGCCTATCTAGATACGGTCTAGATATCCCGCTACGGTTTGCCCACGTCCACTGTGGTGCAGTCGGGAAATCTAGTCGATATCTATCGGCCATTTGGAATTGGCTAATTTGATTGTTGAGGCTGTTGCACCCCGCTCTACTGGGACATGCTCCTACATAGTCCCATCATGCATCTAGGATACCATTCCAGTCTCCCACTAATAGCAATGAGCGAGACGTTCTCAGAAAAGACTCTAGACGCTTAAAGAAGTCTGACCGGATTGTGATTGCCCGGTCGGATCATAAACGCCCACCAGTCTGTAGGCTCCACCTCCAATACTGTTCACGTCTAGGACTACCAGGCTACCCTCCGGGTCCAAGTGTACTTCGAGATCCAGGTTTTTCCGAAACATGGCAGTCGCTTCCCCTCCACCTCCCGGCTGACAGAGAGATGCGTAGATCTCAAAGTCATTAAAGATGGGGGTTAGTTGCTGCCTGTTGTGGATCCTGGACTCGGTGATCGCTATTACATCCATACCGTGTGACCTAAGGTCGTTTAAAAGTTGGCCTTGTTTCAGATAGATAGATAGATGAGTAGGTAGGTATGTCGGTTGGTAAGTAGGTTGACACATTAGCTAATAGGTAGAAAACTAGGTAGATAGGTAGGTAGGTAGGTAGGTAGGTTGGTAGGTAGGTAGGTAGGTAAGTAGGTAGGTATGTATGTAGGTAGGTATGTATGTAGGTAGGTAGGTAGGTAGGTAGGTAGGTAGGTAGGTAGGTAGGTAGGTAGGTAGGTAGGTAGGTAGGTAGCTAGCTAGCTAGCTAGCTAGCTAGTTAGATAGCTAGGTAGGTAGGTAGGTAGGTAGGTAGGTAGGTAGGTAGGTAGGTAGGTAGCTAGCTAGATAGCTAGATAGCTAGGTAGGAAGGCAGGCAAGTACGTAGGCAGATAGACAAACGTGGAATCAAATAGATATCTTTCTTTATTTAGAATCAAATAGATAGATAGAACAATGCTATCGTAATTTAGGAGATATAAGTTTGAAACAGATTAAAGAAGATCTGGAAGAAAATTACGGGAACTGTTTTACATGAGTGTAAAACGAAATACAACGGAGACCAGAGTGGCCAGACGGAGAGGCCATGAAAATTGAGGATTTACATATCTTTACATAGATACAACTGAAATATTTCTTACTATAAACCCGGTCATTCTGACGGGTACCATGCTAGAACATGTATATATATATATATATATATGTGTGTGTGTGTGTGTGTGTGTGTGTGTGTGTGTGTGTGTGTGTGTGTGTGTGTGTGTGTGTGTGTGTGTGTGTGTGTGTGTGTATGTGTGTGTGTGTGTGTGTGTGTGTGCGCGCGCGAGTGTGTGTGGGTGCGTATCCTTGCATACCTGTAGTGATATTTATAACCAAAATATAAGAAACTACAATATACATACACACACACTCATACACATACACACATACAACAATATATACATACATACACACACACACACACACACACATATATATATATATATATATATATATATATATATATATATATATATACAATGATATTAAATAAATGGAAACTATATTTATAAAACCATATTTATTCTATTATATATATTTCAAGGGTACAAGATAATTCAACTGATAAGGTATGATTTCCTTGGTTATGTCAAAATTTATAAAACACTCTTTCTATTTTATCTGATGAAAGCGTACCAAAGTTTTTTGGTAACCTTGAAATATATATAATAGAATAAATATGGTTTTATAAATATAGTTTCCATTTATTTAATATCATTGAATATTTACTCCAGAAAAATCTGTCGAGTTCTCTGAATCAGTTATAAACATTTATATTTGTTGTATTTCCAACAAATTAAATATCCCTTCTACTTATATATATATATATATATATATATATATATATATATATATATATATATATATATTTACCTATATACCTATATATATATATATATATATATAGGTAAGTTATTCCGGGTTGAATCTGAGGTAACCACATATAGAATCTCATCTATATATATATATATATATATATATATATATATATATATATATATATTTATATATATCAACTCGTGTGTTACTTCCCTACATTATATATATATATATATATATATATATGCATATGTAATTATATATATATCAATTATATATATATATATATATATATATATAATTGATATATATATAATTACATATGCATATATATATATATATATATATATATATATATATATATATATATATATATATATATATATAATGTAGAATATATGTATATATATATATATATATATGTATATATATATGTGTGTGTGTGTGTGTGTGTGTGTGTGTGTGTGTGTGTGTGTGTGTGTGTGTGTGTGTGTGTGTGTGCATATGTAAATATATATATATATATATATCAATTATATATATATATACGCGTATGTATAGATATACGTATGTATACATATAGGGAGAGACGGGGAGAGAGAAGGAGAAGGAGGAAGAGAGATGAGTGTGGGTGGGTGGGAATACTGACACTACCGACTCTCCACCAGGAACTTCCCGCCCTCACCCTCAAAAGCACTCAATGACCGAGTTACTTCCGGCCCCAGTCTCATTACCACATCTTCACATACCCACAATTCACTCCCCTAACTATTCTCTTAACCACATCGACAGTCTCTCGTTTATTTTATGTGGCTCTGAATGACTACTATATATATATATATATATATATATATATATGTGTGTGTGTGTGTGTGTGTGTGTGTGTGAGTACATATATACATAGAGACAGATAGATTATTAGATAGATAGATAGATAGATAGATAGATAGACAGATAGATAGATAGATAGATATGTTTCTTTATTAGCCACGGGGGCACAAAAGAAGGGGACAAATACAAAGGGGGAAGTTTACATACAATAAAAACGTGTAAAATGTTATCACAAATGCAATTTAAAAAATTAGTCGATTTTCCCCAATAGGGGGAGACATTACATATGGGTAACACATACCTCCGAAAAAATGTGCAACCCTCATCTCCAGGAGTACGAAGAGTTTGTACTCCTTTCCTCTCCTCCTCCTTTTCCTCAACCTACAGGCTGATATAGAGAGAAGGCCCATTCACTCGGGCCATTGTCGCCACTTTCATCCACCTTTCATAAAACTTGCTGGGGTACAGCACCTCTCTCTCCATCCTGATTCTTCTTTCAAAGTGGTATTTGAAAAAAAGAATCAGTTGTTGGCCGGAGAGAAAGGTGTCTGACCTCAACCCTTTCAACCTTGTCCACCATACAACCTCTTTCGCCATAGCTATCACACAAAGGAAACCCGCCTCTCCTTCGTTTTTGAAGGAGGGTGGCGGTTTGATCATGACAATGGACTCGGTGGTCAACCGGATTGGTCCCACTCGCGACAATAGTCGTTCTACATAGCCCCACAGGTCGGTAACGTCCGGGTAGTGTACAAATGCGTGCGCGACGGTTTCCTCGTCGCGCACTCATCTCGGACAGATCTTTTTCGAAGGCTCCCTACCCGGGCGCCCGTGTCTGTAGAGCTTGTCTCGAACTGGTAGAGCTCCTCGGTAGCACTGCCAGGCCAGGGACTTTTGGAAGTTGTCCATTGGTCCCGGGCGGAAGGTCCTACCGAACAGACTGGCCAGTTCGTCCTCCTCTACGCCTAGAGTTTCTCTGAGCGTGTCGTCGCACTTGCTGCGGACCAACCCTCTATAGAATGTCGAAGTGGAGTCTCCACTGATCGCCGGGTCCGTTTGCCAGAGGATATAGATAGATAGATAGATAGATAGATAGATAGATAGATAGAAAATGTACAATTGTTAGTGTTGTAGATTTCTGTGGATGATAATGATGAAAATTGTATCTACTTTTGGCACAAGGCCAGCAAATACCCAGTACATTACTGGTACTTTATTTTATCTACCCCGTAAGGATGAAAGGTAAAGTTAACCTCAGCGGGATTTGAACTCAGACCGTAAAGGGACGTAACTATGCTAGAAACCATGGCGTCCAACCCTCTACCGATACTGCCAAATGATGATAATGATGGTGACCCTAGTGGATTGCGATGGTAGTTCAGCGTGGTAATGGTGATATTGGCACTGGTAATTGTCACCATGATTGTAATGATAATATATATGGTGGTTATTGTGATAGTGATGATGATGTGAGTGTTGATAGTGATGATGATGAAAATGCGGCTTGTAATTTAACATCACGAACGAGAGGGTCCACAAAACAATCACCCAGCACTTTGAAGATCTGAAGATCTCCTGATCACGGTGAAGAAGCGGAAGCTGAGGTGGTATGGGCATATGTAATAAGTTCGGGTGGAGTCTCTAAGACAATTCTCCAAGGAACAGTGCGGGGAAAGAGAAGGCGGAGCAGACAGAGGAAACGAAGGACAGACAACATCGCTGAATGGACGGGAAATAACTTTGCCACAACCCAGGCACTCACCCATGACCGCCAGAGGTGGAGACAGTTGGTGCAGCGTTCAACACTGCAGTGTCCCAACGACCCCGAAAAGGGTTAAGGAACCATGATGATGATGGTGATGATCTACTGTGGTCGTGATCATAATACAGCTGGTGGCTATGACGAGATGCTAGTGTTGATAATAATGGTGATAATGATTATGGTGTGGCTGATGAAAATGATGATAGTGATTGTGTTGATATTGGTGATGATGATGACGATGATGACTATGGTTTCGATGTTGGTATTAGTAATTATAATGATTTCTAGTATAGGCACAAGGCCAGTAATTTGGAGGTGGGGGAGTCGATTAAATCGATCCCAGTGCATTACTGGTACTTTATTTTATCGACCCCGTAAGGATGAAAGGCAAAGTTAACCTCGGCAGGATTTGAACTTAGATCATAAAGGGCCGTAACTCTTTGCTGCAAAGCATGGCGTCCGACCCTCTACCGATACTGCCAATCCACCACTCTTGGTATTAGTAATTATAATTGTTTCTACTTTTGGCACAAGGCCAGCAATTACCCAGTGCATTACTGGTACTTTATTTTATCGACCCCGTAAGGATGAAAGGCAAAGTTAACCTCAGCGGGATTTGAACTCAGATCATAAAGGGCCGTAACTCTTTGCTGCAAAGCATGGTGTCCGACCCTCTACTGATACTGCCAATCCACCGTAATTATAATGATAGAGATGTAGTCATTGATAACGGTGTTGATAATAGTGTCTGTGTTACTGATATATCTTGAACCACACTATACAATGTGCTGTTTCATTTTACACAGGTAGGTTTTGCATTGAGTGAGATATGACTGTTATTTCTAGCAAGTTGGTAAACCATATAGAGGCTCCTGTGGTGGTTTATTAGTCCTCCAACTCACAACTAAGTGAGATACATAAATTCATTGCATCAGATATTTTATGTTCACAACTACATGAAAATCTCTGGGATACTGTGTGAAAATCTGGAAATACTGCACATTATCTAATGTCTATTGGACAGCTGACAAACCTATGGCAAGCGTGCCAAAGGTGGCACGCGAAATTATTTTATTAGCACGTGGAAGATAACATCTTTTTAGTGATATTATTTTTTAAAATCTGCACCCTTTAATTTATCAGCAGTCAACTCTAAGATGCATGTGTGAGCTCAGTGATACAATGCCTTAAACAAAGGCCACCAATAGATGGCAGTAATCTACTATATAAATTGGAAGTGGTCGGACGTTGTATATTTAAGTAAGTAGGTGTAGTCGGATAAACGTCGAAACGGCTTGGTGGAATGCAGCGAAAATTTACACAGTTATGCAGAATGACCCGAGGAGGCGTTGGGTCGACTTTTGGTTCGTGAAGACGTTCCCTCGTAATGAACGGGGAAAAAAGCGAGGATAATACGTCGTTATGTGGAGCGTGAAGAACAATTTCATGCAAAGACAAGACCAAGTTTATGGTATAAATGGAGTCGTTAGACTAATATTCTATTTAAAATAACAGAATGATTTCCAGCCCCGGAGTTTAAGAATGATGTAAATAAAATCGAAAACGAAAATGACAGAGGTTATTAAAATAGTAAAAGTAAATAGTGAAGATTTAGGCCAGTACATCCGTATGCCCCGACGGACATACACATACATACGCACACACAAATACATGCCCCCCCACACACACACACACACAAACGCGCGCGCACACACACACACACACACACACACACACACACACACACACACACGAGCGCGCGCGTGTATAAACCTTATGCATTTCTACAGTATTTTCACCAAACTTAAGACATAGGTTACTTATGTACTCCAGATGGTCATGGGCACTGTCATTTTTCCAGATATTGATTACAGGGCCTCCCGGCAGATAACCCCCTTTAACCACTTCCTTGGAGTCGACTGAAGCACTGCAGTGCAATGCAACAAAACGTCATAACTTCTGGAGTTCGCAACCGATTTTCACAAAACTTGACACATGGGCTACGTTTGTCCTACAGATGAATGTGAACTCTCAGAATTGGCACATATTGAGTAGGGGACCCTTGGGGGCAGGAACCCTCTTTTGGAAAAAGCCGATGATTTTGTAAAAGTATAGTTTTCGAAGTAGCACTGAAGTATTGACATAAATGGTATACACAACTGCTATTTAATACCCGAGCAACGCCGGGTACCTCTGCTAGTCTATATATATATATAAAGTTGAAGTTCCTGTCTTTGTTTGTTTATTTATTCACGAACTCCTCCTATGGTTTTGGAGATAGACCCCCATAACCATATATATTCTGAAACTACATTGCCCAAGGTACTTGGATAAGTATATTTCATTTTAATCAAAGGGTTCTCCGGGGGCACAAACCCCTGCTAAAACCCCCGTCGAAAATGTTTTCCTTTCGATTTATATGAAATTTAAACCATAAGTAAATGACAAGACTTGGTAGAAATATCCAAGATATAGAGCTATTAAGGCTGTAAGGTAGAACTGCTCAGTAAATATAGTTAGCATACTGTTATAGGCACGTATTCTTCATTGACCATACTGAAATATGGAATGATACGCTATGCAACCACCACCCACCCCCACCCCAGCCCCGGCGGACAGGATGGAGAAGGCGTTTCCGGGGAGGACGGCAAGGAAGACGCTCTGGAAAAGCCACTCCAACTCGCGGGGCTCACACCTGCAGCTGGTCAGCTCAGCGCCTATGGTAGTGAGTAGGGAGGTAGCCCTAGGGCCGAGGACACCAGAAGTCTCAACTGTCAGGGGTACAACCGCAAACCTGTCGGAGAGCGACCGGTATTTGAGGATTTTGGCCTCCTCAGCCCGACGTGCAGCAGAACCTGGGTTAGTCGCAGAAAGTGTCGGTGCAAATAGCATGCCAGACGAGGGGTTTGCCACCGTGGAACGGAAAGATGGTCATGCCATCTAGCCTTTTGCCGCCCTCTCGGTCCAGCACCACCCCAGCTCGAGCTGGGAAGAGAAGCCCGCAGAGTCCAAGCCATGCTTAATGACCTCGTTGAGGGCAGCATGGCGTGG
This sequence comes from Eledone cirrhosa, assembly GCA_964016885.1. Taxonomy (NCBI): domain Eukaryota; kingdom Metazoa; phylum Mollusca; class Cephalopoda; order Octopoda; family Eledonidae; genus Eledone; species Eledone cirrhosa. The sequence continues at coordinate 77,633,948 of OZ024740.1, forward strand.
AAGGCGGCCGGCACTGTGGCGACAGGAAAGCGGGTGGAGGCCAAAGAGCCCACGGTGGATCTGCAGCGACATTGGTGTGGATCGCAGATCCGGAGGCCGAGCCGAAAGGAAACACCGATGCGCAGGCTATTGTTTTCTAGCTGCGTGCCAGTGGAGAAGAAGGGCAGGGCATGGAGCCAGGCACCACTGTGGGTTTGGAGGCCGCACGAAAACAGGCAAGGCGGTGCTCGCCGAGCTGGCGCGTGAGACTGTCTGAGGCCAGGCTGCACTGGAGAGATGTGTGGGTGTAGCCCGGAACGCTGCGAAGGGTATAGAGGAGCTTCGGCATGGCGAAGCAGTTCCTCAACGGAAAGAGAGCTGGGTGGCCGTCGATCAAACCCAGTCGGCTCGTGAGAGTCTGGAGTTGTTGAAGTCTAGGCCTGATGGTGGAGCGGATGGCCGCCGGGTGGATCGGTGACCCGAGGATGAGGACATCCTCTTTGGGGGTCACCTGTACCTGGTGGAGAATGAACCACACGTCCGAGACGGAGGCTGCAAAGCTCTCAGCATCGTGGCTGACATTCACCGACTTGGCCGAGTTGACCTGGAGGCCGATTCCCGCCAGGGCAGGAACCACCGATTGTAGGTAATGGCAAACAGTCTGTACGGGAAGGCCAATCTCGCCAACAAATAAATACAGTGGGGGTGCCAGTGGTGATGGCGAATGATCGCCGATTGAGTGTCAGGATAATTGCAGAAGAAACGAGCTTAGATAAAAATGCAATTCACAGAATTTTGACAGACCATTTTGCACATGTGAAAAATTTGCCTGTGGAGTAAAAAGCGAACCAGTTGCAATTGTGTCAGGATTTGCTAGAAAGTCTCGAATTTTAGTCAGATTTCTTGGATAAAGTAATAACATGGGATGAATCATGGGTGTTCGAGTACCACCCAGTGGCAGATTGGCAAAGTAAGGAGAGGTAGACGAATGATTCTCCGTAGAAAGGACGCAGGAGCAGATCCAGGGAGAAAACGATGATTACCATTTTTTTCGACAGCCGCAGTATTCTTCACAAAGACCCCCCCCCCCCCCCCCCGGACAGACACAATTAATTGTACCTTCTACAAAGACGACGTCTTGGAACGAATTCGAAAACAGATCCAGTGAGTCCGAAAGACATCACAGAAGATTGGGTACTGCACTACTTTTGGGACAAACCTTGTAAACAAAACCAAAATCAGGAGAACCTAAACAAGTTCAAATGAAAGAAAAGGTTAGAAAAGAACATTGTAGGCGAGTGCGACCTATTTTAAACACAGAGTATCTGCTATAAATAGCTTATCAGTACCTGTTGTTCAG
>OZ024740.1:77640286-77652786 GCA_964016885.1 Eledone cirrhosa
AAAGCTAGGAAAACATTGTTTAATTGGATTAGCAAGAATTAGTTAGGGTGTCCTTCACACTAACTAAAGTCAGCTACGAACAATATGGAAGGAGCTCAATAGGATAAAGTACAAGAATGCTTGTTTTCTAAGACCAACGGCACTTGGCGCAACTCATTGAGGTATGTAGTGGAATTTGAACTCAGATTTGAATTCAGATCATAAAGGGCCGTAACTCTATGCTGCAAAGCATGGCGTCCGACCCTCTACCGATACTGCCAATCCACCGCCCTGTTACATCCCAAGAATTGTTTCTACATTTGGCACAAGGCCATCAATTACCCAGTATATTACTGGTACTTTATTTTATTGATCCCAGAAGGATGAAAGGCAAAGTTAACCTCGACGGGATTTGAACTCAGACTCTAAAGGGACGTAACTATGTTGGAAAGCATGGCGCCCGACCCTCTACTGATACTGCCAATTCACATCCCAATAATGATCTAGGAAAGCATTCGCCGAAGATGGCGTTTTATCTTAGTTTATATGTTTCAGACACTAACTTCGAAATGAAATGAACGTGCCCCAACTCCGTGTGTGCTTGCACCACTGGAGCAGCGATGTTGTATCAGTCAATTATAAAAACATTTGTTCGCTCTACCATCACACCCAACGTTTTGAAGTCGTATACTTCGAAATTGTTACGGCTGACATATACAGAGTTGGAAATATTCGCGATACATATATAACCAGAATCTCTTCTATCTGTATACGAAATAGATAACTAGAAAACAAGGTAATAACCATGACTACAACTGTAAAGCAGGATTATGTTTTAGAAATAGCCATGATGGATTCCCAGGTTTGTAACTGCTTTTAAAGTAAAAACAAAAATCGTGCAAGAGCCGAAGTAACTATAAAAAAAGGTTTGGGAATTGAAACAAATCAGAACTCTTGTGAAACTGTAATTTGTAAATTATACTGGTTACAATTGATCTGAATGGCTACACAGAAGAAAATACCAGATTCTTTAATGCATTACGGTAACACCATTACCTGTGGGATATCGTACCTTCAGATATAAATGTTTAGTTTAAAAACATATTTGGTTCCTTCATCTTGGCAGTAGTATTACTTAATTACTTTTGTATATATATATACGTATATGTTTATATATATATATATTCCAAGAGATGGCTACATGAATGGACCTGTTATTTATATTTTTCTCTAAAAACATTTTTTTCCGATTCTGCCCTGCCCGTTCCTTCAATATTTTAATTTCTCATTATTTCTTCTGATGAAGGACTAGCATCCGAAAGGTTAAGACCTTCTTCCTGCTATTTCAAGCGTTAACCTAATATATTCCTTCCATATACTGTACCGATTGTGTTGTCATTTTTGTTTACCTTTTACATATATAATATATATATGACCCTGTCATATATATATATATATATATATATATATATATGTGTGTGTGTATGTATGACTGTGTGTGTATACATAGATTAAGTAGAATCAATTCAAATTAATCGGTTTACACTACAGCTGACTCAACTCTGGAATACAACCTACAGGAGACGGACCTCGTAGCAGCATTGAGTGCTTCGAACGTTGCGCCGCCTGTAACTGTAGTTACACACCTAACTAACATATGTATATACATACATATGTATATATAACATATATATGCATGTATGTATGTATAAATACAGATTTTTGTATGAAAACGTACATGTGCATATATATAAACATATGTGCGTGTGTATTTATGAATATACGCATCTATGCACGGACACGCGCACACACACACACACACATACATACACACACACACGCATATATATATGCATCTCTCTCTCTCTCTCTCTCTCTATATATATATATATATATATATGTGTGTGTGTGTGTGTGTGTGTGTGTGTGTGTGTGTATGTGTGTGTGTGGTGTGTGTCTATATATATGTGTGTAGATAAACATCATTAACATAATTTAAGTGTAATATTTAATTGAATAACAGATGATTACAAAATGATTTTCAAGTACCCACTTTACGTTAATGTACGTCACACGAAGTTGTATATAGTTTAAAAAAATATATTCGTCCCACGTAATACGTCCTTTATAATGTGGTTGTACTACCTACACATATGGTGTGATGTTTCTTTGAAATGTTAGTGCTCACTGCAAACAGATTCATTTCCTAACGCATTTATGCATTCAAATACTTGTTTAGCTTGTGTATTAGTATAAAACGTAGCCATATCCTGCTTATCACGTGACATCGCGCTGGTTAATGGTGACCAGGATATTTGACGGATATTCTCATATTTCTCAAATAGGAGAAAAAGTGAGTTTAAGAAAAATATGTTGCAACATCATTATCCACAATTATGTTACAAATCAAATCTTATAGACAATTGGCCCTTTCGTAAAGTTTTGACTCTTCATCGACGGCAAGCATCTACAAAAGAAAAAGCAGACGACAATCTAATTTTGGTGGACGACTGAACAGATGTCTCTGTATTTATATATATCACATCCACTGATATGGATTTTGAACACGCGCACACGCTTAGGTCCCATTAAGGTCAACTGCAGGAATCGGTGATAAGTTACAAAAATGTGTGATGATCAATGACCTGGAAGTTGGCTTACCATGAGATTAGTCCGAAGAATAAAACCCAAATCGTATGTTGACGAATATTCGTACTCCCGGCATTGTAACATGCCGTCTTCGAGAGTAGAGTTTATTTTGTTGATATTTCGAGATGTCGGATCGTGGGAAGATTAACACGAATTAAGAAGATGTAACTTCTCCCCCAGTATTGACACTTTGCAACAGTGAACTTTAGGGCCAACATTTCTGATTGTTTATTCGACTTATTATGGTCTTTTTTCTCGGGTTATGTCTACTATAGTGGGAAAATGGGATAGTTTTATTGAATTGCTTCAGTCATTCGAAGGGCTTTACAAACGGTGATATACAGGGAGCTTGAACAGTACCTGAATATGTCCACTCGGTTATAATTTCTTCAATAATTGCGATGACTTCCTCAATTGTTCTATGTTTGTTCTTGAACGCTAAGAAAGTAAGTTTGCTATTCTTATACATAAGTTTGTTGAATAAGCTCGATACTCTTTGAACTCAAACTTCCCCTGCTTATTCACTCTGAATGAAGAAAGCTGGATGGAAGAAGGACTTATGACTTAAACAGCTATTGATAGTAAAACAATGAACTAATTAAGCACTAAACTTCACCTTCATTGTTTTCATTGTTCCATCCCTCTATCTCTTTTTCTTTCTCTCTCTCTCTCTCTATATATATATATATATATATATATATATATATATATATATATATATATATATATATAATATATATATATATATATATATATATATATATATGAATAAAATTAGAGCAAGAAGACAGGACTGCCCGTCATCAGTGATCTTCCAGCCATCATCGGTATTTCTTCGCATTAAAGATCATATACCTCAGGTTGGTGCGAGCAATAACTAAAAAAAGTAGACAAGTAGAATTGGGTGGAGAAAGCGAGACGTGTAAACAAACAGAGATGGTATTGCAACTGAAAGAGAGGAAGAGGAGAAACAAGTCCGTGATATCTGTGAACTTAAGTTCGAGCAAATCGTGGACGAGGGGAGAAAGACGCGTCCAGACCCTGTGAAATGTGAGCGAGAAAAGTATTTCACACAGGTCAGACGGGAGGAAGTGAGAGAGGGGGGAGTAGCAGAGACTGAGTGAGTGAAAGTGTGGGGAAGAGGCCAGCTGAGAGAGAGTGACTGGCAGAGGTGGTGAATGAGGGTAAGAGATATAATGAGAGAGAAAGAAGATAGCAGTAAGAAAGAAACAGACTGGTCACAGCGGAGGGAAAATATAAATGAAAAATGGCAAATGGCGTGCTGCGTTGTTGCAAATGGGATACATATGAATAAAATTAGAGTAATGATCACTGATGACGGACAGTCCTGTCTTCTTGCTCTAATTTTATTTATATGTATCCCATTTGCAACAACGCAGCACGCCATTTGCCATTTTTCATATATATATATATATATGTATATGTATATATGTGTGTGTGTAGGAGGTGAGTTTTATTGTAGCACAATAAAGCAATGCAAATATCGGATAAGTAGCACTCTACAGTTTGTAGGACTGGAGTATAAATAATATAAGATCAAAAGATGGTTAAAAGAGTTCCAAGTATTTTATTATGCGCATTTCAAAAACAAATATCATCATGAGATGTGAATAGTGAATGTATCCCTATTTTATCTGATGAAAACGCAGATATCATCTCATGATGATATTTGTTTTTGAAATGCGCATAATAAAATACTTGGAACACTTTTAACCATCTTTTGATCTTATATATATATATATATATATATATATATATGCAGATGTGCAACGAAAGAACTTTGATAGACTATATAATAATCAGCCATTCTCCCAGCCTTTACCGAAAATATAAGTAGTCACTACTTTAAAACTGATAGCGAATGGTCTTCTAAATGTTTTTAATTAAACATACGGTATATTGCCAAATATACTATGCATACATTCATATATATATATATATATATATATGTGTGTGTGTGTATGTGTGTACATATATATATAAATACATATATATATACATATATAGATATATAGATATATGTGTGTGTGTGTGCGTGTATATCTGTATATATATATATATATATATATATAAAACATGAGAAGAAAGAAGAATACTGCGTGGTTTGCACATGGGTTACATCTGATAAAAATAGTCCTTCGTCAGTGATTTTCCAACCATCATTGGTATTTCATCGCAATAAAAATCAGATACCTCAGGTTGGTGCGAGCAATAACTAAAAAAAGTTATTGGGACCAGAATTCGCGTAAGGCGAGGGGGATAAGTTATTTACTTGTCCCCCTCGCCTTACGCGAATTCTGGTCCCAATAACTTTTTTTAGTTATTGCTCGCACCAACCCGAGGTATCTGATTTTTATTGCGATGAAATACCAATGATGGTTGGAAAATCACTGACGAAGGACTATATATATATATATATATATATATATATATATATATATATATATATATATATATCCCTTAGTAATAAGATATAAGAATATAACGGGTTTTTTTCTGACCAATCTAATTACGTTATTTTTAAAAAAAACATATCAAGCATCTAATTTAACTGTCCTTATTTATTTATTTGTTTATATTTCCCAATATCTTTACATCCTAGGAAATTTTGAGATTTTGAATTACATACCCCTTTTAATCGATCGCATGCGGTCTCTTTTACGAGTGTGTCATATAACATTTTATACATCTAATGTTGTATTTTGTCTGAAGAAGGCATACTATAATTTATTATCCTTGAAATATATATAACGAAATAAATTATGATGCTATAGTGATATATATTCCATTCATAACTATTATATATATGTGTGTGTGTGTGTGTGTGTGTGTGTGTGTGTGTGTGTGTGTGTGTGTGTGTGTGTGTGTGTGTGTGTGTGTGTGTGTGTGCGTGTATGTATGAATATATGAGGGGGTGCTAAAAATTTCCTGGCTTGGTCGCTACAACAGAAGCCTGGTTGGAGACCCAGCCCTCTGATTTTTTTACAGGGCTTAGAAAACTGAAGGACCGCTGCATTAAGTGTGTGAATCTGAGAGGCAAATATGTTGAATAAAATCATAATTAACTGACCCTCCTGCATTTTCTTTTACCCAAAGCCAGGAACGTTTCAGCACCCACTTGTACATACATGCATGTATGCATATATGTATTTAAGCAGACACAAACATACATGAGTGTATATATATATATATATAAGGAGTTGACGGACCCAGCATATTTATCAATGCCAGTACCGGTTGTATCTCAGCGTACTCCATGGGAAATGTAAGATACATTCCCAGAGTATACACATAGTTATTTGCTTCAACACAACACACGTAAAACGGGTGCCTATAATGGTTCCCGGACTCGAGTTTCTGTCGCACTAATGCATCAGTAAGGTGCACTGCACCATTCGTCTCCATATATTATGCAACAATGCATAATCGGCTTATGCGGCTTCATCAGCGGGTATCGCCTAATCAATAGCCAATCGATCGACAGAATCCGAACACCAGTCCAAGCCGGCCATGACTGTTTGTGACGACTGACACGGTAAAGCGATTAGCAACTGGCACCCGATAAGATTCTATCTCTCAACTAGCCACCGATTTACAAATGTTACGTGGTGGCGGGAAGCTAAAGAATCAATCTTTTCGTTCCCGTCAAAAGATCTCAGCCAACGTGTCTCACACACAAAATTAAGAGGTGAAAAGATGGCTATTAGAAATAGCAGTTCACATTGATGTATAATGGCATGGTAGCATTCGGTTCATGTCTCCAAGCTCCGTGGCTAGAGGAAAGCGATGGTAACAATAGTAGTGCCAAGAACCTTTAACGGACATTAAATGTGATTATCCATTATAGAACAATATAGTAGCGAGCTGAAATGTGTCAGCCGCATGCGTAGAGAACAAGTCTATTTCACAACTTAAAAGAGTGAGAGACAAAATTAATAGCAGGAAATATATATATATATATATATATATATATATATATATATATATATATATATATAGTGAAATAAGATAACAAGGACGATTGGTTACTCCGTCATTGCGTTTATTGGTTGGTGACGCGCGTTTCGCCACTGATGAGCTCGATAAGGTTCGATCTGTATCGATCTGACCCGACTCCACGGCTCATCAGACTGCTTGTAATGCTAATGGAATATATATATATATATATATATATATATATATATATATATATATATATATATATAGGAGTAAGTAAGACCCCGACGGCTGAGCTCAAGCCGTTTCGACGGCTAATTCTGTACGGCTTGAGCTCAGCCGTCGGGGTCTTACTTACTCCTATTACCCACTCTACTACCCTAAGTATTGAGTACTTTGGTGCGTTATGGTCCACCTGGTTCCTTACCACTTTTCCTTCGTTATATATATATATATATATATATATATATATATATATATATATATATATATATATATATATATATATATATATATATATACATATATATATATATATATATATATATATATATATATATATATATATATATATATATATATATATATATATATATATATATGTATGTACGTATGTATGTAGGTAGGTAGATATGTAATAGGTGTGCATGTGCATTTGTTTGTATCTTTATATAAGTATGTGTTATGTGTGTTATGTGCGTAGCTGACGTGCAGCCGGCACGCTGTGAGCATAACCCAAATTCAACATGGTTTCATCAAACTCCATCACTATTTCCGGTGGCAGGACACCCTAACACATTTTGCCATTTGTCGACATGTCTTCCTGTTTTACATTCCTATTGTCTATAATCTACAAACAGGTTGTTTTTACTACTTCTTCTCCCTCAAATCTCAATATCCCTTCTGTTCCTCCCTGCTTGCCTCCCCTTCTACATCTTACCGTCCCCCCCCCTCTCTCTCTCTCTCTCTCTCTCTCTCTCTCTCTCTCTGCCTTCCTTCCTTTAGCCTTTACTGCCCATCTCTCTCTCTCTCTCTCTCTCTCTCTCTCTCTCTCTCTCTTCCTTTACCCTTTACTGCCTCTCCCTCTCTCTTTTCCTTTACCATTTACTGTCTCCCCTCTCTCTTTCTACCTTCACTGGCTCTCCTCTCTACTTCTTACTGCTTCTTTTCCTTTTTTCTTTCCCTCTCACTGTCTCTTTCTTGTCGTTTGTTTTCTTTGCAAACAACACTAACACCAGCAGCACCACCAACAACACTAACACCTACACCGCCACCAAAACTATCACAACATTATCACAACACTATCACTACTATCAACATCGCCCTCAACATTACTAATACCACCACCAAAACTACCACCAACACCATCATCAATACCAATATCACAACACCACCACCAAAACTATCACCAACACCAACATCACTAAAACCACCACCAACATCACAACACCACCACCAACATCACAACACCACCACCAACATCACTAACACCACCACCAACATCACAACACCACCACCAACATCACTAACACCACCACCAACATCACAACACCACCACCAACATCACTAACACCACCACCAACATCACTAACACCACCACCAACATCACAACACCACCACCAACATCACTAAAACCACCACCAACATCACAACACCACCACCAACATCACTAACACCACCACCAACATCACAACACCACCACCAACATCACTAACACCACCACCAACATCACAACACCACCACCAACATCACTAACACCACCACCAACATCACAACACCACCACCAACATCACTAACACCACCACCAACATCACAACACCACCACCAACATCACTAACACCACCACCAACATCACAACACCACCACCAACATCACTAACACCACCACCAACATCACAACACCACCACCAACATCACTAACACCACCACCAACATCACAACACCACCACCAACATCACTAACACCACCACCAACATCACAACACCACCACCAACACCAACATCACTAACACCACCACTAAAACTACCACCAACACGAACATCACAACACCACCGCCACAAACACCAAAAAGAACAACCACTACTGCCACTTCCCCTTCCAATGAATGCGGCTTGTTTATAGTACGCGTGTTTGTGTGAATACACTGTATGTTTTGAGTGTACATATGTATATATATATATATAGAAAGGTTTACATATATATATATATAAAGTCATAAATATATATGTGTTTTGCAACAGGTCACTTTGTGGCTCAATGAAGAATTAATAAATTAAATAATCAGAGCTATATATCATAAAACATGTCTATAGAATCACCAGATAAAATATATACCGTTTCCTCTCCCAATTAGCATAATTAACCATATAAAAAATCAATTAGATCAACCTATAAGAATAAAGGCTCCTATAAAGAAATCTCCGACAAATAACCGAAAGCAGCCCCTTCGCGGCGGTTACGACGGATCATTTATCGAATATTTCGACAGCATGTATGAATCGACCAGATATACAGTCAACTAAACAGAAGGGGCTGCTTTCGGTTATTTGTCGGAGATTTCTTCATAGGAGCCTTTATTCTTATAGCTTGGTCTAATTGATTTTTATATGGTTAATTATGCTAATTGGGAGAGGAAACGGTATATATTTTATCTGGTGATTCTATAGACATGTTTTATGATATATATATATATATATATATATATATATATATATATATATATATATATATATATGTGTGTGTGTGTGTTTATTTATATGTTAATCCATTTCTAGTTGTTATAAAATGCTCGGACATATTCATTAGAATCTTGGAGCTTATTTTACGGGTAATATGGCGCATGCCTTTCTGGCATGACACCCATAATTTTGATTTAGATTAAATTCACTTTGATTTATCTTAATTTTGGATATAGATATTTAAATACGGCTCCTTAATTGTAGAGCTAACTCTGCTGAAAGGACTTGACTGCTGTTTCTAGTTGTCGATAACCCTATTCACGCCACTGGGTCGAAGCTGGTATGATGTGTATATTTTTAGTAGATACAACACGTGTTACTGGCCAGTCGCTGATTTGAACTTAATGCATAAATACAGATGCCTGGACTTCTTCCTTGTTGAAAATCCAAGTATCGGCCTCCGTGGTTAACCATTCGATTAATTGGTGAAATATATTTCTTTAATGGAATATATACAGGGAAGATTAATCATATTATAAGGTATCTATTTTTGAAGTTCTAGTTAACTTTATTTAGTTACCTACCTAGCTATGTGTGCTTACACACTTGTAAAAATTATCCCCTGTGATTGTTTCATATGTTTATTTATATGTTAATCAATTTCTAGTTGTTATATATATATATAAAGATTCAGCGAGAATCGCATTTTCGGCGGGCAGGAAAAGCGAAGCGAAACGCAAAAATCAGAAATGATACTGGCAAAGTGCTCAATAGTTAAAAACCAAAGCTAAACAATGTGTTAAGAAGCCATACAAAACTGAAGAGGTAGTCAAAAAAGCATTAACCACCCAAGCCAAAAACCAAATCAAGCTAAACAAGTCAAAACAAAATAAATGATAAAAAATATATATATATATACTTCCGGTCATTTTTATAATTCTGGTATCTAAAATTAGTACCATTGAATAACCACTGTTATAGACACCATATATATTTCCGTGGGTACTCAGTACCCACTGGAATATTTATATCATTTATTTGTATTCTCCTCCTATGTAGAGAAAAAAATGTTATATCGTGCTGCTATTTCTAGTAACATGAAATTTCAACAAGTCTATAATTCCCGCTTTTTTCTAACGGCCTATTTATGTGTAGGTCACTTTAACGGCCTGACCTCATACATTGGGCAGAAAACAATATGTTTACTACTACAAGACTCTGTGCCCTGTGGTTGGAAATAGCTGTCTGAAGAGCTGATTCTTTCCATTGGAAATTCTCTGAATTTCCAATCTTTTGATAAGCGAAACCGTCGGTCACAGCACTAGAACAGGTGAATATTTAAATCGTATTTTAATTTATTTAAAAGATTGTTTAATGTTTACTTGTTCCGCTCATTTATATATATATATATATATATATATATATATATATATATATATATATATATATATATATTAACATGTTAGCTCCGACATAGCTGTATACATACAAGCATGTGAATTTCATATATCTAATAACATACGGTATGTTTAATAAGTAAACATTTGCAAAGCCTAGCTATAGATATTGAATGTCTGATGGCTAGCGCCGTCTAGCGGATTCCAGCAGAAACAGCGGGGGGACAACTGTCTATGCACATTTCAGGCTCTGGTCACCATAAGGGCAGTGCTTTCTCTGCTCACTGTTGCACCTTGAAATAGGCGAAAATATCTCGGATCTCAAATAATAGTCGGGGGGGGGGGGGTAAGAGGAGATTTGGAAAATCGATAATTTTTCTAGCTTGTCTCCCTTGACATTTTTTTAGTCATTTAGTTTACATATTAAGATCCCAACCCATCCTATTCGTTTTTATAACGTATGCAGTGTCCCAACGACCCCGAAAAGGCTTAAGAGATCATGATGTCGATAATGATTTATTCACTCAGCAGATAAAAATGTTATTTAGCATGTCAGCAAGTTTGGCTTTTGAAAAGAGAATAGTTGGAGGCAGGTATGACAGCCGTGTTACCAGTAGCTCTCAAACTATCGAAAACCTACTTTTAGCCGGAGTATTTGGGAGACATGTAGAATCAATGTCATCATAATTAGCATCAGCAGCAAGAAGAAGAGCAAGGTAGCAGAAACAGCGGAATACTATACGAGACACCGACGACTAACCAAGGCCTTTTCCTCACTTGAACTTATTTACGCATAGAAAGTACTCCATTGTACACAGACACAAACGCGCGCACACATGTATATATGTATATACTGTTCTATATTTTTGAGACGAGGAATTATTTACATAATATACATTGGACGGATAGGTGTCCTCATCTTCTTTTGTTGTTAACACAACGTTTCGGCTAATGTACTCTCCAGCCTTCATCAGGTGTCCTAGTGATGTTATTATTAACGTTTGTTCAGGTCACTGCCTAGAATTGTACTCGGAATCTTGAGGTTAGTAGCCCGCTTTTTAACCACTTTCAGTTTATAAGCACTAAAAATTCACGAGAAAAAAAAAATGGTTAAAAAGCGGGCTACTAACCTCAAGATTCCGAGTACAATTCTAGGCAGTGACCTGAACAAACGTTAATAATAACATCACTAGGACACCTGATGAAGGCTGGAGAGTACATCAGCCGAAACGTTGTGTTAACAACAAAACAAGATGAGGATACTTATCTGTCCAATGTATATTATATATATATATATAATATACATTGGACAGGGCGGTGGATTGGCAGGATCGGTAGAGGGTCGGACGCCATGCTTTCCAGCATAGTTACGTCCCTTTACGATCTGAGTTCAAATCCTGCCGAGGTTGACTTTGCCTTTCATCCTTACGGGGTCGATAAAATAAAGTATCGGTAATGCACTGGGTAATTGCTGGCCTTGTGCCTAAAGTAGAAACAATTATATATATATATATATATATGTATATATATATATATATATATATAGGAAAAAGTATGGACTCCAGAAATAGCCGTTGAAACGGCCTGAGCTGTGCCGTCGGGGTCAAACATTTATCCTATTACCCACTCTACTACCCTAAGTATTGAGTACTCTGGTGCGTTATGGTCCATCTGGTTCCTTACCACAATTCCCTTTGTTTTATATATATATATATATAGAGAGAGAGAGAGAGAGAAAACCAAACGAAAAGAGGCCCAGGGATAGACCCCAAGCAAGATGGTTGGATAAAATGTATGAACTTCGGTGGTCTCCCTTGGGAATCCAGCTGGATCAGTTGGAG
>OZ024740.1:77655286-77657786 GCA_964016885.1 Eledone cirrhosa
AAAGTTTTTGGTACCCTTGAAATATATATAATAGAATAAATATGGTTATATAAATATAGTTTCCATTTATTTAATATCATTGAATATTTACTCCAGAAAGCTGTCGAGTGCTCTGAATCAGTTATAAACATTTATATTTGTTGAATTACCAACAAATTGAATATCCCTTCTGCTTATATATATATATATATATATATATATATATATATATATATATATATATATATATAGTGCAAATTTATACGGGAGCAAAACAGAGGCAGACAAATAAAGGTTTATTAGGTTCACGCTTTTGAGAGTGTAGGGGGGGGGGTAGGAACGACGTTTCAGGCATAAGCCTTTCTTCATGATAAATAGGTTAGGAAGAGAGTTCCGGGGGTGTGTGGAAATACATTTAGAAAAAAGGGGGAAGGAGAACAAAATAAAAGTAAAAATAAAAATAAACGAAAAATAAACATATATATATATACTTGCAAACCGACTGATATATGAAAGCATGCAAAGACAGACAGACTGACAGACAAACACACACTCATACATACACACATACACGTACACACACACATACATACATACATACATACATACATACATACATACATACATACATACATACATACATACATACATACATGGTGGCTGCCAACTCGTTTTCGAGTACGGCCACTACTTTATATCCATGTAGGAGGACCCCTACCGATGCGCTGAACGAGTGTGACTTTTCAGTCCGGCCAGCGACTTGAAAACCCCGGTACAAACACTACACATGTGACAATTATTGACACATAGTGCTGGGCCCATGGTACCATGTGACGACAAGTGCAGAGAGATCTCCAGATATAAAGCAATGCCTGTGCCGTGAAGTTTTTATAGTGAGCAAAGGCACTGCACAAAGCCAGTCCCACTCTCTTAACCAAGATGATATTTACCAAAAAGAAGAACAAGTCAACATCATTGGATATCATCAGAGTTGCAGGTGTTATATCAGAGTTTTCCTTCTAGAATTCTGCCTTGACAAAGGCTAAGGGGTCATCTCTCCCGGTGATTTTGGATGGCCATTGACTCTTAAGAGCTCCTTTGCCCTTTGACAGGTTTTGTTTTTAGTCCTGCAGGATGTCCAAAGTCACCCTCCTCACCAAGAAACCTTGGTGGGGTTGCCAGTTTAGTCGCCAACGACCCGACCATGGGACAGGTTGTACTGGGATACATGTTGCCAGTAGCACCAACTGGTGACCTGACATACATACATACATACATACATACATACATACATACATACATACATACATACATACATACATACATAAACACACATGCACACACATACATGCACACACATACATAAATACATAAATACATTCATAGAGAGAGAAAGAGAGAGAGACGGAGAGAGAGAGAAGGAAAGACAGAGTGACAGAGAGAATGAAATTTTACAAAGAAACGTATGACATTGACTTCGACGTTTCTCATTTATTATATATTTGGTGGATTATGCATTATGAATATATATATTTCAATTGGGTACTTATTTTATTGATTACTATTTGTCGAACCGCTAGGTTATGTTACACAAACATACACGTTAAATATAAACATACGAACGATTACTACTTTTAGACTCTTTATAACAAGTTCAAATTCCGTTGAGGCCAAATTTGTCTTTTATGTTTACATGGGTCAATAAAATAATACATGTGTTGCCAATCGTATGGGTGTCACAAAAACTAGACTAAGGATTCTATCCTGCCTGGCATACTTAGCATTAGTACAGTAAGATACCTCTGTGTGTAGATATGTAAGGACAACAACAATAACCCCATTTTCATGCATAATGGGGCACCTACTCATTTTTCACGCACTGTCCGTGAGTGGCTTGATATCCAATTTCTAGGATATTGACTGGATCGTCAAGGTCCATATGAATTGCCAGCAAGAAGCTCTGATTTAATGCTATGCGATTTTTTTTCCTGTAGGAGAGGCTCAAAACAAAAATCTTTCACTCAAATACAGGAACGTATTCGGCATGTACACTTGAGTTCCTGGTGAAGTCAGTCAAGAATATACCCAAACGATTACATATCCTGGTGGACAATGTTGGTGCTTATTTTTTGTACTTAAGGCATTACACAGTTCAAAATAAAACGTGTTTTATGAAAATCGACCAATAATTAATAAAGTTATTAACAATTTCAAATTGCGAGTTTCTTTCCACCCATCCTATATATATATATTTATATATAAATAAACACACACATGTACACATCACCCCTGTATATATACATTTTGAATTCGTTTCTGGCGGGGATCATTTAAGAAAAATCTTCGTCCAAGTGAGTTTGTTTCCTGATGATTTCAAAGCTCGTGAATTTATCCTTGATCAGATATTTCCAAAAGCGAATGAAATCCCAAGGGGTAGAAACGTAATTTTGGTATGTTTATATACATTTTTTCTTCTAACTTTGATTTTATACCTAATTGTGTATGGTTGACGATATATTTA
>OZ024740.1:77667786-77685286 GCA_964016885.1 Eledone cirrhosa
ATATATATATATATATATATATATATATATATATATATCATTCTCTCACCTGAGTCAGACCTGTTCTCATTTACGTTTATTTGTGTATGTGGATGAGAAGGAAAGGGACACAAAGAGAGTGAAATATAGACAGACAAGTAGACAGACTAAGACCAAACAACAGTATCAGACAGTCATTGATATATATATATATATGTGTGTGTGTCTGTGTGTGGGGGGGGGGGTCTTGTCATATAAAGTTCATTTATAGTGGAAACTTGACTTCAATCCTGCATACTGGTATATATACATATATATATATGAATATAGACATAGAATATTCGAAAATATTCTGTATGTTTATAATAAACATTTTGAAGACCTAATCGCTATAGAATAGAATACGTCACGTATTACAATTAGATTCTCGATAAAAGCAAGGGAAGTAATCTACGCGTTTCATTCTTGTTAGAAATCATCAGGACTACATATCCAGTGCTTTTATCGAGAATGACACAGCTAGAGACTTATAGAATACTTAGCTGTGTACAGGAACTGGTTTGAAAGAGCGGTTGCCGGTCCGGCAGAAATTAGAAATTGGAATAAATGCTCTGAAATAGCGATATATATGTGAATATAGACATAGAATATTCGAAAATATTCTGTATGTTTATAATAAACATTTTGAAGACCTAATCGCTATAGAATAGAATACGTCACGTATTACAATTAGATTCTCGATAAAAGCAAGGGAAGTAATCTACGCGTTTCATTCTTGTTAGAAATCATCAGGACTACATATCCAGTGCTTTTATCGAGAATGACACAGCTAGAGACTTATAGAATACTTAGCTGTGTACAGGAACTGGTTTGAAAGAGCGGTTGCCGGTCCGGCAGAAATTAGAAATTGGAATAAATGCTCTGAAATAGCGATATATATGTGAATATAGACATAGAATATTCGAAAATATTCTGTATGTTTATAATAAACATTTTGAAGACCTAATCGCTATAGAATAGAATACGTCACGTATTACAATTAGATTCTCGATAAAAGCAAGGGAAGTAATCTACGCGTTTCATTCTTGTTAGAAATCATCAGGACTACATATCCAGTGCTTTTATCGAGAATGACACAGCTAGAGACTTATAGAATACTTAGCTGTGTACAGGAACTGGTTTGAAAGAGCGGTTGCCGGTCCGGCAGAAATTAGAAATTGGAATAAATGCTCTGAAATAGCGATATATATGTGAATATAGACATAGAATATTCGAAAATATTCTGTATGTTTATAATAAACATTTTGAAGACCTAATCGCTATAGAATAGAATACGTCACGTATTACAATTAGATTCTCGATAAAAGCAAGGGAAGTAATCTACGCGTTTCATTCTTGTTAGAAATCATCAGGACTACATATCCAGTGCTTTTATCGAGAATGACACAGCTAGAGACTTATAGAATACTTAGCTGTGTACAGGGACTGGTTTGAAAGAGCGGTTGCCGGTCCGGCAGAAATTAGAAATTGGAATAAATGCTCTGAAATAGCGATATATATGTGAATATAGACATAGAATATTCGAAAATATTCTGTATGTTTATAATAAACATTTTGAAGACCTAATCGCTATAGAATAGAATACGTCACGTATTACAATTAGATTCTCGATAAAAGCAAGGGAAGTAATCTACGCGTTTCATTCTTGTTAGAAATCATCAGGACTACATATCCAGTGCTTTTATCGAGAATGACACAGCTAGAGACTTATAGAATACTTAGCTGTGTACAGGAACTGGTTTGAAAGAGCGGTTGCCGGTCCGGCAGAAATTAGAAATTGGAATAAATGCTCTGAAATAGCGATATATATGTGAATATAGACATAGAATATTCGAAAATATTCTGTATGTTTATAATAAACATTTTGAAGACCTAATCGCTATAGAATAGAATACGTCACGTATTACAATTAGATTCTCGATAAAAGCAAGGGAAGTAATCTACGCGTTTCATTCTTGTTAGAAATCATCAGGACTACATATCCAGTGCTTTTATCGAGAATGACACAGCTAGAGACTTATAGAATACTTAGCTGTGTACAGGAACTGGTTTGAAAGAGCGGTTGCCGGTCCGGCAGAAATTAGAAATTGGAATAAATGCTCTGAAATAGCGATATATATGTGAATATAGACATAGAATATTCGAAAATATTCTGTATGTTTATAATAAACATTTTGAAGACCTAATCGCTATAGAATAGAATACGTCACGTATTACAATTAGATTCTCGATAAAAGCAAGGGAAGTAATCTACGCGTTTCATTCTTGTTAGAAATCATCAGGACTACATATCCAGTGCTTTTATCGAGAATGACACAGCTAGAGACTTATAGAATACTTAGCTGTGTACAGGAACTGGTTTGAAAGAGCGGTTGCCGGTCCGGCAGAAATTAGAAATTGGAATAAATGCTCTGAAATAGCGATATATATGTGAATATAGACATAGAATATTCGAAAATATTCTGTATGTTTATAATAAACATTTTGAAGACCTAATCGCTATAGAATAGAATACGTCACGTATTATATATATACATGTGTGTATGTGTATGTGTGTGCGTGCAGTGGCAGACTGGGTCTAAAAATATTGGTTGCCAGGAGATAAAGGGGACCCACCTACATATAGAATGATATCATTTAATTTTTATAATGTATAAATAACATTTTTAAAAAATACATAAGTGGAAACAAAACAGTGCAATCAAATTTTTGCGGAAAAAACGTGTATTTTTTTACTAATTATAGTGTATATACACGGTACATATTGCTGGCAGTATACAGTAATACTGAATGTTAATACAGAATGTGATAATTGAATTTTTAAATAATTGTGAATGTATAGTATACTGTATAGTATAGTATACAGTATAGTATAGTGTTATTTAGAGTAGAGTATGCAAGTGACTGTTCTTACCTTCTCCAATAAAAATATAAAGTACCTTGCGAAATATACACATCCCAGAGACTTTCAATAATGACCTTTGGTCTTTCACGTGCATTCAACATATATATCTAGGAGTGTGTGTATGTGTGTACATGTACATGTGTATATATAGATTTATATATACATACATGTTTCCAACTTGTACAAAAATTATTTTGCGACAATCTCCCTAGGGACTTTAGACTGAAGAACTGACCACTAATTGATTTTACATATGTCTTTAACCCATTGATTAAAAAAATTATTCAGCCAACAGCTCAGAAACCAAGATATATAATTATTTTTACTTTTGGCACAAGGTTAGCAATTATAACAGTGCATTACTGGTACTTTATTTTATCGACCCCATAAGGTTGAAAGGCAAAGTTTACCTCGGCGGGATTTGAACTCAGACCGTAAAGGGCCGTGACTCTTGTCTGCAAAGCATGGCGTCCGACCCTCTACCGATACTGCCAATCCACTGCCCATGATATATAATAGTGCTAACATTGGTTGTCTAAATTTATAGCTTAGTGAATGTATGCATGCATGAATGAATTCAGTTAACTATAAAGTTAGACAACCAGTATTATCATATATTTTGGTTTCTATTAATTCCCTAGGGAATTGTTTGACCAAATGCTTTGTTTATATCTTTTCTTTTTTTTAATGTTCATTCTTTCTCGAAGACTTTTTTTTTAAAGCAAAGCATTGGCCCATAAAATACTCCGAGGGGCCCCTGTAATGCTACCTGGCAACCTGGCCAGTCCGCCATTGTATATATGTGTGTGTGTGTTTATCTCGGGTTCAAACGGGTGTAACCACAGTAAAGTACTCAATACATACTAGAGTATATAGAAGGTTTAATATAGAAATGCCATCTACAGGAATAAAACTGTTCTATTGCTGTAGAAGCCATTTCTATATTAAGCGTTATACACACACACACACACACACACACACACACACACATATATATATATATATATATATATATATATATATATATATATATATATATATATATATGTAAGTATGTATGTATACGTACATACATATATGTATACAGACGTACAGTAGTATGTATATATATACATACATGCACACATATATATATGCACGTATCGGTTTACCGAACATTTATTATAATGCTCGGTTTGTTTGTTTGTAAACAAACAGCCCGAATTACGCCGTACAGTGTTTAGGCAACCACGTCACCAAGAGTGAGAAATGAAATTTCGTTTCATTCTATTCCATTTATATATATATATATATATATATATATATATATATATAGAGAGAGAGAGAGAGAGAGAGAGAGAGAGAGAGAGAGAGAGAGAGAGAGAGAGAGAGAGAGAGAGAGAGAGAGAGAGAGAGAGATCTACCAAAATATACGGTAGTGTCCAATCCGTATGAAGAACACAATGTAATCCAAATATCATGAAAAGAGAAGATGTATTCAAAAATTTTTCCGATGAAAATCACAGGAAAACAGAGTCAAGATAAATTAATAAAAACAATGAATAAAAACAAAGAAACAGTTCCTTATATTAACAAATTCATCATTTTACGATCGTTTCTAGGATATATATATGTGTATGTTGGTATGTATATCATATAGATCTATGTATATGATATACATATATGATATACACACCAACACACACATATATATCCTAGAAACGATCGTAAAATGATGAATTTTTTAATATAAGGAACTGATTCTTTGTTTTTATTCATTGTTTTTATTCATTTATATATATATATATATATATATATATATATATATATATATACTACTACTACTAAAACTGTGATCTTGCGTGCTTGCTTGCTTGGTTGTCTGTTATATAATACTTTGAAAGCAAGTTGCCTCTGAAATGGGAATACAAATTGAATAAAACAAGTTTCGCGAAAATCTGACCCCGGGTTCCCGAGTTTGCGGGTTTTGGGGGTACCTTCGTAAATAGCCACAACGGTGCATACTGGGAAAATACCTCGAAATTAACATAACCCTGCAAAACTTCGTAAATAGCCAAAACATTGCATAATGAGAAAATACTCTGAATAAAACAAGTTTGGCGTAAATCGCACATGGACAATATTTTCAATTTTCCAAAAATAGCAAGGAATTTATTTAAATTCAATTTATCTTATTTTATAATGAATATCGAAAGAAATAATCCATTTGTTTTTTGGTTGACCATTCTGTAGGTAAGAGAGACAGAGAGGGGGTGAAAGAGAGAAAGAGAGAGAGTGAGGGGATGAGAGAGAGAGGGGGCATGACAGATAGGGAAAGAGACAGCGTCCTTAACTTTTATTTATTTTAACTCTCCCCCTATCCATAACGTTATTTCTTTCTCACTCTTTCACAGTTATACTGCCACCGTGTGTATCTGTATGTGTATGTGTGCCAGTGCATGTGTTTACGTACTTAGAGACTTGTGTGTGTGTGTGTGTGTGTGTGTGTGTGTATGTGTGTGTAACAGTACTTAAGTTAGAGACATATATATATATATATATATATATATATATATATATATATATATATATATATATATATATATATATATTTGTGTGTGTGCGTGTGTGTGTCTGTGTGTGTGTAGGATACCTTCGTAAACAGCCAAAACGGTGCATAATGGAGAAATAGCCCTGTAAGTGATATAACCCTGAAACGGGGATAAAACAGGTTTGACGTAAATCGACATAAAAATATTTCTCGAATGATGAAAATAGTTTAATAATTATTAAAAAAAGATTTTTCAGTGATTTCTCAGTGAATATGATTTAAAAACTACAAGTTGTTTGTACTTCAAGTATCTATATTCGAGCTTTCTTTAAACAGACGATATTTTAATTATCAGAAAAACATTAAGTGAATATCACTGAAAAATACCAGTTGGTGTTAAACAGTAGGTGTTTATATTTTTGCTTTTGTTAAAAAGAATATTTCAATTATTTAGAAATATTTTAAAGTGAATTTGATTTCACAAATAGCTTTATTTACATAGACAATATCTTCATTTTTTTTTTATTTTCAAGTGAATACGATGGAAAAAATATTTCTTGGCATATTTAAAAGATATTCTTAAGTGAAAATGACTTAAAAAATACAAATTATTTGTACACTGAGTATATATATTTCAGCTTTCTTTAAACAAAATATTTTAATTATTAATAAGTATTTTTTAAGTGAATATGATTTGAAAAATACGAGTTGTTTAAACAGACAATATTTTCATTATTTAGAAATATTTCTAAATGATGATTTTAAAAAAATATTTGTTGAGGTAATAGGAATTTATTCTAAGGTGAATACGATTTTCTATTCTTAAATAATTGTTTCTACTTTAGGCACAAGGCCAGCAATTACCCAGTGCATTACTGGTACTTTATTTTATCGACCCCGTAAGGATGAAAGGCAAAGTAAACCTCGGCGGGATTTGAACTCAGATCGTAAAGGGACGTAACTATGCTGGAAAGCATGGCGTCCGACCCTCTACCGATACTGCCAATCCACCGCCCATTTCTATTCTTAAATAATGCCTCGACGAGGAAGAAAGAAAACATCTGGTTGGTCTATCGATAGTGGAAAGAAAGCACGGCTAAGGAGAGCCGAAGAAGGTGAGCAAGATAGTGGTCAACGTCAACAAGATCGGGACAGGCATGCGAATAGAAGGATCGATGAGACTGATAAAGCAAGGGCTGCGCGTCTGGCGGAACAGAGGGAAAGAGACAGAAGCAGGAGAGATCATGAATCGGATGGTCGGAGAGCTGAGCGTCAGGCGGAACAGAGGGAAAGAGACAGAAGAAGGAGAGTTCATGAATCGGATGGCCGGAGAACTGAACGTCAGGCGGAACAGATGGAAAGAGACAGAAGCAGGAGAGATCATGAATCGGATGGTCGGAGAGCTGAGCGTCTGGCGGAATAGAGGGAAAGAGACAGAAGCAGGAGAGATCATGAATCGGATGGTCGGAGAGCTGAGCGTCAGGCGGAATAGAGGGAAAGAGACAGAAGAAGGAGAGTTCATGAATCGGATGGCCGGAGAACTGAACGTCAGGCGGAACAGAGGGAAAGAGACAGAAGAAGGAGAAATCATGAATCGGACGCTCGGAGAACTGAACGTCTTTGCCAACAAACCATTAGGGATAGTGCAAGGACAGTTCAACGAGGTGACCTATCTGCTGATGTTGGACAGATGAATAAGATCCGTGCCTGTTGTCATCCAATGCTTTTTCATGGTGAAACTGCTAATTTTGCTGTATGAATGGAAAAGTCAGGTTGGGGAATCTGCAGCCTTTACACCAGGAACTTCACAGTTTATTTAGTACTGATCAACCTAGGGCAAACGAGTTCAGGAAGAACCTCAGACAATACAACTGCCTGTTCCAAATGACATCTTTTGGGGCCGAAGAAGTTCGTTCCTCAAGGAGTGGATGGAATCCTTCTATCGTTATTCATGGTCAAATTCACCATTACATCGGTTCCTTAACCCCTAATCCCAACGAACAACCCCAATTTCTTCAAATTTACTTCTTGGATCCTCAGGATAGTGTTGATTTGAGGATCAGGATACTCCATAACGATGGCATTCAGCGCGACATAGTTGAATTATTGGAAATAATACTCAGACAATATAATCCTTACGTTGCTTCATTTCGAATGGCAAAAGAAAAAATTTAAAATATTCCCGAAGCTTCGATTATCATTGATCCTGATAGATCAGCAATGGAACATGAGAGAAGATTCAATGCAGAAACTGCAAACGAAGTTGCCGTTATTATACAAAACAGCACCGAACTTCAAGCAAAAGCACGGCACATTGTGTTGAAAGAAAAAGGCGGACAATTGCAAACAATCTCAGAGTCCCATCGGTCCTATGACAGTTTGCAGTATGTTCTATTTTTTCCTTTTGGCGACGACGGATGGCATCATGAGCTGTTAATGAGCAACAACATGAAGTTGACGCCAATGCGCTACTATGCCTATCGAATTATGAACCATGAAAATGAATTCAACCAACTTCTCAGAGGCGGTCGTTTATTTCAGCAATATTTGGTTGACATGGCTGCGAAGATTGAAGGAGATAGACTGCAATACATCCGAATGAATCAAACATCATTGCGATCTACAACATACAAGGGCCCTTACTGACGCATTGAATGATGATGACGATTTTTGCAATATTGGCAGGCGAATCATACTCTCTTCCACATTTGTCGGTAGACCAAGATATATGATGGAGCGATGCCAGGATGCCATGATGTACATACGGAAGTACGGCAATCCTTCGTTCTTCATCACAATGACATGCAATCCAAACTGGCCTGAAATCCGGCAAAACCTATTCCTGAATCAGAAGCCACATGACAGGCCAGATTTAATTGCCAGAGTATTTGACCTGAAGCGGAAACTGTTAAGAAAGTATCTAACTGGAGTAGATGGCCTATTTGGTAAGTGCATTCCTTACGTACTGACAGTCGAATATCAAAAGTGAGGTCTTCCTCATGTGCACTGTTTGCTATGGCTCAATGAAGCCTCCAAGCACGGATCGCAGGAATATGATAAATTTGTTCAAGCCGAAATACCAGATCCAAACAAAGATCCAGAGGGTCATGTATTGGTGCTGAAGCACATGATCCACGGTCCGAATTGCTCTAACAATTCGCCGTGTTGGATAGATGGAACGTGCAGTAAGCGGTTCCCTAAGCCTTTCAATGAATATACATTGTGTGGAGAGGACTCTTATCCTGTGTACAGAAGACGGTCTCCAGAAATGGGAGGATTTGAGGGGCACCAAGAAAGAAGGGGAAGCCGAAATATAACTTCGGAATGGGTGGTTCCCTACAATATGAAACTATTAAAACTGTTCAACTGCCACCTAAACGTAGAGATGTGCTCTTCCTTGAAATCGATGAAATACGTTATCAAATATGCCATGAAGGGCAGCGATCAGGCAATGTTTGAAGTGAACAGGGAAGATGAGATAATACAGTATTTAACAGGAAGATATATCGGTCCTTCAGAAGCTGTTGCTTTGGTACTTGGATTTCCAATTCATGAGAGAGAACCGGCCGTAGTTCGCCTTCAAGTTCATCTTCATCTGCCTGAGGAAAATCAAATCTTCTTTCGGGTCAATGCTGCTGTTAAAGTAAACAATAACATGGCTAAGACGACTCTGACTGAGTTCATGGATCTTTGCGATCGCGATCCGTTTGCAAAAATATTGTATTATGCCGATGTCCCAAAGTTTTACACTTGGAGTAATAAGAGATGGGAAAGGAGAAAGTTGGGGTAAACAGTTGAGCAGTATCCAGGGATTATTGAGGCGAATGTTTTGGGACGAGTATACACTGTTTCTCCACGAAGTGGTGACCTGTATTATTTAAGACTCCTTCTGCATCACGTCAAAGGGCCAGTATCCTTCAACTCTTTGAAAATGTGTGATGGAGAACTGCTGCTATTATTCAAAGACGTCTGCAGAGAGAAAGGTTTGCTTCAATCGGATGATCATTGGCAGCAGACTCTGGAAGATACTGAGCGAACAAGGCTTCCCAAAGCCATGAGAGATCTATTCATCGTGCTCCTCACAAATACGGAAATTGACAATTCCAGTACTTTATGGGTTCGATTTAAGCATTCGCTGTCTGAGGATTACCTTCAAATAGAAAAAAGGGCTACCAGAAACTCTAACCTTTTGATTAGCGAGAGACATTATGATCAATGTCTTCTGTATTTTGAAGACAAACTTAACGACCTGGGCAAAAGTCTTAATGATTTTAAGTTGCCAAGGCCAAATAATATTGTTGCTAATCAGGATATTGGAAATTTGGAGTTATTGCGTGAATTGCAATACAGCAGAGAAGAGCAGCAACTATTGAATAGTGAACAAAAACACGTGTATGACTTCGTTTGTAACAGTTTAGAGACGAACACATCTGCATTGATTTTCATTGACGCTCCAGGTGGAACAGGAAAGACATTCCTGATTAACTTAATTCTTTCAAAAGTCAGGGGAAACGGTGACGTGGCTATTTCTGTGGCGTCATCTGGCATTGCCGCAACACTGATGCCTGGTGGAACAACAGCGCCGCATTCTAGGTTAAAAATACCGATAGTAGTGAAAGAAAATGGTCTGTGCAACATTGATAAAAACTCAAAGACGGCAAA
This sequence comes from Eledone cirrhosa, assembly GCA_964016885.1. Taxonomy (NCBI): domain Eukaryota; kingdom Metazoa; phylum Mollusca; class Cephalopoda; order Octopoda; family Eledonidae; genus Eledone; species Eledone cirrhosa. The sequence continues at coordinate 77,677,923 of OZ024740.1, forward strand.
CCTCTTCCAGCATACAAGGCTGATTGTTTGGGTTGAGTGTCCTATGATTCGGAGGGAAATCTTCGAAGCTATTGACCTCACTCTGCGTGACATATGCGACAAAAATGAGGCATTCGGTGGAATTTTGACAATTTGCTGTGGCGATTTCCGTCAGCTTCTTTCGGTAGTGAAAAAGGGAAATGAAGAGGACGTGGAAAATGCCTGCATTAAAAAATCCTACTTATGGCGAAGCTTCAAAAGATTTCAGTTGAAGACAAACACTCGATTGGGTGGGAGAGCAGGAGACTATTCACAGTTCCTATTGGATATTGGAGAAGATAAGATAAAAAAACTGAAAATGAGGAAATTATTTTGCCAATAGAAATGGTTCTCCAAGCAACAACTATGGAAGAATGTATTGATTTCATCTACCCATCATTCGACAATACAGCTGAAGTGTTTTCGAACAATTGTATCTTAGTACCTCTCAATGAAATGATGAGAAGCATCAATTCCACCTGTATCAGACGCTTCCCTGGAACCATAAAAGAGTACCGATCCTATAATTCTGTGAGTGATGGTGCCAATGCCACTCATTTCCTGACTGAATTCCTTGATTCGGTTGAACTATCAGGTTGCCACCACATAACCTGGAATTCAAGAAAGGATCGCCAATAATTCTTATGAGAAACTTGAATCCTCCAAGGCTTTGTAATGGAACGCGCATGATCGTGGAAGAACTGCATAACAATCTCATAGTAGCAAGAATCAACACTGCTGCTTTCACTGAAAGCAGCAGTGTTGATTCTGAAAGTTTCAGAAATGAGATCGTTATGATACCTAGAATAAGAATTAATCTATCCGAAGGTGAGGATATCCCTTTGCAGCGAAGTCAATTCCCAGCTCAATCGTGCTTCGCTATGACTATTCATAAAGCACAAGGACAAACTATGGAAAACGTCTTCCTGGTACCTTCAAAAATAGAGAGCGAAAGATAGCGAGAGAAAGAGATAGTGGTTGTGAGAGAGTAGATTGAAAGAGAGAGAGAGAGACAGACAGACAGACAGACAGACAGACAGACAGACGGACAGACAGACAGACAGACAGACAGACAACGAGGAGACAGAGAAGAAATATGGAAGAGAGAGGGAGAGAGAGCTGGTGGTGTTGTTGAATGAAATTATGACAGGTGACTTTAAAGAATTGAATACAGCATTACTGTATCTAACTAAAATTTGGTGACTGAATATTAAGTCATATGTATCATATAACTTGTGTTAGGACAGAATATGTGTAGCGAATATTTCCCGCTAAATAAGAATGGTTTCTATTAGTATTAAAGTAGTGATTATGTCACTTACTTATTTTCGGCGAAGGCTGTGAGAGAGGCTGACAGCTATATATATATATATATATATACATATCCAGGGGTGTAACTTGGAGTTACTGCAGGTTCACCCGGGTGAGCACTCGATGTTTAGGTTCACTTCTGTGTAATTCACAGAGTGTAATATATTGAAAGGATAACAAGGACGATTGATTACTCCTTCATTGCATTTATTGGTAGGTGACGCGCGTTTCTCCACTGATCAGCTCAATGTTCGATCTGTATCGATCCTACCCGACTCAATAATTGGCGGCTCGACGGACCCTTTTAAAATGCTATATATATATGGGGAGGGGGGGGGCTTCCATGTCTGTGTATAATTTAATGTTTTTTTTAATTATTTTTAAGTGAATATAATTTTTTTCTTTTACATTTTTAAGTGAACGTGACCCAACGAATCACTGGTGGTCTAATATATATATAAAGCCTGTCTCAAGCCAGGAGGCTCGTCAGGCTGGTACTTATCCAGAGAAGTTACTAAGAGTACGAGACTCTCGAATAGGACGGCAGTACATCGCAGATTTTAACCCCTATTTATTGCTGGAACTCATTTTCAGCTGAGTATACTGGAGCAACGTGTTTTGCTCAAGAACACAACACACAACCCAGGAATGGAAACCACGACATTATGATCGTAAGTCCCACATCCTTACCACTAGGCCACGCAGACAACTGACGATGGATATTACCCTCTTTCGCCCGTAACTTTCATTTTTTTATTTTTCATTATACTTAATTGCAACCACACAACTCACCATTTTATTCATATAAGCTTCCTTCTCCGTTGTGACCCGTCTCTTTACTCTCCCCTTGATGCTATCCTCTCTCTCTCCATTCTCTCTCCTTCTCGCTCTTACTTTCGCTCACCCCTCTGCTAGTCACCTTCTCTCGGCTGGCCTACCCCTATAACTATCTCTTTCTCGCTTCCTCTTACTTTCACTCACTCCCTCTCTGCTAGTCACCCTCTCTCCACTAGCTCTCTTCCTCCCTCGTCCGCCACTGTAAGCAGTCTCTTCTCTCGCGAACACGGCTAAAGTGAAGACGTGTCTTTTTTCTCACTCGTCGAACTCGCCAGTTCTTACATTCGAAATGAGTTGTTGACTTGATATTTTTCCTATTTTTCCTCTCTTTACGTTGCTTCACGCTTCGTGTCTGTTTACACCCCCCCCCCTTTTTATCCCAATAACTTATTTTAATTATTGCTCGCCCTAGGCTGAGGTATCTTGTCTCTAACGCGAAGAAATACCTATGATTCCTAGCAGACAACTGACGATGGATATTCCCCTCTTTCGGCCGTAACTTTTATTTTTTATTTTTCATGATATATATACATATATATATATATATATATATATATAACGAAGGAAATGTGGTAAGGAACCAGATGGACCATAACGCACCAAAGTACTCAATACTTAGGGTAGTAGAGTGGGTAATAGGAACGAGTAGGACCCCGACGGCTAAGCTCAAGCCGTTTCGACGGCTAATTCTGGACTAAATATTTTTAGTCCAGAATTAGCCGTCGAAACGGCTTGAGCTCAGCCGTCGGGGTCCTACTCGTTCCTATATATATATATATATATGTATATGTGTGAAAAAATGGGGAGAAGAATACTGCTGGTTGCAAATGGATGACATGTAATAAAATAAGTCCCTCATCAGTGATTTGCCGACGATCATAGATATTTCATTGCATTAAAAATCATATACCTCACGTCGGTGCAATAATAACTAAATTAAGTTATTAGGACAATTAAAACGCGTAAAGCGAGTGAAACAAGATAACAACAAAGAGGATAGCTAACCGTAGAAGGAAGGGAACAAGCTTCATAGTTATTCTGTTAGCATAAGCTAGGTGAATATATGAGCGCTTAGAAAAAAGACCTTTCAGGAGCGAATTCAAATGTGAGAAGAGAGAAAATGATTTCGTCGCGAACGGGGTGAAGTGAGAAGAGGAGAAACAGTGAGTGAGTGAGTGGAAGTGTGAGGAAGAGTTAACTGACATGACAGAGGGGGCGAAAGAAAGTAGGAGAAACAGAGAGAGCGAGGGAGCAGTAAGAGATATATATATATATATATGTGTGTGTGTGTGTGTGTGTGTGTGTGTGTGTGTATTTATATGTATATATATATATGTATAGAAATATATGTATATATCTGTTAGAACACGAAAAGTGTGAAACAACAGAATGTTCACTTTTCGTGTTCTAACATATATGCGTAGCTTCTTAAAAAAATTTTCGGGGATAGCCGTGGTGGTGGTGATCGTATGTCATTGGCTAATTTTCAACCAATCAGAGTACCTCTCTCTATATCTCTTCCACTGTTACTTACGCCTGTTTCTCTCTATCTGTTCCGTCTCTATTCTTTCGCTTTGCACTCCTCCCCTTCAATACCATCTCTCCCCCTCTCTATATATTTGTTACTCTATCGCTGCACGCTCCTCTCCTTCAATATATCAATTACACACGCTTTACACTCCTTTATCCCCAGCGCCCCTATATATACACCCCCCCCTCTCCCGCATCTATATTTTAATGTACCGTTGCACCGTGAATATATGTGTCTATATATATATACATATATATTGTATATACACATTCATGTATGTGTATACACACTCATGTATGTATATACACTGGTTTTATGTGTGTATTGTAAATTTGTACTGTTAAAACACGAAACTAACATTCGATTGACACTTTGATTACCTGTACAGGCAATAGTTATTAGAATGCTGTTGAAGTGTGTATATATTTTGGGGGGACATCCTGTATATACACACATTATATATAATACAATAAACAGATAAATACACACATATATATATGAGCTTATTTAATTATAAATATTGTGAATTTTTAACTCAGTTCAATTATATATATAAATGGTTTCTACAGGACTAGAACTGTTTCATTCGAAAGAAATCATCATAATATTGAGAGGGGGGACTAGATAAAATATTTCAAATCAAATGTGTATAAGTTATAAGTTAAAATGTATAAATAGAGACGATAGTGGAGGTATATCTGTTTAGTGGAACAGTAGACGATAGAATTAAATACAGACGATAATCTCCCTTTAATGAAACAGCAGACGATAGAATTAAGGCAATTTAAATTTTAAGCATTTGCATTTTTGCCTTTCATCGTTACGGGGTCGATAAAATAAAGTACCAGTAATACACTGTCACTAGACGACTTTCAAATTGAATTGTTGGTTCCATTTCTTTAGTATTTTCAATTGTAGTTATCTACTTAAAAAGCGTTACACGGTTAGAGACATAATTCGTAAGTTATATCTTCCCTATTAAACCATTGCATTATTTCGCCTACAATAGAACAAAAATGAAATGTTCTTTAAAGAAACAGGAATATAACTTTATAAAAAAAAAAGTTGCATCCGCTTCTTTTATCATTGATAATTTTTTCGTTTTAATATTAATTGTTTTTTGTAGTTGTTTATATTAAAAATCTTACTGTAATATTTACTTAAACGAAGGCAAACATCTAAACTTATAGATTAATCTTGAGCGAAGGACTAGATAAATCTCTCTCCCTCTCTCTCTCTCTCTCTCTCTATATATATATATATATATAAACGAAGAATGATAAAATTTCAAGCAAAGAGTTTAATTAGGTATATTTTGTAATATTATTAACTAATTATTATAATTAACGCGCATATTTTGCTATCCTCAAACACGTTTACACATGGCATGAAATATAACTAATCCGAGATGGCTAGGTTTCATCTTCTAACTGGATATACGAAATCCATTATGTCTTGACAACAACATGAGGTAACATTATGTTATTCACAGACACACTTTGTACACTGTTCCATATCAGAATGTATTTCCTTCGTCACATTCACAAACAGTATTGAAAATATGTTCTTCGGCAAATAAAAATGTTTTGTTCATAATATTTCAACTAGCGATTGCTCTACTCCACGCACGACCACCATAAATTAATGACCAGCTCAACACAAGTATTGGTAGAGCGTCAGACACCATGCTTTGCAGTATTGTTATGGTCCTTTGCATTCTAAGTTCAAATCCTGCCGAGGTTAACTTCGACTTTCATACTTACTAATTCGATAAAATAAAGTACCAGTAATGGACTGCCGTAATGGATTTGTGCCGAAAAATAGAAACACTATTAATGTGCAATAAGAGCAAAATATAACGACATTGCTCAATTATTTTATCTAATGTTGTAATAACACAAGGAAATGTTGTTTGTGTATTTTTTTTTATATTTGCTCATAGGCTTTTACAATTTCGCTCAGCCAACAACTATTAAAAAGTGAGTTGCTTAAGATAACAATTTAATCACAAATTGTTGCTATCTTTTAATACACTCCAACAAGTCATCAAATTATGTACAATAAAAACAAATCTTATTAATTTGCTCAGGGAATATAAAGAAAATGTATATACACTGATAATTGCAATTGTATGTAAATATTTTGTTTTTGTATTGTATATTTTATGTTTTCTATTATGTATAATATATTGATTTAATATTGATTGTTTTTTGTAGTTGTTTATATTAAAAGTCTGAAAATATTTTTATACATCTTACACTAATATTTATAAGATAATTTATAATAACAATTACATAATCTAATTACATTACAACGATAATTTATTATTAATATATATCTTGTTTAACTAGAGTTATTACAAGCGTTGCCTTAAAAAAATATTAAACTAGACATGAAAAATGCGCAAGCTCAAAAGTGCCACAGAATGTTATAATAAACCTTCAAAAGTGTGGGACTAGAGTTGTTGCTAAAAAATATTGTAATCATTATATATCGTACATTCTGTGGCATCCTTTATAAAAATAGCTTAAACCAACGAAGCCTTTATTTTTACGCTATTTCACTTAGTTAATTCTTAGAGTGTAACATATAAAAATAAATACATCTATGTTTAATGTAATAACAGCTATAAATAATTACGTAATATTATTATCATATACTCATAGTAACAAAATAATTGTGTTGAAACTTAATATGATGCTTATATGAACGATCAAATCTATAATGATAATTTCTTAAATATACTAATAGTAAAATAATTTAGTTATCTATTGTTACATTTTCATAGAACTATAATATTAACAATCGTATTGCATTATCAAATTTTTATCACTACAAACTTTCATATTGGAATTACCTTAAGCCACTTATTATTACTTCGCTTTCGTACTTTTACAGCTGTAGATATTGCGCTGTATCTTATATCTAATATCAATATCTCGTGGTAATTTGCATGAAGTGTAAAATAGGTTTATTAATAACTTTAATATGAAATGTATTATACAGGGCTGCGGAGTCGGTCAAAAATTGACTGGCTCCAACTCAGGATCCGATACTCCATTATTTCCTAAATTTCAGCTCCGCAGCTCTGTTATTATATTAATTAATTTATTTTATAGTTGTAAATCATATTTTTATATGTTACACTCTAAGAATTAACTAAGTGAAATAGCGTAAAAATAAAGGCTTCGTTGGTTTAAGCTATTTTTATAAAGGATGCCACAGAATGTACGATATATAATGATTACAATATTTTTTAGCAACAACTCTAGTCCCACACTTTTGAAGGTTTATTATAACATTCTGTGGCACTTTTGAGCTTGCGCATTTTTCATGTCTAGTATATATATGTGTGTGTGTGTGTATATATATATATATATATATATATATATATATATATATATATATAACGAAGGAGTTGTGGTAAGGAACCAGATGGACCATAACGCACCAGAGTACTCAATACTTAGGGTAGTAGAGTGGGTAATAGGAGAAAGTATGGTCCCGACGGCAGAGCTCAAGCCGTTTCGACGGCTATTTCTGGACGGCTATTTCAATTCAGAAATAGCCGTCGAAACGGCTTGAGCTCTGCCATCGGGGTCATACTTTCTTCTATATATATATATATATATATATATATATATACATAGAGAGAGAGAGAGAGAGA
>OZ024740.1:77690286-77722786 GCA_964016885.1 Eledone cirrhosa
CAGCCATTATCAAGCAGGCCTATGACATGAAGGTTGACTTCCAAGATGTGACACACAGATCTAGAGCTCCAGATGTACCTCAAATATATTCAGTTGCTGATTCTCTAATTAACTACTATTACTGTTGCTACTACTACTGTTACTACTGCTACTATTGCTGATGTTTGGTGGTCATAGTGAATGGCCGCTAGAGGCGTATTTGCCCAGAGCTGCAGTACTGGGCCACGCGAAGACCGAGACGAAGTGCTTGGAAACAGGAATGTCTTCAAGCGCACACAACCCTCTGTCGTTCGGGCAGTACGATTGGTGGAAACTCTACCTTAGCGTTCTATAGAGGGTTAGTGACGAGTGAAAGCGAAAACGTTCTTGGGGAGACTCTGGGCGTCAACGAAAATCAGTTTTATCAGCTTGGTGGTCAAAACGAAAGAGGTCGTGTGGTGGACACGTTTGATAGGGTTGAAGACAAGCACTTTCCTCTTCGGCAAAACCCAGGTTAACTTTTCCAGGTTTCACTTGAGGGGAATCAGGGTGGAGAGAGAATTGCTTTTTACCAACCAGTTTGTTGAAAGGTGGGGTGGGTGGTGTTCATGGCATGAGTGAATGGGCCTTCTCTGAGTATATGTGCCTGTAGATTGGAGGAGGACAACTGGGAGGTGGAACGTCTCGTAGGGTGAGCGTGGCCTTCTCCACAAGTGACCCTCGGAAGTTTCGCCCCTACTGGGGTGAGCGTGGCCTTCTCCACAAGTGACCCTCGGAAGTTTCGCCCCTACTGGGGTGAGCGTGGCCTTCTCCACAAGTGACCCTCGGAAGTTTCGCCCCTACTGGGGATTTCGTTTTCATTTGTGTTTGAATCTAGTAGTTTTCATTGTTTTCTGTACAAAAAAACTTTTACACGCAAAAACCCCACAATGTATGATCCTGTGCTATCCTTAATGTTTTCTTAATGTGAGACCCGTGTGGCTAATAAATAAATTATTATTATGTCGATAGAATAAAGCACCAGTAAGTACTGGGGTTGATTTAATCGATTTTCCCCTCCCCTTCAAATTGCTGGCCTTAGGTTAACTTTGCTTTTCATCCTTACGGGGTCGATGAAATAAAGTACCAGTCACGCACTGGGGTCGATTTAATCGACTTTCCCCGCCCCCAAAATTGCTGTCCTTGTGCCTATAGTAGAAATCATTATTATACAAATTCCTGGTTTGTATACATCACGTGTTTGTTTGTTTGTTTTTCGTCCTGTAAATAACATCACTGGGAAGAGTCAAAATATAAACATGATAAATAAGTAAACGAAAATTAAATATATTATTACTCTCTCTATCATTGTTATTGTTGAAGTTGTTGCTACTGTTGTTGTGTTGTTATTGTTGTTGTTGCTGTTGTTATGTTCTTATTGTTGCTGCTGTTGATGTTGTTGCTGTTGTCGTTGTTGTTGCTGTCGTTGTTGCTATTGTTGTTGTTGTTGTTGCTTTTGTTATTACTGCTGCTGCTGTTGTTATTGCCGATGTTGTTGATGTTGTTGCTATTGCTGTTGTCGTTGTTGATGTTGTTACTGTTGCTGTTGTTGTTGTCGCTGTTGTTGCTGTTGTTATTGTTGTTGTTGTTGCTGTTGTTGCTGTTGTTGCTGTTTTAGCTGTTGCTGTTGTTGTCACTGTTGTCGTTGTTGCTGTTGTGTTGATGTTGATGTTGTTGTTACCCAAAGGATTTATTTTTTGGTTGTCATGCTTAATGAGGTGCCAAATTGAGGTGTCATACGGAAGTAAAAGGGATAAACTGCTCCCAGCGTTTCGGGCTGATTGAAAACAAGTTTAGTGTCATGTGACCTCATTCACGTGACACTCTCGCTTTGTTGCCCTTTATTTATTTAGTTATACTTTCAAACATTGATTACTGACTTGCTTTGAGAGACTTAAATCTTTTTTCTTCAGCCCGTCTCCAGTCTTTACTTCAGTTATGTCTATTATATATATATATATATATATTTATTTATTAAAATAACAGATTATTACTATATATATATATATATATATACACTCATACTGAATTTATTGAAGTTGTGGGTGTGCGTGCGTGTGGGCGTATGTGTGTGTGTGTGTGTGTGTGTGTGCATGTGTGTGTGTGTATATATATAAGTGTGTATGTGTGTATGTGAACGTGTGTACATATATGTGTGTGTATATATGTGTGTGTGTCTGTGTGTATATGTGTGTGTCTGTCTGTGTGCGTGTGTGTGTATGTAAGTGAGTATATATGTATGTATGTGTGTATTTGTATGTGAGTGTGTATGAGTGTGTGTGTGCGCATGTGTGTGTATATATGTGCGTCTGTGTGTGTATGTGTATGTGTGTGAGTGTGTGTGTGTATGTGTGTATGTGTGCGTGTGTTACAACATGTTTCTCTGCATGGTTAGATGCATGTCAGAGTGTGTGTGTATCTGCTTATACATACAAATGCATATGGGAGAGAGACAGAGAGAGAGAAAGTGAGAGGGGGAAGGTGGTTAAATAGTTAGACGAATATATATAGAGAGAGGGAGTTAGTTGGAATGATAGGTAGAGAGAGAGTGTGTGAGAAAGAGTGTGTGTGAGAGAGAGTGTGTGTGAGAGAGAGAAACATTTATCTATTATACACACGCAGAAGATCAATTAGAAGCGTATCTTTGCTACATGTTTTTAAGTGTGAAGGTACGTGGCTTAGAAGTTAGGGTGTTTGGCTCGTGATTTTAAAGTTCGATTCCCAATGATTCATTGTGTTCTTCAGCTAGACGCTTTAATTTAGGTTGCTACAGTCCACTCAGCTGGCAAAAATGAGTTGTACCTGTAATACAAATGGTCTACCTTGTCGCACACTGACACGCTGAATTTCCCTGAGAACAAGGTTATGGTTTTATGTGCTTGTGGAATACTCAGCCACTTGTACATTAATTTCACAAGCATGTTGTTCTGTTGTTCGAGCAACTGGAACAATTGTCATCGATAACGACGGAGACCCAGCCACATTTTTCTATATATAGTAAGATGTGTGTGTAAGAGGGAGAGAAAGAGAATGAGGAGACTATTATCTGGGACCTTTTTGTCTATGATAGAGCCAGTGAATCTGTTGGAATCGTATTACCGCCCAAGGAAGGGATCCCGTTTAGTGGAGTGACTTGTGTAGCAGGTGTCGTTGGCTGTTCTCAGTGCTAATGCCTTTGCCATTTGCTCCGCGGATCACAGCTAGATATACTACCTAGAGTGGGTTGGACAGTCAGCCGCACCCTTACTTTCGCTATATAATTTATTCCTTTTCTTTTATTGAAAACATTACATAATTCAAGATAAATTTGTTAAATATAATTTGATTATTCCCTCATGTGGTATATATCCCCCATCACAGTGTCCCTGCAATGATACCTCCTAGTTTACATTCTTTCACTTCATCTGGTTGTAGTGAAGGAAAGGTTATCAGATCATCTGTTGATCTTACTCTCAATATACTTTAACCAATCTATGTGGGATGTATCCCTCGCCTCAATATATTTAGCATAAGACGCTAAGTTGGCGGGAACGTTGGGTCGATGGATGTAATGCCTAGCAGTATTCGTTCTGGCACTCTGCAATCCGAATTGTCTTTCATATGTTCGGGGTCAACTAACAAAATATTAGTCCAGTGCTACGTCGATTCGTTTTTTCTCATTTATTCTCTCGTGTTTTTCTCTGGGAAAAATCGGCTGGAGTCAAGACTGTTTTTCGATTGATCTTTAAAAGATTGTCTTTAAAAGACAGGCAATAAGTTCTGACGCCGCCACTAACACGCCATTATCATTTCAGAATTCAAGCTAAACCAAGTGTCTTTGCTGTGCTACACTCTATTCTACAAAGCCTCAGTTCACTTACCTATAGTGAGAAAACAGTTACCTGACTACAGGTAATGTAACCTAGGAGAAGAAATTATCCAAGCGTATGGAGACGAATTTCCTTCCTAACTACTTCAATCTAATTGTGGGGGGGGGGGGGGGGGGAGAAGGACCGATTCTCCAGATCAAACCAAGCTAACTATGTTTCCATTATTGATATTATCTATTGGTCGCAAATCCTAGCAGAAGCGGCACCGCAATTCCATTGACAGAGGATGAGATTTTATGTCAGAACACACTGAGCCTGAACAGATGCTTTAAGAATTGCGCCAATCAATTGAATCTGCACATATATTCTTTTATTTTTGTTTTATCTTTTTTATTTTTTACTTATTTTTATTTTCTATTTTTTATTTATTTATTTTTTATATTTTATTTATTTTTTATTTATTTTTTATTTGTTATTTATTTTTATTTCTTGTTTGTACCAACAAATTACCTGTGGCACCACTAGTATTTTATTTATAGACCGTGAAAGGATGAAAGACAATATATGAAATAATAGCGCGGAGAGTCGAAACAAACACCACAACTTATGATGTCCTCCACGGTTCTGCCTATATGCCGCCCAAATTGCAGCCATGAGACAAACAACAGCTCCAAACATTAACTCTAAGACTAGGAGATACATTTAAATTTCATAAACCATTAAAACATCAGTTTATCGCTTTTGTTGTTTTTGTTGGTGTTCTTTGACGGCACCTGTATATGTTTATATGTGAATATGAACCAATAAGATAGTGTGTGATACATACATATGAATATATGGATAGATAGATAGATAGATAGATAGATAGATAGATAGATAGATAGATAGATAGATAAATTTCTATTTATTTGCCACGAGGGCACAAAAGAAGGGGACATTTACACAGTGGGGGAGTTTACATAAATCGAGTAAAGAAAAAAGGAATAACAATAATAATATAACAATAAAAAGTCCTCAAAAGGGAGGGGGCGTGTTGGGGATTGCACATACCCCCGAAAAGTGTGCAACTCTTTTCGCGGGGGAAGCCCAGAGAGGAGGCGCTCCCCCTTTCCTCTTCACTTCTTCACCTACAGAACAATGTAGAGAGAAGGCCCATTTACACGGGCCATTCTCGCTTCTTTCACCCACCTTTCATAAAACTGTCTGGGACCAAGCACTTCTCTCTCCATCCTGATTCTTCTTCCGAAGTGGTATCGGAAGAAGTAAACCAGGTGATGGCCGGAGAGAAAGTCACCCGACCTCAGACCTTTCAGGCGCGTCCACCACACAACCTCTTTCATCATGGCTATTACGCACAGAAAGACCGCCTCTGCTTCATTTCTGAAGGGAGGAGGCGGCTTGATGTTCACCACAGACTCGGCGGTTAATCGAATCGGCGCCACACGCGACAGCAGTCGTTCGACGTAGCCCCACAGATCGGCAACGCCCGGGCAGTGTACCAGTGCATGCGCAACGGTTTCCTCGTCGCGCACGCATCTGGGACAGATCTTTTTCGCGGGATCCCTGCCCGGGCGCCCGTGTCTGTAGAGCTTTTCTCGAACGGGCAGAGCCCCCCGGTAACACTGCCAGGCTAGGGACCTCTGGAAGTTGGGTCCCGGGCCGAAAGTTCTACCGAACAGGCTGGCCAGTTCGTCCTCCTCCATGCCTAGCGACTCTCCAAGGGTGTCGTCGCCCCTGCTAGCCACCAACCCTCTATAGAATGTCGAGGTGGATTCTCCACTGACAGTCGGGTCCGCTTGCCAGATAGCCGTGAGCGCCTGGGCACACTCAGTGTGCCAGTTGCCCAGTTTTCTCGGTCTTTGCTTCACCCAGGATTGCAGTTCGGTGAGCGAGACGAGCTGTGGGAAGGCTCGCCTCACAAACGGGGCCCACACCGGCTGACCGTTGAGGAATACCTGTAGATGCCGTAGCCTCAATGCGTGCCTACGCATCAACAGCCACGGCATACCCAGCCCTCCTTTCGAAGGGTGCTGGCAGCAGATGGATCTCCTCACCATGGGAGGCCGCTTCTTCCAGAGGAACTGGAAGAGCATGCGTTCCATGATGGTGAGCTTTTCCTTGGGGCAAGGCACGACGGTCAGGCGGTAGTAGATGACGGACGCTATGTAAGCGTTCGTCACCTCCGCCCGACCTTTCAGTGATAGTTTGCACTTGGCCCACTTCTGGGTCAGCGCAAACACCCTGCTCGTCACCTCGCCCCAATTCTTCTCCACCTGGAGGTCCGGTCCGAACCAGACCCCGAGCAGCTTCACCGGGCCCTCCGTCCACCGCCCGACGACACCGTCTAACGGCATCGGTTTGCCCCTCCACGTTCCGAGTTGCAAACCGACTGACTTGTCCTGGTTCAGCTTAGCCCCCGTCAGCCTTTCGTATTCCTCCAGTAGGGTGGCGATCGCCCCGATTTCCGAGGCGTCCGCCACCATTACTGTTACGTCGTCGGCATAGGCCGAGACCGCTTTGTGCAATCCCGGTTCCAGGGGTATGCCCCGCAGCAACTCCAACTTCCGCAGCAGTGGCTCGAGAGTCAATACGTACAGAAGGGAGGAGAGGGGGCACCCCTGTCTGATGGATCGGGTGATTTGAAACGGCTCCGAGAGGTAGCCGTTTACTTTAATCCTAGAGTAGATGTTGCCACTGTGCATGGCAGAAATCCAGCCCCTGAAAACGGGTCCGAAGCCCGCCGCCGCTAGCACCGCATCCAGGTAACCATGGTCGACCCTATCGAACGCCTTAGATTGATCCAAGTTGATCAGGGCCCCACCAAAGCCGGGTTCGTAGCCAACCCTCTCTATGATGTATCGCATGAGGTGGAGGTTGTCGTGAATGGACCTGGACGGGATAGCGCATGTCTGCGCGTCTCCCACCAAACCACCCACCACAAGCGCCAACCTCTTCGCCAACACCTTGGCCAAAATCTGTAACTCTGCATTCAGCAGAGTTATGGGCCTAAAGTTACTTAAGTCGTCCCCCTTGCTCTCGTCCTTCCTCACTAGCGTGACCACGCCCTTGGTCACAGAACAGGGAATTCTCCCGTTTTGTTGCCAGTTGCAATAGACAGCCTCGAGGAGTTCGGAGAACAAGACCGGCATAGCTAAATAAAGTTCGTATGGTAGACCATCGAGACCCGGGGATTTGCGTCTGCTGCATTGGCTGAGCGCTTCCCCGATTTCAGTGGCTGTGATTGGCCCTTCGCAGCACTCCGCTTCGCCGCTCGAAAGACGCGGTAGACCGTCGAGGTATGGACCGAAGTCCACATCCCCGTCCGGCCCCCCACCACCTCCGAACAGTCGAGCAAAGTGCCTTTGAAAGGTCTCGCACATTCGCTCAGGTTCAAGGATCACCCGTCCATCCTGGTCTCGCAAAGACCGAATGGTGGATTTAATCCCACTCTTGGCTTCTGTCACGCGGGCCCAGCTAACAGCTTTGGTCCCCTCGTTTCCTAAAGCACGTATTTTACTTCGGACAACGCAGCCTTCGTGCTTCGCGTCAAAGAACTGGCTCAATGCCGTTCTCGTCGCTAACACTCTGGCTACGTCTCCGCTCCTAATCGCCTCTTCTAGTTTATCTGTTAACTCCCTTTCCCTCCTATTTCTATTCGCCGCTAGTTCCTTACTGTAACCTATCGAACTTACTCTAATCTCTCTCTTTAGAGATATCCACCACCTACTGTTGACGATCGCTCCCGTCAACCGCATCTTAACTAAGCTACTAATCCGGTTTCTGTAATCTTTCTTTGTCGGTAAGGACAAGTTCATCTTCCAGTAACCGGGACCCTGTCTATGCGTTCTATCAAGGTTGACCACGCAGGTCACTAATTTGTGATCTGAATAGCCAACCATGATCAGTTCTGGACAACTAAATACGTCCCTATCCTTACTCCTAACCAAAAACCTATCTAGGTACGATCTAGATTGTCCACTGCGGTTTGCCCAGGTCCAGGTTGGCGCAGTTGGACAATCTAGTCGAAATCTATCGACCAGGTCGAATCGATCGAGTAACCCCTTGAGGCTGCTACACCCCCCTCTATCAGGACATGCCCCTGCATAGTCCCAACGCGCATCTAGGATTCCATTCCAGTCCCCCACTAAAAGCAGGGAACGCGACGTTCCTAGAAAAGTCTCCAGACGTTGGAAGAAGTCGGCTCTCTCCGCCCCGAAGGGAGCATAAAGACCGACCAGTCTGAAAGCCCCGCCTTCACCACCTCCGACGTCCAGCACCAGTAATCGACCCCCCGGGTCCGAGTGAACAATCTGTACGTCGAGAGTCAGACGTTTATCCAGCAGTACGGCAACTCCCCCCCCCCCCCCGCCTCCGGGTTGACAGAGAGATGCGTGCATCTCAAAGTCATCGAAGGCGGGCGCCAGCTGTCTCACGCTGCTGATCCGACTCTCGCAAACAACCATCACATCTATACTTTGTGACCTGAGGTCACTTAGAAGCTTTGCTTGCTTCCAAGCTGAGCTCAGGCCACGCGCGTTCAAACAGCCAACTCTCAATTGATTTATTTTGGTGTTGAAAGTGAAGAAAGAAAAGCACTTACCTCTCCGGGTTGCGTAATTTCCATGGCATCAGGTGTGTTGGGTGGAGGGATGTTTTGTGGTGGTGTGGGGGTACACGTGTGTGGTGGGGTTGGGGTATTTGGAGTTGTGTCAGGGAGAGGGGCGGTTATGGGGAAATCTTTCAAGAGGACGCGATTCAACGGTTTTAAACAGGGGGGGCTCACGTCCCGTCTGAATTGTTCTTTTAAGGAACGATAAAGGTCCAGAGGGACCTTTATCATTTTTAAATGGGTGAAGTTCTCTGTTGAGATAAAGTTTGGCCCTTCGGTCTGCACCATAGGGTTATTGTTTATTAATTTAACCAGTTTTTTGTTTTCTTTATTTATATATGTGTATTGCAACGTCTTTTTTTGTGATGCTGTCAATGTTTCGGAGAGGGGAGGCGCAGATTTATTTTTGTTTGTTGAGGGTGGGGTGTTTTTGATTGGAGTTGGTGTTTGTGTGTAGGTTATTTGTGGTGTGCTGGGTGTGTGTTTTCTTTTTTTTCTTTTAACTTGTCTGAAGGCTTCTCCTCCTTCTTCTTCAGAAGTTGGGGGAAACTCTTCAGCGCTAGGTGGGAGGGACGTGTTGTGTGGTTGTTTTTTTTTTTGCGGGAGGGGTAGATTTGTTACTGTTTTTTTTATTATTTGTTTGGAATGGGTTTTGTGGTGGTGGTGGTGGTAATGTTTGTGTCGTGCTTGTGGTTGGTGATGGTGGTGGTGATGTTTGTGTTGTGGTTGGTGGTGGTGATTTTTGTGTCGTGCTTGTGTTTGGTGCTGGTGGTGGTGATGTTTGTGTTGTGTTTGTGGTTGGTGGTGTCTGTATTTTGTTTGCTGTGTGTGGTATTAGTGTATTTTTGGAGGTGGGTGGTGCTGGTGTACTGTTTGTGGTGGGTGTGGGCAATAGTCCTTTTTGGGGGATACGTTTCGGGCAGTTAGCCTTAACGTGTCCCCTTTCCATGCATAAATAGCATGCTGGTCTTCTCCCCTCTACAATTATGTCTATTGGGGTAAGGTCATCCAGCCAGATGCGATCCGGGATTTGTGCTATTCTTTCGGGCCTCATTTGGACTAGTATGTCGAGGCCCATTCCCAGGAACGCATCTCCAGTTGCCTTCCCCATTGACAGCATAGTGTCTTCGCCCATATCAATGAAGCCAGCAATAGCCCACCAGAAGTCCATTGTGGGCAGCATTGTTTTTACTTTTACTCTCTGTGTTCTTCTACCCATGTAGGAGGGATAGAAGCTATATGTTGTCGACGAGAGTGGGCTTAGGGAAAGCTTCTCCGCCGTTTCTTTGTCTCTTGTTAGGACCGAAATGCTGCCATAGAGTCGGTCCTTTCGTATGAAGAGAATATTCTTCATATAGTCTTTTAGGACTAACTCTATTTCCATTTGGCTGGGCTGTGCTGGCTTTCTTGTCTGGTTCAGTATAGTTCTGTATATAACTGTGTTTTCTGCTCTGGCTTTCTTGAATTCTGGGGGGGAGTTAATGGAAAACATTCCGTTCTCCCCCAAAACAATATGTTTCTTTGCTTCGGCCAGTTTTTCTCTGGCGGCAGTTAGGTCAATTGGTGTGTATGTAATGGATTGCTTTGTTTTCTGGGCGAAAGTTGCCCTGTCGTTATTTGTATTATTTTCTGTTTGTTTGTTTTCTGTTTGCTCATTTTCCTTAACATTTGTTTTTTCATTTTGTTTGTTTGTTTCAATGTCTAATTTTGTTGTAATTATTTTTTGTTCTTCAGACTTGGGGGGCGTGGCAGAGCTAATGGCAGAGATGTCTGACATCTTTTCCGCCATGCTGCCAAGAAAGAAATTTTTCGGCAAAAATAGATATTTATTTTACCCCCTAAAAAGGGGGTAAATGCAAAAATGTTTCCCTAAATAACAGGGGTTAGTGTTCCAAATGTGTTGCACTAAAAAATTTATCCGGTACTTACAATAGTAAGGGTAAATCCCGATGGAATAGCGGAGCCGATGCGAAGCGTGTCTTACTCTATCAAGATAGATAGATAGATAGATACATATCAATATATATATATATATGTGTATATATTTATATATATATATATATATATATATATATATATATATATATATATATATATATATATATATATATATATATATATATATATATATATATATATATACACACAATGATATTAAATAAATGGAAACTATATTTATAAAACCATATTTATATATTTATTTTATTATATTATATATATTTCAAGGGCAACCAAGACAATATTGGTACACTTTCATCAGATAAAATACAAAGTTTGTTTTATAAATAGAGACGTACTCATGAAAATCACACCTTATCGGTTGGAAATTCCATGGGTAGTAATAAAATAAATATGGTTTAATAATAAATATGGTTTAATAATAAAATAAATATGGTTTTATAAATTTAGTTTCTATTTATTTAATATCATTGAATATTACTCCAATTATCTGTTGAGCGCTCTAAATCAGTTATAAACATTTATGTCTGTCGGACTTCCAACGAATTAAATACAACTTCTACTTATATATATATATGAGAAAAACCACAGACCCTCCATCTCAACTCTACTTTTGAAAAGCAGAAGAACTGCGAAACCGGTAAAGGAACCAAATAAATATATATATATTTTTTTTAAATAAGACTCCAGTTGCATTTTCGATTTCATCTTTTTTTCTTTATACTTTCACTCGTGTAGGACACCTCGGTTATTTTTCATTTTGTAAAAAAACCTCACTTTCTAATATATATTTCCCACTCTACTACCCTAAGTATTGAGTACTCTGGTGCGTTATGGTCCATCTGGTTCCTTACCACAATTCCTTTGTTATATATATATATATATATATATATATATATATATATATATATATAGTTATGTAATAAACAACATAAGATAATTATTTCATTTACCAGTGGTTTCTTGAAAGCAGATGTTGTATCTGTTTTCAGTCGTAAGAATTAATAAAAAAACATGGTGTTTTATTAAATATGGACTTGAAAGCAAAATTTAAGAAATATGAAAGTGAGGCTGAGGAAAAAACGGGCGAAGAAGAAGAGAGGAAAAAGAATAAAAATATATATAAATATATAAACAATAAATATACAGGACACAAACATACACACACACAACCACGCGCATATGCTTCAAAAGTACGTAGACGTACATTGAGCACTCTTATTTCCTGTACTTTTCCGACGGGATTACTTCATTTATATATATATATATATATATATATATATATATATATATATATATATATATATATATATATAAAATAAAGTTAAATAAAAAGTCAAATGATTAAAATTTAGCTTCGTTTATTACTGCTAGATATATTTCAGTGACAGCCATCTTTGGCTGTGACCTCTTCAGGCAGTTTGAATTAGTATGGTATGGTACATATGTTGTTGAGGTGTATAATATTGTCAATACTCTGATATGCCCAGTTCCTGGTTGGGTTGTTATTTCACCGAGGAACTGGAATCATATGAATTCAAACAAACGAATTTCAGTGTCAAAGGTCCTCTTCTCCTCTCATTGGTCAGTTATTAGAACATTCCTCATTCTAAGTGTTGTTATTGTTGGAGTTAGCTTAAAAAATTGATAAAATGGCAGAAGGGACATTGTGTTAAAGGAACAAAATAACAAAAAAAGTGTCAAACTTCCCATTGGTCAGTTCTGAGAGCATTCCTCAATCAGAAGTCTATAGAATTCTTTCTGGGGTGAGGCTCCCTGTAGTGTTTTTGTTTGCTATTGTTAAGTACATTTGAACTCTACCATTATTTTGGTAGTGTTGTTGGTGTTGTGGTCAGCTTATATCTTGCTGCTGCTAACAATTTAGAAGTATCCAGTGTGTGCTTTTTCTTCATCCCTCCTGGCACCATCTCTCATAGTGGTGTGGTGGTGGTGGTGGTGGTGGGGGGTTCTTCCATGTATATGAAGAAATATAAGGCAATTTGTATAATCTGAAAATAAATAAATAGAGAATAAAGAATAAAGAATAAATGAAAAATTGGTGAAAAAGTAATGAAAATGAATATGGAGAAGTGAAAAATAGTGTAGGATAAAGTGTGTGTGTGCTATAACCAATCTCAAGGTCAGAAATATGTTGGATAGATTGGTATGAGGACAAGATGTTAAGATAAGATAATCAAACTAAATGTGTTTGTGTTATAATCAATCTCAACTTAAAAATAAATATAAGGTGATACAGTGAAGAGGGCAGAAAACAAATAACAAATTACTAGTGCGCTTGACCACGAGATGGGGCACAATATGAGTAGCAGTCTCAGGCGTGACGCTAACCACCCCATGACAGACCACCCCAACCGCAGGACACGTAGAGGGGGGAAACGGGCGACCACCCCACGATGGATCTCCCGGGGCGGACAACGACCACCCCACAAATTCGGGCTGGGAAGATAACAAAAAACATAGAGCCCAAAGGGGAAGCAACAGTGCGGAAACCACCAGCAACCCAACAAATCTCCAACAAATCACGACGCCCCCGACCCACACATATAGGAGGAGACACCGAAAAATCACGTGGTACAACCCACCCTACTCAGCGGCCCTAAAGAAAAGCTTGGCCCGATTATTTTTGTGGAGCACTTGACAAATGCTTCCCGAGGGACCACAGATACCACAGGATCTTCAACAGACACACTGTGTAGCTCTCGTATTCCACCACGAGAAATTTGGCCCAACACATAGCTAGCATCAACAGAAGTAGGCTTAAAAACCACACACAACCAGAAGATGGCAATACAAACACTCAGCAGAACCATGTGAAAGGAGGGAAGGGGGGACCCAGAGCCCACCCAAGAAACTCAAACAGACCCGAGGACCCCCCACCGAGCCTGGGGAAAGACCAACATCATGTAACACATAACGGGAACCCTAATCTAGGCACGCAGAGGCCGACCACCCTCTGCAACTGCAGAAACCCCGAATCAAGCCCCCTTTGTAATGAATGCCTCAAGAAGAACCTAGTATACGGTTGTAGGGTTAAAACCCCCAACTCCGAACACCTCTACATAGGAGCCACATCAACGAGCTTTAAAGACCGCTGGTAAAACCATCGCCATTCATTCAAGAAGGAGGCCAAAAGGAAAAGCACAGCTCTCTCCGACCTGATCTGGAAGCTTAAGCTGGACAGGACCCCATACTCTCTGGCCTGGTACATAATCAGGAAAGTACCACCCGATAAAGGGGGATCTTGCATATGCAAACTATGCCTGAACGAGACCCTCGAGATACTAAGAGGTGGAAGCGGCCTGATAAACCTCAGAACCGACTTCTTCGGGACATGCAGACACCTTAGAGCCGGGACCTTTCTCAAGATATATGGACAGTAGCAACACAAGAAGATGTGAACTCCCCTCAAGCTATAGGGAACAACCCAGGCTGAGCAGACACCATCATAGCCTAGAGATAGAATCGGACACAGCCATTATAATTTGGCCAACATCTATATAACACAAACACTTTTTAATTTACTAGATTTCTGATTTTCAAGTTCCAATTTTAAATCTTGATTTCTCTTTATTAATTTGTTATTTGTTTTCTGCCCTCTTCACTGTATCACCTTATATTTATTTTTAAGTTGAGATTGATTATAACACAAACACATTTAGTTTGATTATCTTATCTTAACATCTTGTCCTCATACCAATCTATCTAACATATTTCTGACCTTGAGATTGGTTATAGCACACACACTTTATCCTACACTATTTTTCACTTCTCCATATTCATTTTCATTATTTTTCACCAATTTTTCATTTATTCTTTATTCTTTATTCTTTATTCTTTATTCTCTATTTATTTATTTTCAAATTATACAAATTATATTAATTATTTTATTATATTATTTATTTATTTTCTGTTTTCTTCATTTATTGCCTTATATTTCTTCATATACATGGAAGAACCCCCCCCCCCCCCACCACCACCACCACCACCACCACTACTATGAGAGATGGTGGCAGGAGGGATGAAGAAAAAACACACACTGGATACTTCTAAATTGTTAGCAGCAGCAAGATATAAGCTGACCACAACACCAACAACACTACCAAAATAATGGTAGAGGTCAAATGTACTTAACAATAGCAAACAAAAACACTACAGGGAGCCTCACCCCAGAAAGAATTCTATAGACTTCTGACTGAGGAATGCTCTCAGAACTGACCAATGGGAAGTTTGACACTTTTTTTGTTATTTTGTTCCTTTAACACAATGTCCCTTCTGCCATTTTATCAATTTTTTAAGCTAACTCCAACAATAACAACACTTAGAATGAGGAATGTTCTAATAACTGACCAATGAGAGGAGAAGAGGACCTTTGACACTGAAATTCGTTTGTTTGAATTCATATGATTCTAGTTCCTCGGTGAAATAACAACCTAACCAGGAACTGGGCATATCAGAGTATTGACAATATTATACACCTCAACAACATATGTACTTCTCTATACCATACTAATTCATACTGCCTGAAGAAGTCACAGCCAAAGATGGCTGTCACTGAAATATATATAGCAGTAATAAACGAAGCTAAATTTTAATCATTTGACTTTTTATTTAACTTTATTTTACACTACTCCGGAGTAACCAAACCAACCTGCGCACTTCGTCGAGTGCTCCAGCCTGCATACTGAGGTGTTGGTATACAACCAACATAAACTCAAAATTTATATATATATATATATATATATATATATATATAGTTTTAATATAGATAAGATTCTACAGGACTAGAACTGTTTCATTCTTTAGAAATCATCAGGATTCCTGATGATTTCTAAAGAATGAAACAGTTCTAGTCCTGTAGAATATCATCTATATTAAGACTTTTATACTCTGCAATGTATTGAGTACCTTACTTACTGTGGTTACCTCCGACTCAACCCGGAATAACGTATATATATATATATACATACGTATGAATATATATATATATATATATGCATGTATGTATATATATGTATATATATATATACATACGTATAATTATATATATATATATATATGCATGTATGTATATATATATATATATATATATATATATATATATATGACTCCTTATGTGTATCTCACACGCCAGGATTGAACCTCAGTCCTCGATTCAACCCTCAGAGCAGGATTGAACACCCAGACCAGGATCTCACCATCTCTGGTACTTACCACTATGCTATCGAGACTGCTGGAATTTCAAATTTGGCGGTCATTTGATGCGAGAAGGGACGACTTAGCTGACACGAAAAATAACTGCGGTAAGAAATGTTTCTTATATGAAAGTTTAATGGGCATCCACTGATGATTTATAAGTACCCACCTGCATGTATTCTTACAGAAAAATATGTAGGCTTCTACATAAACCGGAAACATTCTCCCAACTTGTAGAAAACTTATAATGAAACAATTGTTTGGAAAGAGAGATATATTTTAATTTTAATTATATCTCATATAAAATAATACAACTGGCTTTCCACAAAATACATATAGTTAGCACCTCAAACACAAAATTGGGATTATACTAACGTATATCCTAATGTTTGTTGAGTGAGATGGTTGCCAGTCAGAGTTTAGTTTAAAGCTTTCTCTGTTATTGTATTAAATATTTTACTCTTGATTTGACCAGAGAATTATATTTCCAGATACCTTTTAAACGTAACTTTCCGTATTTATTACTGTTATGAGATATTGTTTGTTATTTAGGTATCACTTCTCTGTTTTTAGCCTAAGAAAATATGTATATGCGTGTGTAATTAATACATGCATACATTTATTTTTTAAAAATTAATTGAGTTCTTAACAGGCAGTATTGATATTGTTTTTGAAAAAACTAATTAACCCACGTGTATATTATTTTACTTTCTTGTGATTCGCGATTGCCTCCCTTTTCCGCTTCGTGACGCTGTGAGATTCCTCAGTCTAAAGATTGCTGGAATTTCAAATTTGGCGGTCATTTGATGCGTGAAGGGACGACTTAGCTGACACGAAAAATAACTGCGGTAAGAAATGTTTTCTTATATCAAAGTTTAATGGGCATCCACTGATGATTTATAAGTGCCCACCTGCATTTATTCTTACAGAAAAATATGTAGACTTCTACATAAACCAGAAACATTCTCCCAACTTGTAGAAAACTTATAATGAAACAATTGTTTGGAAAGAGAGATATATTTTAATTTTAATTATATCTCATATAAAATAATACAACTGGCTTTCCACAAAATACATATAGTTAGCACCCCAAACACAACATTGGGATTATACTAACGTATATCCTAATGTTTGTTGAGTGAGATGGTTGCCAGTCAGAGTTTAGTTTAAAGCTTTCTCTGTTATTGTATTAAATATATATATATATATATATATATACATATGAATATATATATATATATATACATATGAATATATATATATATATATATGTGTATATATCGATATATATTTATGTGTGTATATATATATGTATGTACATATATATATATATATGTGTGTGTGTGTGTGTGTCTGTGTATATTTATATGCATCTCTGTATATGTGAATATGTGTATAATTTCTTATCTCCCATTTCTACACCACCTATACGTGGGGTGTTTGTAAACGGAGGAACAAAAGTTCATAATAGTCACCAGCTTAGCATGTAGCAATGTCATGCTGCGATTTTACATTAGAGCATATAATCAATATATGTATATACACGTACACATATATGCACGCATATACACACGCACTAGGATATATTTAAAAACACATATATATGTACATACATGTATATATACACGTATATATGTATATATATATATATATATATATATATATATATATATATATATATATATATATATACCTGTGTGTGTATATATATGTATATATATATATCTATATATATATATATGTGTGTGTGTGTGTGTGTGTGTATGTGTATGTATATATATATATATATATATATACATATATATATATATATATATATATATGTATATGTATATAAATTTCGTATTTCGAAAGAAATACGATTTTAGGAAGCCGTAGCTATGCGAACACCGATATATATATATATGTATATATATATATGTGTGTGTGTGCATGTGTAAGTATGTATGCATGTGTATATGTGCGTTTGTGCGTATGTATAGTTTCTCGACCCATACTGACAGGCCCCGGGTGGCTGCAGTCTGTGGCACTTTGTTTATCCTAACAATTTCAGGTACCTGTAGCAGCTGTTTATGTTGGCAGTAGAAGAAAACGTGACTTCAGAGCTCCTCTTAGCTAATACAGTCAATCATATATATATATGTGTGTGTGTGCGTGCGTTTGTGTGTGTGTGTCTTTATACACACACACACACACACACATACACCCCCACCCCCACACACACATACACACACACATATATATATATAGGAAAAAGTTTAACCCCGACGGCAGAGCTCAAGCCGTTTCGACAGCTATTTCTAGACTCTTATGGTCCATCTGGTTCCTTACCACACCTCCTTCGTTATATATATATATATATATATATATATATATATATATATATATATATATATATGTGGAAATTGTAGTTTACTTGAAGCATTGCGTAGTGAGGTATAAACGTTTGGAGTTAGAAGGCCAGAACAATGCAGGTATGGATATAGAATATAAATACATAAATACAAATGCAAAAGATATCGCTGACAATTAGTCCTTTACCTTAAATTTATTTGAATATCCTTAATTTTCGAGATAATATCTCTTCTTCGGTGGGAAGTAAAGGGGTTAATCCAGTGTTCTAATTAGCTTGCCAAGTTATGCTGACAGGAAATAGTATAGAAATTCCATTCTATTTCTAATATCAAAGAGTGGATAAAGGGGTTGTCTCCCTTTAAAAGGGTGTGGACATGTATGTCTAAGTGTGTGTGGGAGAATACGTCAAGGTGTAAGCATGCGTGTATGTGTGCGTGTGTGTGTGTGTGTGTGAGAGAGTGTGAGAGGATATGTTTATATGTAAATGTGGGGGCTAGATGCACTATCATGTTAAAACTGGTCTATGTGTGTGTATGTGTGTGTGAGATGGTTCGTGAAGGTGTAAGTGTGGGGCTACGTGCTCTATCATGTTAAACATTGGGTGTTGAGTTCTAATCTGTTATTGATTGGTGGTTGCCTTTTGTCTATAATTAGTGCTTCTTTAATTCTAAGATTGCCGGGGTTTCTTTCCTTAGCTTCTATACTAACTATTATGTTTTTGTCGGTGTTTTTGCATTTCACTAGGTGTTTCTTAAATGAGGAAGCGTTAGATTTGAGGTGTTCTTTTATTCTAATGTGAAGTGGTCTGGTGGTGCTACCTATGTAGAAATTGCTGCATTTCTCGCACTCTAATTTGTAGACGACGTAAGCCTGGTGGCATAGGTCTGTGTCGTCAATGGGGCAGTTGGCTAGCCTACAACGGTTGTCATATCTGGTGGAGTGTCTTTTGGTTAGCTGTCCGCGTAGAGAAGGTCCTGGGTGGGCTAGCTGGATATCTAGTCCCTCTCGTCTGATAGCTCTGCGGATGGCTGTTGTTATTTCGTCACTGAAGTGTGGGAACTTCAGGAAGGAGATGTTAGTGCCTCGGGTGTGGTGTCCTCTGTTGTTTCTGGCACGGTTCGCGGTGGACATCGGGTATCTGTTCAGTTTAAGTACTTCCAGGAAATGTGTGGTGTCTGTGTCCCGGTCTCTTGCGTCGGTGCATTTGTTCTGGATACGTGTTATTTCGTTCCTTATGTATCCGAACTTAGCGCTAACTGGGAGTGCTGATCTGAAATGTACGAACAGGTCCCTGCTGGCGGCTTTTTTTATGGAAGCAGGTGTTGATGTCACCTTCCTCTGTTACCCTGAGTTGGAAGTCCAATAGGGATAGGGATCCGCGGTCATCGGGATGTTCCATGCTGAACTTTATATTGGCGTCCATGCTGGAGAATGTCATGTATATTTTATCCGCTTCTTCACGGGATGATGTAAGGATGAGTATGTCATCTACATGACTATGTCATATATATATATATATATATATATATATATATATATATATATATATATATATATATATATATATTAAAAAGAGTCGGGGTCCGACGGCTAAGCTCTTGCCGTTTCGACAGTTAATTCCAGACTGTTGTCAAACAGACTTGCAGGTCATCTCATCGGGGGCGTGTCTTAGGTGAGTTATGTGTCGTTGAAATAATATATTATGCATAAGCATTGTATATGCTTCCATATACACGTCAATGTTGAATTAGTACCAGTAATACACTGGGATAATTGCTGGCCTTGTACTAAAAGTAGAAACAGTTATTACTACTGCTGATTAATACCAGTCCGTCTAGTCCGCACTCTATGGAAATGATCATCACCATAAATATACCATTAGCTATGAGCTTATTTGCTTCAGTAACTGAAAATGGATAACTAGCATTTGGTGTTCTTACACAATTACGAATGTAACTGTGACATTAGCACAGCTTAAAATATCCGCAGCGAGATTTATGCATGTTAATTATACAAAAACATATTGTATATGCTTCCATATACCCTTCTATTCTGAAACGCGCAGTATTGGTGCTACAGGTTCCGTGATGGAAGGGGCCGAAAGACCTATAGAGTTACTTCACCGCCTGATGAAACATAGGCTCCTGCATTTGAAAACGGAGAATAGCAGCACCAGCACCTTCAGCATAGATGTGTGATTACCAAGGATTTGTCTAAGGGAATAATAAGACCATGACTGGAGTGAAAAGATCTGGCTGGAGGGAACGTACTCCTGACAAGAAGGAAGGGGACTATTGTTCATATGGCAGCGGCAAAGGGATTTGCAATCGCGAGCTCGTGGCCATGTTGACTGCCCTACCGTACAAACCCATGCAACGAATAAAAATACCAAGATATGCCCTCGTAACCAGAGAAACCAATGGAAAATAAGAGCTACTGGTAATCTCGTTAACGGACAGAAAATGAATATGGACATGAAAAACAATTTAAACGCACGTAGTTCTCATATGCTTGAGCAGATATGCTGTGGGTCACAGTTTGGTACGCTGAAAGGCCTTCAGATTCACAGGTGGAGATGGTATATGCAGAACTACAATGTCAATCTGACAATAAGCAGTGTTAAAGCCAAAGCCTCTGTCGAGGATAGCGAGAGCAAGCCTATGATGATCACATGGACTAGGGAAGGGGTCGGCACCCTTTTGGGGTGTGCGGGCTACATTGCTAATCTGTGTCTCGTCGGTGGGCCACATAACTATGCCGTGTCTTGTCGGGAGGCCACATAGCTATGCAGTGTCTCGTCGGTAGGCCATGATATCAAAATATAATAAATTTACTTGACCTCAGACTGCTCTGGTCTAGGGCAAATATATTGTCGACCTACAAGGAGTTTGAAAGTGCAGCACTAAAGAAGATGAAAAGCAAATTAATAAGGGGCTGTTAACGAAAGGCTCCAGATACCTGCCAATTTGACCTACCACACAAGTGAGGAAATGTTTTCTCACTAAATGGAGATGGGAAGAAGAATGTACCAGGCTGCAAAAGCAGGAGGAGTCTCCACATGGAAGCGGTTAAGAAGGAGAATGTGTCGAGGAGCAGATGTATTGAGGCACGGGAAGTAAAAAAAGTGCCTCGAAATGGCTGTACAAGGATGTTAAGAATCGCACCTGTCAAATGGCATGAATTGAGAGAAGAAATGAAAGAAGACTGCTCAAGCGACAGTGCCGAAGGTGATTCATCGAAGATCCATTAAAGTAGGCTAATGGGCTGTTTCAGAAGAACAGAAACGGTGGCCTGACATACAGCAAGGAGGAACTGGAGTCACACTTGCACAATGCGTATAGTGATAATCTCTGAAGTCTCCCTATGCCACCAATACAGGGACATACCAAATTCGACAGCAGTCAGAGCAGAATTTGACCTTGGTGATCTTCGAATAAAGGAAATCTGGGACTTCATAAATAAAGCACAATCAAAGTGTGTGCCAAGCGAGGATGGGGTGCCATAAACTGTTTACAATGTGTCCCACCCACTCTGACCAACAGAGTGTTTCTCATTTTTAGAAGAGCTTGGTGGGAGAAGCTGATTATGGATCACTGGTCAATAGCGGAAGGAATCTACCTTCCAAAGGACCAGAACTCGTCAATACTTGACCACTTTAGGCCAATTTCCCTACTGAATTTACATGGGAAAATATTCTTTGAGATAATTGCTAGACTAGTGATGACATTTCTCTTGGCTAATGGCTAATGAATACATTGATGGCACTGTATAGAAAGCTGGCATCTCAGGTGTATCGGGATGCATAGAACATGTGAACATGATCTGTGAGGCCATATACAAACAGCCAAGGGGGAGAAAAGTGGTAGTCGTGTGGTTTGATCTGTCAAATACTTTCCGGTCAGTCCCATACAATATGCTTGAATTTGCTATGAACCTCCTCTGGATCCCTTCAGGGGTAGGGAAACTCACGATGTTTTACCACAAAGAACTTTACAACAGCGTGGCACAAGCTGGAAGTGGGGATTGCAGCTGGCTGCACATTATCAGTCATTTGGTTTTTGCTTGGAATGGAAGTTATCCTGAGGGTGCAACCTTGCACGACCGTGAAATGAAGATTCGCTCACCAAAGAAAGCCTTCATAGATAACCTAGCATTATTAACAAAAGACGAGAAGTCAATGGTGAAAATCCTGCGCAAACTAGATGAAGTAATAAGTTGGGGGAGGATGCGCTTCAAAGTAAAGACACTTGCCAAAAGAAAGCAAAGAGAAGTGAAGTATGAGGTCACGGGAGAGGGTATGTCAACGATAGCGGGAAAGTATGTGAAGAGTTTAGGAAGGCTGTACTATAGGCCACTCAGTGATAGAAAAGGGGGATTTAAAAGCCAGATGGCCTAAGAAGAACTTTCAGTGATAGATAAAACATTACTGCTAGGCACGTTCATGTTCTGGTGTATGCGATTTTTACTGTACCCCAGACTGCAGTAGGCACTAATGTTCTATGAAATCACACTAACACGTATCGAGACCATTGAGCGGAAATGCAATATCTGTATATTCGCAAATGGCTAGGGTTGCGACGAATCTTTGCCACACACACGCCCACACACTCTCTCACTCTCTCACACACACACGCGCGCGCTCACACATATATATGCATATATATATAGATAGATTTCTTTATTATGTATATATATATAGATAGATAGATAGATACATACATACATATACATAGATATATACATATATATATATTTATACATATATATAGAGAGAGAGGTAGAACACTGGAAGGTAATATCCGTAGTGGTACGAGTTAGGAAGAAGTGGTAACACAACAGTGGTAAGACTTCCACATGTATATAAGAGTGGAAGTGAATACAATGGAAGTTGCATTGCTCGGCCAGCATCGACGATAAGATAATATATATATAAGTTGTAGGTGCAGAAAATAACCTCACTTACAATCAGTTGCTATAAAATAACTTGTAAAAATCAGGCTAAGACCCTCCCTTAGAGACGGAAAAAGATGTTTACAGCGGTCATACATAAACAACTCTGAATTATAGATCTACATGGCAGTATCGGTAGAGGGTTGGACGCCATGCTTTGCAGCATAGAGTTACGGCCATTTATGGTCTGAGTTCAAATCTCGCCGAGGTTAACTTTGCCTTTCATCGTCGATAAAATAAAGTACCAGTCATGCACTGGGGTCGATTTAATCGACTTACCCCTCCACCCAAAATATGCTGGCCTTGTGCCTATATAAGAAACCATTATATAGAAATTACTCAGTACATATGTTTTTCCTATTCTGGTGTAACGTCAGACCAGTACTGATCTAGTAAGTCTATGGTCAAAGCTATTCTAACCACAACTATACTTTTCCTTCTTCCAGTTACTTCTGTGCGCCTATACACTTTTCCTTGACTGTTCCTCTCTCAATCTTATCTATGTTTCATCTGTCTATCGCCCACTTCGTAGATTGACTCTCAGCCGACCGCTGGCTGCTGGTCTCTGTTCCGAGGAATGTTTGCCCTTGGCTCTTTTAACATCATTTGGTTGTTTTAATACCTGTTCTATTGTAGATTTTTCTCATTTGTTTTATGAATTCTAATATACTCTCGCTTCGTCTCGGCAAGAGACATCAATGTTTATTGATAACTATACTGTTTTCATTCAAACATAATATACCTAGGATTCTATTATCAAATATGTCCTACACTTTTAAAGAATTTATAGTCAGATTTTGTGAAAGTATTTCTCGCAGGTTGCGCTACTTCATAAATGCTTTCCTGGTTGACTGGAGGGTGGGTGGGTGGGGGCTAAATTAGACAACTAAAAGTTGTAAGATAAATATTTGTTTTAAACTGATGTTGGTAATTTGCGGGAACAAGTGGATAGATAAAGGATCCTGGGTGTAGTTGTTTTAGGATGGGAATGGAACGACTTAGAAAATGTCTGGGAACTAAGGTTTTAGGGGAAATGTTTACTGTGGAAACTGTGGGATATTGGCGCTTCTGTATATATACATATATATATATATATATATATTATCTATACACACACACGCACATATATATATATATGGCGTGTCAGATGAATATGTGTTTCGTATATGTGCATATATATATATATATGTGTGTATGTGGTCTTAGCGCATATGTATGTGAATGCGTGATTTTCTGTATATATATGTGTGTGTGTATGTACGTAAGTGTGCGTAAGTGTGTGTGTGTGTATGTGTATGTGTGTGGGTGTGTGTGTGTTCATGTTTGTGTGTTTGCATGTGTGTATGTGTGTTTGTGTTTGTCCAAACTGTGTGAATGGAATAGAAGAGTGAGATTTGTGTGAACCTCATATGTCAATACAATCTCAAGGTCATTGGGACGGCGTGGGATTAAAGGTCAGTGGGTCACCACTAGCATCAACAACAACAACAAAAGCACAGCAACAACAACTTTAGAAGTTAATATCACCAGCATCATTTCCATTATTATTATCGTCACCAACATCGCCACCCTTTTCATCAACGTTGTTATCAATACTACTGTCATTTCAAGCCGCAGCCCCCAACTCCCATAATTATTAAACCCCCCACACCACCACCATCACCATCATTACCTCCGTCACCATCACCGTCACCACAACCGTCACCCCCACCGTCACCTTCATCACAACCATCACAATCATTAGAACCACCACCACCACCACCACCGACACGATCATTGCTATTATCGCTACCACCATCATCCCCACCGTTGCGATCATCGCCGCCATCGTTACCACTGTCGGCACAACCATCACCATCGCTGTCATCACCACCGTCACCATCGTTACCACTGTCGTTACAACCACCACCACCACCGTCACCATCGTTACCACTGTCACTACAACCATCACCATCATTACCACCACCATCACCTACAACACCCCCACCACCACCACTACCACCACCACCACCGTCAGCAGTACATCCTCATCACCCATACCACCACCCTCCCCCTCCTCCATAACTACAACCACCACCATCATCAACACCACATCAGCCACCTCCACAACCATACCTCTAGTATATATTTTTACTTCATCATTTACCACCATCACCATCACCATCACCATCACCATCACCACCATCACCATCACCATCACCATCACCACCATCACCACCATCACCACCATCACCATCATCACCACCATCACCATCACCACCATCACCACCATCACCATCACCACCACCATCACCCCCATCACCACCATCACCATCATCACCACCATCACCATCACCACCATCACCATCACCACCATCACCATCACCATCACCATCACCACCATCACCACCATCACCACCATCACCATCACCACCATCATCACCACCATCACCATCATCACCACCATCACCATCACCACCATCACCATCACCACCATCACCATCACCACCATCATCACCACCATCACCATCACCACCATCACCATCACCACCATCACCATCACCACCATCATCACCACCATCACCATCACCACCATCACCATCACCACCATCACCATCATCACCACCATCACCACCATCGCCACCATCACCATCATCACCACCATCACCATCACCACCATCACCATCATCACCACCATCAACACCATCGCCACCATCACCATCATCACCATCATCACCACCACCACCATCACCATCATCACCACCATCACCATCATCATCATCAACACTATCATCATCACCATCACCATCATCGCCATCATCACCACCACCACCATCACCACCATCACCATCATCACCACCATCACCATCATCACCACCATCACCATCATCACCACCATCACCATCATCATCATCAACACTATCATCACCATCACCATCATCACCACCATCACCATCACCATCATCAACACTATCAACACTATCATCACCATCATCACCACCATCACCATCATCGCCATCATCACCATCACCACCATCACCATCATCACCACCATCACCATCACCATCATCACCACCATCACCATCATCATCATCGCCATCACCACCATCGCCATCGTCGTCGTCGCCGTCATCATTATCACTACTTTCATCGTTATCATCACGGTCTTGGCCATCATCATCATCATCTTAACTAACATCATCATCATCATAATCATCATTATACTCATCACCACCATCATCATCACTACCGTTATCGCCATCATCATCTTAGTCATCATCATCATCATCACCACCATCATCATTACCATCATCGCCATCATCATAGTCATCATCATCATCATCATCGCCATTATCATCATAGTCATCATCATCATCGTCACCATCCTCAGTTAGTGTGATATTCAATATAAAAACCAAATCAGAATGCACGCTCTCCTCTTTTTTTAGTTGTGGTGGCCTTCACCTGGGGTGAGTTGAGCCAGCTCCATCGAAGGGGTGTAAGTTCATTTCAATGGAGTTTCTTCAGGCGATTGGTTTCATGGGCGGTGCTGAGCCACGGGTATATGTAATTTAAGATAGTGCAATCCAAGCATTGTATCGGTTATAGTGCCGAGCTCTCACTTTCACAGTCAACCCAATTTGGTGGAGACAGTGCCGCGACGGGGACACATGGGAGGGAGTTTGGCCGACAGAGGTGATAAACACAACCTATTTGAGCCACTTTGTAGGCCAGCAAGAGCTCACCCCACTACCCAGCTCAGTCATACTGACCCTCGTCACTCCTCCTCCTTCAGCTCAACTCCACTCATTATGACAGCCTGACTCATTGGAGCATGAGTACAACGCTTTACTTAGTATATTACCTCAATTAGTAATGGTTTCTGATTTAACCACCTGACCAACAATTTTTGGGGAGGTGAAAGTCGATTAAATCGACCCCAGTCCGTTACTGGTACTTCCTTTTATCGACCCCGTAAGGATAAACGGCAAAGCTAACCTCAGTGGGATTTGAACTCAGAACGTAAAGGGTCGTATCTAAATGCCAATTGATAATGTAGTATGTATGTTAGGTTTCTAACTGTTTAACTCAGCTCTAATATAGCCCTTCTCCTACTTTCCCATACAGTAAGATCTGCCTTTCTTTACACCTCACCTCTGTTCTTTGCTTGGTTTCGTTTTTATCTTTTTTCTTTTTCTTTCATATTTCCATTAATATTTGTAATGTTGCTTATACAACTGTGAATAGATTTAATTTTATGGCAGAATAAAACAAAGCTTTTTGCTTTTTAATATTTAAAAAAAAATTCTAACATTATAGATAAAACAATCATAGTGCAACAGTTGATAAAAATTTAGCTATGGCACAATAGTATAGCTGTTATTATATTCCTTTAACCGTTTCATTCATCGGACTGAGGCTATACTGGGGCACCACCTTTAAACAATTTAGTCTATCATATCAACCCCGGTACATAATTCTTTCAAGTCTAATTCATATTTTATCGATCTCTTTTTGTTGAACTGCTGGAGTTGTCATTTAGAAATAATTGCTTCTACTTTAGGCACAAGGCCAGCAATTACCCAGTGCATTACTGGTACTTTATTTTATCGACCCCGTAAGGATGAAAGGCAAAGTCAACCTCGGCGGGATTTGAACTCAGATCGTAAAGGGACGTAACTATGCTGGAAGGCATGGCGTCCGACCCTCTACATGCGAGCTTGACTAGCCAGAATTAATTGGCAGTACTACTAACATAGCGGGATTCGCAATGAAGGTGCATAAGAAAGCATATTCGATATGTATATAAACTACCATATTCTCATCTCAGTAATGAGTGAGTAAATGCCACCGATGATGAATAAAGGTCCAGAAAGCATAAGTCTGGCGTTTTCACATGGCTTTAATCTGATCACAAATTAAAACATTCGTAGCGACACTTATGTATGTTTACTATACATAACCATATTCTATACGAAGTTTGTCTCAAAAGTAAAAGTACTGATTTTCATATGTCCGACATGATAATGCAGCACCTTGTTATATTTGTTTCAACATGATCGATTGAGACAGTCGTGAGTTATTGCTTTTTAAGTACAGCCATGTTTATAACCCCTGTTATGTTTGTGATGCAAGAAAATATCCAACTACAGTACGCGATCAAAATCTGTGTCAAACTCCACAAATCCTCCACCGAAACATTTTATTATTTAACACACGCTTATGGAGATGTCCCTCTATCGACATGTAATATTTTTAAGTGCTCCAAAGCTTTCAAAGAGGGCCGAGAAAATGTTGAAGACGAACCTCGTTCTGGAAGACCAATCTCGTCAATAAATCAACAAAATATGGAAGTGGTGCCAGCAGTGATGACGAAAGATCACCAATTAATTGTTAGAATAATTGCAGAAGGAACGGGCTTGAATAAAAATGCAATTCACAAAATTTTAACAAACCATTTGCACATGTGAAAAATGTGTGCAAAACTAGTGCCAAAACGTTTGTCTGTGGAGCAAAAAGTAAACCGAATGTTTAGAATTGTCAGGAATTGCTAGAAAGACTCGAAATTAAGTCAAATTTATTGGATGAAATAATAACAGATTAATTATGGGTGTTCGAGTACAATCCAGAAACAAACTGGCTAAGTGATACACGAAAAATTCTCATCGTCTAAAGAAAGCTCGCATGAGCAGATCCAGGAAGAAAACGATGATTATCATTTTTTTCGACACAAAAACCTTTTACTTCCAGGACACAGTTAATCACACCTTCGGCAAAGATATCTTGGAATGACTTTGCAAATGGATACAGCGAATCCGAACGGACATTGCAGAAGATTGGGTACTGCACCACGATAACACGCTTGCCCACACTGCACTTTCAATTAGAGAATTTCTGGCGAAGAAAAGCATTCCCACTTTTCCACATCCTCCATACAGCCTAGATCTAGTTCCGTGTGATTTCTACCTCTTCCCTAAGTTGAAATTAAAGTTGAAGGCTCATCATGTTGGGACTGTGGAAAACAGAAAAAATTGCAACCGACAAGCTAAGGTCACTCATAAAAAATGACTTCCGGTACTGTTACGATCAATGGAAAAAACGTTGGAACCATTGTGTGACTTCCCAGGGGAAGTATTTTCAAGGAGATAACTTATAATTTCATGTCCATGTATGTATGTATGTATGTATGTATGTATGTATGATCCCGTATCTCCTGACAGAGTCGTAGGGGCACCGTATTGACATACGGCTTTTCTTGTGCATTTTAAGCCTGGCAGAGTCGATCCTTCTCCAGGCCTACATCTAATATACATTAGAATAAAACATCAATACTTTTACTTATTGGGACAAACGACACAGACTTCTTTATAATGAACCATGCCATGTTAGTGTTACTGCTAATCCATTTTTATGTCTGTGTGTCTGTCTCTGTTTGTGTAAGGAAATCTCTGTGTGTTGAAATCCATGTGTGTATAAGTCCGTGAGTATGTGTAAGTATGTGTGTGTAGGTCTCTGTGTGTATGTGTAAGTCTGTGTGTGTATGCGTATGTGTAATTCAGTTTATGTGTGTGTGCGCGCGCATGTGTAAGTATGTGTGTGCGTGTATATGTAAGTCTGTGTGTGTGTGTGTGTGTGTGTAGGTATGTGTATGTGCGTATGGTTACGTCTGTGTGTATGTGTGTGTGTGCATGTGTAAATCTATGTGTATGCGTATGTGTAAATCTGTGTGTGAGTGAGTGTTTCTGTGTATATCTGAGAAAATGTGTGTCTGTGTGTATGTATAAGAGAGTTGCAGCAATTCAATGGAGAAGTCTATATTAATAGTGAAGAGTAGCGAGGTCATAGCTGGTCAAAGCTGGTCATAGCTGGTCATAGCCAGCTACATGTGATGGCTCTAATAATAACACCACGGGGGAAACTTAATAAATGAGAGAATATAAAGAGATTTGATGTGCTTCGGTGAATGAAGTCTATAATTTACTTTATGTGTGTGTATATATATATATATATGTATTATAAATATATATATACATATATATATACATATATATGTAAGCATATATGTATATTATATATATATGTGCGTATATATATATATATATATATATATATATATATATATGCGTATATATATATATATATATATATATATATATATATATATATATATATATATATATATATATATATGTATATATATATATATATATATATATATATATATATACATATATATATATATGTATATATATATATATATATATACATATATACATATATATATATATATACATATATATATATATATATATATATACATATATATATATATATATATATATATATATATATATATATATATATATATATATATACGTATATGTATATATATATATATATATATATATATATATTTGTGTGTATATATATATGCATATGTATATATGAGTATGCGTGTGTTTGTGTGTATAATTATTAAGGCCAGTTAATACAACGGAGCCATGCAAAGAACGTACGTTTCGTTAGCCTGGGGGACCAACGTTTTCGACCTAAGATGGTGGAAAGGAACCCTATACATTATACATATATATAGATATTCATATATATATACACATTCTTCTTGCTCTTGCTCGACAAGGCCGGGGTCATCCTAAGCCAGTGATCACAAAAGCATCCTCATGCGCAGAGTCGACCAGGTCCACTAGCGCCCTCCTTCGCTGGTGATTCTGTGCCAGCTTCTTTGTATCCTCCAAGATGATGTCGAGCCTCTGGAGATCCTCCATAATGACATCTACCTATCTGGTGAGGGGCCTGTCGCGTGGCCGCTTCCAGCCTCCTGCAGCCGCTGCGTCGAACGGGAACGAGGCATTGATAGGATGATCTGTTGGAAACCTGAGGACATGTCCGTACTCAGGGTTCTGCTATCGAAGCTGTCAATTCTCTTTGCCAGAGTATTTGTGAGGGGCCATGTTTCTACTACATACATATACATATATATAAACATATACACATACATATACATCTATATACACATACATATACATCTATATATAAACAAATATATATATTTATATACATACATATACACACATACATATGTATGTACCCGTAACTCACGTTATTTCTTGAGCATTTTTTATACCTAGCGGAGTTCATCCCCTCTCTAGGTCTAAATACAGCAGATTTAGACCTAGAGAAGAAGAAAATGATAGAGAGGACGAGAGAAAGAGATACAGAGGCAGAATCGGTCCAACATTGGACTGGTACTTTTTTTATCGACCTCGAAAAGGAGGCATATGAACTCAGAGTACAGAGAGCCGGAACGAATACCGAAACGTATTCTAGTTAACGTGCGTATACTGACACACACACCCGTATATATATATATGTTTGTATGTGTGTATGTATATATATATGCATATATATACATATACATATATATATGTGTGTGTGTGATAAATAACTTATACGAGCAGCCATTTTGAAAACATCTTTTTTACTTCAATTTTGACTTGTATTTATCCCATAAATAAATACAAGGGAATTCAAAAGTTTGGTGCAGAGCGCTTTTGTCATATAAAATGTCATATAAAATGTTACTTGTTTAAATATCTCCTTATAATATATAACCAGCAATTTCTCTGTCTATCTGTCCGACGCGTAGAGAGAGAGTGAGAGTGAAAGAAAGAGACAGACTACAAGAGGGAGATAGAGGGAGGGAGAGAGAGAGACGCTGGAAGAGGGGAAGGAAAGCTATGTCTTGCTGTCTGCATTACGATACATATATATATGTACACACACACACTGAGCGCGTCATAATGACGTAATGCAGACAGCCAGACATACAGACAGATATTATAAGGGCGCAACGTTATATCTATGTATCTATCTAAAAAGAAAGACTAAGAATTATATAGAGAGAACGCTAAATCGCCTAATGCGGTCCCTAGGGCATTGAAAATTTGAAATAATTTTTGCTCAAAACACTCACAGGACCATAAGTATTACATGTCTAAAGTTTGAAAACAATCGGTTGGATGGTTCTCAAGTTTTAGTGAGCTGACAGACAGACAGACATTCTCTGTTTTAGATATATAGACTAGCAGAAAACCGCCCACGAGTGGTTTTCTGCTAGTCTATGTATATAAAACTGAGGATGTCTGTCTGTGTGTGTGTGTGAGTTCGAATCCCTAAAACTCGAGAACCACCCAACCGACTGTTTTCAAACTTTACACATGTAATACTTATGTTTCAGGGAGTGTTCTGAGCAAAACAAAATTCAAATTTTCATTGCCCCAAGGACCGCATTAGCCGATTTAGCGATCTCTCTCTATAATTCTTAGTCTTTCTTTTTAGATAGATACATACATATAACGTCGCGCCCTTATAATATCTGTCTGTATGTCTGGCTGACTGCATTACGTCACTTTCCTGAGGATGTGTGTATGTGTGTGTGTGTGCGTCTGTGAGTTTGAATCCCTAAAACTCCAGAAGTACCCAACCGATTTTTTTTCAAAATTCAAACTTTTTTTTTTCAAAATTCAACTTTTTTTATCATTAGGTGAAAAACTGCGTTTTTAAAGATTTTTAGGGGTTTTTTGAGGCG
>OZ024740.1:77725286-77740286 GCA_964016885.1 Eledone cirrhosa
TTGTGTGCGTATATATATATATGTGTGTGTGTGTGCGTGTGTACATATGTGTGTGTTTGCCATTATATATATTAACACAGCATAATGTAGTTTTTAATTGCATGGTACATATAGTTTTCTCCGAAGTACCATAACGGTGCTATCGGATTATACACGGCGACAATACGAGACGGATATATTTACCCAAACATGCAACGGAAAAAACCTTGCCATTGTTAGGCAGCTAGTCATTATAGCTTGAACTTTGACCCCCTGTTGGCTGATGGATGGCCTTATGGGATTACTCCGCCTTCTCCACCTCCTCTTTCTGTCCTCCTTTTAGGTTCTCTATTGGTATGTGTATTCTGGCGTATGTGTTGCATACACACACACACACACACACACACACACACACACACACACACACACACACACGTATATATATATATATGTGTGTGTGTGTGAGTGTGTAAGTGTGCTTAATATATACATATGTATATATGTATATATATATATATATATATATATATATATATATGTGTGTGTGTGTGTGTGTATATATATATATACATATATATATATATATACTCACATACTTATACACACAAACACACACATATGTATATAGAGAGAGATACATAGATGTACATAGATACATACATAGATACATACATACATAATACATAGATACAAACATGCATGCATACATACACACATACATATCATACATATATCGCGAATTTGTATGTGTATGTATAAAGTTTGTGTGTCTTTAATGTGTGTATTTGAATGAAATTATGAATGGATGGGTGTATATTACACTCATACAGAGAATGAGCGAGCTTTTCAACCCTTCCAGACCCCTCAGCTCGTCAGCTGGAAGCTATGCCTCATTTCGGGCCTTATTAGTTGTCAAATGGGACACCACTCTACCTCCAGCACCCACCTTACACACATACAAGGGATTAATGCACCGCTGGTAGTCCTGTCATCACACACCCCTACACACACATTCTACATAAAGTAGCAGTCACATTATACAGTAACTCCATCTCTAGACAGTGATAAATAACTTATACGAGCAGCCATTTTGAAAACATCTTTTTTACTTCAATTTTGACTTGTATTTATCCCATAAATAAATACAAGGGAATTCAAAAGTTTGGTGCAGAGCGCTTTTATCATATAAAATGTCATATAAAATGTTACTTGTTTAAATATTAGCTATAAAAATGAAGTTCGCTTTAAACTACTTCGACACTTGTTGCTATATAGAAATAGTAAGTAAATAGCTTAGTAGACTCTATTTGTTCAACCTG
This sequence comes from Eledone cirrhosa, assembly GCA_964016885.1. NCBI lineage: Eukaryota > Metazoa > Mollusca > Cephalopoda > Octopoda > Eledonidae > Eledone > Eledone cirrhosa. The sequence goes on from OZ024740.1 coordinate 77,726,585, forward strand.
AGTCCACAGCATCTTCGAATGCACTGCTGTTTTCCAGAAAACTACCTCTTTGGCTTCATCTGTGTCACGTTCCTGGCAATAATTTGTGTATGTTTCCTTCAAGGACCAGGGAATATTCTCGATTTTCTGTTTCGCTGCAAACTAAAATAACATATGTTGAAAAGTCAACAGAGTCAGCAACTGGTAATGACAAGTGTTTTCTGCTCCGGAATAGAAAATCTCGTATTTCGAACGAAGTTTTAGCGTTACGTTGCTGCAAGTGAAAAGCCGCCAGAGATCCGTGAATTCAAACAATTTGACTGGTTGTTTTTTAATCTTTTTTAGATCGTTCACGGGGAACAATTCACGGCACCCCTTTCTCCAGAAATGGTTTGAGCATTTTTTATACCTAGCGAAATCCATCCCCTCTCTAGGTCAAAATACAGCATATTTCTTTCAGAGAAGGAAAAAGAGTGGGGAGGAAGGTGGAGTATAGAGGACAGTATGATGAAGAGGAAGATGCTGTACTCCAGTAAATATATTGTGATGTGGGCGAAAATGGATCGAAAATGACCTACTCAAAGCATGCGCTCGAAGTCTGGGAAATGAGAACAGAGAAAGAGAACCTCTCTTTGGGTGTCATAATAATATAGGATCAATGTGGTTTCTTTGGTTGGCCGTAAGTAGCTACCTTCTTCTCCGTTAAGAAGTTTTCTTTTTTGGTAATTGTTTTAATCTCTTACTGCTGTAATTGTCTTACATGTTATTGTCTTTGAAACCTTGTGTAGTTATTGTTTAGTTTGGCAGAATCGTTAATGCATCGCTCAAATTGCTTTGCAGCATTAAGTTATGGATCCTTATCTTCTCAGTTCAAATCCTACCCAGGTCAACTTTGCCTTTCATCCTTCCAGGGTTACTGAAATAAAATACTAGTCAAGTACGAAGTTCAATTTCATCGACTTACCCCTCCCACAAAATTGCTGGCTTTGTGTCTAAATTAGAACTATTATTATTACTAAGTTACGTCCCTTTACGATCTGAGTTCAAATCCCGCCGAGGTTGACTTTGCCTTTCATCCTTACGAGGTCGATAAAATAAAGTACCAGTAATGCACTGGGTAATTGCTGGCCTTGTGCCTAAAGTAGAAACGATTATTATTACTAAGATTAGGGCAGTAGCCTGGCAGAGTCTTTATAGCGTCGGACAAATGCTTAATAGTATTTGTTCTAGCTCTTTATGTTGTGAGTTCAAATCCCACCGAGGTTAGCTTTGATTTTCATCCTTATGAGGTCGATAAAATAAAGTACCAGTAATGCATTGGTTCGTTTTAATCGGCTTTTCCCTACCGCAAAAAAAACAAAAACTTGTTGGCTTTTTGCCTGAATCAAAAGCCATTAAGATAAAAATGGCGAATGTCAGAAACGTGAAGATGCCAGACAAAATGCATTGTAATTTGTAGTTACGTCCCTTCTTGTTTTGAATGAGGCATATATATGTTATGATATGGAAACCTTAATTTGTGAGTGTGGTTTCGTTTTATTTTAATTGTTATGGTTCATGTTCTTGAAACTGCTGATGTTTTTACTACTGTTATTGTTGTTGTTGATATTGTCGCTGTCGTGATAGTTGTCATTGTTATTGTAACTCTCGACCTTATAGTTATTGTTAGCGTGTTTATTGTTATCGTTGTTGTTGTTGTTGTCGACTTCGTAGTTGCTCAATTCGTCGTGGTTACTGCTGTTACAATTATTGTTGTTGTTGTTATAACTGTAGACGTTGTTGTTGTTGTTGTTGTTGTTGTTATAACTGTAGACGTTATTGTTGTTGTTGTTATAACTGTAGACGTTGTTGTTGTTGTTGTTGTTATAACTGTAGACGTTGTTGTTGTTGTTGTTGTTATAACTGTAGACGTTGTTGTTGTTGTTGTTATAACTGTAGACGTTGTTGTTGTTGTTGTTGTTATAACTGTAGACGTTGTTGTTGTTGTTGTTATAACTGTAGACGTTGTTGTTGTTGTTGTTGTTGTTGTTGTTGTTATAACTGTAGACGTTGTTGTTGTTGTTGTTATAACTGTAGACGTTGTTGTTGTAGTTGTTGTTATAACTGTAGACGTCGTTGTTGTTGTTGTTGTTATAACTGTAGACGTTGTTGTTGTTGTTGTTATAACTGTAGACATTGTTGTTGTTGTTGTTATAACTGTAGACGTTGTTGTTGTAGTTGTTGTTATAACTGTAGACGTTGTTGTTGTTGTTGTTATAACTGTAGACGTTGTTGTTGTAGTTGTTGTTATAACTGTAGACGTCGTTGTTGTTGTTGTTGTTATAACTGTAGACGCTGTTGTTGTTGTTGTTATAACTGTAGACGTTGTTGTTGTAGTTGTTGTTATAACTGTAGACGTCGTTGTTGTTGTTGTTGTTATAACTGTAGACGTTGTTGTTGTTGTTGTTGTTGTTATAACTGTAGACGTTGTTGTTGTTGTTATAACTGTAGACGTTGTTGTTGTTGTTATAACTGTAGACGTTGTTGTTGTTGTTGTTGTTATAACTGTAGACGTTGTTGTTGTTGTTGTTATAACTGTAGACGTTGTTGTTGTTGTTGTTATAACTGTAGACGTCGTTGTTGTTGTTGTTGTTATAACTGTAGACGTTGTTGTTGTAGTTGTTGTTATAACTGTAGACGTTGTTGTTGTTGTTGTTATAACTGTAGACGTTGTTGTTGTTGTTGTTATAACTGTAGACGTTGTTGTTGTTGTTGTTGTTATAACTGTAGACGTCGTTGTTGTTGTTGTTGTTGTTATAACTGTAGACGTTGTTGTTGTTGTTGTTATAACTGTAGACGTTGTTGTTGTTGTTATAACTGTAGACGTTGTTGTTGTTGTTGTTGTTATAACTGTAGACGTCGTTGTTGTTGTTGTTGTTGTTATAACTGTAGACGTTGTTGTTGTTGTTGTTGTTATAACTGTAGACGTTGTTGTTGTTGTTGTTGTTATAACTGTAGACGTTGTTGTTGTTGTTATAACTGTAGACGTTGTTGTTGTTGTTGTTGTTATAACTGTAGACGTTGTTGTTGTTGTTGTTATAACTGTAGACGTCGTTGTTGTTGTTGTTGTTATAACTGTAGACGTTGTTGTTGTTGTTGTTGTTATAACTGTAGACGTCGTTGTTGTTGTTGTTGTTGTTATAACTGTAGACGTTGTTGTTGTTGTTATAACTGTAGACGTTGTTGTTGTTGTTGTTGTTATAACTGTAGACGTTGTTGTTGTTGTTATAACTGTAGACGTCGTTGTTGTTGTTGTTGTTATAACTGTAGACGTTGTTGTTGTTGTTATAACTGTAGACGTTGTTGTTGTTGTTGTTGTTATAACTGTAGACGTTGTTGTTGTTATAACTGTAGACGTCGTTGTTGTTGTTGTTGTTATAACTGTAGACGTCGTTGTTGTTGTTGTTGTTGTTGTTATAACTGTAGACGTTGTTGTTGTTGTTATAACTGTAGACGTTGTTGTTGTTGTTGTTGTTATAACTGTAGACGTCGTTGTTGTTGTTGTTGTTGTTATAACTGTAGACGTTGTTGTTGTTGTTGTTGTTGTTATAACTGTAGACGTTGTTTTTGTTGTTGTTATAACTGTAGACGTCGTTGTTGTTGTTGTTGTTATAACTGTAGACGTCGTTGTTGTTGTTGTTGTTATAACTGTAGACGTCGTTGTTGTTGTTGTTGTTGTTATAACTGTAGACGTTGTTTTTGTTGTTGTTATAACTGTAGACGTCGTTGTTGTTGTTGTTGTTATAACTGTAGACGTCGTTGTTGTTGTTGTTGTTATAACTGTAGACGTCGTTGTTGTTGTTGTTGTTGTTATAACTGTAGACGTTGTTGTTGTTGTTGTTGTTGTTATAACTGTAAACGTTGTTGTTGTTGTTGTTATAACTGTAGACGTTGTTGTTGTTGTTGTTGTTGTTATAACTGTATACGTTGTTGTTGTTGTTGTTATAACTGTAAACGTTGTTGTTGTTGTTGTTATAACTGTAGACGTCGTTGTTGTTGTTGTTGTTATAACTGTAAACGTTGTTGTTGTTGTTGTTATAACTGTAGACGTTGTTGTTGTTGTTGTTGTTATAACTGTAGACGTTGTTGTTGTTGTTGTTGTTGTTATAACTGTAAACGTTGTTGTTGTTGTTGTTATAACTGTAGACGTTGTTGTTGTTGTTGTTATAACTGTATACGTTGTTGTTGTTGTTGTTGTTGTTATAACTGTAGACGTTGTTGTTGTTGTTGTTGTTGTTATAACTGTAGACGTTGTTGTTGTTGTTGTTGTTGTTATAACTGTAGACGTCGTTGTTGTTGTTGTTGTTGTTATAACTGTATACGATGTTGTTGTTGTTGTTGTTGTTATAACTGTAGACGTTGTTGTTGTTGTTGTTGTTATAACTGTAGACGTTGTTGTTGTTGTTGTTGTTGTTATAACTGTAGACGTTGTTGTTGTTGTTGTTATAACTGTAGACGTTGTTGTTGTTGTTGTTATAACTGTAGACGTTGTTGTTGTTGTTGTTATAACTGTAGACGTTGTTGTTGTTGTTGTTGTTGTTATAACTGTAGACGTTGTTGTTGTTGTTGTTATAACTGTAGACGTCGTTGTTGTTGTTGTTGTTATTATAACTGTAGACATTGTTGTTGTTGTTGTTATAATTGTAGACTTTGTTGTTGTTGTTGTTATAACTGTAGACGTCGTTGTTGTTGTTGTTGTTATAACTGTAGACGTTGTTGTTGTTGTTGTTGTTGTTGTTGTTGTTGTTATAAATGTAGACGTCGTTGTTGTTGTTGTTATAACTGTAGACGTTGTTGTTGTTGTTGTTGTTATAACTGTAGACGTCGTTGTTGTTGTTGTTGTTATAACTGTAGACGTTGTTGTTGTTGTTGTTATAACTGTAGACGTTGTTGTTGTTGTTGTTGTTGTTATAACTGTAGACGTCGTTGTTGTTGTTGTTGTTGTTGTTATAACTGTTGACGTTGTTGTTGTTGTTGTTATAACTGTAGACGTCGTTGTTGTTGTTGTTGTTATAACTGTAGTCGTTGTTGTTGTTGTTGTTGTTATAACTGTAGACGTCGTTGTTGTTGTTGTTGTTGTTGTTATAACTGTAGACGTTGTTGTTGTTGTTGTTATAACTGTAGACGTCGTTGTTGTTGTTGTTGTTGTTATAATTGTAGACGTTGTTGTTGTTGTTGTTATAACTGTAGACGTTGTTGTTGTTGTTGTTATAACTGTAGACGTCGTTGTTGTTGTTGTTTTAACTGTAGACGTCGTTGTTGTTGTTGTTATAACTGTAGACGTCGTTGTTGTTGTTGTTATAACTGTAGACGTTGTTGTTGTTGTTGTTATAACTGTAGACGTTGTTGTTGTTGTTGTTTTAACTGTAGACGTCGTTGTTGTTGTTGTTGTTGTTATAACTGTAGACGTCGTTGTTGTTGTTGTTGTTGTTATAACTGTAGACGTTGTTGTTGTTGTTGTTGTTGTTATAATTGTAGACGTTGTTGTTGTTGTTGTTGTTATAACTGTAGACGTTGTTGTTGTTGTTGTTGTTGTTATAACTGTAGACGTTGTTGTTGTTGTTGTTGTTGTTGTTATAACTGTAGACGTCGTTGTTGTTGTTGTTGTTGTTATAACTGTAGACGTTGTTGTTGTTGTTGTTGTTATAACTGTAGACGTCGTTGTTGTTGTTGTTGTTGTTATAATTGTAGACGTTGTTGTTGTTGTTGTTGTTATAACTGTAGACGTTGTTGTTGTTGTTGTTATAACTGTAGACGTTGTTGTTGTTGTTGTTGTTATAACTGTAAACGTTGTTGTTGTTGTTATAACTGTAGACGTTGTTGTTGTTGTTGTTGTTATAACTGTAGACGTTGTTGTTGTTGTTGTTGTTGTTATAACTGTAGACGTTGTTGTTGTTGTTGTTGTTATAACTGTAGACGTTGTTGTTGTTGTTGTTATAACTGTAGACGTTGTTGTTGTTGTTGTTGTTATAACTGTAGACGTTGTTGTTGTTGTTGTTATAACTGTAGACGTTGTTGTTGTTGTTGTTGTTATAACTGTAAACGTTGTTGTTGTTGCTATAACTGTAGACGTTGTTGTTGTTGTTGTTGTTATAACTGTAGACGTTGTTGTTGTTGTTATAACTGTAGACGTCGTTGTTGTTGTTGTTGTTATAACTGTAAACGTTGTTGTTGTTGTTGTTGTTATAACTGTAGACGTTGTTGTTGTTGTTATAACTGTAGACGTTGTTGTTGTTGTTGTTGTTATAACTGTAGACGTTGTTGTTGTTGTTATAACTGTAGACGTCGTTGTTGTTGTTGTTGTTGTTATAACTGTAGGCGTTGTTGTTGTTGTTGTTGTTGTTATAACTGTAGACGTTGTTGTTGTTGTTGTTATAACTGTAGACGTCGTTGTTGTTGTTGTTGTTGTTATAACTGTAGACGTTGTTGTTGTTGTTGTTATAACTGTAGACGTTGTTGTTGTTGTTGTTATAACTGTAGACGTTGTTGTTGTTGTTGTTGTTATAACTGTAGACGTTGTTGTTGTTGTTGTTATAACTGTAGACGTCGTTGTTGTTGTTGTTGTTATAACTGTAGACGTTGTTGTTGTTGTTGTTATAACTGTAGACGTTGTTGTTGTTGTTGTTGTTATAACTGTAGACGTTGTTGTTGTTGTTGTTATAACTGTAGACGTTGTTGTTGTTGTTGTTATAACTGTAGACGTTGTTGTTGTTGTTGTTATAACTGTAGACGTTGTTGTTGTTGTTGTTGTTATAACTGTAGACGTCGTTGTTGTTGTTGTTGTTGTTGTTATAACTGTAGACGTTGTTGTTGTTGTTGTTATAACTGTAGACGTTGTTGTTGTTGTTGTTATAACTGTAGACGTCGTTGTTGTTGTTGTTGTTGTTGTTATAACTGTAGACGTTGTTGTTGTTGTTGTTATAACTGTAGACGTTGTTGTTGTTGTTGTTGTTGTTATAACTGTAGACGTCGTTGTTGTTGTTGTTGTTGTTGTTATAACTGTAGACGTTGTTGTTGTTGTTATAACTGTAGACGTTGTTGTTGTTGTTGTTATAACTGTAGACGTCGTTGTTGTTGTTGTTGTTATAACTGTAGACGTTGTTGTTGTTGTTGTTATAACTGTAGACGTCGTTGTTGTTGTTGTTGTTATAACTGTAGACGTTGTTGTTGTTGTTGTTATAACTGTAGACGTTGTTGTTGTTGTTGTTGTTATAACTGTAGACGTTGTTGTTGTTGTTGTTATAACTGTAGACGTTGTTGTTGTTGTTGTTATAACTGTAGACGTTGTTGTTGTTGTTGTTATAACTGTAGACGTTGTTGTTGTTGTTGTTGTTATAACTGTAGACGTCGTTGTTGTTGTTGTTGTTGTTGTTATAACTGTAGACGTTGTTGTTGTTGTTGTTATAACTGTAGACGTTGTTGTTGTTGTTGTTATAACTGTAGACGTCGTTGTTGTTGTTGTTGTTGTTATAACTGTAGACGTTGTTGTTGTTGTTGTTATAACTGTAGACGTTGTTGTTGTTGTTGTTGTTGTTATAACTGTAGACGTCGTTGTTGTTGTTGTTGTTGTTGTTATAACTGTAGACGTTGTTGTTGTTGTTATAACTGTAGACGTTGTTGTTGTTGTTATAACTGTAGACGTCGTTGTTGTTGTTGTTGTTATAACTGTAGACGTTGTTGTTGTTGTTGTTATAACTGTAGACGTTGTTGTTGTTGTTGTTGTTGTTATAACTGTAGACGTCGTTGTTGTTGTTGTTGTTATAACTGTTGACGTTGTTGTTGTTATAACTGTAGACGTTGTTGTTGTTGTTGTTGTTATAACTGTAGACGTCGTTGTTGTTGTTGTTGTTGTTATAACTGTAGACGTTGTTGTTGTTGTTGTTGTTATAACTGTCGACGTCGTCGTTGTTGTTGTTGTTGTTATAACTGTAGACGTTGTTGTTGTTGTTGTTGTTATAACTGTAGACGTTGTTGTTGTTGTTGTTATAACTGTAGACGTTGTTGTTGTTGTTGTTATAACTGTAGACGTTGTTGTTGTTGTTGTTATAACTGTAGACGTCGTTGTTGTTGTTGTTGTTGTTATAACTGTAGACGTTGTTGTTGTTGTTGTTGTTATAACTGTAGACGTTGTTGTTGTTGTTGTTATAACTGTAGACGTCGTTGTTGTTGTTGTTGTTATAACTGTAGACGTTGTTGTTGTTGTTATAACTGTAGACGTCGTTGTTGTTGTTGTTATAACTGTAGACGTTGTTGTTGTTGTTATAACTGTAGACGTCGGTGTTGTTGTTGTTGTTGTTATAACTGTAGACGTCGTTGTTGTTGTTGTTGTCATTTAATAGTTAATAGTGGTTCTGATGTTGATATTGTTCAGACACAAATCGTCTTGTTAATTCTACACCCACGCCACCTACAACATCATTCCACCCCACTTATATTTCCCTCCACACACCTCCACCACACTCAAATCCAACCCTACTCTTACCACCCACCAACCATCATTATTAAATCGGGTGAAAACAACCCAGAGAAAGGTGGTAATTGCCGTTAAACGATATTGCAGCTTCAACAAAGAACGATTGATATTTTTCATATGACATGATATATCAACATGTTAGAATATAAACATGGTGGGATATCAATATAGTATGATATCAAATGTCAGTGGATATATAAAGAGGGTGGAGAAGGAGAGAGGGGTAAAAAGAAAGAGAGGGAGAGAGGGTGGAGAGAGGTGGAGAGAAAGAGAGAGGGAGATGGAAAGAGAATAGGAGGTCGATGGAGAGAGCGAGGGACAGAGAGAAATACAGATGGGAATGTGTGTGTGTGTGTGTGTGTGTGTGTGTGTGTGTGTGTGTGTGTGTGTGTGTGTGTGTGTGTGTGTGTGTGTGTGTGTGTGTGTGTGTGTGTGTGTGTGTGTGTGTGTGTGCACATTTATATATAAACACAAATAGAATCTCGCTGAGTGAATATTGTGTGGAAAAATCCTTCAATCATCCAAGACCAGTCTGTAGCAAACTACGACTCGTTTCGCTTTTTCAATGGCATGCCTAATTTCAATATTGCCTTGAAATTTTTAGTAGTGTGTCCACACCCATTATGATGGGACATAACGTATGCGGCCCACTGCTTGAAAAGGGTTGCTCATGCCTTCGATTCTCCTTTTAGGGGAGTTGATATGATGTGACATAAAGAGAGCACTTGTATAAACTAAACTGTTCCAAGTTTTTTTTAACAGTTTATGACAATTCAAGATGGAGCTTTGCCTATAAGCCAAATTGATGAAAGCAGCGGGCATGTTTCGATCTTTTTATATCTCTACAACAAGGCAGTGGATTGGCAGAATCGGTAGAGCGTCGGACAACATGCTTAGCGGCACAGAGTTACGACCCTTTACGTTTTGAGTTTAAATCCAACCGAGGTTAGCTTTGTCTTTCATCATTACGGCGTCGATAGAATAAAGTACCAGTAATGCACTGGGGTCGGTTTAATCGACTTTCCTCTTCCCAAAAATGTGCTGGCCTTGTGCCTTAATCAAAAACCATTATATCTCTATAATAAGACATATAGACTTATACACGTGACTGGACTAAGAATTTTCAGAGAGGAATGAGAAAAGATAATGCACTGTTTGTGTGTATCAACAAAGGGTAAAGTGAAAAGGCCTGAGAGCAGCACTCTGCATAGTGTAAAGCAGTCATGGGCAAACTGCGGCCCGTTGGCTTCCTGAATGGCACGCCTAATTTCTAAATTGCCTCGAACTCTTTAGTAGTACGGCACATCTTATAATGATCCATATCCTCTGCAGCAGTCCAATGTCTGACACCGGGAAATGACTACAACAAAGAATACATATATTATATCTATAAATATTATATAAAAGATAAATGTGTATATAATCGCAGGTTTAAATAATAAGATTCGCAGTGAAAATGACCGTAAATAGGTAAATAACAGCATACACACACACACACACACACACACACACACACACACACACACACACACACACACACACACATATATATATATATATATATATATATATATATATATATATATATATATATATATATATGTATATATACCAGTATACAGGAATGAAGTCAAGGTTCCACAATAAATGAACTTTATATGACAAGACACACACACACACACACACAAACACACATATATATATATATATACATACATATTTATATACAGGGGTGGCAGTGGAAGCATTTCTGAATTGAAAGTGGTGGGGGTGGCACATTTGGTCAATGTAGTTGTAGTGATTAGTTTAGTTCTTTACACTCTAAAATGGTCAGAAAACTTCAATATGCGATAAAAATAACATGTTCATAAATTGTAGCGCATATCCAAATAGATGTGTTTGGGTAGTTTGGGGAGAAAATATATAATTATTGGCGGGGAGGGGGTGAATACGTACATGCCCCCCCCCCTCCTCCAGTTCCACCACCCCTGTATATATAAATATATATATATAAGGTAAAAAAAAAATGCTCTGTACCCTTTACTAAGGGGTTAATATATCGAGCTTCTTCGTTCTTGGTAATAAACTGGTATTATATAATTGTTTCTATTTTTGGCACAAGGCCAGCAATTATCCCAGTGCATTACTGATAAAATAAAGTACCAGTAATGCACTGGGATAATTGCTGGCCTTGTGCCAAACATAGAAACAATTATATCCAATTTATTCATTTCCTATATATACATACATATATGTGTGTGTGTATGTGTGTGTGTGTGTGTAGAATTCGGAAGTGGTTTTATTTATTTATTTATTTTAAACTCTTTTGTGTTAAAATTAAGGTCAAGGCGGGTCAAAGACCTTAATTTTAACACAAAAGAAGTTAAAATAAATAAATAAATAAATAAATATAACAAATAAATAAATATTAAAACCACTTCCGGCCAGCATGGTATAACAGGCCACATCGGACACTAGAATAGTTCCTTTATTTTCCTCAGTTGAAGAGATAATAATCTCGAGATATCAGGTCTTGTGAATAAATTAAGGTAAAAAAGAACAAACCCTACTTTTTGTCATTTTTGCGTTTTAATTTTTCTCTGTCCAAACCTGCATTGTCGTGGATTTCCAATTCTATATACCGTATACAATGCTTCAAGTAAACTACGATTGATATGGAGAGGGGTATTGGAAGAGAGTACCGAACAGTAGATATAGAGAGGAGAAGAATTTGGTGTAAATTGATTTAAAGAGGGGGATTGGAAGGGACTTCCGTGTAGTAGATATAGAGAGGAACGAGCTTGCTGGTAGACATAAGTATTGATAGATATAGAGAGGGAAGAGTTTGGTGGCAATGCATAGAGTGAGAGGATCGATAGAGATAATTATTGATAGATATAGAGAGGGGGAGAGTTTAGTAGTGATGTTTAGAGTGAGAGTGAATGAGAGATGGGAAGAGTTTGGTAGTAATTGATATATATAGAGGGTGACAGGGAGAGAGAGAGTATCATTTAGTAGATATAGAGAGGTGTAGATTTCAATGCTTTTAGATATGAGGTAAATATTGCTAGATATATAGAGGGGGTGGGAGAGAGAGTATCGTAAAGAGGCGGGAGTTTATGATGGCTAGAAACAGAACGATTACGAAAGAGTGTGGTAGAGATGGTGAGGGGGGAGTTTGGAGATGATTGATATAAGGGGGGTGGTTGTATATTAGATATAGAGAGGGGGAGAATTTGGTGGCTGTAGATATAGAGAAAGAATAATGGGAGAGTGCAGTGTAGTGGACATAGAATGGGTCTCAAATAATTGGAGGGGTGGGAATAAAGGGCGGGTGGGGGCCACGAGAAATCGATAATTGTCCACTGTACGTTCGTAAAGATGACATTTCTTGTAATGTTATTTTTTTGTATATCTACCATGCAACACTCTCTCTCTCATTCACTCTCACTCCAAACATCACTACCAAACTATCCCCCTCTCTATATCTACCATGCAACACTCTCTCTCTCTCTCATTCACTCTCACTCTAAACATCACTACCAAACTATCCCCCTCTCTATATCTACCATGCAACACTCTCTCTCTCATTCACTCTCACTCTAAACTTCACTACTAAACTCTCCCCCTCTCTATATCTACCATGCAACACTCTCTCTCTCTCATTCACTCTCACTCCAAACATCACTACCAAACTATCCCCCTCTCTATATCTACCATGCAACACTCTCTCTCTCATTCACTCTCACTCTAAACTTCACTACTAAACTATCCCCCTCTCTATATCTACCATGCAACACTCTCTCTCTCATTCACTCTCACTCTAAACTTCACTACTAAACTCTCCCCCTCTCTATATCTACCATGCAACACTCTCTCTCTCTCATTCACTCTCACTCCAAACATCACTACCAAACTATCCCCCTCTCTATATCTACCATGCAACACTCTCTCTCTCATTCACTCTCACTCTAAACTTCACTACTAAACTATCCCCCTCTCTATATCTACCATGCAACACTCTCTCTCTCATTCACTCTCACTCCAAACATCACTACCAAAGTATCCCCCTCTCTATATCTACCATGCAACACTCTCTCTCTCATTCACTCTCACTCTAAACTTCACTACTAAACTATCCCCCTCTCTATATCTACCATGCAACACTCTCTCTCTCATTCACTCTCACTCCAAACATCACTACCAAACTCTCCCCCTCTCTATATCTACCATGCAACACTCTCTCTCTCTCATTCACTCTCACTCCAAACATCACTACCAAACTCTCCCCTTCTCTATATCTACCATGCAACACTCTCTCTCTCTCTCATTCACTCTCACTCCAAACATCACTACCAAACTATCCCACTCTCTATATCTACCATGCAACACACTCTCTCTCTCATTCACTCTCACTCCAAACATCACTACCAAACTCTCCCCTTCTCTATATCTACCATGCAACACTCTCTCTCTCTCTCTCATTCACTCTCACTCCAAACATCACTACCAAACTATCCCCCTCTCTATATCTACCATGCAACACTCTCTCTCTCATTCACTCTCACTCTAAACTTCACTACTAAACTATCCCCCTCTCTATATCTACCATGCAACACTCTCTCTCTCATTCACTCTCACTCCAAACATCACTACCAAACTCTCCCCCTCTCTATATCTACCATGCAACACTCTCTCTCTCTCATTCACTCTCACTCCAAACATCACTACCAAACTCTCCCCTTCTCTATATCTACCATGCAACACTCTCTCTCTCTCTCATTCACTCTCACTCCAAACATCACTACCAAACTATCCCACTCTCTATATCTACCATGCAACCACTCTCTCTCTCATTCACTCTCACTCCAAACATCACTACCAAACTCTCCCCTTCTCTATATCTACCATGCAACACTCTCTCTCTCTCATTCACTCTCACTCCAAACATCACTACCAAACTATCCCCCTCTCTATATCTACCATGCAACCACTCTCTCTCTCATTCACTCTCACTCCAAACATCACTACCAAACTCTCCCCTTCTCTATATCTACCATGCAACACTCTCTCTCTCTCATTCACTCTCACTCCAAACATCACTACCAAACTATCCCCCTCTCTATATCTACCATGCAACACTCTCTCTCTCATTCACTCTCACTCCAAACATCACTACCAAACTATCCCCCTCTCTATATCTACCATGCA
>OZ024740.1:77745286-77780286 GCA_964016885.1 Eledone cirrhosa
GAGTGATTCCCGTGACCTTGGAGTAGAGGTTGTCATCGTCAAGGTGTTGGAGGACCAGCGTGTTGTAGGCCTCTCTGCTGATGACGCAGAATTCTTTTCCCTTGTCGGAGGGGAGATAGATGAGGTTCTTCGATTTTAGGTTGGAGAGAGTGGTGAGTTGAGATTTGGTGAGGTTATGTGTTGTGCGTGTGTGCGTGTGTGCGTGAAGTATATCCGAGATGGAGTGTTTTAGCCTGATGAGTTTAGTGTCGAGTTCGTGGTTGGTGGGTGGGGGGTGGAGTGGGTTGTCGGGGTGGTAAGTGGGGAATTTGGGGTGGGTTGCGTGGGCGCTGTTATTTTCTGTGGCGCTGTTGATGGCGGTCACCCATTTAAGTTGGTAAGCGGCTCGACAAAAGTTGGTTGAGTTTGAGTCTGTCGTCGAGACGTTGTGAGACGATGAACTTGGGTCCGAGGTGTAGGAGTTTCAGCTCGTCGCTCGTGAGAGTGCCGGTTAGGTCGGTGACCAGGTGCGTCGCATCGTTGAGGTATGGCTCGGTGTTGGTGGATGCGGCGGTGGCGGTTGTTAAGTTGTAGTTTCCCACGTGGTTCTGGTCCGTCTGTTCGTTAGTGTCGATGTTCTCGTTGTGGCGTTTCGACAAGATCCACTCATATTTTCGCTTGAGCCGTTTTTTCTGGTATTGGACTCTGGAGTGGTAGCACTGGTCAATTGCTTTAGTGATTTTCAGGAGCAAGTCCCCGGGTGCTATTGGCAGTCGATGTGTCCGCTCTGAGACTGTCCGTTTATGGACGTGTAATTGGCGGTTGAGATGTCTCAGAATCTGTTTAATACACGTGCGATGTATGCGGTTAGTGGTGTTTTGGAAAGCTGGTGTACGTAGGCTTACTGGTAAGCGGATGTTCCTGATGGTGTTGGGGATGACATCGTTTTTTAAGCAGCGTTTCAGGAAAATAATTTGACAGCCAGCGTTGGCCCATTTCTCCGACAGTCTAAAAAGTTCCCTTACGGATGCAAACAATTCCTGGCTCAGGTGTAAGGATAAGAGAGTATTGAAGTTTGCTTGAAGCATTGTGGAATAATAAGTAAATATCTTTAAGTCGTTTGGAAGCCTCGACAATGCAAATGGGTAAATCTTCGGGTAACAAGATCCGGTGGTGGAGAGAGAGATGTAAGTGGGTGTACGTTGAGATGCGTGGTGTGTATGAGATGTGTAGAAGAATGAAGGAAAGAGTATAAAGGATAAAATAAAAATAACAACACGAGAGAGAGTTACCTTGGGAGAGATTTAATAGTTCCTATATATTTCGGATTCACATCCATCAACTGGGGGGTTTTCCGGGGTGGGGGAAAGGTTGTCTGTCGGACAGGTGCGAAACGCGTCCTCCGCTGTTTGTTGTTTTGAATATCTGAGATATTCGGCAGAGCGCGCGTGCGCGTGAAATGGGGTCGGTCGGGCAGAGGTCAGCGGCCGAATGAGGCAGTGGGGTGGCGCTGTGTAGGAAGATGTAAATCACCTCCGTTGCCTGTTGAGTCTGATAACGTCGTCAGAAGAGCAAGAATATCTGGTATCATCATCATCTTATTAGGATTCTATAGAAGATTGAAGCATAGAAACCACTCACTGTCTATCCTCTCCCTCCGTCTTACTCTCTGTGTCACTCCCCTCACATATCGTACCCCCCTCTCTCTCTCTCTCTCTCTCTCTCTCTCTCTCTCTCATTTGAAAACATTGTTTTAATTTTCTTTAAAGGAATTTTGTCGAACATATTGGCTCCCAGTGCTTGTTTCTTCAAATCTGTTTTATTTTTTTGTCGATTTTTTTCCTCATACACACACACACGCAGACACACACACACACACACACACACACACACACACACACACACACACACACACACACACACACACACACACACACACACACACATATATATATATATATATATATATATATGATCAAAAGTTTAACAAGGTTCATTGATTAATCAATGAATAAAGTTTTACAATAGATTAGAAGCACTCAACAATGATGTTTTCTGGAGTTATTAATGTTACTTCAAAATATTAATAAATATAGACATTCATGTGATCAAATATATTTTATTATATATATTTCAGAGGTACTGAGCTATTTCATCAGTACGTCCTCATCAGATAAATTAAAATAAATGTCAGACATCAATTTATTTTATCTGATGAATACGTACTGATGAAATAGCTCAGTACCTCTGAAATATATATAATAAAATATATTTGATCACATGAATGTCTATATTTATTAATATTTTGAAGTAATATATATATATATATATATATATATATAACGAAGGAAGTGTGGTAAGGAACCAGATGGACCATAACGCACAAGAGTACTCAATACTTAGGATAGTAGAGTGTGTAATAGGAAAATGTTCAAGACGCCGACGGCAGAGCTCAAGCCGTTTCGACGGCTATTTCTGGACCCGACGGCAATTTCTGGACGTCCAGAAATAGCCGTCGAAACGGCTTGAGCTCTGCCGTCGGCGTCTTGAACATTTTCCTATTACACACTCTACTATCCTAAGTATTGAGTATTTCGGAGTCTTGAACATTTTCCTATATATATACATATATATATATATATGTGTGTATGTATATATATATAGAGAGAGAGAGTGAGAATACTAGAAATATAAACTGTATTATAGATTTTGGATATATAAAAAGGAACACGCCAATAATGAGGTCGGATGAAGGAAAGTATGTTTCCATTGTTCTTTCTGTTGCTGAAATGGTAACACTTTTCTGGTGGCAGAATATGGGTTTGAACTCACTTAGTCTAGTCAAATTTAATGTCTGTCTCAAGCCAGGAGGCTCGTCAGGACGGGGCTTATCGTGGCTTCGGGACGTGAAGTGACTGAGAGTACAAGACTCCCTCTTGGAAAGGACACCAGTACACCACAATTCTATCTCCCGCAGAAATGTTAACGCTTTTCTGGCGACAGAACGTGATGTTTGAACTCAGTTAGCTGAGGGCCAGAATGATACTGCAACGCTCCCTGTTCGACTTTTTAACAACTGCACAACTACATCGATTGGTGCTTTGTTTATTGACTCCGAAAAGAAACATAGGAAAGTTGACCTCGGCAGATTTTGAATTCAAGGTGTCGAGAACTAGGACAAATACTGGGGCATTTAAACGATTGTGTCACGTCGCTACTATATGAGTAAGTGTAGTTGTGTGTGTGTGTGTGTGTGTGTGTGTGTGTGTGTGTGTGTGTGTGTGTGTGTGTGTGTGAATGATTGAAAAAGAAAGAAAGAAAGGAAAAAATAAATAAAAAAGAAAGGAAAAGAAAAAAGAAAAAGGAAAGAAAGAAAGAAGGAAAAAAGAAAGAAAGAAGAAAGGAACAAACAAAGAAAGAAGGTAAAATAGGTAATATTACATAGAAGAGAGAAGCAGAGAAGATAGAGTCATGTGGAGAAGTAAACCTAACACCAGAGAGAAGAAAGTCGCCATTGAGTCTAAGATCGAATTGCAGCTATCGTAATTCTCAATTCCCAAGTATTAGGTCAGTGTACAAGGCTGTATATCAAATATTATCAGTTCAGGTAACTCTGTATATATAAAGGAGTGTTACTGCTGTAATTGACCGAGTTGTTCAGGTCATTAATGGTGATGGTGGTGGTGGTGGTGGTGGTGGTGGTGGTGGTGGTGGTGGTGGTGATGGTTATAGTGGTGATGGTGGTGGTGGTGGTGGTGATGATGATAGTGATGATGGTGGTGGTGGTGGTATTGGTGATGGTGGTGGTGGTGATGGTTATAGTGGTGATAGTGGTGGTAGTGGTGGTGGTGTTAGTGATGGTGGTGGTGGTGGTGGTGGTGGTGGTGGTGGTGGTGGTGGTGGTGGTGGTGGTGATGGTTATAGTGGTGATGGTGGTGGTGGTGGTGGTGATGATGATAGTGATGATGGTGGTGGTGGTATTGGTGATGGTGGTGGTGGTGATGGTTATAGTGGTGATAGTGGTGGTAGTGGTGGTGGTGTTAGTGATGGTGGTGGTGGTGGTGGTGGTGGTGGTGGTGGTGGTGATGGTGGTGATGGTTATAGTGGTGATGGTGGTGGTGGTGGTGGTGGTGATGATGATAGTGATGATGGTGGTGGTGGTATTGGTGATGGTGGTGGTGGTGGTGATGGTTATAGTGGTGATAGTGGTGGTGGTGGTGGTGGTGGTGTTAGTGATGGTGGTGGTGGTGATGATAGTGATGATGGTGGTGGTGGTAATGGTGGTAGTCGTGGTCTTAATGATAGTGATGGTGATTGTTATTGTAACTGTAACTTTGACCAATATATGACGCAATACACTGGCTTTATAATGTTTTTACGTTTGAAATGTTTGTTTTCATCGGATACATAAATACCTACCTACATACATACATACATACATACATACATACATACATACATACATACATACATACATACATACATACATACATACATGGTGGCTGCCAACTCGTTTTCGAGTACGGCCACTACTTTATATCCATGTAGGCGAACCCCTATCGATGCGCTGAACGAGTGTGACATTTTAGTCCAGCCAGTGACTTGAAAACTCTCGTACAAACACTACACTTGTGACAATTATTGACACATAGTGCTGGGCCCATGGTACCATGTGACGACAAGTGCAGAGAGATCTCCAGATATAAAGCAATGCCTCTGCGGTGAAGCTTTTATAGTGAGCAAAGGCACTGCACAAAGCCAGTCCCACTCTCTTAACCAAGATGATATTTACCAACATACATACGTACATACATACATACATACATACATACATACATACATACATACATATACATAGTCAACGCGATCAGTCGCATATTTTGGCATGGGAGACTATTTATTAAATTTAAGATGAATACTGTCTCCGACAGTAATGCCACAACTACAGCCAGGTTGAATAACTGGTTATTCTTCTAACTATATCTACTGAAGACACCTTTTATTCGAATTCGTAGAGATATCCGACTAAATACATAATTCATTTTACAAGGATTTGCTACAAACAGCATGGCTGAACACAACATCAACAAGAAAATTAATGAAGTATCAAAACAAATAACAAAGAAGGTAATCAAACTTTATTCAGTTGTAGCTACAGAAGAAACCGAAATTATAAATCGCATTTCTCTTGGAGTTGCGAACTTAATAATGATTTATTTAATTGTTATAAAATGGTAAAAAATAATCCCTCCATTGGCTATATGAATAGAATGAAGCTACACTGGAACGAAATGCACCCAGAGCTAAATTATTTCACAGCGAAACAATTACACCAACAAGCGACGTTTGTTGAACGTAAAAATAAGATAAATATTATTAAAACACCACCAAAAATACCATCATATATAACTAAAATAGAAAAAAAGATTGCTGACCTACGAAAAAACATAGGACATGTGACAATGCTCCTTACATGCAAACAAACACAAAAAAACCTCACTCCTCACAAACAAAGAGTGAAAAATAAAATAGAGACGATGTTTGGTAACAGTAGAACCAGAACTCTCTAATATAAGCTGATCACCCTCAAACAAGAATTGAGAGCTGTTAGCGAAAAACGCCGATACCTGAAGAAGGTAGATGAGAGAAAAAAGATTCAGACGAAACCAAACATCAGTCTATAGAGATATGAAGGACAAAATAATAAGTGTCACTGAGGCCCCATCCCAGAAAGACATAGATTCCTTTTGGAGAAAAATATGTGGTGAAAAGAAGAATTTCAACCAAGATGCAGTGTGGCTAAGAGAAATCCGAAAGAACTATTGCTCCTACACTACAACAAAAACATACAAAATAAGTGAGGGTACCCTTGAGACTGTGATAGGAAAACTCCAAGATAAGAAAACACCAGGAAGAGACATGATTATCGGCTCCTGGTACAAAAAACTAATATTCTATCGGAGGTATCTTAAGGGAGATACACTTATACCAGAATGGTTGACATTAGCACAAACGTTACTGGTCCCCAAGAACAAAGACACCCACTTGGCAAAAAACTACCGACCCATTGCATACCAGAACCTGATGTATAAGATGTATACAGCCTGAACCTATTCCTCCAAGATCACTGTGAAAATAATAACATCATCACAGATGAACAAGCAGCTGGAAAGAAAAGGGTTTGGGGATGTGCTGAACAACTCCTAATCAAGAGGTGCGACAACTTAGGAGGAATATGACTACAGTCTGGCTGGACTACAAGAAAGCTTTCGATTCTGTACCCCACTCTTGGATAATAGAGGCCCCCCAACTTGCTAAAGTCCCAGACATTATTGTCAGAGCCATAGAGAGGCTGTCTTCTTCTTGGGCTACTATCCTAAGGTTAAAGACAGAGAGGGAGGACTCTATTATCACTGATAAAATAAAATATTGCAGGGGTATATTTCAGGGGGACAGTCTCTGTGTGATATTGTTCATCTTGTCATTAAAGCCCTTGTCCTTTCTGCTCAAGAAATGTGAGGGATACATCATTGGCTCACAGTTCAGAAATACGAACCTAACCCATAATTTCTTTGTGGACGATCTGAAACTCTATGCCAAGAACATGAATGGGATGAAGAAAAATCTTGACCTGGTTACAACGTTCTCAAAGAATATAGGAATGGAGTTTGGCCAATATAAATGCTCATACATGACTGTAAAGCTGGGAAAAACAACAACCCAATCTAGCAACATTGTCATCAATGGTCTAACTGTTTCACCGATATCTGATGAGGACTGCTACAGATACCTGGGGATAGATGAGAACATATCCTATAATGGTATCTGTAATAAAGAACGCGTAACCAGGGAATACTACACCCGATTAAGAAAGATCTGCTCATCAGAACTCTCTGCACAAAACAAAACAGTGGCTCACAATGTGTTTGCTGTGTCTGTCCTAACACCAACGTTTGGAATACTCAATTGGACAATAGACGAAATCCGAGCAGTTGATGTTGGAACTCGAAAAATACTGAACAACACCGGAAACTTCCACATCAACAGTGACATAGGCCGCCTTTACTTGAAACGTAAGCCGGGCGGCAGAGGCCTAACGTCAGTCCAGACAACATTTGAATGTCGCATCATATCTCTCCTACAACATCTACGAACCTCGAAGCGTAGGAGCCCGCTTCTCGAGCAACTCTATCTGCATGAAACAGATAAGATCATGAGAGTTGGGAAAGAACTCCTTGAGAGATATTCCCTGTGTGATAATCAAAAACTCACACCCAGGGATGTCGCTCAGCAGTATCGCAGGGAATCCATGGATGAAAAACTGCATGGCTATCAGCAAAAAATCACGCATGGGTATGTTGCCAGGAAGCTCCAGAGTGAGAGTAATATAGATAATGAAAGTAGTCTATCTTGGACAAACAACCGCTATATTGGCTCCCACTTTGAAGGATACGCTTTTGCAATCCAAGAACAGGAGATTAGCACGAAATACCTGATTCACAAAAGAGATGGGGATGCAGGCAAAACACCTAGATGTGATAACAAGTGCAGACTCTGCAGAACTAACATCGAGGATATCACTCATGTCATCACCAGCTGCCCAAATATGTCATCGCGGTACTATCTACCTATGAGGCATGATGTAGTGGCCAAAACACTGTACAATGCAGTTCGTAAAAAAGATAGCCCCGATAATAAACACATTAAAAGCTACAACAATGTGGAAGACATCCATGTACATAATATGAAAGACTACTGGTGGAATGTTCCAGTAAAATCTCCAATAAAATGCAGGCATAACAGACCAGATATTATGATATGGGACAGGGAGAAGAAAACATGCACAGTAGTGGAAATTAGCTGCCCAGCAGATGCCAATATAATATCAAAGATTAGTGAAAAGGAGAATATTTATGCAGAACTGATGAGAAATCTGCAGATACTCCACCCTGATTACACCTTCAGATTTATGCCTGTGATTATTGGGGCACTGGGATATATTAGAACTGCCTCAATACAAATCTTGAGAAGCTAGGCTTCACAGGAACAGAAAGAACACAACTAGTTAGGAAACTACAAGTACAATCCATTAATGGAACAGTAAAAATATGTAAAACATTCCAAAAATTTTGCATCTAATAACTGCATATACACATGTACAGATACAAAGCATATACACATGCACACATACAACTCAAAACATACACATCCACACATACAATAACATCCATATCTACACATGCATGCATACATATCTACCTAGTTGATGTTGTGTAAATTCCAATGAGAGAGTCTTGTGTCTATGTTAGAAGCCGACTCTCTCTCTATTGGTAAAACTTTGTGAAATTATAAAACCAGAAGAACATACATACATGAAATGACGTAAAACACAGACCATAGAGGGGATAAACCACTCAAAAAGCCTGGCATGGAGTTCCGACAAGTTTATGACATCACACCTTTAGGGATATCTCTATGCAATGCAGGAACAAGAACTCCCTACCAAATATCTGCTGCACAAAAGGGGAGGGCCAGCAGCTGACAATAAGTGTAGGCTATGTAAAACAAAGATCGAAGATGTAAGCCACACTGTTGCCAGCTGCGAAAGAATGTCATCTCGCTACTACCTCCCCATGAGACACGACAGGATAGCTAGAACCATCTGGAACGCACTTCGGAAAACAAAATTAACGACAAACGGGGAAGAATATATTGAGACAGATGGCACTAAGGAATACTGGTGGAACCTGAAAATAAAAACTGCCACCAAATTAAAGCACAACCGGCCTGATATTGTTGTTTGGGACCACACATTGAAAACGTGTTCTGTTGTGGAGATCAGCTGCCCACTTGATGTAAACGTTGTCAGAAAAATACAGAAGGAGGACATCTACGGACCATTGATGAGGAGTTTACAAATCCAGTATCCAAGATACACCTTTAGCTTCATACCCATCAATATTGGAGCTACGGGTTATATACCAACCCGCTTGGACCAAAGTATGACTGAACTTGGATTTGCGGACAAAAAGCGCAGCTCCCTAATTCATAGTCTACAAATGGCTGCGATAGCTGGCACCTTCAGCATTTGCAAAACATTCTTGCGATTCAAGGGATGACAATTTCTTTTCTATTACAACCTTGCCACCAGGAAGGTGGCCGGTCAAAAAAATATACTCGAAATTAAGAGAAAGAGACATACAATACATACATACATACATACATACATACATACATACATACATACATACATACATACGTACGTACGTACGTACATACATACATACATACATACATACATACATACATACATACATACATACATTTATGGCTGCCCCCTCGTTATCGAGTATGGCCATTGCACGAGAAAAAAAACATAATAATAATAATTGTTTCTACTTTTGGCACAAGGCCAGCAATACCCAGTGCATTACTGGTACTTTATTTTATCGATCCCGTAAGGATGAAAGGCAAAAATTAATCTCGGCGGGATTTGAACTCAGAATTGACAGGGCCGTAACTCTATGCCATGGCGTCCGACCCTTTACCGATACTGCCAATCCACCGCCATAACCATAATAATAATAATAACAACAATAATAATAACGACAACAGTAACAATAATAATATACACATACACACACACACACACACACACACACACACACACACACACACACACACACACACACACACACACACACACACACACACACACACACACACACACACACACACACACACACGATAGCAATTAACAGCGCTGCGATCGAATGTGGCTTTTTAGCCCAGCCAATGATCTAAAATGTCTTGCACAGATTTGGCAACCAAAACATTCACTGGGAATAGTCGGCTGTGGTTGGAGTTCATGTACTTTTGCATGTCGTTTGAGCCCTCCTGCTGATTTACATTCTCTACCACATGCTTGGCAAGCATGATGAGTAGCATCTCCAACAGCAGCTTGGTAATTAACCACTGGTCTTACTTTATGACTGCGAAGATGACTTTCGAGTCCAGCTATGCTGAGGCAGAGTCTCGCACAGACGCTGCATGTCAGCGCCATAGGAGGAGCTTCGCCGTCTGGAAATGCAACAGCAATGCCCTTCCTCACATCCCGCTTTATTTTCTCGTATGAGATTCGAGATGCCTCAAAGGCAACTTTCCCCTCATATACAGTCTTTCTCCATTTATTACGGTCAGCAGCAACATACATACATACATACATACATACATACATACATACATACATACATACATACATACATACATACATACATACATACATACATGGTGGTGGCTGCCAACTCGTTTTCGAGTACGGCCACTACTTTATATCCATGTAGGAGAACCCCTACCGATGCGCTGAACGAGTGTGACTTTTTAGTTCAGCCAGCGACTTGAAAACTCTGGTACAAACACTTCACTTGTGACAATTATTGACACATAGTGGTACCATGTGACGACAAGTGCAGTGAGATCTCCAGATATAAAGCAATGCCTGTGCCATGAAGCTTTTATAATGAGCAAAGGCACTGCACAAAGCCAGTCCCACTCTCTTAACCAAGATGATATTTACCAAAAAGAAGAACAAGTCAACATCATTGGATATCATCAGGGTTGCAGGTGTTATATCAGAGTTTTCCTTCTCCTAGAATTCTGCCTTGACAAAGGCTAAGGAGTCATCTCTCCCGGTGATTTTGGATGGCCATTGACTCTTAAGAGCTCCTTTGCCCTTTGAAAGGTTTTGTTTTTAGTCCTGCAGGATGTCCAAAGTCACCCTCCCCACCAAGAAACCTTGGTGGGGTTGCCAGTTTAGTCACCAACGACCCGACCATGATACAGGTTGTACTGGGATACATACATACATACATACATACATACATACATACATACATACATACATACATACATACATACATACATACATACATACATACATACATACATACATAGAAGCTAGGCTTCACAGGAACAGAAAGAACACAACTAGTTAGGAAACTACAAGTACAATCCATTAATGGAACAGTAAAAATATGTAAAACATTCCAAAAATGTTGCATCTAATAACTGCATATACACATGTACAGATACAAAGCATATACACATGCACACATACAACTCAAAACATACACATCCACACATACAATAACATCCATATCTACACATGCATGCATACATACATATCTACCTAGTTGATGTTGTGTAAATTCCAATGAGAGAGGCTTGTGTCTATGTTAGAAACCGACTCTCTCTCTGTTGGTAAAACTTTGTGAAATTATAAAACCAGAAGAACATACATACATACATACATACATACATACATACATACATACATACATACATACATACATACATACATACATACATACATACATACATACATACATACATACATGTTGGCTGACAACTCGTGTTCGAGCATTGCCATCGCCCGATAAAATGTTAAAAAATGTGAGGCACGAATGTGGCTCTTTAAACCAGCTAAAAGACTTGCACCTTCTGGTACACACATGGCAACTGTGGGCTCTTCTGGAACTTTCCATTGCTTTGTTCTGACTGTGTGTTCTGATGTGTCTTTTAAGACCTTCCATGCTAGCACATCCCTTGCCATATTCCTTGCACCTTTTCAGATCATAATCTACATGAGGTCTACTGATATCACTTTGTTCGTGTCAAACCAGCTTTGCTCAGGCAGACTCGACCACAGTGCTGACAAACCAGATGATATTCAACAGTAGGCAGTTCAGAACAGTCCCTTTTCCTTACCTTCCTTCTCAGTGTTAAGTGTTCTCTCAGGTGAGTTTCAAAGTGTTCACTACCTGACTCGATCAAACGTCTCCACTTCACACGCTCCTCAGCCATTTTCTCCCATTCGTCAGATGAAATTCCGGCACAGTCTCGGTACCGCATTGTTGGTTTGTGTGGTGGTCACCTTCCTTTGCAGTTCCCCGTAGATAAGTTGCTTTGGAATACGATCATCAGATATCCGCACCACGTGTCCACACCACCTCAACCGATGCCGAAAGATCATGCTCTCTATAGTCATGCACCTGCTCCATTCGAGAACTTCCAAATCACTGACGAACATTTTCCATTGGACCCCAAATAACTTACGAAGAGATTGTTGGTGAAATCTCTCCAGTTCCTTGAGGTGCTTTCTGTATATGACCCACGTTTCACAAGCATAAAGCAAAGAGGAGACGACACAAGTCAGATACACTTTCCCCTTGGTTTCGATATAATACCTCCTCTGGGCCATAAACGTTCATGCAGCCATCCAAAAGCGTCACTGGCTTTCTTGATTCTTAAGGATATCTCATCATCAAGTGTGCATGAATTATTCAACATACTACCAAGGCAAACAAACTTTTGCTGTGCATAAGCTTGGTGAGAAGGGTGGTATTTGGACACCCTGTGGAATGACAAACAAAACTCGACAAAGGGCGGAGGAAATCAATAAAGTCAACGGCCATCCAAATACCGTGTACTTGTGTGTGTGGGGGTGTGTGAGTACTCTATTTGTATATGCTTATGTATATGCATTTTTTTATGTGTGTGTATGTGTATATTTGATATATCCTCGGGTGTCTGTTTGCATACGTATTCCTTTTTGTATACATTTTAAATTCTTTTAACTCTTAATTCTTTTAACTTTTTAAATCTTTAAATATTTCGTCTCTCTTACATACGTACATACATATATACATACATGTATGAATACATACAAACATACGTACATGCATACATACATACATACATACATACATACATACATACATACATACATACATACATACATACATACATACATGATGATGGCTGCCCCCTCGTTATCGAGTATGGCCATTGCACGATATACCATTATTAATAATTATTAATTAATTCTATCGTGCAATGCCTGTGCATGAAGATATTTTTTTAAATGAGGAAAGACTGTGCACTGAGCCAATCCCACTCTCTGAGCGACAGTAGCTATAACCCGAAAAGAAGAAAATACATACATACATACATACATACATACATACATACATACATACATACATACATACATACATACATGGTGGCTGCCAACTCGTTTTCGAGTACGGCCACTACTTTATATCCATGTAGGAGAACCCCTACCGAAGCGCTGAACGAGTGTGACTTTTTAGTCCAGCCAGCGACTTGAAAACTCTGGTACAAACACTACACTTGTGACAATTATTGACACATAGTGCTGGGCCCATGGTACCATGTGAGGACAAGTGCAGAGAGATCTCCAGATATAAAGCAATGCCTGTGCCGTGAAGCTTTTATAGTGAGCAAAGGCACTGCACAAAGCCAGTCCCACTCTCTTAACCAAGATGATATTTACCAAAAAGAAGAACAAGTCAACATCATTGGATATCATCAGGGTTGCAGGTGTTATATCAGAGTTTTCCTTCTCCTAGAATTCAGCCTTGACAAAGGCTAAGGGGTCATCTCTCCCGGTGATTTTGGATGGCCATTGACTCTTAAGAGCTCCTTTGCCCTTTGACAGGTTTTATTTTTAGTCCTGCAGGCTGTCCAAAGTCACCCTCCTCACCAAGAAACCTTGGTGGGGTTGCCAGTTTAGTCGCCAACGACCCGACCATGAGACAGGTTGTACTGGGATACATGTTACCAGTAGCACCAACTGGTGACCTGACATAAACATACATACATACATGATGGCTGCTACTTGATTTCGAGTAATGCCATCACTTGATACTTAAGCATGAGCATCATGGACGTGGCTTTTTAGTCCTGCTAGGGACTTGCCTATGGCCTGCAGTGCCTCACAAAAAAATGTCACATATCAAGCGATGCCTGTGATTGAAGCTTCTTTAAGTGGGGAAAGGCTTTACACGGGGTCAATCCCACTCTCTGAACATCGAATGCTTTACCCCAAAAGAAGAACAGGTCATTGGATGCAAACGATGTCGCAGGCATCCCTGATGATTTCATACGAAGTCTTTTCTATATTAACTATGTATGTATGTATATATGTATGTATGTTCTTCTGGTTTTATAATTTCACAAATTTTCATCAATAGAGAGAGAGTCGGTTTCTAACATAGACACAAGACTCTCTCATTGGAATTTACACATCAACTAGGTAGATATGTCTGCATGTCTGCATGCATGTTATTGTATGTGTGGATGTGTATGTTTTGAGTTGTATGTGTGCATGTGTATATGCTTTGTATCTGTACATGTGTATATGCAGTTATTAGATGCAAAATTTTTGGAATGTTTTACATATTTTTACTGTTCCATTAATGGATTGTGCTTGTAATTTCCTAACTAGTTGTGTTCTTTCTGTTCCTATGAAGCCTAGCTTCTCAAGATTTGTATTGAGGCAGTTACTAACATATCCTAGTGCCCCAATAACCACAGGCATACATCTGAAGGTGTAATCAGGGTGGAGTTTCTGCAGATTTCTCATCAGTTCTGCATAAATATTCTCCTTTTCTCTAATCTTTGATATTATATTGGCATCTGCTGGGCAGCTAACTTCCACTAATGTGCATGCCTTCTTTTCCCTGTCCCATATCATAATATCTGGTCTGTTATGCCTGCATTTTATTGGGGTTTTTACTGGAATATTCCGCCAGTACTCTTTCATATTATGTATATGTATGTCTTCCACATTGCTGTAGCTTTTCTACGGATTGCATTGTATGTATGTATGTATGTATGTATGTATGTATGTATGTATGTATGTATGTATGTATGTATATATGTATGTATGTATGTATGTATGTATGTATGTATGTATGTATGTGGACTTTACTAAAAAAAAATCGAAAGCTTCAGAAGAAATATAATTTCAAAAAATAAAATTATGTATTTCGGGTTTTTCTATAAATTTCCATCAAATCCCGCCGAGGTTAACTTTGCCTTTCATCCTTACGAGGTCGATAAAATAAAGTACCAGTAATGTACTGGGTAATTACTGGCCTTGTGCCAAAAGTAGAAACAGTTATTTCAGTTAGGTATCAATGGGTTCAGCTTGTACGGTGTCATAATTATACAGGGTGGACCAGAATTCATGACTCGCTTGTTAGTTATATTTCTTAACATGCTTATTTTATTGCTATATTGTTTTAATTTATTATTTTATTTCTTAATATGCTTAGCAGGTTTCTTAATTTATATTTTTTTATTTCTTAATATGCCTCACAAGTTTTTTTATTTACGACATGTGTCGTAAAGCATGTCAACATGTTTCAATAAGGTTGCAAGCCTGTATTGCAACTGAAGGAGGCTAGGTTGACAACGAAATGGAAAACCAATTTAACTAAGCAGCGCATTAATTAAATGTGTACATTTCTGTGCTTACCGTATCTTGTTCACGATCTAATGCTTGTATATGGTATTATATTCCTTAACTTGTTTTAAAATATTTTGTGTTAATAGATCTATAAATAATCAAGTGAGTCATGAATTCTGGTCCACCCTGTATATACTATACAATGTATTTTTCAAATAATTATATATATGTCATTAGAAATAGTAATGCCGAAGTAACGTATGAAGAGGAAGGTGGGAGCCCATTGAAATTTGTTCGTTTTTCATTAATTCCAAGCAAGACAGTAAAGCCATCAAATTGCAAGGGGTTACTAAGAAGGGAGAAATACAAGACAGAGAAAACATAATTCAAGGATAGAAATGACGATTGGTGTTACTTTTTAGTTTTTGCAAAATGTAGTGGCCAAAAAAAACAAGAAGCTGGAAGATAACTCCATAGGTGGGATGTGCAAGGGAAGAAACTAACATAATAGAATTTGTGTTCGCATTTAGGAATTTCAACTGTAAATGAATGAGACCTAACCGCCAGCCTGGCATTCCGTTTAAGCTTGTGAATACGAGGCAACAAAGAGGAAAGCTCATCAGAACAATTCCCATGAAAATATATATAAAAAGGGCAAGTACTCTGCAGATGAGTTGTAATCTAATCCTTCTGCAGAGCCTATAATGAATAGAACATCATAAATACCACTAGGCGAAGGACCTTCAATACAGCCACTGAAGCATCATTAGTTTCTTCGAGATAAAATTAGATCATGGGTGATGTAGTTCTACCTGAAACCCAACAATAGCTTGATCAACCCTGACTGAGTCACTTGGATGAGGAGCGACCGATTGTTGACAGGCATGTAAAACCCTCTGATAATGTGTCCTGGAACACTTTTGGTTTATATTTTGATATATGTAATGCTTTCGTAATTACTCTTCTTGTTTTGTTTTTGGATTCTATATAGAGTTAGTGTTATCAACTAAAATTGCCCTATCTAATTTTGTTGGAAGTATTGTATAATAATTGTTTCTACTTTTGGAACAAGGCCAGCAATTATATCAGTACATTACTGGTAATTTATTTTATCGACCCTGTAAGGATGAGAGACAGAGTGAACCTCGGCGGGATTTGAACTCAGACTGTAAAGGGCTGTAACTCTATGTTGCAAAGCATGGCGTCCGAACCTCTACCGATACTGCCAAACCACCGCCAAGTAAGTATTTTATGATAATTATTTCTACTTTTAGCACAAGGCCAGCAATTAACCCAGTACATTACTGGTACTTTATTTTATCCAAGCCGTAAGGATGCAGAGTGAACCTCGATGGGATTTTAACCGTAAGGCCGTAGCTGTATGCTACAAAGCATGGCGTCCGTACCTCTACCGATTCTGCCAATCCATCGCCAAGTGAGTATTGTTTAATAATGTGCTGCGATGGTTTCTTGTAAGTACATAGCCAACCGACCAGAAGGTATCGTGTTTGTGTATTAATATAAGAATGTGAGTCATGAAGTTTACTACAAAGAAAACTGATAGCTGTGGTGTAAATGTTAGCATCCAGTCGTCGGACACTTACCATCACATATAATCCTTTGAAAGAATCCACCAGCACTGATTTCACACTACCTTCAATATCAGCTGAAGGGGCTTTGTTACTAATATTGAAGTCCTTAAAAAGCAGATGCCAACAATATCCAGGTCATGCTGTTAAAAACACAGTTGCACTGGGTAGGACACGTTTCCAGACGGAAAATCTTCACCTGCCCAAGATTGTGCAAGAAATCCCTTCAAGTATGTCATATTGACCATTGTCAGTTCTCTACTGATATGACCTCTGATCAGGTGACCTGGTGACACACCATTCCCCAGTCTGATTCCTCCTTCGAAAATGTTGGTAAGGCTGATATTGAAGATAAATGCAGCAGAAGGAAGAAACGTGGCACAGCAGCACAAAACCTTGGACGAAATTAATCTTGCAGTTACTGCGTTTAAGGTAATCCAAGTAGAGGTTATGAGTAATCTGTACTTAAAATCGATTATCATGGTAGCACTACAGATATCGATTTTTAGACACACCGGACCAATAAAACATTTGTTAATAATTTGAATAAACCCTAATGTATAGTTAATCCGTGTTATTCCTCACTCCTTTATATATATATATTAAAAAAAGGCACAAGGCCAGCAAATTACCCAGTGTATTACTGGTACTTTATTTTATCGACCCCGTAAGGATGAAAGGCAAAGTCAACCTCGGCGGGATTTGAACTCAGAGCGTAAAGGGACGTAACTATGTTAGAAAGCATGGCGTCCGACCCTCTACCGATACTGCCAATCCTAAATAATGTATTAAAAAAACATTATCGAGTGTGCGCTCATGTGCAGAGATGCTATAAAATAGCTTACAATATCGGACGAAGACCCTTAAAGAAGGAAAATAAAGTTGTTATCGGCCGCTACGGGGAATTGAACACCGTATCTCTCAGTTACTAGCTACGAACCATTAAGTAATATGTTGTTTGATTCCTCGTAACGGCTGATGGCAACTTCACTTACCATATTTAAGGTTCTTCACTCTATATTATAAGCTATTTTATAGCTTCTCCGGACACGAGCACACCATTCTGTATATTAACTGTATCTCATCGATGCTTCGTAAAAGTCCGAAAGACTACATATGTTATCGAATGTGTTATACTTTTTTGAAAAGATAGTTGTCTTGGATTTGAGACATATTTGGATGCTATTTTTAACAGGTAGAGCGACCATGTGGAGTTTCTGTTGTCGGTTCATAAAAAATAAAATTCAAGTTATACTAGTTGGTGTGTAATATATTTTTCTCATCAACGAGTACCAATGGACTTTTGAGATCTTCAGTGGAAGAAGAATCTTTATCTAGCTGTCGGAAACATAGTGATTGAATCAACAAATACATATACAGGATTGTACATTTGCAGGCATAAGGGAAAAGTTGTTTAAACATGAGAAATGAGATTATTCTCAAGCTTCATACGCACTTAAATTTAGTAGACGAAAGTATTTTTTCAGTTGGAACATTTCCATCTGATTTGGTATCTTTAGCAGAAGTAGTTAAAAAATAATAAGTTGAACAGCGCCAATGGCCTCTGCAGACAGTCCTATAAAGACGAAATTGATGTGATTGGTGACCTTTCTAAGACCTTAGGGAGAAAAGCAGGAATATGAAACTGATAGGTGGGATGCAAATGTTTGCATGCAATTAATTTTAGTACACACACACACACATATATATATATATATATATATATATATATATATATATATATATATATATATACACATATATCTGTATAGGTATATATATATACATATATATATATATATATTTATATATATATATATATATATATAAAGGCCTTTCCCTTGGACCTCATCGGTGGCGTGGAGAGGGGAGACTGGTATGCATGGGCGACTATTGGTCTTCCACAAACAACCTTGCCTGGACTTGTGCCTCGGAGGAAAACTTTCTAGGTGCAAATCCCATGGTCATTCGTGACCGAAGGGAAACTTTACCTTTATGAGTAATTAAACAGGCCAGTGATGACTGGAACATGAACTGATCACATGCCTTCGTAGTTCAGGCATGGCTGTGTGGGTTAAGAAGTGGTATATACATATATAATATACATGTGTGTGTGTGGGGGGGGGTGCGCGCGCGCGTGTGTGTGCGTATCTGTGTTCACGCTCAATACTTGTTTAGAGCCGATAACATAGCGGTTCGACAAAAAAAAGAGATCGATATAAATAAGTACAAGACTAAAAAATAAGTACTAGGTCGATACGGTTGACTAAATCCTTTTAGGACTATGCCTCAGTATGGCCGCAGACTGAAACAAATAAAAGAATATTGTACTTGATTGTTATGCCACATATCTAAAATATACCTTTTCATCCACTTCAGTATGAATCTATTCTCGTACATATTCTATGATATACTACAGGTACTTTCGGGTTTCGGATAATTGCCCCCACCTTTATCAATTTTCTAGATGTTTTCCAAACCCACTTGCCCAAAATTTTATTTTAAGTGGTAGAATTCCTGCGATCATTAATTTTCCTTACACATTAAAAAAAAAAAACATTATACATGACCAAAAAAGTACATTACTAGAAATCCCATACGTTCTAAAATAAATAGGATGGGTTGGGCTCTCAATAAGTAAACTAAATTTCTAATTCTGGTTTTTAAAATGTCAACGGAGACAACCTAGAAAAATTACCGAACCACCCTCCCGCGTTTATTTCAACCCAACCCCTATTATTTGGGACCTGAGAGTAAATATTTACCGCTTATTGAACAGATTAATGATTAAAATATCCGGCTTATACCTGGATCTGGCAACTCCTGCAGCTCCACCGGTCCCAAGTTGTATTGGCCTCTGTCCTTCCCTTGGACAACACCGGTGGCGCTGAACGGGGAGACGTGCTGAATGGGCAACTGCCGATCTCCTATAAAACCCCAAATGGTAGAGACAAGGTTTTTAATACAGGTCGAGATATATATATGTATTTTAGCAGAGACCTAAACATACAGACGAAAAAAATCATGGTCTTAATTGATTTTTCCCCATAATCCATGGTTGGTGATCGGTACTAATTATTGTAATCAATGGTGAATGTTCAATTCTTTTTGATCCTCAGAAACAGATCTGTCTATGATTGGATGGTCATATTTGTAAGTAAGTCAATTTAAATATAACTTAATCGTTATGTAAGTAATGTTTTTTATTTAACACCTTAAATTGTATTTGTTTTTATATGTATACACTTTAAAGCCCAGGGTCAGTAAGTTACCAAAGTTAGATTGCACCACCCATTTTATGGCAGCACCTTTTTGTCTGCCAGGCACTGGGTGAATGAATTGCAGACCTGGACTGCCGAAGCAGGAGCTGCGCCAGCAGTGACAATTGTAGTTTCGTCTATGGATATTATCTCTGTGTAAAGAAGTGTTGAAATTTATTGTTTCACAGTACTTGCACAACACGCGCGTAGACGATGCCAGCTGAACAACAGAGCTGCGATGGAGTTGTTCTGCATGGTTGTCTAATGTGTGTTTTCTAAATTTAAGACAGTAGGGAGGGGTGTGATATGGGAGAAAGTTAGCTGCTGTTTCTAGCAGGTTTAGTGACCTCATAGAGGATATGTGTTTTCTAAATTTAAGACAGTAGGGAGTGGTGTGATATGGGGAAGAGTTAGCTGCTGTTTCTAGCAGGTTTAGTGACCTCATAGAGGATATGTTTTCTAAATTTAAGACAGTAGGGAGTGGTGTGATAGGGGGAGAGTTAGCTGCTGTTTCTAGCAGGTTTAGTGACCTCATAGAGGATATGTTTTCTAAATTTAAGACATTAGGGAGTGGTGTGATAGGGGGGAGAGTTAGCTGCTGTTTCTAGCAGGTTTAGTGACCTCATAGAGGATATGTTTTCTAAATTTAAGACAGTAGGGAGTGGTGTGATATGGGGGAGAGTTAGATGCTGTTTCTAGTAGGTTTAGTGACCTCATAGAGGATATGTTTTCTAAATTTAAAACAGTAGAGAGGGGTGTGATATGGGGGAGAGTTAGCTGCTGTTTCTAGCAGGTTTAGTGACCTCATAGAGGATATTATTGTGTATAGTAAATAAACTGATACTTCTTTCTTCCACGTTCGTTGAGAGGTTTTAAAAAAGATTTATCGCTTTTTTTTTTGTTGTTGAATAAATTTATCTGTTGCTTTTGAATAATTGTTGTTTCGTATAAAATGTAATAAGTTCTCTTTGTCATTGAAGTAAATAAATGTTTGACCGTTCCACACTCAAAAACAAACGTTCTCTCTCTCTCTCCCTCTCATTCTCTTCTCTCTCTCTCTTCGGCGTTCCTAAAGGAAGTTTGTAAGCATGTATGAAGTTTTATCGAATTTTAAGGGGAGTAGAGAGAGGTAATCAGATTCTATTAGAGGGTAAAGCGTCATGTATTTAGTTTTATCGATTATTTCCATAATTGTGGCGTCATGTATTTAGTTTTATCGATTATTTCCATAATTGAGAATGAAATAAATAGTCGTTGACCTAAGTTAGACCATTTACAACATTCTTACAGAGTTTGAGTCGAATCAGTTTGAAATTGTGCAAATGTATAAACATGGAACATTCACACACACACAACAACAACAATCTGCCTTTTATAGATAATTGTTTCTACTTTTGGCACAAGGCCAGCAATTACCCAGTACATTACTGGTACTTTATTTTATCGACCCCGTAAGGATGAAAGGCAAAGTTAACCTCGGCGCGATTAACTGCCTTTTATAGATAATGATATGTATTAAAGCCTGGTAAGTCTCTCAATTGATATATCTCCATATATCCGTTAAAATTATTATATATATATATATATATATATATATATATATATATATATATATATTTATATAAGCAGAAGGGATATTCGCATTCACACATCTTTCGACTAAAATAATTGATCTCACACAAAATAATATATAATTTTCTCTATATATTTTGAGTAAATCACTCCTCAAAGTTAACGGTTAACAAACAAAATTGGAGTTATCTTTCCCTTTTCAATCGTGCAAACATAAACATATTATGTTTGATCTATATAACTTCGTTAAATTAACAATATTCTGAAAACATTTTCAATGTTGAACAAAATTTTTGAATCCACAAATTGTTCTACTCTCACAACTTGAACCACCTATTTTCTAAGTAAAATACAAAATCAACATTCTTCGTAACTCATATTTGATATATAAACAACTAATTGTAATCTATCTCTATAATATTAATACATACGCAATTATTAATATATATAGATATTTATATACATATAACGTATCGTAATATAATAAGATAAAAATACTTACAACCATAATTCTTCATATAATCTAATTCATTATATATACAATATTATAACTCATAATATAAATAAATTTAAATTTAAACTCTTGAATCATATTCCACTTTTTTTTCCACAAATTAACGTAAATGCTAGCTCTTCTTCCTTTCACTTCTTTGCTACGCATACAAAAACTTATAATTATTTAAATTCTCCATAGCGTCTAAAATAACGTCTTTTTCAGCCCTTTTACCTAAACCTCATTTGCATACTCATTTTAATAATTTGAAATATCTGACTTTTCTTCTCTTATCCCTTCACTATCCAAGGAAAACTTGAACCGTTAAGGTATATTTTCCTTGGTTATGTCAAAATTTATAAAACACACTTCGTATTTTATCTGATGACAACGTACCAAAATTTTGGTACCCTTGAAATAGAATAAATATGGTTTTTGAAATATAGTTTCCATTTATTTAATATCATTGTATGTATATATATATATATATATATATATATATATATATATATATATATATATATATATATATATATATATATATATGTGTGTGTGTGTGTGTTGGCAACGCGCATTTCGCTACTGATCAGCTCAAGGTTCGATGTGTATTGATCTGGCCCGACTTTGGAATCAAAACATAATCAAGGTGTAACCATTCGTCCTTGTATTATGATATTACACTCTGTCTAGCTCTACACCTCGATACTGGCGTGAATCTAAACATCGCGTGCTCACCCGGGTGAACCTACAGTAATTCCGCGTTTCACTCCCTGGTCATTATATATATATATATATATATATATATTATTATTATTATTATTATCATTATTATTATTATTATTATTATTGTTCTTTGAGTCTCAGTCATTGATGTTAGTTAACTGGAAAGTTTGTTGAAATGAATATCAAGCCACTACCTGCAACCTCAGATATTCAGGACGTATCGGAGGGTTCTTGCTGTTCCCAGCAAGCATGCCTTTTGAAGTGTTCCAAAAAGCGGGGCGGGACCAATTTTCTTTCACCATCCTTGGAAACTCTTTGAGATAGTACCTAGTGCGCCTATGACAATCGGGACCACTTTGACTTCATGGCAGTTCCAAATCCTTTTTACCTCCCACTTTAAGTCCTGGTATCGGTTAATTTTCTCCCTCTCCTTCTCTTGCACTCTCGTGTCGAATGGGCAGGCCACATCCACAATCAGGCATGATCTTTTTTCCTTGTCCAAAACCACCAGGTCAGGTCTATTGTGTTCCAGTTTCTTGTCCGTCTGTATCCTAAAATGCCACAGCACCTTCACCTGATCGTTTTCTATCACCGACTCTGGCTTATGCTCATACCACTTCTCAGAATGTGGTAAATTGTTTACTTTGCATAGGTGCCCATCACATCATGTCTCCAGCCTTTATAGTGAGTCTGGGCTAGGTGTTTACACTCGGATACAATGTGAGCCACAGTCTCCTCTCTCTGTCCACAGATCCTACACAGTGGGATAGCCTCCTCCTTGTAAATAATGTTTCAGCCACTTCGTTTTGAGGGCCTGCTCTTGCGCAGCCATTAGCATTCCTTCTGTAGCCTTTTTAAGGTCTCTTCTTTTCAACCAGTTCCATGTCTTCTGTGGATCTCTAAATTCAGTTTTCTCAAAGAAGGTAATATGAAGGGATTTTTAATGAAGGTTGCTCTTTCTCCTTGTTGTTATTTCCTCCTTGGACATCCCCTGGTCTATTGTCCTCTCCTTCAGTACAATTCTGAGCATTGGCTCCCTACTATCAGTCACGTATTTGTGTAGGTTGTTTTTCTCCATCTGAATACAGTCCTCTATGCTGATAAGACCTCTTCCATCTTCAGATCTCCTTAAGTAGAGTCTATCGACATCACTCCTCTTGTGGAACATGTTGTAGATAGTCAATAGCTTCCTAGTCTTCCTATCCATTTCTTTTTGTTCAGCAACATTCCATCTCAGAATTCCCGTACTGTACCTAATAATAGACACAGCTCGTGAATTTACTGCACTTATGGCATTCCTACTGTTCAGATGTGATTTCAATACGCTCCTTACTCTCCGAATGTATTCAGATCTTATCAATTTCTTCATTTATTTGTTATTGATGTCATCAGCCTCCAGAACACCTAAATATGTGTATCCTTCTTCAGTATCAATTTGCTTTATCATCTCACCTGTTGGTACCTGGATTCCGTTGCTTCTGCTCAATTTACCCCCACTTCAACACAAGGACTCCACACTTACTAATACCAAATTGCATACATATATCATTGCTGAAAATACGGACAGTGTCAACAAGCACATTCAACTCCTTCTCACTCTTCCCGAAGAGCTTAAGATCGTCCATGAAGAGGAGGTGATTGATGGTAAGCTCTCCCTTTCCCAACTTGTATCCTGCTCTCACTTTTCGCAGTATAATGGTCAGGGGATCAGGGCAAGGACAAACAACAGAGGGGACAAACTATCTCCCTGGTAGATACCTCTCTTGATCTTCACGCCTCCCAAGGATTCTCCGCCCGATGTTAACTCTGTTTTCCAGGACTTCATACTTTTGCTCAACAACTGTCTGATGTTATCTGCCACCTTGAAGATCTCTAGGCTTTTGGTTATCCAAGAATGAGGTACCATGTCGAATGCCTTTTTGTAGTCTATCCATCCCATGGCAAGACCAGTGTGTCTCCTCCTGCAATTCCTCATTACCATCTTATCAATAAGTAACTGGTCCTTTGTACCACGGGACTTCTTTCGGCATCCTTTCTGTTCGTCCGGTAACAGGTTGTTTATGTGGAGGTGATGGTAGATTTCCTCAGACACAATGCTTGTTAACAGTTTCCACATTACGGACAGGCATGTGATAGGTCTATAGTTGGTAACATCATTACCCTTGATTCGGTCTTTCATTACCAGAACTGTGGTACCCTTTGTCAACCACTCTGGTACCTCACCTGACATCAAGCAGTCATTGAACATGGTTGTCAGTTTCGGGTGGAGGGATGTTATATTTTTAATCCAATACCCCTGCACACCATCTGGGCCTGATGATTTCCAGTCGGTTAGTTTTCTGGCCTGCCCCTTAAGAGTTTCAACTGTGATACACAAATCAGTTTGTTATTATTATTATTATTATTCTTTGAGTCTCAGTCATTGATGTTAGTTAACTGGAAAGTTTGTTGAAATGAATATCAAGCCACTACCTGCAGCCTCAGATATTCAGGACGTATCGGAGGGTTCTTGCTGTTCCCAGCAAGCATGCCTTTTGAAGCGTTCCAAAAAGCGTGAAGGGGCCAATTTTCTTTAACCATCCCTGGAAACTTTTTGAGATAGTCCCTAGTGCGCCTATGACAATCGGGATCACTTTGACTTCATGGCAGTTCCAAATCCTTTTTACCTCCCACTTTAAGTCCTGGTATCGGTTAATTTTCTCCCTCTCCTTCTCTTGCACCCTCGTGTCGAATGGGCAGGCCACATCCACAATCAGGCACGATCTTTTTTCTTTGTCCACAACCACCAGGTCAGGTCTATTGTGTTCCAGTTTCTTGTCCGTCTGTATCCTAAAATCCCACAGCACCTTCACCTGATCGTTTACTATCACCTACTCTGGCTTATGCTCATACCACTTCTCAGAATGTGGTAAATTGTTTACTTTGCATAGGTGCCAGTGGAACACCCTGCCCATCACATCATGTCTCCAGGCTTATAGTGAGTCTGGGCTAGGTGTTTACACTCGGATACAATGTGAGCCACAGTCTCCTCTCTCTCTCTCCACAGATGCTGCACAGTGGGCTAGCCTCCTCCTTGTAAATATGGTGTTTCAACCACTTCGTTTTGAGGGCCTGCTCCTGCGCAGCCATTAACATTCCTTCTGTAGCCTTTTTAAGGTCTCCTCTTTTCAACCAGTTCCATGTCTGTGGATCTCTAAATTCAGTTTTCTCAAAGAAGGTACTATGAAGGGATTTTTCCTGAAGGCTGCTCTTTCTCCTTGATGTTATTTCCTCCTTGGACATCCCCTGGTCTATTGTCCCCTCCTTCAGTACAATTCTGAGCATTGGCTCCTTACTATCAGTCACGTATTTGTGTAGGTTGTTTTTCTCCATCTGAACACAGTCCTCTATGCTGATAAGACCTCTTCCACCTTCAGATTTCCTTAAGTAGAGTCTATCTCCTCTTGTGGAACATGTTATAGATAGTCAATAGCTTCCTAGTCTTCGTATCCATTTCTTTTTGTTCAGCAACATTCCATCTCAGAATTCCCGCACTGTACCTAATATAGACACAGCTCGGGAATTTACTGCACTTATTGCATTCCTACTGTTCAGATGTAACTTTAATACGCTCCTTACCCTCCGAATGTATTCAGTTCTTATCAATTCCTTCATTTTTTTTGTTCTTGATGTCATCAGCCTCCAGAACACCCAAATACTTGTATCCCTCTTCAGAGTCAATTTCCTTTATCATCTCACCTGTTGGTACCTGGATTCCGTTACTTCTGCTCAATTTACCTCCACTTCATTACAAGGACTCCACACTTACTAATACCAAATTGCATACATATATCATTGCTGAAAATACGGACAGTGTCAACAAGCACATCCAACTCCTTCTCACTCTTCCCGAAGAGCTTAAGATCATCCATGAAGATTATTATTATTATTATTATTATTGAATGCTATGGTTGACGGAGGCTCGGCTCTGTAAGGTATTGTAAATTTTGACCGCTATAACAATTGTAAATTGTTCAAAACTTTAACCAACTTGTAGACAAAAACACCCTCCTCCTCGTGAGAGGGGTCTTTCTGCCCGTTATTTAGCCCTTCGGGGTTAAATAACTGCTTATTGGGGTTTTGTGCCCAATATTTATTTTAAACATTCTTCGCACCGATCTTCGGCGGCTACGATGTGTACGCATCTCCCAGCCGTCCTGGATCGGGGGGAGGAGTTGCTGTGCTTTTTCGGAGAGGTTTGGATCTCGCCATACGGGCCATCTTCCTGGACCCAGAGGGTAAGTTGGTGGTGCTGGACGTGACCAGCGGAGACGGGCAAGCTTTCAGGCTAGTGGCCGTCTATGCCCCGACAGGAGCAGGGCGGCCTGATTTCTTCCGGCGTCTGGAGACCTTTGTTGGAACGTCCCGCTCTTTAGTGTTAGTGGGCGACTGGAACGGGATCTTAGATGCACGCTGGGACTGTGTGGGATTAGCGGATAGGGTGGAGGGTGCAAGAGCCTCACCAACCTGCTCAGGCGTTTTGAACTGTCTGACATGTACCGATTGGATTTCCCGAATGTGCCAATGTGGACTTGGACAAATCGCATAGGATCATCCAGATCATATCTAGATAGAGTATTTTGTAGGGAAATAGATAGGTCTAGCATAGGCTGTCCACAATTCAAGATAGTCAGCTACACGGACCACAAATCCGTGATCTGTGTGCTTGACTTAGATAGGCTTCATAGACGAGGACCCGGCTACTGGAAGCTAAACGCGTCCTTACCAGCGCGCAAGGCCTACAGAGACCGGATTAGCGAACTAGTTAAGCGGGCGTTGACGGGGGCCATCGTCAACAACAACAAGTGGTGGTTTGCTCTGAAAAGAGCGATTAGAATAGAATTGATTAGGTTTAGTAAGGCTTTAGCAATAGAGAAAAATAGAGCAGAGGGAGAACTAGTTAGAAAATTAGACGAGGCGCTTAAAAAAGCATTGCGACCGACGTGCTTGCGGCGAAATTGGCACTTGACCAATTCTTCAATGCAAAGCACAAAGGCTGCGTTGTCAGAGCAAGGATGCGTGCTCTCAGACACGAGGGGACGAAAGCCGTTCAATGGGCCCGAGTGGCGGAGGCGCGTCGTGGCAACAAAGCCACAATCCGGTCTTTGGTGGACCACGACGGGCGCATGCTACTCGATCCCGGGCAAATGTGTGAAGCTTTTCAGCGACACTTCGCTCAGCTGTTCGGGGGCAGCGGTGGGCCGGGTCGAGGGATGGACTTTAGTGTCTACCTCGACGGACTGCCGCGGCTCTCGGCCACTGAGGCGAAGTGTTGCGAAAAGCCGATAACAGCCGCTGAAGTAAGGGAGTCAATGACTGGCTGCACAAGGGGTAAATCGCCTGGTTTGGATGGTCTGCCCTATGAACTTTACGTACAGATGCCAGACTTGTTCGGAGGCCTCTTGGCGGACGTCTACTGCAACTGGCAACAGAACGGGAGAATTCCCAGTTCTGTGAGCCGAGGAGCGGTGGCACTGCTGAGAAAGGATCCGAACAAGGGGGATAACATAGATAATTTCCGGCCCATAACTCTCCTAAACACAGAGTTCAAGATTTTGGCCAAGGTGCTAGCAAAGAGGTTGGCGCTTGTCGTTGGTGGTCTGGTGGGAGAGGCGCAGACATGCGCCATTCCCGACAGATCTATCAACGACAACCTCCACCTCATGCGATACATCGTAGAGAGGGTAGCTAGGGAACCTGGCACGGGTGGGTCCTTGATCAATTTAGATCAGTCGAAAGCTTTCGATAGGGTCGACCATCGTTACCTAGCGGCAGTCCTGAGGGCGGCTGGCTTTGGGCCCGTCTTCAGAGGCTGGATCGCTGCCATGAACAGCGACATCTGCTCTGTGGTGAGAGTGAACGGTCACCTGTCGGAACCGTTCAACATCATGCGCTCGGTCCTCCAAGGATGTCCCCTCTGGTTCCTCTTGTACGTATTGACTCTCGAGCCATTAGTGCACGAACTGGAGACGTTGAGGGGGGTCCCGCGCGAACTAGGATGCGGAAGATCCGTGTCAGCATATGCGGACGATGTCACCGTAGTGGTGTCGAACGCCAAACACATCGAGGCGATCGGCACTACACTAAGAGAATACGGAGCGGTGACAGGAGCAATGATCAACCAGGAAAAGTCAGTGGGCCTGCAGCTCGGCACCTGGAGAGGCAGGTCTATGCCGTCCAACAGCGTCGTCGGACGCTGGACGGACGGACCGGTTAAATTGCTAGGGGTCTGGTTCGGTCCGGACCTCCAGACGGACAAAAACTGGGACGAGGTGACGAGCAGGGTGGCTTCTCTCACCCAGAAATGGGAGGAGAGGAAGCTATCCCTGAAAGGTCGAGCGGAGGTGGCTAACGCGTACATCGCGTCTGTCATCTGCTACCGCCTGACCGCCGTACCTTGTCCTAAGCCTCGCCTGACTGCGCTGGAGCGTTTGCTCTTTCGCTTTTTGTGGAAGGGACGCGCTCCGATGGTCAGGCGGTCCATCTGTTGTCAACAGCCGCTACGTGGAGGGCTGGGCATGCCGTGGCTGATGATGCGCAGGCACACGCTCAGGCTACGACATCTCCACCTCTTCCTCGACGGTGATCAGGTGTGGTCGCCGTTTGCTAGACACGTATTTGCCCAGCTCGTTTCCTTGACGGAGCTGCAGTCCTGGGTCAAGCGAAGACCGAGAGGGAGCGCCTGGAGACTGGAATGTCTTCAGGCGCTCACAGCCCTCGACCAATCGGGCAATGTGATCGGTGGAAACTCCACCTCGGCGTTCTATAGAGGATTAGTGGAGGGGAAGAGCGACGACGTACTTGGGGAAACTCTAGGCGTCGACGAAAATCAACTAGCCAATCTCTTCGGAAGGACTTTCGGGCCGGGCCCTATGGACAACTTCCAGAAATCCCTGGCCTGGCAGTGCTACCGGGGAGCTTTGCCAGTTCGGGATAAACTCTACAGGCATGGAGGTGCCGTCAGCTGGGCATGTCCGAGATGCGCACAGGGTGACGAAACCGTCCTGCACGCACTCGTCCAGTGTCCGAGCATTGCTGACTTGTGGGTTTATGTCGAACACCTGCTGTCACGTGTAGGACGGATCCAGCTATCAGCTGAGTCCAACGTGAGGATTGCCCCGCCCTCTTCCTTTAGCCGGGAAGGGCAGGCAGTTTTTATCTGTCTGGTGGCCATGGCGAAAGAGATAGTATGGT
The DNA here is from genome assembly GCA_964016885.1 of Eledone cirrhosa. Taxonomy (NCBI): domain Eukaryota; kingdom Metazoa; phylum Mollusca; class Cephalopoda; order Octopoda; family Eledonidae; genus Eledone; species Eledone cirrhosa. The sequence continues at coordinate 77,775,410 of OZ024740.1, forward strand.
GGACACGTTTAAAAGGGCTGAAGACGAGCACTTACCTCTTCGGTGATGCCCTGATTAACTTTTTCAAATTTCATTTGAAAAGGAAAATCAGGGTAGAGAGGGAAGTGCTCTCTTCCCAGCATGTTGTTGAAAGATGGGCGAGAGAAGCAAGTATGGCCTTCTCTGAGTATGTGTCTGTAAATTAAAGGTGGAAAACTGGGAGAGGGCACTTGCCCTGGTGGTCAGGGTCACTGTGGTCTTTTAATGGGCTTTCTCTACAAATGTCCCTCGGAAGTCTCCCCCCTATTGGGGAATTTTTCTTTGTTATTTTATTACATTCTCTGTTTTTTTACACGCAGAAATGCCCATTTGTACCGTCCTGTATTGTCCTGTACTGTCCTTAATGTCTACTTTATGTAAACCCTTGTGGTTAATAAAGAAAACATTATTATTATTATTATTATTGACGAAAGTGGATGTACGTTTTTTGAAGCTCCGTGAGTAAGCAATTTTTTGAGGATTAATTGTAGAGAATTGTTTATTTTTTGTACCGCTGAAGCATTATAAGACATTAATTTGTATCCTGTGAAGGAATAACTCATAATATTTGGGCCTTTTGGCCCAAATATTTGAACTTTATTTTGAAAAAAAAAAAATAATAATTTTTTTCTCAAAAAAACATGGCGGAGCCACGCCCCCTAGAGGCGGGTCTGCTGTCGTGCAACGGCGACTTGAGCGTTGAGAGGAGAGGTGAGGCGAGGAGCGCCACCAGCACGAATGTGAGCAGCGACAGTGCCAGCACCAACGGGCCGAGCGGCGCGGAAGGTGGTAACAGCGACAACACCAACACCAACAAGCCGAACAGCGCAGAAGGTGGTAATAGCGAGAGCACCAACAAAACGAACAGCACAGAGAGTAATAGTAGCGACAGCAGCAGCACCAACAAGGCCAACAGCACAGAAGGTAACCACGACACAGGGGAGAACAACAACAGCAATAGCAGCAGCAACACCAACAAGAACAACAACAGTGACAACACCAACAAGAACACTTTCGCTGCTGTGGCAGCGGCTAAAAGGAGACCATGCTACAGCATCGACTTAACCAACAGAGAGGAAAAGTTGGCCCAGGCCTGGAAAATCATAAATCAAGAGCAGACCTGGGCAAACTTAACTGTGCCGGCAGAAGCCATTGAGGCAGTGGAAAAAAGAACGGTGCATTTCTGATGCATCTCAGTAGAGACAAAGAGGGCAGCGATAATCGCCCAAGCTGACATAGAAGCCGCACTGAAATACATCAGAGAGGACACAGACTTCATAGAGAGGGGCAGGCAATACGGCACCGTTTCGGTGCTGTTCAAGTCTGAAGCCCTCGCTGTGAAGCATTCAATGACCCCTTGCAAAACCAGCAAGGTCATAATGTACCCCTCCCACATGGGAAAACGAATAGCACGTGTGCGCATTCCCAGGATTCCACCAGGACTTGATATGTGGTGGCTCCTGGGTTGCGTAATCGTGGAAGGAACGGATACAGTCCCGGTAGAGGCAACGAGAACTGCCAGGGACGACTGGTCCGGGGTTGATCTGGAGATACTGCTCCAAATCAGACCCGAAAACGTAAAAACAATCCCGGACCACATCCGCCTCCAAAACGGGAGGGTGTTGCATATAATGACTGAGGGCAAAAGGCCGCATTGTTTCCTTTGTGGGGAAACGACACACTTGCGAGCCTTCTGCCCTCAACTGCCGAAAAGCGCAAGGGGTCGAAAGATTCCACTGCTGGCGACGCCGGGACAAGGACCACCAGCAACACCGTCAACAATGGAACCACCAAAATTGCACACCCAGGGGGGAAACGAGGAAAGCTCTCCCATTCCCCCTCCCCCCCAAAATACACACACGAACAAGAACATAAACACTCACTCAGACACAAACACGCTCACAGCCACAGACCCCTCATCCTCCAGCAGTGAAGATGAGGGAAAACCAAAGTCCCCCAAAATACAAAAAACAAAACACAAAAAAAAAAGAAATCCACAAAGCACAAACACCCCCACAAAAAAAAATACACACACCACCCACACAAACATTTTCCCCACAGCATCACCAACACAACCACCAAAATCCCCCAAACGCAAACAAGCTAAACAGACACAAGAACAAATAGACACACAAACATCAGAAACTACAGACACCCCACCCACAACAAACGCAGACACAATAGAAACAACACTAACAAAGCTATCACCACCACAATCACACGAACAAATAAAACCCGAGCAACAAAACATTAAAAACTTCGTGCTTGCCAGAAGGGCCAACAAGGAATTGATGGCCCATGTAGCACGAAGCACAAACATCGAAAAAGACGGGGAAACATTTGAAGCGAGCACATTTCGCGTACCAGATAATTTGCTTCTGATGCGAATGTCGCTCGCTTCATACAAAGAAATTCGAAAGAGCTTTCCTCGGGATGTGGGAACCCCGAACGTAAAACCCACGTCAAGACTATTAAAGGGGTTCCCAAAAGAAACCCCACAAACCATGGAGGTCGAACCACCCGACCTTCACAAGACCCCGGAAGGTAAGTAAACCTTTCCTCTCCCATTCATCCTGCCAGCATGGCCATAAGAGTAGGAAGTTTAAATGTTCGTGGCCTGGGGTCGCCCTGGAAGCAAGGTCACTTGCTCAACGACCTCAGGTCACTAGGAATGGATGTAATTGCCATCAGCGAGACCAGAATTTCCGACACACGCGCACTGGCGCCGATTTTCGACGATTATCAGATCTTTGCATCTGTTAGTCGGCCGGGAATGGGAGGTGGAGTGGCTGTGCTGTTTAGGAAATGTCTGGATCTCGAGGTAAGGTCAATCTTCCGGGATCCTGACGGAAAGTTGGTGGTCCTGGACGTGAGCAATAGCGAAGGTGGTGCCTTTAGACTGGTGGCCGTCTACGCCCCTACTGGGGCCGGTCGGCCGGACTTCTTTAGGCGCCTGGAAAACTTTCTGCTTACGTCTCGCCCTTTACTGTTAATAGGGGATTGGAATGGCATCTTAGAAGCACGCTGGAATTGTGTGGGAGTATCTGATAGGAGCGGGGGGTGCAAAAGCCTCAAGTACCTGATCAGCCAGTTTCAACTGTCTGACAGGTACCGACTAGATTTCCCTAATGCGCCAGTATGGACCTGGACCAATCGCATAGGGTCATCTAGATCGTACATAGATAGGATTTTCATTAGGAAAAGAGATAGAAATAGTGTAGGATGTCCACATTTTAAAACGGTTGCCTATTCAGATCACAAGCTTGTGATCTGTATGGTCGACCTAGATAAGACACGTAGGTTAGGACCTAGCTACTGGAAGCTAAACATGTCGTTTCCGGCACGTAAAGCTTACAGGGACCGGGTCAACAACTTAGTTAAGCAAAAGTTGACAGGGGGGGTTGTCAACAACAGGTGGTGGGGGGCACTCAAAAGAGAGATTAGAGCAACCTCGATAGGATTTAGCAAAGAAGTAGCAATAGAGAAAAATAGAAAGGAGGAGGGGCTGATAGCTAAGTTAGACGAGGCTATTTGTAGTGGCATTGCAACAGACGTGCTAGCGGCGAGAATGGCACTAGACCATTTCTTCAATGCGAAACACGAAGGTTGCATTGTCAGAGCTAAGGCGCGTGCTCTGAGGAACGAGGGAACCAAAGCTGCCCGATGGGCTCGCTTTGCAGAGACGCAGCGTGGAAATAAAACCACAATTCGGTCTTTGACGGATCGAGATGGACACGAACTGAGCGATTCCAAGCAGATGTGTGAGGCCTTTCGCCAGCACTTTGCTCGATTGTTCGGGAGGATGGGTGAGTCGGAGACGGCGGCGGACTTCAGTCCCTACCTCGACGGCTTGCCACGCCTCTCGACGGCCGACGCTGAGCGCTGCGAAGAGCCGATAACATCAGCCGAAATTCAGGACGCCCTTGTCGGCTGCTCGAGTCGCAAGTCACCCGGTTTGGATGGTCTGCCCTACGAGCTTTACGTAAATATGCCAGACTTGTTCTCCGATCTCCTCGAAGCGCTCTACTGCAACTGGCAGCAGAACGGGAGCATTCCCAGTTCTGTGAGCCGTGGCGTAGTGACGCTGATAAGGAAAGACGAGAACAAGAGGGACACACTAGATAATTTCAGGCCCATAACCCTGCTCAACACAGAGTTTAAGATTTTGGCCAAGGTGTTAGCGAAAAGGTTGGCGCTTGTCGTCAAAGATTTGGTTGGGGAGGCGCAAACTTGCGCAATCCCGACCAGGTCCATACACGACAACCTCCACCTCATGCGATACATCATAGAGAGGGTTGGGTGCAAACCTGGCTTCGGTGGGGCTCTGATCAATTTAGATCAATCGAAAGCATTCGATAGGGTCGACCATCGGTACTTGGAGGCTGTCCTCGAGGCGGCTGGCTTCGGCCCCGTCTTCAGAAGCTGGATCGCTGCAATGTACAGCGGCATCCGCTCGGTGGTCAAAGTTAATGGCCACCTCTCGGAACCGTTTCAGATCTCTCGATCGGTCCGTCAAGGGTGCCCTCTCTCCTCACTTCTGTACGTATTGACTCTTGAGCCTCTACTGCGGAAGCTGGAGTTGTTGCAGGGCATCCCGCTCGAACCGGGACGTAGAAAGGCTGCGTCCGCTTATGCGGACGACATCACCGTGATGGTGTCGGACACCTCGGAAATCGAGGTGATCCGCACCCATTTGGAGGAATATGAAAGGTTGACGGGAGCAAAACTTAACCCGGAAAAGTCGGTGGGCTTGCAGCTCGGCACCTGGAGAGGCAAGTCCATGCCGTCCAACAGCGTCGTTGGGCGCTGGACAGACGGACCGGTAAAGTTGCTCGGGGTTTGGTTCGGACCAGACCTCC
>OZ024740.1:77785286-77792786 GCA_964016885.1 Eledone cirrhosa
TGTATTAGACACAGAACTCTGGATTAACACTATAGACGAGAGAGCCCAAATTCTCCACTCACACTATGCTAAACCCATGGCCTCCAAATACCTGATACTCAAAAACTCAGCAATGTTCAGTAGTGCTAAGTTTAATATTCTGATCGCAGATTTGGTACGAGTGATGAAGAATGTGTCCCGCATGTGCAACCCAACAGAAATGGAAAGACACATCCAACACTTCATCAACCGCATGCAGTTCTCTGGCTACAACCAAAGAGACAGAGTCAGAGTATACGAAGGAGCCATGGAGAAGTATAAGACCCTCATAGAACTGGACATGAAAGGAATTTGCCCATTATACAGGAGCAAATCATGGAATAGCTTAGATAGGGCTAGACATAAGATAGGGAATGCCACCTCATGGTACGACAACCAGAGATACCAGAGTGTCATGTTTGTGGACGCTACCCCTAGAGGGAAATTAGCTAACCAGTGTAGAAAGGCCCTGAGAAAGACCCACTTAAAAATTAAGGTGGTAGAAAAGCCAGAAACCACCATAAAATCCCTGATCAGCAAAACCTACCCTTTTAAGAAAACCCACTGTACCAATAGGAAATGTATCATATGTAAGGTAAACCCCCGGATAAACTGTAAAACTAGAAACCTAGTCTATAGCATAAGATGTACAGAGGGTACTTGCAGAAACATGACAACAACATACATAGGTGAGACAGCTCGTAGCATAGGTGAAAGGATAGACCAACACTGGGGGAACTAAAAGGACGAAAAAACGGGTCAGTACTATACGAACATGCTAGACAACAACATGACGGTAACATAGACAACATAGAAATTAGAATAATATCTAAACATAGAAATGACCCAGCAGATAGGCAAATCAGAGAGGCCAGTGAAATAGAAATTAGAAGACCAAGACTAAACAGGAAGAATGAATGGAATAACAACAACACCCAAACAAACAACACTGACCTAAGAGAAGTATAAATAAGTAAATAAAATAAAATAAATAAATAAATAAATAAATAAATACATACACAAGCACAATAACAACAAGCACATAAACACACACTAGTCACCCATCACACAGCAAACAAAACACTATACACACACGCAAACGCATGCGCAAAGAAGACAAAATAAAATAAACAAACAAGCAAATAAATAAATAAATATATAGACAGCTGAATAAAAATGGTGTAGACATACAATACAACAGGAGGAAAAGATAGCACCACTGACGATGTTGCAGATGTGCAACGAAAGATTTATGATAAACTATATATATGTGTTTGTCTGTATTGTATCTGTATTATTTTTGACCGTCGGTCAGTCAATGGCAACATTGAGGACCGAGTAAGTTAGATTACCGATATAAAAGACACAGAAGCGAGAAGCGAAAACCAACCAAACAGTGAGTGCGTTCTGTTATTAATTCTGGCAATATTACACAAATATGACCCTCCCCAAGTATAACTATATATATATATATATATATGTGTGTGTGTGTGTGTGTGTGTGTGTGTGTGTGTGTGTGTGTGTGTGTGTATATATATATATATAATTAGGAATGGTTTTCTGTAGGGGATCGGACAGAAATCACAGTTAAATAAGGGACATTCTCGGTGACTTCATGCTAATGAAATAGTTCTAGTCTCACACATCTACACATATCGTCACTCACACACACACACACACACATGTACATAATCACACATGCATATACTCGAATTGGAAGGCAGATATTAAACATGCACATAGAAGTGTTCATATGGGTAGTCATCTACACACAAACATATATATATATAAGGTAAAAAGATGAAATCGAAAATGCAACTGGAGTCTTTTTTTTTTTTAAATATATTTATTTGGTTCCTTTACCGGTTTCGCAGTTCTTGTACTTTTCAAAAGTAGAATTGAGATGGAGGGTTTGTGGCGAGAAAAACCATAAACCCTCCGTCTCAATTCTACTTTTGAAAAGCAGAAGAACTGCAAAACCGGTAAAGGAACCAAATATTATATTTTTATTTTAAAAGACTCCAGTTGCATTTTCGATTTCATCTTTTTACCTTATACTTTTACTCGTGTAGGAGACTTCGTTTTTTTTTTCATTTTGTAAAAAACCTCACTTTCTAATATATATATATATATAGAAACAAGTATGACCCCGACGGCAGAGTTCAAGCCGTTTCGACGGCTATTTCTGGGCATAGCCGCCCAGAAATAGCCGTCGAAACGGCTTGAGCTCTGCCTATTACGCACTCTACTACCCTAAGTATTGAGTATTTTGGTGCGTTATGGTCCATCTGGTTCCTTACCACAATTCCTTCGTTATATATATATATATACTAGAGAGAGAGAGAGAGAGAGAGAGAGAGAGAGAGAGAGAGAGAGAGAGAGACGAGTGAGAGAGAAAGAAAGCGAGAGAGGCAGACAGACAGAGACAGAGAGAGAATGAGAGAGTCAAGGAGCCGACGGCTGAGCTCTTGCCGTTTCAACACCTGTTATAACAGCAAAAGCTCTGCCGTCGTGGTCCTGACTTCTTCATATTACCATACTCTACTACCTCAAGTATCGAGTACTCTGGTGAATAATGGTCTAAACACGCTTTTACTGCATCCATTTTGATATATATATATTTACACATACATACACAGACACACACACAAACACACACACACACACAGATATATATATATGTGTGTGTGTGTGTGTGTGTTCTTTAATAATTATATATAAGAAAAAATAGAGTTACTTAAAGAGAAATTGTGATTGAGACATCAGTGTGACCATGTTGAACGTCAGCTATTTTCTTGTGTATTTGTTGGTGTTAGCCGCTATCATTCTTGCTGTACTAGTACTGGTATCATATATCAGTAGAGGTCACAGAATCTTCAAGATCAACCAAACTAAGTCACAGAAGTCCCATTTGCCTATTACCTTTGGCTTCGCTTTTCCATTCATCTTTTTGTATCTTTCACGGAGTTGTCAAACCAAGTTCCCAAACTCTTGACTGTTGGAATGACTTCCCTTAGCATCAATGGAGAGGAATGTTTCAAATACTTTTCCTTGGGAGAATTCTAATGCTTGAAACTCATGTAGAGGCGACTAATTTATCTAACTCTTTCAGTGTCTTGCGTATTTCCTCTTTCTTTATGTAAAAGACTGTACTAACATCCATGAAATCTTTCAGAGGAGACATTCGATATCGACGCCTGGGGTCTACTCGACCTGTACTGCTCACTGCTGCCTTTAGAAGGACCTTCCTTGCCAACACAAACAACATTGGAAGGCTTGCACAGCCATTGCTATATCAATTTCTAAATCTATCCAGTCTGCCGTGTATTCTTTAGTGAAGAATCGCATTGAGACGCCGTGAAACCCAGATTTTTCGTGGGAGGTACGTACACGATACATCTCAAGATCCAGATGGAGCCACATCACATCGAGTGTCCATACTTTCGCTGTAACTCTTTAGACTGCTCTCCAAATCATCGGATCATGCATTACACAGACAGTCCGGAGATGCCTTCTCTCTTCTGAACTGACATGATCTCAGGTGTCCTCGACCCAGTATTGCCGTCCACCTTCATCATACTACGCCTTAGTTGTAGTTCACTTCTTCATTAATTGATTGATTTGTCAAAGTCTTTCACTACACACCCGTATATTTTGTGTATACATATTTGTATACTTTTGCATATTTTTACAATTTCATCTAATTTTCTATATGTATTTTTGTGTGTTCTGTCTTTTTTGTCTGTTCTTATTTTCTGTGGGGTATTTAGCCAGCCTTGTTGCCGTAACAGAGAATGTTCACCCACTCAACGTTCAGAAATGATATTGGTCTGAATCGGAATTCTATTCTTTTGGAATGTATACTTCATCATCTCTCATCCAGTGATCACTGACCTTCAAGTTCCAACATGCTGACATTATCATTCTGTGGGGCTATACGGGGATATTGTGAGATTTATTGTACAGTTGTTTCAGTGTTGCTTCTGGCATTGTTAACCACCTTCTTTGTTAATCCAGAGAGAGAGAGAGAGAGAGGGGGAGAGAGTGTGTGTGTGTGTGAGAGGGGGTGTAAAATCCAGACGACGGTGCCAAGCAGTTTCGGCTTGTGTTATATATGTAGTTAAAAGTTAGTCTCCGGCTGCTGAGCTGAGACCGTTTCAACGGCGAGTCCATATGTACAAACTTTATTGGCATATTAGAATTGTTTCGATATTGATCAGCTCAGAGTACAATCAAAATGACGAGGCCTGGCTTTTTTTTCGATATCTCCTCAGATATGCGAGTTTATATATGCAAATACACATCTAAAAGGTGTTTAGATGTGTATTAGCACACATAAACATGCATATCTGAGGAGATGTCGAAAAAGAGTCGGAGCTCATCATTTTGATTGTACTCTGAGCCGATCGATATAGAAACAATTCTAATTTGCCAATAAAGTTTGTACATATGCTGCAACAATTACTTCCATTCCCCTAAATCTATTTACTCTCTGCACATTACAGCCAGCTTAACTCTGTAATACAATCCACACCAGACGGGCCTCGTAACAGCATTGAGTGCACCACATGTAACTGTAGTTACACACCTAACTCACACATAGACACACACAGACACACACAGACACACACACACACACACACACACACACACACACACACACACACACACACACACACACACACACACACACACACACACATATATATATATATATATATATATATAGAGAGAGAGAGAGAGAGAGAGAGAGAGAGAGAGAGAGAGAGAGATTAGTGAGATTACTCTGATGCAAGACCGAGTTTCACTGCCAGAAAGTAATATAATAAATAGTATACTCTACTTTAGTATTGAGCTCTAATCCCTCGTGTTTGCAAATCGCTAGTTAGTTTATATTATTGGCAGAGCTGTTAGAACGTCAGATAGAATGCTTTATGGTATTCCTTCCTGCTCTCTGCTCTCGGAGTTCAAATCCCGCCGAGGTCAACTTTGCCTTTCATCCTTACGGGGTCGATAAAATAAAGTACCAGTAATACACTGGGATAATTGCTGGCCTTGTGCCAAAAGTAGAAACAATTATATTATATATTATATTATATTGTATTATATTGTATTAGCGTCTTGTAATCCCACCTCAGAAATAATACAATGACCCCCAAAACAATATTTCTCAGGTAGGAGTATGCAACACGATATGAGTATAACATATATTAACTACCACTTAGACAAATGGATAGACAGAATTTCACACATAAACAGACATAGATTGACAATAGCGATAGCAGGAATGAAATCGGATAAACGATAACGTATAATAATTCACCCACAACCGCAGTCGTTGGCTGCTGCCTCAACCACTAAACTTAAGCCTAACACACTTGACAGAACAATAAACAATAAAAACAACCACAGCAAACACAACATATACTTGTACTTACATATACATACCTGTACATAGGGACTCATTATCCCCCAACACCACCACCGAAAAGAGCAAATCAGTCACGGGGAACGCATTGAAAAAGATACGGGCATGTAGTGAAAGACTTTGACAAATCAATCAATTAATAAAGAAGTGAACTACAACTTAGGCATAGTATGATGAAGGTGGATGGCAGTACTGGGTCGAGGACACCTGAGATCACAACAACGATTGGCGGGAAATGGAGTCTGTCCATTAATGAATGGGATATATTCCTTTTATGCTTTTCTATGTTGCAGACGGTAAATACTGAGTTCAAAATTATAGGCAGTATCTTTCATTAGAAATATAGCAATGGTCGCGATAAATACTTAAGAAATAGATATAAATAACTAGTTTATGATATATAGATAATGAGCTCGCTATCAAAGTAAACCGAAGCGACATTATTGGTACTGGAGACTGTGTCACAATACATGAGCTCTCTGATGAGGAGCATACTCCCCTCAAACAGGAAAACGGCTGTGTGAGCGCCTACCGACACACTCCAATTGGGACAGGAAATCGACAGAGTATATTTATTTTTCTGGACTGAGTAGTTTTTTTATTGATCATACATAATACTACATATTTATTCCTCTTTGCTTTTTAATTTTGCGTAACTGGAGATTTTCAGCCACTACTTTGTTTGGTACCTATTTCAACATCTTTCAACATATTTCAATATATTTCAACATTCTCGTAGGATACAACACGCAAAGAGAGATAAAGTATATACAGCCAGTCCTCATTTAACGACCATTCACACTTACGACCATTATCATACGCCTGCCAACACTACAACCGTTATACGAGAATGGAAACGAAAAAGCAAAAGCGACCATCAAATCTCCGCATTTCATTCGTGATGAGCCAGTCACTACTTACTGTACCGACCGCAAGCTGTTCCCAAATTATAAAATTTTACATCTTTCATTAAAATAAAATAAAAACTGATCCCCATAGAAGTGTTACCCCCAACTACTGTCGCCTATTATCCAAATGATCCGGAATCAAAAGAGTTCGTTGATGAACTTTATGAATAAGAATAAAAATATTTTGCGCATACATATTTGTATTATTTATTTATTTTCATTTGTGTTCCAGCTGAGGCCATGCTTGGGCACCGCCACCAATGCTATACTTTCTATAGCCAGCCTTCCCTGGTTGGCCATTAGTGCAAAAGGGAGTTTGTTGCTGCTGCTCTTGTTTGTGCTTCACCTATTGTTGTGGGTTCATATGGGATCTTGGTTAGTAGATTGTTGAGATGTCTCTTGAAAACACCTACATCCACACCATACAGATCTCTCAGATTTAGAATTTTTTTAGAATTTCATCTAATTTTCTATGTGTATTTTTGTGTGTTATTTCCTTTTGTCTGTTCTTTTTTTTTTTCTCGTAAAAGTTTTGCAAAATACAACAAATTTACGGTTACTAAAATAGGAATTCCATTAGAGCTGTACTAATCTCTTTATTTAGATAATTTATACAGGGTGAGGCATAGAGATCTCCACATTTTTTTATATCCCTTCAAAATGTGGGAGAACTTTATGCCCTACCCTGTATAATATAAAACTAATAATTGGTGACTGTTCATGTTCTCATGGAGTCTATCACCTGCCGCATGACATTCTAAAGATATTTCTTGACCAGGCCATTGCAATAGAACCTGGGTATTGAATGAGGATTCCGTTTACCGACCAATTGACTTGACGACAAGATTGATGCCACGAAATGTGGTCGTTAAGTCAGGTGTGGTACTTAATTGTCTTTACAGTTGACTACGTTTCTATTAAAGTTTCGTGTCGAAGAAGCATTTATCAGATGACTTAACATCCCAGAAAGGTTTGGAAAATAAAAACAGAGTTATTGTTGTCGTTCTTTATTAGGAAAGAATGTGTCCTATAGACTTCTCATAAGTCTACGAAGGGATGTCCATTTGGTCACTCCCAAAATGATAGACAACAAATCCTATTTCACTGTTGCAATTCATCAGTTAGATATTATCTCTTGTTGCGGCA
>OZ024740.1:77797786-77815286 GCA_964016885.1 Eledone cirrhosa
CACATGAGCAAGAATGAGGGGCTCATTCTATTGACATGGCTTTAAAAAAGAGACTGTTTGCATATTTGCAAACGAATCGAATGTTAACTTTGCCTTTCATCCTTACGGGGGTCGATAAAATAAAGTACCAGTAATGTACTGGGTATTTGCTGGCCTTGTGCCTAAAGTAGAAACAATTATTAATATTCGATAAACTTAGATTACATTTATATATATATATATATATATATATATATATATATATATATATATATATATATATATATATATATGTGTGTGTGTGTGTGTGTGTATGTATATATATATATATATATATATATATATATATATATATATATATATATGTATGTATACGTAAATACATATATGTATACAGACGTACAATAGTATGTATATATATACATACATGCACACATATATATATGCACGTATCGGTTTACCGAACATTTATTATAATGCTCGGTTTGTTTGTTTGTAAACAAACAAACAGTCCGAATTACGCCGTAGTGTTTAGGCTACGACACCTTTTTGTTCAACACTGACACAGGAACGATGTACTACTTTCAAGCATTTAAGTAAGCGCCGTACTAAGAGTGAGAAATGAAATTTCGTTTCATTCTATTCCATTTATATATATATATATATATATATATATATATATATATATATATATATATATATATATATATATATATATATATAATTCGTTTCTGAATTTGTTTAGCAAGATTCTTTATCTGAAAACGTGTGTTGAAACCTATATTGTTATACTTTGGGAGGGTCATGTTGCCAATAAGAAACACACGCACCAGTTGCTTTCACTTCAATTTATTATAATAAATTTATAAATTTAGGAATTTATAAATTTCCGGTTGGTTGGTTGGTTCCACAACCAGATGGTTGTTTATATATTGTCAAAGTTCTTTCGTCACACATTCTGTGACCTCTTCAGTGACTGGGTATTCTTTTCTTTGTTTTTGTGCCTCTCCTTTGTTTTGTCCTACGCCATCTTGTTTTTGTGTGTGTGTTGTGTGCTTAGTTTGCGCATGTGTTACATCCGGGTGTCTGTGTGTGTTTATATTCGTTTATTTATTTGTTTATTTACATGTTACTGGTTGGTTGTTTGTTCTATGCGCGTGTGTGTTTTCATTTTGACCTTAATTGTAAGTTGTGATGTTGCTGTTCCACTCATGTTTTCTATTTAATTTTGGTTGTAATTCATTTATGTTTATTACCTCTGTGATTTGTCTAAACATTGTGTCTTTTCTGTGTGTAGATTCTAATTTTATTTCTATGTTCTCTAATTTACCCTTATGTTCTATTTTAGCATGTTGGTAGAGTACAGATGATTCTTTACTATCTTGAAGGTCGCGCCAGTGTTCATTTATCCGTTCCCCTATACTACGAGCTGTCTCACCTATGTACACTATATTTTTATCTCTACATTGTCCTTCAGTACATCTTATGCTATATACTACATTTCTAGTTTTACAATTAATATGGGGGCTTAATTTACAGATTATACATTTCTTATCTATACAGGGAGGTCTTTGAAAAGGGTATGTCTTGCTAATAAGTGTTTTTATGGAAGTACCTGGTCTTTCTACTATCTTAATATTGAGTTTATGTTTATCTAGGGCCCTTCTAAATTTGTAAGCTAATTCACCTCTAGGGGTTGTATCGATGAACATTACACTCTGGTATTTATTTCTATCATACCATGAGTTTATTCTATTAGCCTTATTCCTAGTTCTTTCTATTCTATTCCAAAATTTGCTCCTATACAAGGGGCAGGTCCCATTTGTGTCATTATTTACCATTTTTTCCTATTTGGTTCTGGCTCCTCTATACACTCTGATTTTATCTCTCTGATTGTAACCAGAGAACTGCATACAGTGGATGAAGTGTTGTATGTGTCTCTCTAGTTTTTCGGGGTTGCACATGCGGGACACGTTTCTCATCACCCGTACCAAATCCGCAATCAGTATGTTGATTTTGGTATGGTCCGAAACAGCTAAGTTTCGGTGGATCAGATATTTGGAAGTCATGGGTTTGGCATAATGGGAATGGAGGATTTGTTTTTTGTTATTAATGGTATCTAACCAGAGCTCTGTATCTAGTACAGGTAATCGATGGTTGGGGTGTTTGCTTGGGTAGTCTATAGTAACTCTAATACTCTGGTGGATGGAGTAGCTATTTGCTGGATGCTTTCCATTGTGTTTTTCTCTAATTCCTGACTGTTCTCTAATGAGAGTGTTTTAACTACGATGTTTATATCATCAACGTAGCGGGAGTACATTATCAGGGTTAAGGGGTCTTCTAATTGTTCTTTAAGTTTAAGTTTAAGTCTACTGTCCCACCATACCATGAATAGGTTAGCTATGTCGCCTGCAATGCTAACACCAATGGCTGCTCCCTCCTCTTGGGCATATGTTTTTCCATTAAATTTGAACATATGTTCCTTAAGGGTTAATTTTATGCTGGCCCCCACTGCATGTGAAATCATTTTCTTTAGTTCATCGTTGTTTTCGGGGGTCCGTATGGCTCTGGTCCACCCGTTCCATCTATCTGTGTGGGTTTTCTTGGCTATTGAGGTAATGGTAGGTGGACTGCCTCTTGCTGGTCTTGTAGGGCACAGGTTGCTAAGGTCATATGTGTCTAGATAATTATTACTATAGGTAAGTTTAAGTAGGAGTCCCAGCTCACTGGTATCAATCCCATGGAATTCAACATTGCTCTCACTGATCATTTCTACCCATTTCTCCACAGCAAAATCCACGTCAATAGATGGATACAGGGACACAACATCCATACTACCTATTATGCATTTTGTTAGGTCCCTAGATCGGTTACCCTCGCCGATTCTGCTGAGGAGATCCTCCGTGCTGTCACATACATCTGGGGACATTTCAATGATGGGGCGTATGATCAGGGAGAGGAAGTAGGACAGTCTGTAGTTACAAGCAATGTTAGCTCCACAGATTGGCCGTGTTGGTGGTCCTGTGACAGGGTCACTGCTCGTTTTATGGTCTTTTCGAAGCCCATACAACGCTGGGACGTCATTGTTCCAGGCCTGGAAGTTGTTGGCAGTCCTCAAGATAGTAAAGAATCATCTGTACTCTACCAACGTGTTAAAATAGAACATAAGGGTAAATTAGAGAACATAGAAATAAAAATAGAATCTACACACAGAAAAGATGCAATGTTTAGACAAATCACAGAGGCAATAAACATAAATGAATTACAACCAAAATTAAATAGAAAACATAAGTGGAACAGCAACATCACAACTTACAATTAAGGACAAAATGAAAACACACACGCACATTGAACAAACAACCAACCAGTAACATGTAAATAAACAAATAAATAAACGAATATAAACACACACAGACACCCGGATGTAACACAAGCGCAAACTAAGCACACAACACACACACAAAAACAAGATGGCGTAGGACAGAACAAAGGAGAGGCACAAAAAACAAAGAAAAGAATCCTCAGTCACTGAAGAGGTCACAGAATGTGTGACGAAAAAACTTTGACAATATATAAACAACCATCTGGTTGTGGAACCAACCAACCAACCGGAAATTTATAAATTCCTAAATTTATAAATTTATTATAATAAATTGAAGTGAAAGCAACTGGTGCGTGTGTTTCTTATTGGCAACATGACCCTCCCAAAGTATAACAATATATATATATATATATATATATATATATATATTGCAACAAATACCAAAGATATAATTAAATGATTATTTTGAAACTTATGTATTTGTTCTTAACTCTTGATAATTTCCTTTTCCTCACTTTTTTCATTTAAAGTAAGCGTCTGTATTAAAGGTGTAATATTTATCACATATCAAGTGATTATAACGATGTCATTATAAGGACGTTGCTTCCTATAATGAGAATCAAATATATTTTTCTCCGTTGACACAATAATAAACGAAAAAATATTCATTAAATACTTGAGTTAAAGATTAGATAATAATATATAAAAATATTAATCATATACTCTCGGCTCTCGAATAACCGCCCCCCTCACCCCGCTTATTGAATCTTGTTAATCTATCTCAAGCGAAATGTTATTTTAAGTGGTGGCATTCCTGCAACAATTAATTGTTTTTAGACATTCAAAAACACTATACATGACAACAAAAAAACATTACAAGAAATCCCATATGTTATAAAATAAAAAGGATGGTTTGGAGTCTTAATATGTAAACTAAACGACTAATTCTGATTTCTAAAAAAATCAAGGGAGAAAACCTAGAAAAATTACCGATGTTCCAAACCCTGCTCCCACCGTTTATTCCAACCGTACCCCCATACCCCAGTTATTTGGGACCCGAGAGTATGTTTATATATATATGATAAATATTTTAGCAAGGTTTTTAAATAAAAAAAACGTATCAGGAATAAAATGAATTAATTTCATTTGTGTTATTTTTTTGCATTATTATATGTGTGAGAGTGGTGGATTGGCTGTATCGGTAGAGCATCGGACACCCTGCTTCGCGGCAGAGAGTTACGGCCCTTTACATTCTGAGTTCAAATCCCGCCGAGATTAGCTTTGCCTTTCCTCCTTACGGGGTCGATAAAATAAAGCACCAATAATGAACTGGGGTCGATTTAATCGACTTTCCCCTCCCCTTCAAATTGCTGGTCATGTGCATAAATTAGAAATAATTTGCGCTCTGTACCACCACATTCGTACGGCTTGTCAAATCTGCTTCCATGAGAATTGATTCTTAACCAATTTTACAGATTATCCTAATAAAATTTGTCCCATTTTGCTGATTGTGGATTGCATTGAGCTCGAAATATTATCGGCATAAGCCTTTATTTCCCTTGAGTATTTACTTTTGTGATATATAAAAGCGTTTAAATATATGTTGTTCTAGCTAGATTTTCTCAACAAAGTCTCCATACGGTTTAAATACGCAGCAAATCTCCGATATCCGAATGGCTAAATGTCAGCAGAAGGGCACCCAGGAGTATGACTTGGATGCGGGCCGGTCCCTTTAGTGTGTAAGAAGTTAAGTGCCGAAACACTCGCTTAAGGTTTTTTTTATTCTATGAAGCTCTCCTGAGAGTTTCTTACCACTGTATATATATATATATATATATATATATATATATATATATATATATATATATATATATATATCATATGATTCCAGTTCCTCAGTGAAACAACAACCCAACCAGGAACTGGGCATATCAGAGTTTTGACAAAGTTATACACCTCAACAACATGTGTACTCGTCTCTACCACACTTTAGTGTGTAAGAAGTTAAGTGCCGAAACACTCGCTTAAGGTTTTTTTTATTCTATGAAGCTCTCCTGAGAGTTTCTTACCACTGTATATATATATATATATATATATATATATATATCATATGATTCCAGTTCCTCAGTGAAACAACAACCCAACCAGGAACTGGGCATATCAGAGTTTTGACAAAGTTATACACCTCAACAACATGTGTACTCGTCTCTACCACACTAATTCGGACTGCCTGAAGAGGTCACAGACAAAGATGGCTGTCACCGAAATATATATAGCAGTAATAAACGAAGCCAAATTTTAAACATTTGACTTATTTATTTTATTTTATTTTACATTACTCCGGGGTAACCAAACCAACCTGCGCACTTCGTCGAGTGCTCCAATCTGCATACTAGGTGTTGGTATACAACCAACATATACTCAAAATTTATATATATATATATATTTATTAAAATAACAGATTAAAGTTTAAGCAAAGAATCGCTGCTTTCACCCTTATTATTATTATTGTTGTTATTCCTTGAATCTCAGTCATTGATGTTGGTTAACTGGAAAGTCCGTTGGATTGAATATCAAGCCACTACCTGCAGCCTCAGATATTCAGGACGTATCGGAGGGTTCTTGCTGTTCCAAGCAAGCATGCCTTTTGAAGCGTTCCAAAAAGCGTGAAGGGGCCGATTTTCTTTAACCATCCCTGGAAACTTTTGGAGATAGTCCCCAGTGCGCCTATGACAATCGGGATCACTTTGACTTCATGGCAGTTCCAAATCCTTTTCACCTCCCACTTTAGGTCCTGGTATCGGTTAATTTTCTCCCTCTCCTTCTCTTGCACTCTCGTGTCGAACGGGCAGGCCACATCCACAATCAGACACGATCTTTTTTCTTTGTCCACAACCACCAGGTCAGGTCTATTGTGTTCCAGTTTTTTGTCCGTCTGTATCCTAAAATCCCACAGCACCTTCACCTGATTGTTCTCCATCACCGCCTCTGGCCTATGCTCATACCATTTCTCAGAATGTGGTAAATTGTTTACTTTGCACAGGTGCCAGTGGATCACCCTGCCCATCACATCGTGTCTCCAGCCCTTATAGTGGGTCTGGGCTAGGTGTTTACACTCGGACACAATGTGAGCCACAGTCTCCTCTCTCTCTCCACAGATCCTGCACAGTGGGCTAGCCTCCTCCTTGTAGATATGGTGCTTCAACCACTTCGTTTTGAGGGCCTGCTCCTGCGCAGCCATTAGCATTCCTTCTGTAGCCTTTTTGAGGTCTCCTCTTCTCAACCAGTTCCATGTCTGTGGATCTCTAAATTCAGTTTTCTCAAAGAAGGTACTATGAAGGGATTTTCCCTTAAGGCTGCTCTTCCTCCTTGATGTTATTTCCTCCTTGGACATCCCCTGTCCTACTGTCCCCTCTTATTATTATTATTATTATTATTATTATTATTATTATTATTATTATTATTATTATTATTATTATTATTATTATTATTATTAACTTTGCCTTTCATCCTTACGGGGTCGATAAAATAAAGTACCAGTAATGTACTGGGTAATTGCTGGCCTTGTGTTTAAAGTAGAAACAATTATTATTATTACTATTATTATTACTATATATATATAACTAGCAGAATGGCTCGGCGTTGCTCGGGATTTGCTATAGGGTTCTTATATATTTGATATATATTTATCCTTATCGAACCTCGTGAAATAAATACGTTTGTTTATATTTTGTTATTGTGTATGCAAAAATATCTGTCCATAAATATATAATTATATATATATATATTAAAATAACAGACTAAAGTTTAAGCAAAGAATCACTGCTTTCCCCCTTAACGGGATATTCTACCTAAAAGCAGTATGAAGTACATACACTAAGACTAATTGATGTAATCTTTGGCCTTGTTTGTTTATATTTTGTTTTTGTGTATGCAAAAATATCTGTACACGAATATCTTTATTAAAATAACATATTAATGTTTAAGCAAAGAATCGCTGCTTTCAACCTTAACGGGATCTTCTTAAACTAAAAAAATCAATCTGGAAAACAGGAAGACGATACTTTGGTTCGTGAAGACGTTCCCTGGCATAAGAATATATATACACACACACACTGATCGCGTCATAATGACGTAATGCAGACAGTCAGGCATACAGACAGATATTATGAAGGCGCGACGTCATATCTATGTATCTATCTAAAAAGAGAAAGACTAAGAGAAAGAGAAAGAGATCGCTAAATCTCCTAATGCGGTCCCTAGGGCATTGAAAATTTGAAATTTTTTTTGCTCAAAACACTTCCGGGGTCATACGAGTTACATGTATAAAGTTTGAAAAAAACCGGTTGGGTACTTCTCGAGTTTTAGGGAAACAGACACACAGACATCCTCTGTTTTATATATATAGACTAGCAGAAAACCCAACCGGGGGCGGTTTTCTGCTAGTCTATATATCTAAAACAGAGAATGTCTGTCTGTCTGTCAGCTCACTAAAACTTGAGAACCATCCAACCGATTGTTTTCAAACTTTAGACATGTAATGCTTATGGTCCTGTGAGTGTTTTGAGCAAAAATTATGTCAAATTTTCAATGCCCTAGAGACCGCATTAGGCGATTTAGCGTTCTCTCTCTATAATTCTTAGTCTTTCTTTTTAGATAGATACATAGATATAACGTTGCGCCCTTATAATATCTGTCGTCTGTATGTCTGGCTGTCTGCATTACGTCATTATGACGCGCTCAGCGCGATTCCCTCGGCCTCAGTGACCAAAGTCAGTGGAGAGGGGAAGGTAATGTTTCTGTAGCACGTGTTTTAGCGTCTATTCACTCTCTCTCTCTCTCCCCCTCTCCCTCCCGCTATCCGCCTCTCGTAGTCTGTCTCTTTCTTTCACTCTCACTCTCTCTCTACGCACGTGTTTCCACTGTCGGACAGACAGACAGAGAAATTTCTGGTTATATATATATAAGTAGATAACAGAACACACTCACTGTTTGGTTGGTTTTCGCTTCTGTATCTTTTATTTGGTAATCAATGTTTATCATTGATTGACCAACGGTTAAAAATACAGATATAAATATATACAGGGTGTTCGGGATAAATTTGACAGAATAATATTTGGTTGTTTTTTCAGATGTTTTAAATTCATTCATGCCCACTAGGCTTTATTTGAAAGTTTAAACCCTCCTTCATTCATATATGTGATGACAACGAGAATGGATGACTGGGAGCCACCTGAATCATGGAAGAGAATAACTTGTATCATGATGATTCGCGCCGGCCATCAAAATAAGGAGATTATGGTCGCTGCTCAATGCACCCTGAACACTGTAAAAACAATCCGGCATGAACTGGAGAATTGCAATGGAGACTACGAGGCTGTGGCTAGAAGAAAGAAACATAACAGAAGATCTGATTGCTCTCGCACAGCAGAATTCCTCGAAAATCTGCAGAAAAAAGTGTTGGAGGACCCTGGCATCGGAATTCGGTCTTTGTCGCATGAATTGAAGCCCTGGATAACAAGGGTAGCCAATAATAGGCCGTATGTATGGCAGCTGGATTCGGCCCCCTGCCACACCTCGGGGAAAAGTCAAAAATGGTTGTCAGCCAAGTTTTACGACTACACCAGTCCCAATGTTTGGCCTCCGAACTCCCCTGATCTTAACCCGATGGACTATTATGTATGAGGCGCTGTAGAGAAAGACACCAATCGCCGTGCCAGTACTACAAAAGCCCAGTTAATCGACAGAATTAAAGTAGTTTTTGAGGGCCTTCCCAGGCAAAGTGTAAAATCAGCTTGCTCTAGGTTCCGGGCCCGGATTGAGGCTGTAATAGACGCTAATGGAGGTTATTTTGAGTAAAACTCTTTGACAATAGTGTAATTTCCTTCTCCATTGAATTTCTTTTAAACCAAATAAATTTTGTAGATACCAAGCACTTTTTCTTTTTCCTGATGAAACTGTCAAATTTATCCCGAACACCCTGTATATAGTCTATATATATATATGTGTGTGTATAATAGTTGGTGTGTGTATTCGCGTTTTTGAGTGTATGTATTTTGGTTATTGTATTCTATCTTTGTTTACTAGTGTGTGTTTATATGTTTCTTGTTATTGTACTTGTGTATATATTTATTTATTTATTTATTTATATTTCCCTTAAGTCAGTATTGTTTGTTTGGGTATGGTTGTTGTTGTTATTCCATTCATTTTTTCTGTTTAACTTTGGTCTTCTAAGCTCTATCTCAGTTGCTTCTCTGATTTGCCTACCTGTTGAGTCATTTCTATGTTTAGATATTATTTTAATTTCTATGTTGTCTATATTACCGTCCTGTCTCTGTCTGGCGTGTTCGTATAGTACTGAACCGTTTTTTTTACCGTTTATCCCCCCCCCCCTCCTCCCAATGCTTCTTCGAGCTGTCTCACCTATATATATATATATATATATATATATATATATATATATATATATATATATATATATATATATATATATATATAGAGAGAGAGAGAGAGAGAGAGAGAGAGAGAGAGGGGGGTGTTGGAGGAGAGATTCACGCACTGACACACGAGTTCTGTCGCGAAAATATCTGGCCGAAGACTGTAAAATAGAATACATACTTAGTCGGGTTTCAATTGCTAATCGGCTTTTTTGCCTCCATACAATTAATCAAGCGACTCTTCTGCATGATGTTCTTTCGGTTCTCAAATTAGGAATCTTTCAGTGACGAGGCTACAGGCCCGATCGTTTTTGTCACACGGCCGCATGAAGACGTTGGGGGCACTTTGCAACTTTCATTTATGGTGTATATTCATGATGCACAGTGGCAGGGTAATCGAAGTAAAGAGCCAACATGACCTTGATTTTGCCCCCCGCACCTGACGTGCATTTTATGATCTTAGCGATGTTGGATGCTTTCATTGTGATGACTAAGCTTTCGTTTCTGGGTCGTACACATACAACCAAGTCTCATCTCTAGTTATTGCGGTATTCAGAAACTCGGAGTCCTTGTTGGGAGTATTCAGCAGGTCATACACTATTTCAAAACGAAGTTGCTGTTGTTAACGAGAAAGCATCTTGGACATATCTAAATTCTCCTTTAAAATTTCGTGTGCAGAATCCTTACTGATCGTAACCTCGTCACCGACTTCCATCCATCCATCCATACATACATACATATGTGTGTGTGTGTGTGTGTGTGTATGTGTGTGTGTGTGTGTGTGTTTGTGTGTGTGTGTGTGTGTGTGCGTGTGTGTGTGTGCGTGTGTGTGTGTGTGTGTGTGTGTGTGTGTGTGTGTGTGTGTGTGTGTGTGTGTGTGTGTGTGTGTGTGTGTGTGTGTGTGTGTGTGTGTGTGTGTGTGTTTATCTATCTAATTATCTAAGTGTGTGTGTATATATGTATATATATGTATGTGTCCCTTCAATGTCGACATCAGTCCTCGAGGGTTGTCTGTTCTTGTTGAGTTATCCTCTGCTAAAAATAATAGCTAAATCTCATTTTGATCAGAGCTGATGAATGGTCCCGGGTTTCATTCCAACCAACAGCTCGTAAGTGGATATGGATGTCACGTGAAGACCTACACGCCTGACCTATTTTATATGCATTACTCATATGTATTGTACTAAGTAACTAATACATTTTATTTTATCTTTTTCTAAGGCAGTGAAGGTAGCCGGATTGGCAGTATCGGTAGAGCATCGGACATCATGCTTCGCGGCATAGAGTTACGGCTCTTTACGTTCTGATTTCAAATCCTGCCAAGGTTATCTTTGCCTTTCATCCTTATGGGGTCGATAACATAAAGCACCACTAATGCACTGGGGTCGATTTAATCGACCTTGCTCCTTCCCCCCAAAATGGTTGGCCTCGTGTCTAAATCAGAAACCATTATTAAGGCGGTGAATAAGAGTGGTAGAGTGGCAGTAACGATAGAGCGTCGGACAGCATGCTTTACGCTATATACATAATTACGGCATTCTCAGTTCAAATGCCGTCGAGGTTAACTTTGTCTTTTCTTTCAAATTATCATGGCGGCGAATTGGCAGAACGTCGAGTAGAAAGCTTTGCGCTATGCGTTGAGGTTCTCTTCTCTCTGAGCCCAAATCCCGCTGAGGTCAACTTTGCCTTTCATCCTTTCGAGGTCGATAAAAAAGATATCAATCCTGTACTAGAGTAAATTATTCCTTTATATCCCTTTCTCACCTCCTCTCTATCACTCTCACTCCTTCACTGGAAGAAATCTGATGTGTTCAGATCTGGAGAGAGGGTGGCCTTCGCCAGATCTATAATACCCAAGAAACGCTGTATGTCACGACAGCACCCCGACTACTCCATCAGGTGCTAAGGGCCCATACATACACATACATACATTATTATACGTACTAGCAGAAAAACCACCCTTCGGGTGATATTCTGCTAGCATGTGTAGTGTGCATATTGATATTACACGCAAATACATATGCATATAGATATGATACATCAAATAAAATCGTAATTGACAATATACACAGAAATTGAACGAAGACTGCGTTACGCTCTCTTATGTAATCAGTAACGTATTCCATGATACATTAAAAAAAGACGATATTATATATAAACTGCATTAGGAGAAAATTAGTGACGGAAATATATGAATATTTATTTACGCGATTGCTAACCGGAAGTGTTGACATTTGAAAATTTGAAAGAAGTGAATCTTTAAATAAACAATAAAATATATTTAATCAATAGCTACGAAAATTAGTAGATAAATTATGTAATATTCATTCATTATTTATTCAAAGTAATCCAACTTATTTTACTAACTGGATTAAAAGAAATAAAACGTACGCAGTCCCGCACTCCTTACTTTATTATAGTTTAGATTTACCGAGGCCTGATTTCTACGTTCAGAAACAATAATATTTTAATTGAATAGCTGAAGCGTAGAGAAATCTCACATATGATCGTAAAAACAAACGACTGTCATTGTGAGCAGTCATAAGTTGCGTACTCTCGGGTCTCGAGTAATCGTCCCCCACCCGCTTTATTAATTTTTCACATTTTTTCCACCCCCACCCACCCCTTGCTTGTAATTTTATTTTAGTTGGTAATGTAAAGTAAACGACTAATTCTGGTTTTTGAAAAAAAAATCAACGGAGACAACGTAGAACAATTATCGCTTCCCCATCCCACTTATTTCAACCTCCTCCATTATTTTTTTTTACCCAAGAGTAGGTCGTAATTCAAGGAATCCCTGAATATGTGTATATTCAATAGACTGGCTAGTTTTAGCATCTAGGAGGAAAATGTTTCGAAAATGAACATTTGTTGTCAATCTATAGTAAATGTTGTGTTTTTCATGCTAAGCCAGAAGCTAAAAATACAACTGTGGTGGAGTGGCTGTTGCAACGGGTGTCACTGGCCATTGTCCACGGAAACACCTTTGCAGTATTGTCCGTGGGGTGACTCCGAAACACCGTGCTGACCTAGGCGTAGAGTCTGTCACCCTCTCCCCTTCCCTCTCTCTTTCTTCTGTTGCCTAATAACCCTTGCTTTTTCCCTTCTTTTTCTTCGCATTTATGGCATTTATAGTCCTTTCCTTTACTTTCCTATACAGCCAGATCTGCCCTTTTTTCCCCTTCACACATTTCTTTGCATTTTTTTCAATATTTATATCATCGTATAACTTCTCTCTGTAAAATATAGTTGACATAATAAGTTTATTTTATTATATTTAAAAATAAAACTGTGGTTATCTTCTTTTAAAATCCACCGATAGGACGACGGAACAGTCAAATGTTTCTATGCTGATTGGCAGAAAATATAGACAAGCTATTTCGAATATTTTTATTTTGGCCTAATTTCTTCTTGGCATTGGCTCAATAGAGTTATTTTCCTTTACACGTTTTTTTTTTTTTTCAGTTACTTAGAATGAAAACTGGTAAACAGATAAACCTTCACATTTCAACCATATAAAGGAGCTTTTCCACGGTAACCAAAAGCCAAATTGCCTCAGTGTGGGTGTGTGTCCGTGAAACATATACGTAGACACCAGGTCCGAACACAAAGGAACCAAATTCCCAATGTCACTGTCTCCGTCTCTTCCGCTCTCCCCATCTTTCACTATTATGAGCAAATGGGGACTCACACACTGGCGGTCCCGCGGCCCCAACGGACAGAATAGAGGAGGCTTTCTCCGGTGGAGGGTGAGAGAGACGCGCTGGAAAAGTCATTCTAGCTCGCGAGGCTCACATCTGCGAGTAGCCAGCTCTGGCCGTGAGTAGGGAAGTGGCCATAGGGTCAAGGATACCAGAAGTCTCCACTGCTACGGGCTCGACCGCAAACCTGTCGGAGAGCGACCGATATTTGGAGAGTTTACGCTCTTCGGCCTGAAGTGCAGCAGAGCCTCACTCAACAAATTAGAAACGGCAGCCAAATCTTCAAATTGTATGCCAAGCTTTTTGACATTAAACCACTTGAATACGCCCTAGTTCGGCAATTTTTTATTTAGTGTTTATATTTATCTGAAAACTTTCCATCATAATTTTATTTAAGCGCCCCAATGGAATTACCCCTTTTTCCCTTTCGAAGGAGATAAATCCCTTATCTGGGACACGACATGCTGTGACACGTTTTACATCTCCAATTTAGTCGCCTTGGCCACAAATCCCGGTACTTGCAGCTCACAATGCAGAGTATAGGAAGACAAGTACCAGAGCTTGTCCGGCACCATTTTGTCCGCGAGGCGCAGCTGAAACACTACTCTCATATAGTTATAGAGTCTATCACCCTCTCCTCTTCCCCCTTTCTTTTTTCTTTTGTCTAGTAGTCCTCTGCGGAGGCACTTGGCCTACTGGTAAAGGTTCGATTCCTGGACTAGGTTGCGTGTTGTGTTCTTGAGCAAAACACTTCATTTCATGTTGCTCCAGTATACTCAGTATACACGATGGACTGGCATCCTGTCCAGGGGGAGCCTTGTACTCTCAGTCGTTTCATGCCATAAAACCGGGATAAGCACTGGTCAAATGAGCCTTCTGTCTTAAGACAGACTTTAGACTTTAAGCTAGTTGTCCACTTCCTCTCCTTTTCCTCTCATTTATGGAATTTATAGTTCTTTCCAATACTACTTTCTTTTTCTGTGTGTTTAACCAAATAGACATTTTGAAAATGCAAAAAAATATTTATTTAAGAACCTTTATTAAGTTATGCTCCAAACACCAGCTTAATAATATTACTAAATCCCACCAAATTATTGATATTCAAAATTATCTGAAAACCATAGGGAGTGTTTTACATTGGAAATAGTAACTTAAGGGGTTAAGTGAGAAAATGTTCCATTAGATAATGTAGTCCTAAAGAGGTTGGATGGGCATGACTGGAACATACCCTTGCAGTTATGTATTGTTTCATTTTTAGCCTCTAGGTATTCGTTTGATCTGCTAGAAATAGAAACTATATGCCCTGCAAATAACAGCCCACAATTTTAAAAAGGAGATACATTGCATAATGTAGGCCTGAATAGACTATGCCTGATTAGAAGGTGGAATGGTCACGACTGGAACGCTTTTGAACTGGTCTACATGTAAAGATCTAGACATGAACTATACATATACACACATACATATACACACATGTACACATGCACACACATGCATACACACATACATACATACACACATGCACACAGGTACACAGGTGCATACACACATACACACACACACACACACAAACACACACAAACAAACAAACACACAAAGAGAAAGAGACAAACAGACAGACAGAGAGACAGCGAACAGAGGGTCACAAGTCTTACAACACTACGAAAGTATACAAACACGCACATTCACATACGCACACACTCATACAAACGTACACACATGCACACACAACTTCACATGTTCCCAAATACATGTTTACAAAGGCATATACATACACACTCAAATATACATAGATACACACACACGCACACACACACATACACATACATACACACGCAGTCACGTAAACAATCACGCAAGCACAAACACGCACACACACGCACACACATATACATACACATGTACACATATACACATATAACGCTTACATACAGGTGGTGGTAGTGGGCTTTGAG
The DNA here is from genome assembly GCA_964016885.1 of Eledone cirrhosa. Lineage (NCBI taxonomy): Eukaryota > Metazoa > Mollusca > Cephalopoda > Octopoda > Eledonidae > Eledone > Eledone cirrhosa. The sequence goes on from OZ024740.1 coordinate 77,813,181, forward strand.
GCAGGAGGATGAGGGAGAGGTAGTGGTGTTAGTGGTGGTGGTGGTGGTGGTGGTGGTGGTGAAGGTGGTGGTGGTGGTGGTGATGGTGGTGGTGGTGGTGATGGTGGTAGTGGTGATGGTAGTGGTAGTGGTGCTGAAGGTGGTGATGGTGCTGAAGGCGGTGATGGTGATGGTGGTGGTGCTGGTGCTGGTGGTGGTGGTGGTGGTGGTGATGGTGGCGGTGGCGGTGATGGTGCTGGCGGTGGTGGTGTTGCTGGTGTTGTTAGTGGTGGGGGTGGGGGTGATGTTGGTAGTAGTAGTGGTGTTGATGCTGATGGTGTTGGTGCTGGTGGTGCTGGTGGTGTTGGTGATGGTGGTGATGATGGTGGTGTTGGTAGTGGCGGCGGCGGTGACGGCGGTTGGGGGAAGGAGGAGGGGGAGTATAGAAATGGTGGTGGTGAAACGGAAGTTGCGTTGCAACGTGTGTAGGTATGATTGTATGTATGTGAATATGTGAGAATGTGTGTATGTATGATTGAGTGCGCATGTATATGTGAATCTATGTGTATGTATGTGTGTTTCTAGCCCTTTATATGTATATGCCTTGGTAGGCCTCGTTATGTGTATGTGTGTGTATGTGCGGGTGGTTCTAAGTTTCCTTGCGTATTTATGTGTGTGTATGAGTTTCTATGTGTGTGTTGTATCTTTCCCTATGTATATGGGTATCTATGTACCTGATTTTATAGTATATTTATATGTGTGTATGTATATATATGTTGTCTTATATATATGTATTTTTATGTGTATGTACATATATGTTGTCTTATATATATATATGTATATGTGTGTATATACGTGTATGTTTTCTTATGTATATGTATATGTGTATATATACATGTATGATTTCTTATTTATATGTATGTGTGTTTATATATACATGTATGTTTTCTTATATTTATATGTATATGTATGTATGTTGTATGTTTTCGTAAGTATATGTATGTGTGTATATATACATGTATGATTTCTTATGTATATGATGTGTGTTTATATATACATGTATGTTTTCTTATATATATGTATATGCATATGTGTGTATATATATACATGTATGTTTTCTTATGTATATGTATGTGTGTGTATATATACATATATGTTTTCTTGTGTATATGTATATGTGTTTATATACATGTATGTTTTCTTATATATATGTTTGTGTGTATATATACATATGTTTTCTTATGTATACGTACATACATATACATAAGAAAACATATATGTATATACAAACGTATAAACAAATGTATACGTACATACATACATATACATTTGTTTGTGCGTTTATATTCTTTGTTATGTATATATGTGTATGTGCATCACTGTGAATGCTTCTTTGTGTGTGTATGTATGTGAATGTGTACGTATATATATATGTGTATGTATATGCGAACTTATATAGTTTTCGTTGTGTATATGTTTGTGTATACATATAGTCTTTATGTGTATGTGTACGTAATATTTTTGTTATGTATATGTATGTGTACGTATATAGTCTTCGTTGTAGATATGTATGTGTATGTGTATGCGTACGTATATAGATATATATATAGATATATAAATATATATATATATGTGTGTGTGTGGGTGTGTGTGTGTGTGTGTGTGTGTGTGTGTGTGTGTGTGTGTGTGTGTGTGTGTGTGTGTGTGTGTGTGTGTGTGTGTGTGTGTGTGTGTGTGTGTGTACGTATGCACACGTACACAGTAACAGGTTGTTTGCGAAGAAAAGCAAAGAAAAGACAGGCTGCTGAAATGGAAGTGGGTTAGTGAAGAAGCAATGTATGTATATATATATATATGTGTGTGTGTATGTATATATATATGTGTGTGTGTGTGTGTGTGTGTGTTTATAGTATGGTGAGGTAAGGTGAGGTATAGTATGGTGTGTGTGTATATAGTATGTGTGAGAGAAAGGTGTCCTTGTATTTTGTCGACTATATACACACCCTTGTCACGCGTTCACGCTATATTTCCAGACAAACTCTTTACAACCATTCATACATAAAAAAAACACCCACGCAATGCCATAACCGTCTCTCTCTCGCTTTCTCTGTATATACACAGATATAT
>OZ024740.1:77820286-77830286 GCA_964016885.1 Eledone cirrhosa
TCGAACTATGCACTTTACCGAATAACGTTACTCCAAAGACCCTTCGTAGGAACCACATTTCGGCCGCTTGTATTCGCGGTCGTACTCTTTCGGTCATTAATTATGACTGTAGATAAGGGTTGGCACGAATACTGAATTGAAATATATCGGTGTAGCGTTATAGAATATCTTGTAGAACAGAGAATATCTTACCTCTGTCAGTTTTAATGTTTAATGGGGGATAGGAGCAAGAACTAGATGGCTTTTCTAGGCCTGTTCTTGTATCTTTTGAATAGATATAACAGGACTGTGGAAATATTGTCTTTGGAGCCCCTGTTTAGATCGGTCACATAATTGTATGAAACCTCCTTAATAAATCTAAACTTAGAAAGAAGCGGTTAGAGGGGGAGGAGGAAATTTAAGAGGGAGTAGTTTCGAGGGAAGAGGTGATGGTGAAAGGGGAAATGGGGGAAAGAAGGACCTATTACCGTCCCATGGATAAAATGCGATGTATTATTTTATCCACCATGTGGGGTAGGTGGATTTGAAGAATGACTAGTGCATTTATGGAGCATTTATTCTGACTCTTTGCGTTCTGAGTTCAAATCCCGCCAAGATCAACTTTGTTTTTCATTCTTCATTGGTCAGTAAAATCAAAATATTAGGATCGACATAATTGAGGTTCCCACCAAACTGCTGATCTTGTGCCTAAATTAGAAACTGTTATTTTATCCAAATGTTCCACTAAAATTTGTTATTTTCAACTGTTTACTTTCTATTTACTGCTATCTTTTATATCTGAGTACGCAGCAGAATCTAACTCTCTTCGCTATTGTTATTTCTAGTTTTACTTGTTTAGTTCCTCGTCTTTCCTGGCCATCTGCTGACTCACTTAATTTTCGGATTCGAAGAGTTTTTCCAAATTTTCTGTTATAATAAAGTTCTATCTTTTGTCTCTGATTGGCTACAAAACCTTTACTGAGATTGTTATAGAAATTATTTTTTTTTACATATTTTAAAATAAGTTGAACTAAAATGATTTAATATATATTTTTAACAAGCAGCCCCCACCCCTAGATTTTTTTATACGCTGAATTTTTCAAGTTGGTTATGCTCACCCGCGATGTTATATGTGTGTGTGTGTGTGAGCGTGCGTGTGTGTCTGTGTGTGTGTGCGTGTATGTGTGTGTATATATCAAGATTAAGCTAGTATTAAACTAGTCAGACCATTATTCAACTGAATATTCAATATTTGGGATAGGAGAAGCCATTTCTGTATCAAATAAATTAAATAATGATGTTTACACTCTACTAATGTATTAAGTAATTTTTTAATAGTGGTTACCCCAGATTTAAATCGGGATCTCTCTATCTATCTCTATCTCTTTCTCTCTATATATAATAAGTTGACGGGACTAGCATGGGTTTCACTGCTAGGACGGTTCCATCTCAGCGTATTCAATAACTAATGTTATGTAAATTCCCAGAGTAGACACATAGTTATTCGCTTCAATACAACACACGTAAATGGGTACCTTCATTCTATACCCGTACTCTAGTTTCGACCACACTTATTGCAGAAATAGAGTGCACAGCATCCACTGTCTGCATTTATTATGCAATAATGCACAACCGACGCATGTGGCTTCATCAGCAGGTTGATTTACGGCATTTCTAGAGCATTTTTAATTCTAGCGGAGCCCATCGCCTCTCCAGGTCTGTATAGAGCAGATTTCTCCCAGAGAAGGGTAGAGTGGGAGAATGGATGTGAGAAAGAGATAGATAGGAAGAATCGATCCCAATACGAGACTAGTACTTCAATGAATGAAAGGCAAAGTTGACATCAATGAGATTTGAACTCAGAAAGCAGAGAACCGAACCAAATAACATCCAACATTCTAACGACTCTGCCTATTCGCTGTATTATCAAAGTCGCAACATTTAATTCTATTTTAAATGAACTGAGAACAGAATGCAAAGACAGAGGATAGAAGCTCCACAGAACAGAGAACAACTTAAAATAAATACTCATATTTCTGAGGTTTGATTTAATTGCTGCTGTTCCAGGCTACTCCTATCGATGAATGCAGTAGCAATAGAGAAACAGGAGCTGGAATAGCTTTGTCAGTAGAAAATTGTATGTTTAGTATGGCTCTTTGAATTACAGGTACAATTCCTTTTTGCCAGCTGAGTTGATTGGAGCATGGTAAAATTCCACAGACGCGTGTACCCTAATCATAATTCTGAAGGGGATTCAGCGTGACACCGTTTGCTACCGTATGCTGGCCCTTTGAATTATAAGTACTGTCCATCCAACAAGCTTCCAAACAGTTTCCGTCTACCCAGTTTTACTTACGAGGCCTAAATGTACATGAGAGGCTTCTTCTTTCTACCTTTTTCTTATTGCTAATATCATCACTAGGGTCAGTATGCCTGAGCTGGGCAATAGTTTGAACTCTTGCTGGCCTACAAAATGACTCAAATAGATTGTGTTTATCACCTCTGCTGGCCAAACTCCTTCCCATGTGTCCCCGTCGCACCACTGTTTCCACCAAATTGGGTTGGGTGTGAAAGTGAGAGCTCGGCGCTATAACCGATGCTATCCTTGGAGTGCACTATCCTAAAGTGCATTTACTTGCAGCTGGACATCATTTGTGAGACCAATCACCCGAAGAAACTCCATTAAAATAAACTTACACAGTGAATTCCTTCGATCAAGTCGGCTCAACCCACTGCGGAAGAACACCACCACGAATACAAAAAGTAAGTAGAGGTAGACTTTTTTATTGTAATGTAGGGCCAGCAATGTCTAGGTTTTGGGATCTACTTCTTTCATATTCCAGATACGTTTCATACACAGTGTGCAGGCAGGTGGGTTCGATTCCTGAAATAGGTGACACGCTGTGTACTTGAGCAAAACACTTCATTTTTCTTTGCTCCAGTCCAGTCAGCTGAAAAAGGAGTATCAGTAGCAACTGGGAATTAACCCTGAGTTGGCCTGGCATCTTGTCCAGAGGAGAGTCTTGTACTTTCGGTCACATAACGCCGATGAAACATAAGACCCAAGTTAAACACCGACCTGATAAGCCTGATAGCTTTGGAGAGACTTTGGCTTATAAAAAAATGTTCACACACATTTGTAATATTGTCAAAAATTCACCCTAAACACTAGCTTTCCTCTTAATGGCCAGAAGATAATTCAGTCCAGATAAGTGGCCAATTCTCTACAAAGGTCAACTGCTACCCATATAGACACTACTGCTGCTCAGGTGATGAAGAGTGAGGGTATCATGGTGGGGGGGTATCTAATGCTAACGATTGTGATGACAATGATAACAACAACGTCGAGAACAACGATGACGCTGACGACGACGAAAGCGATGTTGATGATGATGAGGAGGAGGAGGAGGAGAAGGAGGGGGGAGAAGGGGGGCATGGTGGTGATGATGATGATGATGATGATGATGATGATGATGATGAAGAGGACGAGGTGGTGGATGATGACGATGAGGAGGAGGAAGATGATGGGGAGGAGGAGGAGGGGGCGGTGATGGTGATGATGATGATGATGATGATGATGAGGAGGAGGAGGAGGAGGAGGAGGAGGAGGAGGAGGAGGAGGTGGGAAGACGATGATTGTGAGGAAAACCTGCTCTGCCAGCTGCAGTATACAGTAACGCCTTAATTATCGGATGCGGTGTTTTATAATGCCAAATGTTCATGTATGTATATTGTGTGGATTTATATATATATATACACACATATATACACACATATATATATATATACACATATATATATATATATATATATATATATATGTATGTATGTATACAGTTATGTATGTATATTGTGTGGATTTATATATATATATATATATATATATATATATATATATATATATATATATATATATATGTATATATACAGTTGTGTATGTATATTCATATGTGCAACAAGTCCATATATATATAATATCTCTGTGTGTGTGTGTGTGTGTGTGTGTGTGTGTGTGTGTGTGCAAAGAAAGAAAGAAAGAAAGAAAGAAAGAAGAATAAAAGAAAGAGAGAAAGAAAGAAAGAAAGAAAGATAGAAAGAAAGAAAGAAAGAAAGAAAGAAAGAAAGAAAGAAAGAAAGAAAGAAAGAAAGAAAGAAAGAAAGAAAGAAAGAAAGAAAGAACGGAAGGAAGAGAGGAAGAAAGAAACAAAGGAAGGGCGAAAGAAAGAAAGGATGAAAGAAAGAGAGAGAAAAGAAAGAAAAAAGAAAGAAAGAAAGAGGGAAAGAAAGAAAGGGAGAAAGAAAGAAATAGACACATGAGTGTGTATTTATACAAATATATTCCGAATGTATAGAATACACAAATATACGCATATCTGTGTGTGTGCATGTGTATAGATATGTGTGTGTGTGTGTATAGATATGTGTGTATATAGATATATATGTGTGTGTGTATATATAGATATGTGTGTATGTGTGTGTATGTGTGTGTGTGTGCGCGCGCATGTGCATAGATATGTATGTGTGTGTATATATAGATGTGTGTGTGTGTGTGTGTGTGCGCGCGCGTGTATATAGATATGTGTGTATATAGATATATATATATGTGTGTGTGTGTATAGATACGTATGTGTGTATGTGTGTGTGTGTGTATATAGATATGTGTGTGTCTGTGTGTGTGTTTGTATAGATATGTATGTGTATGTGTGTGTGTATGTGTGTATGTGTGTATGTGTGTATGTGTGTGTGTGTATATAGATATGAGTATGTCTGTGTGTGTTTGTATAGATATGTATGTGTATGTGTGTGTGAGTATGTGTGTGTATATAGATATGTGTGTGTGTATGTGTGTATATGTGTGTATGTGTCTTTTACCAGTTTCTTTTTCTATCATTCTTCATTCCCCCTCCCCCCTCTTCTTTATTTATTTCTACATTTATTGAAAATTAAATAGGCAACAAAATAGGAGAGGTGAAATTTACCAGTTTGTTGTGAAGTCTATCCGGAGCTGGAGGGCTAGCTCAGTTTCTTTAAGCTAAAACTGGTTTATTTCCTCTACACACCCTTCTCGTCTTAAGACGGATGTTATTCAGTCACAACACAATACACGCAGGCACAAGACACACACACATTGGCGCAAACACACGCATATATGTGTGTGTATATATATATATATATATATTTATATATATATATATATATATATATATATATATATATATATATATATATATATATATATATATATATATATATATATATATATATATACTAGCATAGTAGTCGTCAAAAATGAATGGGTTTATAGTAAAAACATATTTTATTTAAATCCTTCATTGTACAACATTCAATGTTAAGATGCTTGAATCGTCGAGTTTTCGAGGTCTTTTTCACGCTTCTCCCGCTGGTCATCAATGTATTGTATATCAAATTCATTTACATCTTCATTCATATTTTCTTTACTCATAATCAAATATGCAGAAGTTAGCCAATGATAAAAATATGAAAACAAAAGATAAATACAAAAGAAGGAAAAAGGGGGTAAAGAAGGGTAGATCTGACTGTATAGGAAAGTAAGGAAAGGACTATAAATGCAATAAATGAGAAGAAAAGAGGGAAAGCAAGGACTATTAGACAACGGAAGAAAGAGAGGGTGGATGGAAGAGGGGGACAGATTCGACGCCTAGGTCGGGACGTTGTTTCGGCTGCACCCTGCGGACAAAACTGCAAAGGCATTTCTGCGGACAATGACCAACGACATTCGCTGCGAAACCCGCCCCAACTCACGTGGCTCATTCCTCATACGGGCTGTTGACGTTCCGATTTTGCGGAGGATCTGGGCTGTCCGGAATTCGAGAACGCCTGAGGTCTCGTTGGCGACCGGCGTAAAGGAGGAAGCGACTGGACAAGCCCTACTATTTGCTTGTCTTCCTGTCCTCTGCATTGCAAGCCGCGGTACCGGGGTCAGTGGCGGCAGCAAGTAAGCTATAAGCGGAGAACGTGTCATCCACTAAATTACGACTTTGATCTACCTTTGTATCTTTCTTCGCACTGCTGTTGGGATACACGCTTTGCTGTTGTTATTGTTGTTCTTGTCTCGAAATACGGACATTGTTAAATGAAGATAAATAGATAGCTATAGACATGTTGGTAGGGAATGAGATAGCTAGATACATAGGTAAACAGAGAAACAGAAAAACAGAGGCATATATAAATAGATATATACATAGATGTTTTTATTGTCCGAAGATAAATACATAGGTATGTAACTATATATTGGTGGTGCTCTACAAATGAACATATTTTCAATACATACAGATGCTCAAATTACCACAAAAATCTAGCACAATTGTTGTCAATTGACTCGTGTAGTTTATTATTATGTTGTATATATAATTTGTATATATGTACAAACACATACACACAAACACAGACATCCACACACACACACACACACACACACACACACACACACACACACACACACACACACATATATATATATATATTTATATATATATATATATATATATATATATATATATATATATATATATATATATATTTATTTATTAAATAACAGATTAAAGTTTAAGCAAAGAATCGCTGCTTTCACCCTTAACGAGATCTTCTGAAACTAAAAAAGTCAATCTGTCAACGCAGAAGTGGATATTTCAAAAAACGTTGCAACCGGAGGAAGACAGGAAGACGATACTTTGGTTCGTGGAAACGTTCCCTGGCAAAGAACGGGAAAAAACGAATATAATACGTCATTATCGAGCCCTCTTTGGATTTTAGTCTTCAAATTTATTATTATTACTATATATATATATATATATATATATAGTTATGTAATAAACAACATAAGATAATTATTTCATTTACCAGTGGTTTCTTGAAAGCAAACGAAATTTGCTTTCATTCATCAGAATATATATATATATATATATTATAGGAAAATAGTCAGGGCCCCGACGGCTGAGCTCCGGCCGTTTCGACAGCTAGATCCGAACGGATCTAGTTCAGATCTAGCTATCGAAACGGCTGGGGCTCAGCCGTCGGGGTCATGACTCTTCCTCTACCCACTCTACTACTTAAGTATCGAGTACTCTGGTGCGTTATGGTCCACACTTTCTTTGTTATATATATATATATATATATATATATATATATATATATATATATATATATATATATATATATATATATATATCAAATGTATAAATTGAGTTTGAAACTCAAATAGTCTCTTACAATAAAAAGAAAGAGAATTTTTCCGAGCCGTATATTATAATGGAATATAAAGGAAAAACGAACACAGATATATACATATAAGTGTTCAAATCGCAAGGGACCAGATTCGCTAAGGTGAAAAGAATACTAACTATAGACAATAGGGTTTGCCTGACTCAATATATTCGGCTCCGTTAATTTGTTGAGCTAATTGAAATGTCGAATAAACCTGGCTGCTATTTTTAGTGGTGTAAGTTTGTGAGACGCGCTAAGTTCGGATACCACGTGCGTTATTTATATAAGCACAATATTCAGTTTCTTAATATACTTAGAAGTGTCTAGGATACTAATTCTTCACCCACTGATGAGCATGAATTGGCATTCCTGTTCACAATTAATATTGCGAAACAGCATTACCAAAAGCTGTCTAGGTGATTGGTAGTTACCCCAATTCCGGTTTGGATCTATTTTCTTGCTTTATTCTTAAATTGAGTCAGGCAACCCCTATTATCTATAGTTAGTATTCTTTTCACCTTAGCGAATCTGGTCCCTTGCGATTTGAACACATATATGTATATGTCTGTGTTCGTTTTTCTTTTATATTCAATTATATATATATATATATATATGCATGTGAATATATATATATATATATGTGTGTGTGTGTGTGTATACGTATACACACATACATACAGATTACCTGCAGACAATCGCCAAAGGACAACGCCTATTTCCCAGTGGTGTTTCAATGAAATCATCGTTAAAGCAGGCGTTCTGATGACAAAATTGGGTTTCTTCCTTCAAAAACCTTATTTAACTTCATCGTTTACTCACCGCACCTCTAATCACAATACAACTACTGCTTCATGGCCTGTCTTCTAAAACTACTGCCTTTTCCTCCTTCAATTTTGTTTTCGATAATTTGTAGTTTATTTATAGGACATGGTGCAAACGTGCTATATCTTGTGTGTGTATGTCTGTGTGTTTGTAAGTTGGCAGTAATTCGATTCAACTGAACTCGTTGACTAGTTATACACACACACACACACACACACACACACACACACACACACACACACACACACACACACACACATATATATATAGAAGTAGTTTCACAACAGTTAGTTCACCATACCGAGAATTAAATGTTTCACCTTATGTGGATCTTCAGCTCGGTCTGAGTGAAGTTGTACGGAAAAGGAATATATATATATATAATCATCAGGAAAGCTTCCTGGTGATTTCCTTCGAATGAAACAGTTCAAGTCCTGTAGAAGCCATTTCTATATCAAAAATGTATACTCTGTTATACATTGAGTACCTTACTTACTGTGGTTACCCCCGATTAAACCCGGGATACACCACACACACACACACACACACACACACACACACACACACACACACACACACACACACACACATATATATATGTATAAGATTGGGAAAATAAAGAGAGGACAACGAACAAAACAAGGTATATCGAAAAACCTTTTTGTAAATAAAAAGACAAACGAAAGACACACAACTCTAAAGTCTTCAGCCGTCGAGATGAACTTTCGACCTCTACCGACGGTACTGTTGGTCCACCGGGGTCACAGCGTCTGACACAAGCTCTCCGTGTATATATATATATATATATATATATATATATATATATATATATACGTTATTCCGGGTTGAATCGGAGGTAACCACAGTAAGTAAGGTACTCAATACATTGCAGAGTATAAAAGTTTTAATATAGATGAGATTCTACAGGACTAGAATTGTTTCATTAAAACTGTATATATATAGTAGTAGAACACTGGAAGGTAATAATATCCGTAGTGGTAGAGCACTCAGTCCATGGGACGACTTAGGTAGAAGTGGTTACACAACAGTTAGTTCACCATACCGAGAACAATTGTTTCATCTTAGTGATATATATATATAGGAAAATGTTTAACCCCGTCTCGGGGTTAAACATTTTCCTATTACCCACTCTACTACCCTAAGTATTGAGTACTCTGGTGCGTTATGGTCCATCTGGTTCCTTACCACACTTCCTTCGTTATATATATATATATATATATATATATATATATATATATATATATATATATATATACAATGATATTAAATAAATGGAAACTATATTTATAAAACCATATTTATTTTATTATATATATTTCAAGGGTACCAAGACAACATTGGTACGCTTTCATCAGATAAAATACAAAGTTTGTTTTATAAATAGAGACATACCCATGAAAATCATACCTTATCGGTTGGAAATTCACTGGATAGTGGAAATATATTAGGGATTATTCAAACTTATGCGTGAATATCCAAATAAATATGTAAATAATTGAAAAACAACCGTTTATTTAAATGACACTGGAGAAAGAGAGAGATAAAAAATATAAAGGGATAAAGATAAACAATATTACGAGAGAGATAGAGAGAAGAAATAGACATAAAACGTTAATTTGGGGAAAATATATTCTAAGTATATATCTAATAGTACGTGTATTTACGATTATTAGTTGTTTAAAATCCGTTTCTAATATAATATTTTCTGTTATAAGTAGATAAATAAATAAATAAATAAATAAATAAATAAATAAATAGATAAATCAATGAATAGATGGGTATATCATGTTATAGATGATTGTTTTAATGAGTTATGAGGGATATAGGTTTTGTATTTAATGTAAGTAAATAAATTTAAGTTTCTCGGACTAAATACCACTTCTACTTATATATAACACTTCTACTTATATATATATATATATATATATATATA
>OZ024740.1:77837786-77870286 GCA_964016885.1 Eledone cirrhosa
AATGATGATAATTAGGACACTAAAACCAAGTATCGCCCTTTTAGCCCATAGAAATTAACTAGACAAATAATTATAATCTATGAAACGGAGCTAGGTCTAAAATATAAATTAGAAGAAAAAACTTTACCAAAATTCCTCTAGTCCCGACTGTCGACAGTTTCGTTCGCACTTTGTGGATATATCCGATCCTGGTATTATCCATGAGGCTTCGAGCTTATCAAGAGACCTCTCAGGTTTGGAGTAAAATTTCCACAGTGAACACCGCCAGAAATGAATTCAAAATGGCTAGTGGTCAAAGTAGAAGGTTGTAAATGGAGGCCAGGCGGCAGGTAGGCTGGCTGCTAAAAAACGCAGCCAGATACTGCCTAAAGTTTTACTCTACCGTGCGGGAGTATATATTAAATTCATAGGGATATATGTATATATTTAGACATATATTCAGACATAGTCACAGATACATATATGAGTGTGGCTACCTTTCACGGTGTGGCTCAATGAAAGATTTAATTAAGCAAATAATTATTAATCAGAGCTATATATAAAAATTACAAGTTTGAAGAATTATTAGATAAAATATATCCAGTCTTTCTTCACCCTAGTCCGTAGAAATCAATATATATATATACATACATATATACACACACATATATACAGATATATATATATATATATAATATTATAAATCATGTCTACAGAATTATTAGATAAACAAAATATATACTCCATTTCCTCTGCCAAACAGCACAATCAGCCATATAAAAAAATCAATTATACTAACCCATAAGGATAAAAGCTCCTATGAAGAAATCTCCGACAAATAAACGAGAGTGGCTTCTTCGCGGTATCCACAGCAGGTTATTTATCCAACATTTCGACAGCATGCATAAATCGACCAAGTACATAATTAACCATATACAATTCGGTGTAAAATCAAACATAGAAGAACTGTGTACATACCGTAATATAGTTACGGTATGTACACAGTTCTTCTATGTTTGATTTTACACCGAATTGCATATGGTTAATTATGTACTTGGTCGATTTATGCATGCTGTCGAAATGTTGGATAAATAACCTGCTGTGGATACCGCGAAGAAGCCACTCTCGTTTATTTGTCGGAGATTTCTTCATAGGAGCTTTTATCCTTATGGGTTAGTATAATTGATTTTTTTATATGGCTGATTGTGCTGTTTGGCAGAGGAAATGGAGTATATATTTTGTTTATCTAATAATTCTGTAGACATGATTTATAATAATATATTGCTCTGAGTATTTAATTTATTAATTCTTCATAGAGCTAAAAAGTGACCGGTTGTAACATATATAAATTTATGTATATGTAAACCTTTATATATATATATATATATATATATATATATATATATATATATAAATTAGCGAGAATCGAATTTCAGCTCAGGAATTAACGAAAAACACTTCCGAGTTGTGTGGCAAGCGCTCGATAATTCATATGAATTAGTGCTACAACATACGTTAAAGGCCAAACACACTGAGATGGTGGTTAAACTAATCATCCGCACAGCTAAAAAAAAACGATCAAGCAATTCAGGTCAAACAAATAAAAATATATGTGATTGAAAATTTACCCGGACCCCTGGAGATGGTAAAATCCAGTATTTGGGTTTCTGCGGCTCCATAAATCAATTACTGTCCGCTTATATAAAGAATGTTAGGCTTCTGGTAAGATGACTGAACAAGGAAGCCACTTTTTCAACGGGATTCTGCTCAAATGCTATACTCATCACAGTTTGTGATTAATTCCTGACCCCACGTCGGAGTTCTACATATAATATATATATATATATATATATATATATATATATATATATATATATATATGTTGAACTCCACGTCGGGGTCCAGTAATAATCACACTTATGTATAGCATTTGAGCAGAATCCCGTTGAAAAGTGGCTTCATTGTTCAGTCATCTTACCAGAAGCCTAACATTCTTTATATAAGCGGACAGTAATTGATTTATGGAGCCGCAGAAACCACAAATACTGGATTTTACCATCTCCAGGGGTCGGGTAAATTTTCAATCACATATATTTTTATTGTTTGACCTGAATTGCTTGATCGTTTTTTTTTTAGCTGTAGCGGATGATTAGTTTAACCACCCATCTCAGTGTGTTGGGCCCTTTAACGTAGTGTAGCACTAATTCATATGAATTATCGAGCGCTTGCCACACAAACTCGGAAGTGTTTTTCGTTAATTCCTGAGCTGAAATTCGATTCTCGCTAATTTATATATATATAAATATATTAAGAAACACACAGATACATGCGGACACACACATATATACATGAATGCATCCGCACCCAACTGTGAGTTAAGGGTGCCAACTTCACCGATGTTGCTCAATGAATGACTGGGACAGACCAATTCAGTTTGAACCAGACTGAACCAGTATCAGAGTTAAAAATACATTATGAAGAGAGAAGAAACATTTAGATATAATTAGTAATAAAATGTATCATACCTAAACTGTTCCTAAATTCCTCGACTACGTAGTTTCGTGGCATAAACAAAAACAATATATCAAAGATATAGAGTCCTTGCGAGGTCTGCCGACTTATCAAGAGGATACCTCATTTTACTAGTCTCAAGAACGCGTCTACACGACGTGTCCGCATGTATCTGTGTGTTTCTTAATATATTAATAACTCCCTCTGGTCGAGCAATCTTTGAAGTGTGGGGACAACTGGAAAGCTTCCATTACTCATACTTCTCGCCTTCTTCACTACCTCTTCTACGGCCTCGATATGAATACCCCCTCCGCCTCCGTGGTATTTTCTTCGTGGTTATAAGAGGCTTAGCTCTGTTTCTCGACCGTTATATCGCGTGACTATCTCCCCCTCCGCCTTTTGGGATTCTTTCTCACGTCGTGTAGACGCGTTCTTGAGACTAGTAAAATGAGGTATCCTCTTGATAAGTCGGCAGACCTCGCAAGGACTCTATATCTTTGATATATTGTTTTTGTTTATGCCACGAAACTACGTAGTCGAGGAATTTAGGAACAGTTTAGGTATGATACATTTTATTACTAATTATATCTAAATGTTTCTTCTCTCTTCATAATGTATTTTTAACTCTGATACTGGTTCAGTCTGGTTCAAACTGAATTGGTCTGTCCCAGTCATTCATTGAGCAACATCGGTGAAGTTGGCACCCTTAACTCACAGTTGGGTGCGGATGCATTCATGTATATATGTGTGTGTCCGCATGTATCTGTGTGTTTCTTAATATATTAATAACTCCCTCTGGTCGAGCAATCTTTGAAGTGTGGGGACAACTGGAAAGCTTCCATTACTCATACTTCTCGCCTTCTTCACTACCTCTTCTACGGCCTCGATATGAATACCCCCTCCGCCTCCGTGGTATTTTCTTCGTGGTTATAAGAGGCTTAGCTCTGTTTCTCGACCGTTATATCGCGTGACTATCTCCCCCTCCGCCTTTTGGGATTCTTTCTCACGTCGTGTAGACGCGTTCTTGAGACTAGTAAAATGAGGTATCCTCTTGATAAGTCGGCAGACCTCGCAAGGACTCTATATCTTTGATATATTGTTTTTGTTTATGCCACGAAACTACGTAGTCGAGGAATTTAGGAACAGTTTAGGTATGATACATTTTATTACTAATTATATCTAAATGTTTCTTCTCTCTTCATAATGTATATATATATATATATATATATATATATATATATATATATATATAAAATATATATATATGTATATATATATATGTAATATATATATGTATATATATGTAATATGTATGTATGTAAAAGGTAAACAGAAATAACAACACAATCGGTACAGTATATGGAAGGGATACTCTCCTTACTATCCTTGCTCCCCTTTTCTCATTGTATTTGTATATAAACAAATACATAGATACAAGGAGAAAGGGAGGGCAAGGAGAGCAGTGAGAAAGGAGAGCAAGGAGAGCAATAGGAAAAGGAGAGCAAGGATAAAAGGAGAGCAATGCGAAAAGGAGAGCAAGGAAAGCAAGGAGAGCAATTGGAAAAGGGGAGCAAGGATGAAAAGAGAGCAATGCGAAAAGGGCAGCAAGGAGAGCAGTGAGAAAAGGAGAGCAAGGAGAGCAGTGAGAAAAGGAGAGCAAGGATAAAAGGAGAGCAAGGAGAACAGTGAGGAAAGGAGAGCAAGGAGAGCATGGAAGGGATACTCTCCTTACTATCCTTGCTCCCCTTTTCTCATTGTATATAAATAAGTACATAGATACAAGGAGAAATGGAGAGCAAGGAAAAAAGGAGAGTAACGAGAAAAGGAGAGCAATGAGAAAAGGGGAGCAAGGAGAGCAGTGAGAAAAGGAGAGCAAGGAGAGCAAGGATAAAAGGAGAGCAAGGAGAGCAATGGGAAAAGGAGAGTAAGGATAGCAGTGATAAAAGGAGAGCAAGGATAAAAGGAGAGCAATGAGAGCAAGGAAAGCAATGAGAAAAGGAGAACAAGGAGAGCAGTGAGAAAAGGAGAACAAGGAGAGCAATGAGAAAAGGAGAACAGGGAGAGCAGTGAGAAAAGGAGATCAAAAATTGCCCAAGTTATGCTGGAAGCAAACAAAGGTGAAGAAGAGGAATAAGAAAAAAATCAACTGAAGAGGTACTTTCTGCACTAAAATGACTTTACAAACATCGAGTTTTTGTCTTTTGTAACTCCTGGTACAAAAACTTTCTTCGCAAGATTTCTACCAGCACATCGACAAAGACCCTTCAACATGGAAGGATGATCCTGGTTACAAAAGTGGACTTGAAAAACTTGAGAAGACAGTTGTTGTGAATGATGTTGCAGAAAGATGTGTCAAATCATTCAGGATTACAATAATATCTCACAAAAGATGAAACTGAAAAA
This sequence comes from Eledone cirrhosa, assembly GCA_964016885.1. Lineage (NCBI taxonomy): Eukaryota > Metazoa > Mollusca > Cephalopoda > Octopoda > Eledonidae > Eledone > Eledone cirrhosa. The sequence goes on from OZ024740.1 coordinate 77,842,680, forward strand.
CAATTTGTTTACAGATCGTTACCGAAACCCATAAAACATACCTAACTGCCACTAAATATTCTCTTATGCGAAAATAATTGTTTCTACTTTTGGCACAAGACAGCCAATTATCCCAGTGTATTACTGGTACTTTATTTTATCGACCCCGTAAGGATGAAAGGCAAAGTTAACATCACGGGATTTGAACTCAGACCATAAAGGGCCGTAACTCTTTGCTGCAAAGCATGGCATCAAACCCTCTACCGATTCTGCCAAAAATAATGTTCAATATATAGTGTTCAGAGTTCACGTTATGTTATAGAAATTATTGCTGTAAATAAACATGCGTTTCTCTTCTAGAAGTTGTGTGCTTTATTAGGAAACCCTGAAATTTCGCACATCCCGTGTTTCTGTTGATTGAAACAGGATTAGGGAGTGGGAGCCGCAACGTTTTAACTTTCGGAAAATTGCCTATTGTTAAGGGCCACCCTAGTATATATATATATATATATATATATATATATACACAGGGTGTCCCCAAAAATTGTATACGCATTTTTATTAGAATGTTGTTGAAGTGTAAATACATTTTTGGGGGACACCCCTATATATACATAATACACAGTATATTGTATGTGTGGGTTCGAGTCCCTGGGTGGTGGTGTACAAATGTTTTCCGTCTTCAGGATATGCATGTCCAACTTATAAGAGTATTTTTCATAGTCAAACAACGTTTATACTTCTTTCAAATTCACAACACTTCCTATCGCTCGACTGTTCTAGAAATAGATTATATATATATATATATATATATATATATATATATATATATATATATATATATATATATATATATATAGTGAAAGAGTGAAGAATATCATGGTCGGCTGTACAAAAAGGGTTTTATTTACAGTATTAACAATTGTTTCATTGATCGGGTGAGTCTAAAGGCCGCTAATCACTCGAAGTTGCATCACTCTACCTTAAATACAGTATGTGTCTCTGATCAAATCATCGGAATACTGTTGAGTCAAACAACGCCGTACGTTAAAACTATCCATAGTACAGAGTACTCACAACCTCTAACTGGATTACCTATAACTATAACTTGTTATCCCATATGATTCCAGTTCCTCAGTGAAAAAACAACCCAACCAGGAACTGGGCATATCAGAGTTTTGACAAAGTTATACACCTCAACAACATGTCTACTCGTCTCTACCACACTAATTCGGACTGCCTGAAGAGGTCACAGTCAAAGATGGCTGTCACCGAAATATATATAGCAGTAATAAACGAAGCCAAATTTTAAACATTTGACTTATTTATTTTATTTTATTTTACATTACTCCGGAGTAACCAAACCAACCTGCGCACTTCGTCGAGTGCTCCAATCTGCATACTAGGTGTTGGTATACAACCAACATATACTCAAAATTTATATATATATACATATATATATATATAGGAAGAAATTAAAAGATGGTTAAGAAAGTTCCATGTATTTTATTATGCGCATTTCAAAAACAAATATCAACCTGCGACGATATTTGCGTTCTCATCAGATAAAATAGGGAAACATGATATGAAGCCTTAAAAAAACACTTGGTATTTGCATTGCTTTATTGGGCTACAATAAAACTCACCTCCTACACACACACACACACACACACACACATATATATATATATATATATAACAAAGGAAATGTGGTAAGGAACCAGATGGACCATAACGTACCAGAGTACTCAATACTTAGAGTAGTAGAGTGGGAAATAGGAAAAAGTATGACCCCGACGGCAGCGCTCAAGCCGTTTCGACGGCTATTTCTGGAGTCCAGAAATAGCCGTCAAAACGGCTTGAGCTCTGCCGTCGGGGTCATACTTTTTCCTATATATATATATATATATATATAAATGAAAAGTATAGAAATTATTATGAGCAAGAAGCACACAGTATTTCATTATATATATATATATATATATATGAAAATAAAGCAAATAAGCCTTCAATACATCAAAAGTCTTTATTAGCCAACAATGTTTCGTCCTATTAAGGACTCATCAGGGCAATCAAAACCACAAGAAGCACTATCGGCCAATACAAGAATTGATTTGTTAACTTACATGCCATTATATATTATATATTATTATATTATTATTATAGTGTTATTGTGACATCTATATTGTTTGTGTAAATTAACCGGAGATTACCTATTATATTATATTATATATTATATAATTATATAGTTTATTATATATTATATTATTGAATATTATATGTGTTACTTTTAATCATTTCATTACTTCATGTTATACTGTATATTAGATATACGTATTATTTTTATTTTTATTCCTATTATGCTTATTTATATTTAAACTCTTAATAAGGTTTAATTTGTGCTGTTAATAATGGAAATGTGTATTTATGTATGTGTGCGTACGTGTGCGTATATATATACATATGTATACTGTGCCTTTTAATTTTAATTTTAATTTTAATATTGTTACAAGTATATTATATTATATTATATTGTATTATATATAGTACTATAATTCCCGCTCTATATAACCACCTTTGTTTAGCTCTAGTTTTTTTGCTTTGGACTATATTTGTAATATGGTTCAAAATGTTATCCACCTCCTTAGTGATTTTTATTATATATTTTTACCCATAATCTTCCAATACTTTAGTGTATGTACACTCCATATTCTTCGGAGTTTTCGGCTTGTATTGGCCGATAGTGCTTCTTGTGGTTTTGATTGCCCTGATGAGTCCTTAATAGGACGAAACATTGTTGGCTAATAAAGACTTTTGATGTATTGAAGGGTTCTTTGCTTTATTTTCATAATTCTTCGGCTCTGTTTAATTACATTGAGCTATACCTTTTACTGTCATTTCTATAATACGAAGAGGGTGTTTAACTCCAACACGCTCCAGTATTTTAATCCTTATATATATATATATATAAAGTTTCAGACACTTAACATGTATGTGCGATCATTGGTTTCGGGGTCCAGTTATGTACCTCACTCTATAGTGGAAGAGGCTCTTTCTAATTAGCTAGTGATAGCCATAACTGGAACTCGAAACGAATGGTCTCACATGTTAAGTGTATGAAACTTTATACTAAATAAGATCTCTTGCACTAAATTGAGCAATGCCATGTAAGTGAAATTAGATAGACGGAATGTTTCTTTTTCTCTCTCTCTAAACACACACACACACACGCGCACACACACACACACACACACACACACACACACACACACACACACACACACACACACACACACACACACACACACACACACACACACACACACACACACACATATATATATATATATATATATATATATATATATATACATAACGCAATATCTGTATGTACGTCATGGTACGTTATATGTCTGTGTGTCTTGGAAAATTTAGATCATTCTCGCCGACGATAAATGAACAATATTGTATAAGAAAAGGTGCTACAGTGATGTAAGAGGTGGGATACACAGGACGGATGTTGTTCACATTACTATTATTATAAAACAGATCGAGGGCAGTGGACTGGTAGTATCGGTAGAGTGTGGGACGCCATGCTTTTCAGCATAAAGTTACGGCCCTTTATGATCTGAGTTCAAATCCCGCCGAGGTTAACTTTGCCTTTCATCCTTACGAGGTCGATAAAATAAAGCACCAGTAATGTACTGGGGTCGATTTAATCGACTATCCCTTCCCACCAAATTACTGTCCTTGTGCCTATACTAGAAATCATTATAATAAAACAGATTGGCAGTATCGGTAGAGCGTCGGACAACATGATTTGCGACATGTAGTTACGTCCCTTTACGTACTGAGTTCAAATCCCACCGATGTTAGCTTTGCTTTTCATCCTTATGTCGTCAATAAAATAAAACACCAGTCATGCACTGTGGTTGATTTAATCGACTTTCCCCTGTCCCCAAATTACTAGCCTTATGTCTATACTATAAATCATTATTACAGAGTGGGGGACGCATAGAGTTACGGCCCTTTCCATTCTGAGTTCAAATCCCGCCGAGGTCAACTTTGTCTTTCATCCTTACGGGGTCGATAAAATAAAGTACCAGTAATGTACTGGGTAATTGCTGGCCTTGTGCCTAAAGTAGAAACAATTATTACAAAGTAGAGTATTTAGGGCGTTGTATTGGCAGTATCGGTAGAGAGTCGGACACAATGCTTTGCGACATAGAGTTACGGCCCTTTACGGTCTGAGTTCAAATCCCGTCGAGGTTAACTTTGCCTTTCATCCTTACGGGGTCGATAAAATAAAGTACCAGTCCCGCACTGGGTTCGATTTAATCGACTTTCCCCTCCCCTAAAATGTCTGGCCTTGTGCCTATACTAGAAATCAAAGTAGAGTGTCGGACAGGTGAGAGAAGCACGTTACTATTTTCATATTGACATTACTATTACGATTATAGTTTTATAGAAGTGCCCCAAATGGGGAGAAATGAGGCAAATATAAAATACAAGATCTGGTCAATTTATACAGGTGAATTATTTTATTTGGTAAAATATAAAATGTGAACGAAGCGAACATTCCAAGACCGTCGCAACCGCTACTTGAAAGCGAGGTAATCAGCTTGTACAGGGGTTCCAGAGATCCTGGCCACCCGACACACACGAATCAGCCAGAGAATACCTTCTCTATTTTTAGGTCATTAGATAAGAACTCTTGTCTGACGACTTTGTGATTAACAAGCGAAACTCCAGAGTAACCAGACTCATTATTCAGCCTTAATAAAATAAATATTAAAACTCTTTTTTGGTATTGTATACTTCTTTCTTCCAACCGTCAACCGCATACAAATATATATATATATATGTACGTGTGTGTGTGTGCGTGCGTTTGTATTGGAAAGAGTACCTAAAATATAAGCACTCAATACATGTATGTAGCATGGAAAATTTATGTTCTACAGAGAAAAATGTTAGTGACTTCGAAGATTCTTGGTCGCTTCATATATAGATTTGCCATCCCAATCACAGTTTGGCATCAACATATATTTCGCATGGCAATTTTTTCTGAATATGTGTGTAATTTTCGAAAACGAAATTTATTTTCCATGCTTAGTTATTTTTATTTTTCTGAAATTTTTCTGAAATTGAAATGTTCACCACATATTACTTTAAGCGGTGGTTTAGCAGTATCGGTAGAGCGTCAGACACTATGCTTTGTAGTATAGACTTATGGCCCTTTGCATTCTGAGTTCAAATCCCACCGCTTTGCCTTTTATCCTTACGGGGTCGATAAATAAAGCACCAGTAAAACTCTGGGGTAATTGTTGGCTTTGTGCCAAAAGTAGAAACACTACTTTAAGCACAAAGACTGTAACCCACAGTCCTTCCCTTTTTCTGTTTTATTATCAAAATCTTTTCCGAATAAAAATCCCATTTTTAAAACAGCATATTCGATTTATCATCATCATCATCTTCTTCTTCTTCTTCTTCTTTTTTTTTTTCTTCTTCTTCTTCTTCTTCTTCTTCTTCTTCTTCTTCCGGCTAAATCCCCAAGCAAGACCAGCTGAACTCATGGATGTTATCCAACCATCTTGCTCAGAGTCTACTCCTGTGTTTCCTGTCAGTTGGTTTTGCTCGTAAAATCTGTCCAGCGATTCTTTCCTAAGACATTCTTCTAACCACATGTCCGTAGTATCAGAGCTGTGATCTCAATGCAAATACTTGGATTGGATGCTTATAACAGCTAAAGGCACCCAAAGATCTGGTGGTGGTTTTAAACCGAGAAACAAATTTAGTCGCACACCACCTAGAACTCAAAACAAGTTTGCCAGATCAATTTAATAAAAAGTAGCGCAAAATGTTCTAAAGGTAGCAGATTGTGTTGGAAAGTCTTTCCATGTAAGATTCTCTTCTTAATGCATATCTGTTTCGGTTAACAAATAATCAATGCAGGGAGATAATTCTTCAACAACATGGGAGCACAGAGAGTGTGGCAAATACATTTTATTACAATCATGTCAGACCTGCCAACCTCTAAAAGACAAAATGGGGAGTACCATGAAAAGAAGTGCCCCAAATGGGGAGAAATGAGGCAAAATGAGGAGATTTTACATAATGAAAGCTATACCCATTTTCACAAGAAAAGACATGACAGTGGGTGGGGGATCTCCCCATCGGACGGCAAGAGTTGACAGGTCTGATATGTTGATTGCCTAATTTCATTAAAGTATAGAGAGGAATTAACACAATGGTTTGATTCAATGCCAAATCAGATCTAATTTTGTTATTTTACTATAGGAAAAAATAGCTTTGATAGTTTGTTGCAATTTGGAGTTTATTATAGCACCATTTTTTTATGCTTAGCTGAAGAAGAATACTTTGTTAAACCCTTTTTGTGAGCTCGCGTTTCAACATTGTACAATATTTATTACTATTGTATTTTACTTTCTCCTATCTTAATACTCTAACAATTGTGTTAATCTGCTACCTTGAACTGGTATTTCATTTTAACGTTTCTTCAAAACAAAGTTGACTTCGGTGTGATTTGAGCTCAGGGTGCAGAGAGCTGGAATGAACACTGCAACACATTTTCTCACATGCACTGACGACTCCGTCTTTATTAAAGTCAAGGTTTGTATTAAATTTGCTTATGAAAAGCTTCTTTTCGTGTTCTTTATTATGAATTGGTATTGAATTTATTTTGAATATCTTGTTCAGTTCTCAGGCTCGACAAAAACATTTCCTTTGTATGCACTTGTCTAATTCGAAAAAAAAAAACGTATGTTTAAAACGTGTTTCTTTTCAATTTTTGCATTTATTATATTCCCATACTGCATACCAAAGTCCGTATTTATCTGTATATCTATCTATTTATGTTCTTATCCCCCTAACCCTCGCGTTCATTCCCCACCCCCATCCCACTTATTAAATTTTGTTAATCTATCTCCGGCGAAATTTCATTATAAGTGATTCATATCGATACAGCAGCTGAACAATCTAATAATAATTTGATATTACATTACAAAATTAATATATATGACCAAAAATAAACATTACAAGAAATCCCATATTTACGAACGTACACAATACAATTACCGATTTCTTCCCCAACCCCGTTTATTCACCCCGTCCCCCGCTTATAAAAATTTAAGCAAATGTCCGACAACCACCACCCCGTTTATTTTACATAAGGAAAGAAAGAAGTCTGATGTTTCGAGCTTTGAGTTTTTATCAAGGAAAATATTTGTTGCCGATTTGTTCCGATTTTGAATTTTCTTTTAAAATGATATTAGTCCTTCCATTTATGTTGTTTTTCACTCGGCGCAAAACTATTTCTAATTAGATATTTTCTGTTGACTACTTAAAATATATCAACACTAACTAATCTATCTATTTGGCTCTACAAATCTACACACACACACACACACACACACACACACACACACACACACACACACACACACACACACACACACACACATGTACGTACATAAATACATACATATGTAATTGGATGGAGTGCCACACAAGAGGGTTATCAAGACGTTCGGTATGTAAAAATTATATTTAATGTTTATTACATATTAATTGGGTTATAACCCTAAATATTCTTTGGTAGACAAACCAACGGAGTTACGTCATAACCACTCATAGATACACACACACACGCACACACACACGCACACACACACACACACACACACACACACACACACACACACACACACACACACACACACACACACACACACACAAATATCTATATATATATAAAAGCAAGTCGGTCTGTGTATCTGTCTGTCTGTGTACAAATACTAGGCTCCTTTTAACTTTTGAAGTACTAGGCCGATTTCAACCAAATTTGGCACACATGCTGCTTATATGCCAGAGCAGGTTTTGGACAAAAACAAATTTGAAAAAAAAATCAATATTGGGGCCGAAAAATCGATTTTGTGTGTGTATCTGTCTGTGTACAAATACTAGGCTCCTTTTAACTTTTGAAGTACTAAGCCGATTTGGCACATGCTATTGAGGCGACTTCTCATTGGCTAGCCAATTAGCTGACATAAGCTGACATGCACTCAGAAATTGCTAGCTAAGCCATAAAAGACCTTGAACAATTCAGGCTGTCATTCATTTCCCGAGCAACGCCGGGTACATCTGCTAGTATATATATTTATATATATAACAGAGTAATAACTCTGTTACGTCATAACCACGCATAGATACACACACACACACAAATATATATATATATATATATATAAACATATATATATAAACATTTATCTATATATATATATATATATATACATATATATATGTGTGAGTGTGTGTGTGTATGTATATATATATATATATATATAGAGAGAGAGAGAGAGAGAGAGAGAGAGACAGAGAGAGAGAGTGAGAGAGAGAGAGAGAGAGAGAGAGAGAGAGAGAGAGAGAGAGAGAGAGAGAGACTAGTTGCTTGCATGTTTCACCGTTGTATAGAGTTTACGGACCTGTAAAAAGGTCGAAACTTATGAGTAGCTGTTATCCTTAATAATATAAAATGTTCTCTTTATTTAATAACGATTTCTTAAAAATGTGAACTAAGATCGTTTGCCGATTCAGTTCAAATAATGTCTATAAGTCTAATGTCTGCCGTAAGCCAGAAGGCTCATTTAGCCGGTGCTTATCCGGTTTCATGGCGTGAAGCGACTGAGAGTACAAGACTCCCCCCCCCCCCTGGACAGGACGCCAGTCTATCGCAGGGTTAAACCCCCAGCTATTGCTGGTACTCATTTTCAGCTGAGTATGTTGGAACAACGTGAAATGAAATGTTTTGCTCAAGAACACAACACGCAACCCAGGAATCGAACCCATGACATTATGATCGTAAGACCAACACCCTTACCACTAGGCCACGTGCCTCCACTTCAAATAATGTACAGTTCGGGTAATGGGCAGGTTTCCATATAAGCTTTCATTTGTAATACGTTGACCCCTACTTTATGTTTCGTACAACCCTAAACATTTAAATGTATACACCAACTAGTTTTCCTCAAGTGCTTGTGTCAGGGTTCAGGTACCTGATCCATACAACACCGACTCAACAAATGTTCTGAAGAATGATATTTTGATTTTCCTGAGTAAATCTGACCATCATATCCTTTCCATTTTATTCATTGCAGCCCAGACTTTGGAAATTCTAATGTCAATGTCCTTTTTTGATGAATACATCCAGTTGTCCATATATAGAAAATCATCAATTCGATTTAGTATTCCGCCATCCAGTGTAATGAGATTTCCATCTTCTTGGTTTAGTGACATGTACTCTGTCTTGGTAACATTTTTGTGTAGACCAAGAACATTTATAGCAAAAACTATGACATTAGGTATGACATATCCAACTAGCATTGACATAAGCTTTCTTCTATGGATGGAGTCAAAAGGCTTTTTGAAGTCAATGAAAGTTAGTACAGTTTTCAGGTTCTTTGATCTGACGGCTTCTGGTATCCTTCACAGTGTCAATATTTGTGACACAGTCAATATATATTGTCTGAAACCATTTTGATTTATTCTGAGTTTCGGGTCTAGATGTGGTCTTATTATGTGGTATATTTTAGCTGTAACTACTGAAAAAGTAATTCCTCTGTAATTTGCTGTGTATCTCACGCCATCCTCTTTGATTGAAAAATTGGTTACTGGATCCTTACAAAAATGCAAGGAATTTATAAATATAATGTTTTTCAACACTGGGACCCTAAATAACACTAGGAGAATAAATGAACTTATAGCACTCTGCGAACTTTACAAGTTTGAAGTTACATGTGTACAAGAATATCATGATTATAAAAAAAAATAGAAACTTGTGTTTAATGCAGCTGAGAAGGCTCAAACAATTCAACTATTGGAGGAGTCGCATGATTTTAAGCCCCAAAGTACAAGAATCTTTGCTTTGTAATGAGTCTATAACACCAAGAATAATAGTAGCAACTTTCAATGGAAAAAAAAATTTCACTTTCTTTATTAGTAGCGTTCCTGAATCCATTTGTGTTTTAATGTTTCGAAGCCTTCACGGCTCGATCTTCACAATTGGAATGGCATACTAGTGACGTACTGATTACATACTTAGCTGGGTCATAAAGTATCATGGGAGTAGTAGGATATCGAGGGTGCCTGATTTAAAATTCCTCAACGGCTAAAGGTGTCGGTGAATTATCAGGGTCGTTACAACGTCGGATAGAATGATTTGCGCTATTCGTTCCGGCTCTCTGCGGCCTGAGTTCAAATTCTGCCGAGGTTTACATTGCCTTTCAACTTTTCAGTATAATATAAAAAAGGTACCAGTCCAGTATTAAGGTCAATTCTTCTTCTATGTCTCTCTCTCACTTCACTCTGTCTCTCTCCTCCTCTGGAAGAAATCGGCAGTGTTCAGACATGGAGAGGTCTGGGGTCCGCTGTGTTTAAATGTCCAAGAAACGTTGTATGTCACTACGGCGCCCCTACGACTCCAGCAGAAGCTACAAATACATACATACATACATACATACATACATACATACATACATACATACATACATACATACATACATACATACAACAGCTGAAGCATGGTAATTGTAATTGGTTTCGCGTATGCTATTTTTGAATTGGGGTTTGTTCTTGTGATGGTTGATGTTGTTATTATTTTTATCACCCTCATCATCTGTTGTTCTTTGTGTTGCTGTTGTTGAAGCTGCTGTTGAGGTTTTTCTCTTGGGGGGGGGGGGGGCTGTTGTAGTTGATGTCGTTTAGTCCAGATCAACCCCGATAAAACCCAATTATTATTAAAAACATTTCAACCATGATTATTTTAAATTTGTCTGGGTTTATATCATCCAGGACTTGTATGTCCTTCCCATTTTTTAAATGACGGGGGGAGATAATTGAGGTATATTTGATTATTCCTAACAGGTTCGGTGACCACATCGATGTTCCTCATATAAAAGTCAGAGCTCCCAACAGACTTCATATTTTCTGACAAGTGACACCAGGTCTGTTTTAGCAATCATCAAAACTGTTTAGTTGTGATATTAGTAATACACTGTGGTGTTTATTCCAGCTCACGCCTGCCTCCTCCATATGATGTTTATAGAGTTTGAATGACAAGGGCTAGCAATATCTATTTACAAATATGTATGTGGGTTCCCTCCCTTTAATTTGTCATTTACCATCCTAATAGGTTTGGTTGTTTCTTTTCTACCTCCTGAAAATATCTACCGATATCTTGAAATTAAACAAGCCATTTATAAGCCAACATCCTCACAGACCTCTTGCTGGTTGTACAAGTTTTCCTCCATAACATTAAAACCGGAAAATTAACTTCTCATGCGACGGAGAGCCAATGGGTTTTCAGCTCCTGTTCACAAACTACACTGAAACACAGAAACAATCTTCCTACACATTCATAAAATCATAATTTACATGCATTAACTATGAGAATTACAACTTCAATGACAGCGGGTGCCGCTGGCAATTGTCCGCGGGAATGCATTTGCGGACATGTCCGCGGGGCGCAGCCCCAACATCGCCGCACCCTAGGACTAGATCCCCCCCCCCCCATCTTCTGTGACCCTAGAGCTCTTATCTTCCTCTTCCTTTCCCATTTTCATAACCACAAAACACGATAAACTAGCGAAAGATTTGGGAAAATAATTCTAATCTCCTCTTTGATATTGTGGTATCTCCGACTCATTCGTCTTTTCTCCTCTCCATGTTATATATACCCCCACCAGGCCCCGCAATATCAATCATGTCCTGCTAAAAACGTCAGCCTCTTGGAGTTCCTTCCCTAATCATATCTTTCTCAGAGGCGTTGACTTACAACTGTTTAAGTGGATCATGAACAGCATTTATCTCACCGGAAAGCCTGAGAATGTCACGACCACTATCCCTCTTCCAGGCCCATCAAATAAAAACAAAACACATAACATAGATAAACATCCGTGAGATGCAATAATATAGTTAAATATTAAAATGAGAAACGAGATATATACCACCAGTAAATACAAAAAAAATAATCCCTAAACATCAGAATAATAGTATTCATAGCTCATACCTGTGTAAGTTTAGCTGGGTTCCTACGTGGTTACATCTCATAGGGGAGCTTCTCGAGATTTTAACGATAAGGGTCCCAGTCCTATCATGAAAAGAGACGCGAAATTAATCGTCTTTTTCAAGAACACAACATGCTGTCCAGTCCAGGTATCGAACCCCCGATCCTATGATTGTAGGTTAAACGCACTAATAGGTCACCTGTCTTCACTCCCAATCAGAAGGGGTGTGGTAACTCTCATAACCATTTTCAATATTTCGGTGACTGGTTAAAAAAACAACTGAAATAAAAGATCACTGGTGGGTTAGCTGTCCTTAAACCGGAGACCTGGTACGAATACTTACGATATAGTGGACTCCGCTAAAGAGACCCTAGTGCCAAATGGGTAATAATTTGGGCAAGGAATTAAGTCTACCACATAGTGGCAGCCACACTCTATCAAACGGACTTCCACACAACTCCACCCATGAGGCTTGCGTCAACAGATTCAAGTGCAAATTCAATTTTTATCCATCAACAATTTCTTCACGAATTATATACATTGATTGACGAATGAGATAAAGATGTCTTCTTCTTCTTCTTCTTCTTCTTCTTCTTCTTCTTCTTCTTCTTCTTCTTCTTCTTCTTCTTCTTCTTCTTCTTCTTCTTCTCCCACTTATTCCTAAGAGGGTCGTCGTGGCAGAGTCCTCAAGCACTCCTTCCAGCGGGTCCCGTCAGAATCAACCGTCTCCAACTGATCCGGCTGGATCACCAAATGTGACCAGCCAAGCTCATGGATGTTATCCAACCATCTTGCTCGGAGTCTACTCCTGGGTCTCTTACCAGTTGGTTTTGCCCATAAAATCTGTCTAGTGATTCTTTCCTGAGGCATTTTAACCACATGCCCATAGTATCGGAGCTGTGATCTCTCAATTCGGAGAAGTGGCGGCTCTACCTGGAGCGACTCCCTGATCTCCGAGCTACGTTACTCCAAATCCCCCTTGGAGAAACCCCATTTCAACCCCTTGTATTCGCGATCATATTCTTTCAGTCATTACCTATGATTCATGACCATAGATAAGGGTTGACACGAATACCTAAAATGTAATAATCAAAATATATAGCAATAAAAAGGGAGATATAGGTTGAAAAGGTCCATAGAAATATAAAAGGGATTTTTATTCTTTTTGATGAACCTTCTCACCTGTCAATTAATATGTAACTCTTCGCCTACTCTGAAATGTATAAAGATAGAATCTGCTATACTGAATATAATTACTATTGAACTATCGAAACAGTTTAAGCTCCCAACCTTCCTCTCTATATCAAGTAGCACCAAACTCTCCCCCTCTCTATATCTACTACATGGAACTTTCTTCCAATCTCTTCTCTATATCAATTACCACCAACGTCTCCCCCTGTCTATGTCTATCCTCTCCCATCTATCTCTACATAACGTCTACATAAACTGTAGCGCATACACAAATAGATGTGTTTTGGTAGTGTGGGGAGAAATCAATAATTAATGGCAGGCGGGGCATGCCCACCCCTGTCCCCTCCCCCAGTTCCACCGCGCCTGTATATATATATATATACAATAATCTCCCGCTATATCGCGGTTCAATTTTCGCGGTCCTGCTACATCGCGGATTTTTCGTTAGAATATATCTATTTTCTTAGCACGGTTCGTAAGTCTTAATAAAAAGTGTTTAATCTACTATATAAATTGGAAGTGGTCGGACGTTGTATATGTAGGTGTAGTTGGATAAATGTCGAAGCGGCTTGGTGGAATGCAGCGAACATTTACACATTTATGCAGAATGACCCGAGGAGGCGTTGGGTCGACTTTCAAGCTACAAGCTTCTATGGTTACGGAGAAAATCGATGAAACAGGAATTTCCCATTCAAATTGAATTGAGAGTAATCTGTGAACGCAGAAGTAAATATTTTGAGAAACGTTGCAGCCGAAAAAAAAAAAAAGGAAGACGATATTTTGGTTTGTGAAGACGTTCCCTGGCAATGAACGGAAAAAAGCGAGGATTATACGTCGTTATGCGGACCGTGAAGAACAATTTCATGCAAAGACGAGACCAAGTTTATGGTATAAATGGAGTCGTTAGACTAATATTCTATTTAAAATAACAGAATGGTTTCCAGCTCCGGAGTTTAAGAATGATGTAAATAAAATTGAAAACGAAAATGACAGAGGTTATTAAAATAGTAAAAGTAAATAGTGAAGATTTAGGCCAGTACATACGTATGCCCCGACGGACATACACATACATACGCACACACAAATACATACACACACAAACACACACGCGCGCGCGTTTGTATAAACCTTATGCATTTCTACAGTATTTTCACCAAACTTAAGACATAGGTTACTTATGAACCGATTTTCACAAAACTTAACACATGGGCTACGTTTGTCCTACAAATGAATGTGAACTCTCAGAATTGGCACATATTGATTAGGGGACCCCTGGGGGCAGGAACCCCCTTTGGGAAAAAGCCGATTATTTTGTAAAAGTATAGTTTTTGAAGCAGCACTGAAGTATTGTATACACAACTGCTATTTAATACCCGAGCAACGCCGGGTACCTCTTCTAGTATTAAATAAGTTTTGATGTGATTGAAGTGTATAGTGTTTTTTATTTTTCATTCCATTACTAATTTACTGATTGTGTTTTTCTCTAATCTACTACAAACCCTTCATAGATTGACGGGAGATGTGCAGTGTATAACTAAGCGGCTGATGTGGCTGACGATGGTCGTCATTGGTAACTAGTGATACGATGGTTGGTGGTAGTTTCTATACCATCGTTACTGGGTGTTTTTTTTTTGGGGGGGGGGGGGGGGGTTACATACAAAAGCGTGTTTTAATGAGTTTATATGTACTTAAAGCGTGTAGGAGGGGTATTTCAAGGCTTAAACTATAAAAACAACGGTTGCCTTTATGGTCTCTCTATATCGCGGATTGTCATTTATCGCGGCTGGTTCTCTAACGTATCTCCCGCGATAAACGGGGTATTACTCTATATTCAATGTATTAAGTGTAAATAGTGAGTCTTGTTACTCTGGAGTTTCACCTGTTTATCACAGGGTTATCATTATATATGTGTGCGTGTGTGTGTGTGAGGCGTGTGTGTATGAGTATGTACATTTTGTAACAAACAGGTGTTTCAGATGTGCTCGGTAGAAATCAAACTAAAAAGACAACATATTTATGTGTGTGTGTGTGTATCTATGTATGCTCGTGAAGGGGACACAGTATTTTTACCTTTGTGTATGTGTGAGTGTGTCTGTGTGTGTGTAAGGAAAAGTAGACGCAAGTATAGCAGAAAGTGTACGTCACACACACACCCCCCACACACACACACTTATAAATATACATATATCTATTAATTTAAACTTTTCTGGGTGTATGTCTGTGTATATGTGACAAGGTGTCTATATGTGTCAATGTGTGTATATGTGTGAAGATAGCTAGTTAGATACATTTATCTAAAAACGAAGGAGAGGCGGTTTTCCTTTGTGTGATAGCTATGGCGAAAGAGGTTGTATGGTGGACAAGGTTGAAAGGGCTGAGGTCAGACACCTTTCTCTCCGGCCAACAACTGATTATCTTTTTCAAATACCACTTTGGAAGAAGAATCAGGATGGAGAGAGAGGTGCTGTACCCCAGCAAGTTTTATGAAAGGTGGGTGAAAGTGGCGAGAATGGCCCGAGTGAATGGGCCTTCTCTCTATATCAGCCTGTAGGTTGATGAAAAAGAGGAAGAGAGGAAAGGGGTACTCACTCTTCGTACTCCTGGAGATGATGGTTGCACATTTTTTCGGGGGTATGTGTTTCCCATATGAAATGTCTCCCCCTATTGGGGAAAATCGATTAACTTTTAAATTGTATTCATGATATTTTATACGTTTTTATTGTATGTAAACTTCCCCCTTTGTATTTGTCCCCTTCTTTTGTGCCCCTGCGGCTAATAAAGAAACCTATCTATGTAAACTCCCCTCTTTGTATTTGTATTTTTCTCCATCTTTTGTGCCCCTGTGGCAAATAAAGACATTTATCTATCTATGTGGGGCTGGGGTGAGTGCGTGCTTCTGTGTTTACCAATAACAAATAACAGACAAATCTGTGTTGTTGAGCGCGTCGTTGTATGTAACACTGTGTGTGTACATGTTTATGTGTGTGCGTGTGTGCGTGTGCGTGTGTGCGTATGCCTCTGTGTATTACTGAGCGTTAGTGTGTATATGTATATATGTATATGTTTGTGTGAGCGTGTATGTATGTGCATGTGTTTGAAACCTATATTTATTTCTATTAAGACTGTACACAGTTAAGGAGGTGGCGTGGGGAGGGTGTACCTACATAATACAGGTGTAAGGAGATACTGTAGCTCCTTATCTATATCTCCATAAACATGCTGATATTACATGACCGATATTATATATATATACTGGATATCATATGAAAGGTCACCTTATAAATCAATCAGTCCATCTATCTATTCACATAACTATATACAAACACAAACACACACAGATACACACATACACACATGTATATATATATATATATACGGATGTGTGTGTGTGGGGGGGGGGGTGCATAGACACCTGAACTGTTGACCTTTCAACATGACTGCAATTCACACACACATCCCTACTGACCATTATCACAACAATGAACCTCTTTACTACACACACACACACACACACATATTTGTCTTAATAAACTTATTTTTCAGTGACTTCTCAATCAGGCGAAAAAGGACACTCTTCGACAAACCTACATTTGGCGCCAAATCAATTTTTAACATTCACGTGACCTCTACCGACCAATCAAAATTGTTTTGACTACAAGAATCTTTGCAACACGAATTGGCGCGAAATTTATAGTACTCATTCACGTGACATTCAACAACCAACCAAATCTTAATACCGCTGGAGCCACTTTTTCACATAAAACAGGTAGAATTTCCCAAACTGATCAGATTAGAGCAAACACCCCGAGCGCTCTATCTCAAAATTATTTTTGAAAAGCATTAGAAATGCGCAACCTGTAAAAACTTAAAACTAAAACTGAATACTAACCAATACTTATTACTAATTTATACTTATTCCTAATTAAACTGTTTTTCACTGGGAAAAATTTGTCAGCATTTTCTTTTCCTTTTACTAATATATCACAACTCGTGTGTCACACCTCTATTTTTTTAAATATATATATATATATATATATATATATATATATATATATACATACATGTGTGCGTATGTCGTAAAACGCTTTTGGATTATCTCCCTTTCCCTTCTCCCTCTCACTTTCGGTTGCTCCGTCTCTCTCTCTCTCCTTCTCTCTCTCACCCTCTCTCTCTCTCCCTCTATCTCTCTCCCTCTCTCTCTCTCACCCTCTCACGTGTGCGTATGTCGTAAAACGCTTTTGGATTATCTCCCTTTCCCTTCTCCCTCTCACTTTCGGTTGCTCCGTCTCTCTCTCTCTCCTTCTCTCTCTCACCCTCTCTCTCTCTCCCTCTATCTCTCTCCCTCTCTCACCCTCTCACCCTCTCTCTCTCCCTCTTTCTCTCTCACCCTCTCTCTCTCCCTCTTTCTCTCTCTCCCTCTCCCTCTCTCTATCTCCCCCTCTATCTCCCTCTCTCTATCCCCCCTCTCTCCGTCTCTCTCTCTCTCTCTACACTCACTCTGCTGAGATCGCACGGAACAACATCGCTCCCAGTTATTTGACTACAAGACTTAAGTCTAATCGGGTCGTTGTAACATTCTATTTTTCCTCTGTTACTCGCATGTTCCATTGATCCCCCCCCCCCCCTGCTTACTTCGTTTTTTCCTATTTCCTTTTTCTTCTTTCTTCTTCTCTCTTCAATATTTTTTCTTTTCTTTTCCTCGTGGTCTTTTGATCGATAAAAGGCCTTGGGCGCACTGCTGATCGAGTTCGATGTCCTGTTTTAAGCGCCGAAACATCTATGATCACAGTTAACAGCTGATGAAGAGTCTCTCCTCTTGTTTACGTCCATATTACTATCTTAAACTTTGTTTACAGTAACCATACAGCCCGCTATGTTTCTTGTAATTTTATATATATATCTAAAACAGAGAATGTCTGTCTGTCTGTCCCCCCTAAAACTCGAGAACCACCCAACCGATCTTTTTCAAACTTTACACATGTAATACTTATGGTCGTGTGAGTGTTTTGAGCAAAGAATATTTCAAATTTTCAATCTTCTTGGGCGCATTAGGCGAAAAACCGCATATTTTAGGCTTTAAAGGCTTTTTAGACACATAACGAAACAATAATCCAGGCGATTTCTTCAAAATTTGCATTACTTATGTCGTTTAAAATGTTTTGAGCAAAAAAGATTTTCTCATTTTCGCATTAGGCGAAAACCGATTTTTAAAAGCATTTTGGTTTCGTTAGGGCCTGTAACTCAAGAAGTACCCACTGATTTTTTTTTTATTTTGCATATGCATTACTTATGTTTCACACATTTTCTTGACTGAAAAAGATTTCAAATTTTTGCTCGGGGACCGCATTGTTTAACATTTCGGTTGCGTTAGGGCCTGTAACCTTAAAAGTATCCAACTAAATTCCTTCATGCTCTCCACCGCTGCAGTCCCACATGCTTACTGCTCTGTAACTATTGCTTTCATTGTACCATAACACAACAAATACATGTTCGGTTTGTCGAATGCCTTTTTACTTAACCCTATCGTCTAGGCTTTCGTGGGTTGAACATTTTACTCTCAGGCACCCAATTAAGTTAAACCCCTGGTAATCTATGACGAATCTTTTTTATAAGCATAAAATGTAGACACCATCTCCGGGCCGAGGTATTCCGTACTTCTCTGTACTGTTTCAGAAAGGAGATATTAACATGCCAATCTATGTTTAGAATCCCGAGCAACGCTGGACCATTCTGCTAGTTATTACTATAAATGAGAATAAGAGTGAGAGATAGCTAAATAGATATGTTTCTTTTATTTGCCACCAGGGCATCAAAAGTGGGACACGTACAATGGGGGGAGTTTACAAAACAAGGCGTCCTCAATAAGGAGGAGGCAATAACAATATATAAAAATAAAATAAAATATAACAAAAATAAAATTTATAACAAAGTCTTCAATAGAGAGGAGGCGCCTTGGGGGGTCGCACACTCCCCCGAAAAAAGTGTGCAACCCTTCTCCTCAGGAGCACAGAGAAAGGGTGCTCCCTTGGTCTTTCATCTTCCTCACCTATAGTCTGATGTAGAGTGAAGGCCCATTCACACGGGCCATTCTCGCCACTTTCACCCATCTTTCATAGAAACGGCTGGGGTGCAGCACCTCTCTCTCCATCCTGATCCTTCTTCCGAAATGATATCGGAAGAAACGGACCAGTTGTTGGCCAGAGAGAAAGGTGTCTGACCTCAGTCCTTTCAGACGCGTCCACCATACAACCTCTTTCGCCATGGCTATTACGCACAGAAACACCGCCTCTCCTTCGTTTTTGAAGAGGGGAGGCGGCTTGATCGTTACAATAGACTCGGTGGTCAACCGGATCGGTCCCACCCTTGACAGCAGTTGTTCGACATAGCCCCACAGATCGGCAATGCCCGAGCAGTGTACCAATGCGTGTGCAACGGTTTCCTCGTCGCACACGCATCTGGGACAGACCTTTTTCGATGGGTCCCTACCCGGGCGCCCGTGTCTGTAGAGCCTTTCTCGAACGGGCAGAGCCCTTCTGTAGCATTGCCAGGCCAGGGACCTCTGGAAGTTATCCATGGGTCCCGGGCTGAATGTCCTACCGAACAGGTTGGCCAGTTCGTCTTCCTCCATGCCTAGGGCTTCTCCGAGGGCGTCGTCGCACCTGCTAACCACCAGCTCTCTATAGAATGACGAGGTGGATTCTCCACTGACAGCCGGGTCCGCCTGCCAGAGAGCCGTGAGCGCCTGGGCACACTCGGTGTGCCAGGCGCCCAGTTTTCTCGGTCTTTGCTTGACCCAGGATTGCAGCTCGGTGAGTGAGACGAGTCTGGGAAAGGCTCGCCTCACAAACGGAGCCCACACTGGTTGACCGGAGAGGAATACCTGAAGGTGCCGTAGCCTTAATGCGTGTTTACGTATCATCAGCCACGGCATCCCCAGCCCTCCTTTCGAAGGGTGTTGACAGCAGATGGATCTCCTCACCATAGGAGCCCGCTTCTTCCAAAGGAATTGGAAGAGTGCGCGCTCCATTTTGGCGAGCGTTTCCCTTGGGCAAGGCACCACGATCAGGCGGTAGTAGATGACGGACGCTATATAAGTGTTCGCCACCTCCGCCTGACCTTTCAGGGACAGTTTGCACTCGGCCCACTTCTGGGTCAGTGCAAACACCCTGCTCGTCACCTCACCCCAGTTCTTCTCCACCTGGAGGTCTGGTCCGAACCAGACCCCGAGCAATTTCACCGGGCCCTCCGTCCAGCGCCCGACGACGCCATCGGAGGGCATCGATCTGCCCCTCCACGTGCCGAGTTGCAGACCGATCGACTTGTCCCGGTTCAGCTTAGCCCCTGTAAACCTTTCGTACTCCTCCAGTAAGGTGCCGATCGCCCCGATTTCCGAGGCCGTCGACACCATTACTGTTACGTCATCGGCGTAGGCTGACACCGCTTTCCGCAATCCCGGTTCCAACGGGATGCCCTGCAACAACTCCAACTTCCGCAGCAGTGGCTCTAGAGTCACTACATACAGAAGGGAGGAGAGAGGGCACCCCTGTCAGATGGACCGCGCGATTTCGAACGGCTCCGAGAGGTAGCCGTTCACCTTGACCCTAGAGCAGATGCGGCTGCTGTGCATGGCATTGATCCAGCCCCTGAAAACGGGTCCGAAGCCTGCCGCCGCTAGCACCGCATCCAGGTAACCATGGTCGACCCTATCGAATGCCTTAGATTGATCCAAGTTGATCAGGGTCCCACCAAAGCCGGGTTCGTTCCCAACCCTCTCTATGATGTATCGCATGAGGTGGAGGTTATCGTGGATGGACCTGGACGGGATAGCACATGTCTGCGCATCTCCTACCAGGTTGCCCACGACAAGCGCCAACCTCCTTGCTAGCACCTTGGCCAAAATCTGTAACTCTGTATTTAGCAGAGTTATGGGCCTGAAATTATTTATATCGTCCCCCTTGTTCTCGTCCTTCCTCACTAGCGTGACTACGCCCTTGGTCACAGCACAGGGAATTCTCCCGTTCTGTCGCCAGTTGCAGTAGACCGCCTCGAGGAGTTCGGGGAACAAGTCCGGCATAGCTAGATATAGTTCGTATGGAAGACCATCGAGACCCGGGGATTTGCGTTTGCCGCATTGGCTCAGCACGTCCTCTATTTCAGCGGCTGAAATCGGCTCCTCGCAGGACTTCGCCTCCCTGTCCGAGAGACGCGGCAGGCCGTCGAGGTATGGACCGAAGTCCACGTCCCCAACCGGCCCCCCGCCCCTTCCGAACAATTCGGCAAAGTGCTTTTGAAAAGCCTCGCACATCTGCTTAGGTTCAAGGATCACCCGTCCATCCTGGTCTCGCAAAGACCGGATAGTGGATCTGCTCCCTCTTTTGGCTTCTGTCACGCGGGCCCAGCTAACAGCTTTGGTCCCCTCGTTTCCCAGAGCACGTATTTTGCTTCGGACGATGCAGCCTTCGTGTTTCGCGTCGAAGAACTGGCCCAGGGCCGTTCTCGACGCTAGCACTCTGGCTACGTCGCCGCTTCTAATTGCCTCTTCTACACTATCTACCAACTTCCTTTCCTTCCTATTTCTATTGGAGGCTAACTCCTTACTAAATTCTATAGAGACTGCTCTAATCTCTCTTTTGAGAGATCCCCACCACCTGCTGTTGACGATGGCGCCCGTCAACCGCTCCTTAACTAAAGTGCTAATCCGGTTCCTGTAAGCCTTACTTGCCGGTAAGGACAAGTTGAGCTTCCAGTAACCGGGTCCCTGTCTATGAGTTCTGTCAAGGTTGACCATGCAGGTCACTAATTTGTGGTCTGAATAGCCAACCATGCGCATTTTTGGACAATTTAAAAAGTCCTTATCCTTAATTCTAACTAAGAACCTATCTAGGTACGACCTAGATGTTCCGCTACGATTTGCCCAAGTCCAGGTTGGCGCAGTCGGAAAATCTAGTCGATATCTATCGGCCAGGTCAAATCGACCGATTAACCCTTTGAGGCTATTACACCCCTCTCTATCGGGACAGGCCCCTACGTAGTCCCAGCGTGCATCTAGGATACCATTCCAGTCCCCCACTAATAGCAAGGAGCGGGACGTCCCTAGAAAAGTCTCCAGACGATGAAAGAAGTCCGGCCGCATTGACCCGAAAGGGCCGTAGGCGGCTACCAACCTAAACGCTCCGCCTTTACCACTGCCAAGGTCCAGAACCACTAGTCGACCCTCCGGGTCCAAATGTACCATCTGTGTTGCGAGACCCAGATGTTTTTGCAGCAGAACAACAACTCCACCCCCACCTCCGGGCTGACAGAGAGATGCGTGCATCTCAAAGTCATCAAAGGTGGGGGCCAGCTGTCGCACGTTGCTGATCCGGGCCTCGCAAATAACCATCACATCTATACGTTGTGACCTGAGGTCATTTAGAAGCATTGCTTGCTTCCAAGTTGAGCCCAGGCCACGCGCATTTAAACAGCCTACTCTTAGCATAGCCATGTTGGTGGTGAAGAGAAAAGGCACTTACCTCTCTGCGTCCCGGGTATCGGGCTGCACAATTTCCATTAGGGTGGGGGATGGGTTGTTGGGTGGGG
Source organism: Eledone cirrhosa (assembly GCA_964016885.1). NCBI lineage: Eukaryota > Metazoa > Mollusca > Cephalopoda > Octopoda > Eledonidae > Eledone > Eledone cirrhosa. Next base: position 77,865,512 of record OZ024740.1, read on the forward strand.
TGGTGGTTTGTGGAAGTGTAGGGGCATCAGTGTGTTGTGTGGTTGGGGAGCTTGGAGTTGTGTGGGTGTTTGGGGAGGGGGTGGGATAGTTTTTTAGGAGGACGCGGTTAATGGGCCCAACGCAGGGGGGACCCACGTCCTCTTTAAAATTGTTTTTTAAAGTTTTATAGGTGTCCTGTGGGGCCTTAATCATTTTGAGGTGGGGGAAATCCCCTGCCTGGGTGAAGTTAGGCCCTTGTGTTTTTATTAGATTGTTGTTGTACACAATGTTTAACAGTTTTTTGTTTCTTGTGTTTATGTATGTGTATGCATGTTTTTGTTTTTGTGTGGTGTTTTTTGTTTGCTGTTGTTGTGAGCTCTTTTGTGTTGGTGTCAGTGTTATGTTTTGGGGAGGGGTTGTTTTCATTTGTGTGTCTGAGGTGTGTTTTCTTTTTTTTTCTTTTGATTGTGTGGAAGTGCTCCTCCTCGTCTGACGACGAACTAGGGTCATCTTCCGCGTTGGAGGGGAGGGGTATATTTTCGGGTTGTGTTTGCGGTACGGGTGTTTTGGAAATTGTTTTTGTTTTTTGAGTGGAGGGGATGGGTTGGACATTGTTTTGTTTTGGTTTGAGCTGTGGTGGTTGTTTATGTAGTGGTAGTTGTGGTGATTGTGTTGGTTGTGCAGTTGTTGGTGGTGTAGGCAGGATTGGGGATTTCTTATTAAGTTGGGGACAGACAGCCCTCAGGTGACCTCTGGTTCCGCAGAGGTAACACGAGGGCCGTCTACCCTCAACGGTAATGTTGATGAAGGTTAGATCATCCAGTATGACGCGTTCAGGGATCTGGGCGATCCTTTCGGGCCTCATTTGAACTACAAGTTCGAGGCTCGTTCCACTGAACGCGTCACCCGATGCCTTTCCCATGGACACCAGCATGTCATCCTCCAGGTCCAGAAAACCTGTCAAAACCCACCATATGTCCATAATCGGCAGGATGGTGTGGATTTTTATTTTTTGTGTTCTTCTACCCATGTACGTAGGGTAGAAGGTGTATGCGGTGGATGTGATTGGTTTGATGGACAGTTTCACTGCTGTGTCCCTGTCCTTCATGAGAATGGATAGACTCCCGTAGAGTCTATCCTTCTGAATGAAGGTGATGTCCTTCATGACGTCTTTTAAAACCAGCTCTATCTCGCTCTGTGATGGTTGAGCTGGTTTTTTACTTTTGTTCGAGATTGTCCTAAACATGACCGTGTTTAGGAGTCTCTGGCTTTTTAGTTCCGGGGGGGAATGGATTGTGAATGAACCATTTTCTCCGTACACTATATATTTTTTCGCATCCGCCAGTAGCTCCTTCGCTTTGGTTATATCTACTGGCAGATAGTCGAGGGTTTTCCTTGTCGTCTCGGCGAAGGAGAAATTTTGTTTGTTTGTGTTGTTGTTGTCGTTGGTGGTGTTGTTGTTATCATTGTTGTTGTTGTCACCGTTATTGATAGATAGATAGATAGATAGATAGATAGATAGATAGATAGATAGATAGATAGATAGATTTCTTTATTTGCCACAAGGGCGCACAAGAAATGGAACATTACAAGATGTGACGGCGAGGGTTTTGAAAATAATCGTGTAAATAAATGTAACAACTATAAATAAAAAATCGAAATCTCCAGTAGTGGGGAACGTTACTCCGGAGATAGAACAACCCTCAACACCAGGATCCCGTTTTGTAAGTGCTCCCGTCTTCCCTCTTTTGTCTTCTTCAACCTACAGGTTTATATACAGAGAAGGCCCATTCACTCGGACCAATTTCTCCATATTCACCCACCTTTTAGCGAATTTACTGGCGTGCAGCACCTCTCTCTCCACTCTCACCTCCCTTTTGAAATTGCATTTAAAGAGTTGTTGTCCGGAGAGGAAGGTGTTTGCCCTCAGTCCTTTCAGTCTCGTGCACCATATCGCTTCTTTCACCATACAGAGGAAAACCATCTCTCCGTCGGTGTTAAATGAAGGTGACGGAGTAATCCTCACGATGGACTCGGCTGACTGTTGGATTCGTCCTACATGTGACAGAAGCTGTTCGACATAATTCCACAGGTCGGTAACTTCTGGGCACTGAACTATTGAATCTTGGACAGGTCCTTTTGGCAGAGTCTCTGCCAGGGCATCTGTGCCCGTAGATTTTATCTCGAACTGGTAGAGCTTCTCGGTAGCACTACCAGGCCAGAGAAGTCCTCTGGAATAGACTGGCCAGTTCGTCCCCTTCGACGCCCAGAGTTTCCACGAAAACGTTGTTGCACTTATCCTCCACTAATCCCCAACAGAATATTGGCGTGGAGTTTCCACTGATTGACGTTTACGCCTGGTAGAAGACTGTGAGCACCTGAGCGCACTCTAGTTGCTTGGCGCCCGTTTTCGGTCTTTGCTTGACCCAGGAGAGCAGCTCCATTAGCGAGACAAGCTGTGGAAAAGCTTGTCTCACGAAAGACCACCACACCGGTTCAGCGGTCAGGAATACCTGTAGATGGCGTAGCTTCAGCGCGTTTTTACGCATCATCAGCCACGACATTCCCAGCCCCTCGTGGGAAGGGTATTGGCAGCTTCCAAAGAAACTGGAAAAGTAGACGTTCCATTTTGTCGAGGTGATCACGGGGACAAAGCATGACTGTCAAGTGGTAGTTGATGGCGGACGCTATATAAGTGTTCACCACTTCCACTCGACCTTTTAAGGAGAGTGTGTGATCAGCTCACTTCTAGGTGAGCGCAAACACCTTCACCGTGACCTCGTTCCAGTTTTTATCCACCTGGAGGTCTGGATCGAACCAGACTCAGAGCAATTTCACCGGTACTTCCGTCCAGCGACCAACGACGCCATCGGACGGCATGGGTTTGCCTCTACAGTTGCCAAGCTACAAACCAACAGACACATCCACGTTTATTTTTGCTCCCATCAACGTTTTATATTCCTGTAACAAGTTGCCATTACTCCGATTTCCGAAGTTTTCGACACCATTACAGTGACATCGTCGGCAAAGCTGACACTGCCTTTCCAAGTCCTGGTTCAAGTGGTATGCCCTGCAACAGCTCCAACGTCTGCAGTAGTGGTTAAAGTGTCAGTAGATACAGAAGGGAGGAGAGAGGGCATCCTTGACGGATGGAACGCGTGATTTGACATGGCTCCGACAGATTTCAAATGGCTACTGAGCAGATGCTGCTGTGCATGACAATGATCCAGCCTCTGAAGACGGGACCGAAGCCAGCCGCTGTAAGCACCCCTCCCAAGTATTGATGGTCATTCGTATCAAATACTTTAGATTGATCTAAATTGATCATAGGCCCGCCAAAGCCAGGTTTACACCCTACCCTCTCTATGATGTATCGTATGAGGTGGAGGTTGTCGTGGATGGACCTGGTTGGGATTGTATAAGTTTGCGCTTCCCCTACCAGGTTCTTGACGACGAGCACCAACCTCGTTGCTAACACCTTCAACTCTGTGTTGAGCAGAGTTTTGTGCCTAAAATTGCTTCTGGCATTCCCTTTGCTCTCATCTTTCCTGATCAGTGTTACTACCTCATCAGTTTACAGAACTGGGAATTCTCCCGTTCTACTGTCCGTTGCAGCAGACCGCTTCGAAGACGTCAGAAAACAAGTCAGGAATGCCTACATAAAACTCATAGGGTAGACCATCCAAACCAGATGATTTGCGACTCCCACAGTTGTCTAGGGGTGGTCTTGTATTTCACCCGCTGTTATCGGCCTTCCGCAGCTCTCCGCACCCGTGTCCGAGAGTCACGGTATGCCATCGAGGTAGGAACTGAAAGCCATCACCCCGTCCGACACACCGCTCGGCCCGAACAGTTGCGCAAAGTGCCGCTGGAAAGCCACACACATCTGCTTGCATTCCAGTAGCACGCATCTATTTTGGTTTTCCTAAGACCGAATTATGGCTATGTACTTCTGACAATACAACCTTTGTGTTTCCCGTTGAAGAACTGATCTAGTGCCGTTAGCACGTCAGCTGTACTGCCACTCTTAAGAGCCAGATAGATAGATAACCTTGGTAATAATATCCATTTATATATATGTTAAATCATTTCCACTTAACATTTGTCGGATTGTACATATTTATTATAACTAATGATAAATAATTGTTTCTACTTTTGGCACAAGGCCAGCAATTATTCCAGTGCATTACTGGTATTTTATTTCATCGACCCCGTAAGGATGAAAGGCAAAGTTAACCTCGGCGGGATTTGAACTCAGATCATAAAGGGCCATAACTCTTTGCTGAAAAGCATGGTATTCGACCCTCTACCGATACTGCCAATCCACCGCCCTACTTAATGATAAATAATAAGATCATTCACGAGTCGATAAAATAGATTTCAGCTGAATGTGCTTTTATTATCGCTTGTTCCCTCCCTATTGAATTTGTGGTCGTATTCCTCAGTAGGTAGGCTCCTATCAATCTATCTATCTATCTATCTATCTGGTGGCAAATAAAAGAAACATATCTATCTATTTATCTGTCTCGGCAAAATGGAGCGCGCGCTCTTCCAATTCCTTTGGAAGAAACGGGCTCCTTTGGTGAGAAGATCCATCTGCTGCCAACACTCTTCAAACGGAGGGCTGGGGATGCCATGGCTGACGATGCGCAAACACGCGCTCAAGCTGCGGCACCTCCACGTATTCCTCACCGGACAACCCGTGTGAGCCCCGTTCGTGAGGCGAACCTTCCATTCGCTAACCGAGCCGCAGTCCTTGGTCAAGCAAAGACCGAGGAAAATGGGCGACTGGCAC
>OZ024740.1:77875286-77892786 GCA_964016885.1 Eledone cirrhosa
ATAGAAAATATGTATAAGTGGGAAAAATTAAAAAAAGGAAACGGTGCTCAATCAGGAAGAAGCTGGTATTTTATATTATTTATTTATGTCATACACGGAACAATTAGGTCACAATTTTGATCCTTCTTACAATCTGGATATATGGTCAATATTGGACCTTGAATACTTAGGTACCACCTTTGTTTCAGGAGGGCCGTGGGAGCAGCGTCCTCAAACACTCCTTCCAGCAGGTCCTAGAAGCAATCGTCTCCAACAGATCCGGCTGGATCTCCAAGTGAGACTAGCCAAACTCATATATGTTATCCAATCATCTTGCTCTGGGTCTACCTCTGTGTCTTCTGCCCATTGGTTTTGCCAGTAAAATCTCCCAAGCGATTACTTTCTATTTTCCTTCCCTCTCTCCTCCCTTTTCCCAATAACTTACCTAGTTATTGAACGCTCTAGAGGTAGATATATTGTCTTTAAAGCGTTGAAATATCCGGGACCCCCAGTAGACAATTGATGAGGACCCTACCTCCCCCCATCCCTCGTTCTTGATTTCTTCTTAATTTTAAGCCTACCTTAACTAGCAACTACACAGCCTTCCTATTCTCGATATATATATATGTATATTACGTGAAATTCTTACCGCTCCTTCCTAACTAAGATTGCTTCGCTTCATCGCTTCCCACATTCATTATTGTGAATTGGTAGTATCGGTAGAGGGTTGGACGCCATGTTTTCTAGCATAGTTACGTCCCTTTACAGTCTGTGTTCAAATCCCGCCGAGGTTAACTTTGCCTTTCATCCTTACGGGGTCGATAAAATAAAGTACCAGTAATACACTGGGATAATTGCTGGCCTTGTGCCTAAGTAGAAACAATTATTATCTATTGGATTGGCAGTATTGGTAGAGAGTCGGACGCCATGCTTTGACGCACAGAGTTGCGGCCCTTTATGATCTGAGTTCAAATCCCGCCGAGGTTAACTTTGCCTTTCATCCTTACGGGGTCGATAAAATAAAATACCAGTCATACACTGGATAATTGCTGGCCTTGTGCCAAAAGTAGAAACAATTATTATCTATTTCATCTAACCAACAACATATATACTTCTAATTATATAAGAGAAAAAATAATAATAATATTATGAATATTAATAAGGTAATGCTTTTTACCTCAATCTAAAATCACAATTTTGCACTTAACAACAATTCCATGCACAACCTGTTTTTATTAAATGCTTGCTTTACGCCCAATATTTGAAATGGGGTCTCTAGTCTTATCATTTTTGAATTTGGTAAACTTTATTCTTTCCTATATTTTCTGAAGAAATGCAGTTATATGTATTGTGTTAATAATTGTTAATTACATTTTTCCGATTGTTTTAATATTGAAATATATATCTCTATTATATAGGCATGCAATGATATATATGAATATATATCATGGAAAGAATTCAATCGCGAATATAAGCGACCGAAATGGAGTTATTCCGAAGGGTGTTTGAAGTAGCGTTACTCAGTAGAGTGCGCAGCAGCTCAGAGATCAGCGAGTTGTTTCAGGTAGAACCGCTCCTTCTCTGAATTGAAAGATCACAGCTCCGACAATACGGACATGTGGTTAGAATGTCCCACGAAAGAATAACTGGACAGATTTTACAGACAAAAACCAGCCGGCAAGAGATCCACGGGTAGACCCCGAGCAAGATGGTTGAATAACATCCATAAGCTCGGATGGTCATGCTTAGGGAGCCAACCGGATCTATTGGAGACGATGTGTTCTCCATTTGTTTCAATCAACGAAATTGTCTGTTCGTAAAGTTTGTCTTTCTCAAGGATATGATGCGCCGCCTGGTCCGAGAATCGAACTCCCAACTATACAATCGTGAACCCAGTGCTCTAACCATTACACCACGCGCCTTCACACCCATACACAAACACATACATACATATACATACATACATGGTGGCTGCCAACTCGTTTTCGAGTACGGCCACCACTTTATATCCATGTAGGAGAACCCCTACCGAAGCGCTGAACGAGTGTGACTTTTTACTCCAGCCAGCGACTTGAAAACTCTGGTACAAACACTACACTTGTGACAATTATTGACACATAGTTCTGGGCCCATGGTACCATGAGACGACAAGTGCAAAGACATCCCCAGATATAAAGCAATGCCTGTGCCGTGAAGCTTTTATAGTGAGCAAAGGCACTGCACAAAGCCAGTCCCACTCTCTTAACCAAGATGATATTTACCAAAAAGAAGAACAAGTCAACATCATTGGATACCATCAGGGTTGCAGGTGTTATATCAGAGTTTTCCTTCTCCTAGAATTCTGCCTTGACAAAGGCTAAGGGTTCATCTCTCCCGGTGATTTGGGATGGCCATTGACTCTTAAGAGCTCCTTTGCCCTTTGACAGGTTTTGTTTTTAGTCCTGCAGGATGTCGAAAGTCACCCTCCTCACCAAGAAACCTTGGTGGGGTTGCCAGTTTAGTCGCCAACGACCCGACCATGAGACAGGTTGTACTGGGATACATGTTACCAGTAGCACCAACTGGTGACCTGACATACATACATACATACATACATACATACATACATACACACATACATACATACATACATACATACATACATACACACATGGTGGCTGCCAACTCGTTTTCGAGTACGACCACTACTTTATATCCATGTAGGAGAACCCCTACCGATGCGCTGAACGAGTGTGACTTTTTAGTCCAGCCAGCGACTTGAAAACTCTGGTACAAACACTACACTTGTGACAACTATTGACACATAGTGTTGGGCCCATGGTACCATGTGACGACAAGTGCGGAGAGATCTCCAGATATAAAGCAATGCCTGTGCCGTGAAGCTTTTATAGTGAGCAAAGGCACTGCACAAAGCCAGTCCCACTCTCTTAACCAAGATGATATTTACCAAAAAGAAGAACTAGTCAACATCATTGGATACCATCAGGGTTGCAGGTGTTATATCAGAGTTTTCCTTCTCCTAGAATTCTGCCTTGACAAAGGCTAAGGGGTCATCTCTCCCAGTGATTTTGGATGGCCATTGACACTTAAGAGCTCCTTTGCCCTTTGACAGGTTTTGTTTTTAGTCCTGCAGGATGTCCAAAGTCACCCTCCTCACCAAGAAACCTTGATGGGGTTGCCAGTTTAGTCGCCAACGACCCGACCATGAGACAGGTTGTACTGGGATACATGTTACCAGTAGCACCAACTGGTGACCTGACATACACACATACACACATACATACATACATACATACATACATACACACATACATACATCCCGATTCAAGGGATGACAATTTCTTTTCTTTTACAACCTTGCCACCAGGAAGGTGGCCGGTCAAAAATATACTCGAAATTAAGAGAAAGAGATAACATACATACACCGACAGAGCAAAAATTTTAGAATCCACAGGTGCATCAAGGAAAAAAACAACCATCTAACCTTAATTGTATCCTACCACAACCACTGTCGCGACTACTGCTACAGAGACTACTACATCATCACCATTACTACCACCACTAGAACCTTATTTGAAGTAGGCTAGGGTGGTGTTAGGGTAACAGGTTAGAAATGTGTCAGAGGTCAACAAGGTCATGTTTCCCAACAAGTCTGCTGGTGACATCAGCGATTGAAGGTGACACACTGTCAGTAATGCTCTAGCTGTGATCACTGATACTGGTACAATAGCTGTTGCTGCTAGTGTTGCTGCTGGTGGTGGTGTTGTTGATGGTGGTGCCGTAGTGCTGCTGCAGTTGTTGGTAAGTGGATAGACGAATGGTTAATGGAAAGGCGGTGATATATACGCGATAGTGCTCCTACGTGTGCAGCACCATTCCATATATATATATATATGTGTGTGTGTGTGTGTGTGTGTGTGTGTGTGTGTGTGTGTGTGTGTGTGTGTGTGTGTGTGTGTGTGTGTGTGTGTACATACGGAGTTCGATTCTTCGTAGTGGCCGCTGACAGCATTTTTCCATCTGTAAAGTTCATTACCTGATTTTTATAAGTTATTTTATAGCAACTGACAGTAATTTTCAGTTATTTTCCGTAACTGAGCTTCTGACATCTCATAAATTTATTTCCTTGGCGCTTAGTAAGTTTAAAATTTTGAGCTTCTCATACGACAATTATATATATATATATATATATATATATATATATATATATATATATATATATATATAATGTATGTATGTATGTATATATGTATGTTATGTCAGGTCACTCTCGAGTGCTACTGGTAACATGTAACCCAGTACAACCTGTCTCGTGGTCGGGTCGTCGGCGACTAAACCGGCAACCCCACCAAGCTTGCTTGGTGAGGAGGGTGATATTTGGACACCCTGCGGGATAAAATACAAGACCCGGCAAAGGGCGGAGGAATTCAGCAGAGTCAACGGCCATTCAAAGAGTACTTTTTTATTTATTTCACCTGGGAGTGAAAGGCCGCCAGTTGTTGTTACAACACCTTTCTAGGAGAGGGAAACTCTGAAAAAAAAAAAACCTGCGGCTTCGAAAGCATCGGATGATGTTGAACAGTTCTCCTTTTCGGGTAGTGCTTTCGATGCTCAGAGAGTGGGATTGGTCAAGTGCAAGGCCTTTCCCCACTTAAAAAGCCTTCAAAGCACAGGCACAGAGGTTAACTTTGCCTTTCATCCTTACGGGGTTGATAAAATAAAGTACCAGTAATGTACTGGGGTCGATTTGATCGACTTTCCCCTCCCCCAAAATTGCTGGCCTTGTGCCTATATAAGAAACCATTCTTGTGTAAGTTTGTTTTGCTAGATAGGTTGAGAAAACTTTAAAGGATATTTCGAAAATAAATTATCGGAGCGTGGAGTAGATTGAAATTCTTAGAAAATGTAGAAATGTCAAAGGCAGAAAAATAGACGGAAAAAAGTGGACAGCAACCGCTACGAGTTCAATTCTTTGTTGAGGTTGCTTGCCATTTTTTCCCGTCAATAGGGGTATTTTATCCGATTTTCTGAGCAATTATGTTTAGCAATCAACTGTTGTTACAGTTATTTTCTGAGTTTTAGATTCCTGCATTTTGTAACACTTAAAAAGTTATGCTTTATAATATAGTTGGAAGGGTGTTGTAGGTATATAGACAATATTTTTGTCCTGAACTGCGGACACTTCGATGGTTTACTGCGTATAATTTATCTTAGTAGATTAGAGGCCAGCAGGAGTTGTTGCGATGTAAATGTAGTTAATTATATAGACGTCACTATTGAAAGGGACACTGCGTCTGGTGGGAAGAGGGTATTTAATAAGACGAAGGATTTTAGTTTTTAAGTGGCCAGGATGTCTTTTGCATCCAGTCGTATCCTACAAAATAATGGGATATAATCTGTTTTCTAGCCAAATATTTAAGGTACGACAGGATTAGCAGTTAAATTAAGACTTTTATTGAGGATGTTAAAAGGTTGTTTGTACACATGATTTGACAAGATTATGATTAAAATAAATGTTGGGGTGCTTTTGTCTTTGCTTTGGAATGAGGAGTGAGAGAAAAAATTCGGGGATGTTTTCTGATTTGCAATAGATTAGCTGGTGGCTAGATGCTGGGCGGAGTAGTAAAAGCTGGGGTCAGCAAAGGGTGAGTGCTTCATAATATCAAAGGTTTAGTATTGTAAATATTATTTTAGTTCTCTTATGAGGGTGGTGGATGGCCAGTATTGGTAGAGGGTCGGACGCCATGCTTTGCAGCATAGAGTTACGGCCCCTTACGATATGAGTTCAAATCCCGCCGAGGTTAACTTTGCTTTTCATCCTTATGGGGTCGATAAAATAAAGTACCAGTCACGCACTGAGGTCGATTTAATCCACTTCCACTCACCCCCACAAAAAAATTGTTGCCCTTCTGCCTAAATCAGAAACCAATATTATTATTTAAGTTCTTGTGAGGGCAGGGGGTTAGCAGTATCGGTAGAGCGGAGAACATGTTTTATGGCATCGAGTTATGGCCCTTTACGTTCTCTGTTCAAATCCTGCTGAGGTTAGCTTTGCCTTTCATCCTTACGGGGTCGATAAAATAAAGTACCAGTAATGCACTGGGATTAATTTAATCGTCTTTCCCCTTCCCTAAAATTGTTAGCATTGTGCCTAAATCAAAAACCATTATTTTGGTTCTCTTGTTAACTTTATTGTATTTTATGTAATTGTGAGTGTTTGGTGTTCCAGCGCCATGGATTGTCAGAATCGTTAGAGAGTCAGGCTGCTTTGCAGTATCTGTTCCGGCACGGTACATAATGTGCTCAAATCTTGTCTCCTGTCGCTGAAAAAAAAGAAAAGATAACACGATACGCCTGGGGCACCTATCATTAAAAACCCAAGAGACCTATGAAATATAACCTCATAGGAGGCCAGTTAAATCTACGCAGGTGTGAGCCATAGCAACAACAACAAAACCTGAACCATTTACAATACAGGATGATGATAAAATAAAATAAAAAAAAAGATTGTGCTCTAGAATTTATGATCACATCACACTTCGTATAACATCCTGTATTATTTACATTTAAATCTATTACAAAAAATACACAGTTCTAAAATTTCGCAAAATTGTATTTATTGAGGGTATATGTTGCTGTAGGGATAGTGAGTTACTCAGTTAATAAGGGGTCCTCCGTCGGTTTCAATGGTGAGCATTCCAGCTGGTCAATTTATAAAACTATCTACATATTGTATTAGCGTGTAAATGACTGAGTATCCCACAGGCACGCAATTCTTTGATTTATCCACATAAGGCTTGAATATACTCGAAACTATGGCAAAAGACACTTGACCAAGATGTTACCCTGTAGCTTGAGCCTAGGATCTCATAATTGAGTAACAAACTCTTTGAATTAGAGAGGCAACATTTTCTCCATTCTGTCCGCTGGGACGACTTGGAGGCTTGTACATGGACTCTCTCAAACACACACACACACACACACACACACACACACACACACACACACACACACACACACACACACACACACACACAGTCCGAGCCCGCATCACTGGAGTAACGATGTTGAGCTGTACTGTTATTGTATTATACGTATAACTTAAAGGAAACTTATTGACTGGAGGTATGTTGCTTAACAAACTCTTCTAACGTCTATTCAACTGTATCCCACAGTTTCTAGCTGTCTATTTCACTTATAAAGCCAGCCTACCTTGTCCCGAAGCTATGGTAAAAGTTACATGGCTCAGATCTATCGCTGCGGAATCGAACTCGGTACATCATGTTGTGCGACAAGGCATCCCATACAGTATTTATCTGACCGATTTCACTCAAAAGGCTTTAGTTGAATCGAAGCTATGATTAAATACACTTGGCTAACATAACATGTTATGCAGTGGAATCAAACCTAGGGCCTCATTATTGTGAATCAAACTTTTCACCCTTAGGCCATACCTGCGTTGTTCAGTTACTTAGTCAATCACTAACACAGATTTAGTAAGGACAAATTAGTCATAACCTTGTCATTAATGTTTATCTCCTTTATATTGACATTAGGTTTTAAATATAGAAAGTTGTTAAAAATCCTAAGGTGACTGATTATTCATAGTTTTCAAGTCCCCGCGCCACCCCCATACCCTTGCTTTAGCTGTACTTTTTTGATTTTTATTTGTTGCTACTGTTGTTATTTTTTCTCTATGCTGTTGTCTTCTTCAATTATTATGGTTATTATTATCTTTATTATTGTTATAATTATTTAGTAGTAGTAGTAGTAGTAGTAGTAGTAGTAGAAGAAGTAGTAGTAGTAGTTGGTGCTTAAAGTCACGTCGGTTGTATGTCTGACTGCATTGTTTCCTTTTCGTGTTTAAGATATGGTGGGATTTGAGAAAGATTTGGTCACTATTTCTTGGGAAAGGTTCCCTAAAGGGCTTTCAGTTTAATGGTACCAAGGGGCCTTTGAGTGCATCTAGCAGAATTCCCCTTAACACAAACATTTGGGTCAGTCAGTCGATCGACTTTCGTCAAATCGGACCGAGGAAACAATGTTTCCGTTGGTCTTTCCAATTGCTAATACTATCTAGTCGCAACTCTAGGTAGAAGAAGCAACGTAAAATAAAGTGTCTTGCTCAAGGACATAACGCATCGCCTGGTCCAGGAATCGAACTCACAACCTCACGATTGTGAATCCAGTTCTCTAACCAATCAGCCACGCGCCTTCAATAAACATTTGGGTCCGTAAAGTCAAAAGAGTCACCATTGGAGCAACAGAATCATATTTATGGAGTCTACAAGACAGAATGATTTGGATGTGGGGTGGTCATGAGAGTAATGGAAGTATAACACATGAAGCAGAGCTCTTCTCCGAACCAGAAATTAGGAAAATTGTAGCGTTTCAAGCTACAGGGCCTCCTCCTCCTCCTCCTCCTCCTCCTCCTCCTCCTCCTCCTCCTCCTTCTTCTTCTTCTTCTTCTTCTTCTTCTTCTTCTTCTTCTTCTTCTTCTTCGCCCACTTATTCCTGAAAGGGTCGTGGGGGCAGAGTTCTCAAACACTATTCCAGCGGGTCCTGTCAGGAGCAGCCGTCTCTAACTGATCCGGCTGAATCGCCAAACGAGATCAGAGATCAGCCAAGCTCATAGAAGTTATCCAACCATCTTGCTTGGGAACTGCCCTGGGTCTCTGCCGGTTGGTTTTGCCCGTAAAATCTGTTCAACGATTGTTTCCTGAGACATTCTAATTACATGTCCGTAATATCGGAGCTGTGAGGTTTCAATTATTTTTGCTGGATTGGCAGTATCGGTAGAGGCTCGGACGCCAAACTTTGCAACATGGAGTTATGGCCCTTTACCGTCTGCGTTCAAATCATGGCGAGGTTAACTCTGACATTCATCCTTACGTAGTTGATAAAATGAAGCACCAGTAATACACTGGCCTAGTTGCCGGCCTTGAGCCAAAAGTAGAAACAAATATTATTGTTGGTAAAAACGATTAATTGATTAACTCCTCCACCAAAATTTCTAGCCTAATATTTGTTTCTACTTTTGGCACAAGGCCAGCAATTACTCAGGGCATTACTGGTACTTTATTTTATCGACGCCGTAAGGATGAAAAGCAAAGTTAACCTCTGCGGGATTTGAAGTCAAAATGGCAAGGGCCGTGAATCTATGCGTCAACGCATGGCGTCCAAACCTCTATCGATACTGGCAATCCATATAGTACTGTAAACACTATAGTACTGTAGAAACTATAGTACTCTAGAGACTGTAGTACTGTAGACACTTTAATACTGTAGACACTATAGTAACGTAGACACTGTAGTACCGTAAACACTGTAGTACCGTAAACTCAGTAGTACTATAGACACTGTAGTACTGTAGACACTGTACTATTGTAGACATATAGTATTGTAGATGCTTTAGTATTGTAGACTCTATAGTACTGTAGACACTATAGTACTGTAGACAATATACTGTAGAGGCTGTAGTACTGTAGATACTATAGTACTGTAGACACTGTAGTACTGTAGAAACAGTAGTACTGAAGATACTGTAGTACTGCAGACACTGTAGTACTATAGACACTGTAGACACTGTAGTACTCTAGACAATGTAGTACTGCAGACACTGTAGTACTGTAGACATTGTAGTACTGCAGACACTGTAGTATTGTAGACACTATAGTACTGTAGACACTGTAGTACTATAGAGACTGTAGTACTGTAGAAACTATAGTACTGTAGACACTGTAGTATTGTAGACACTGTAGGTTTGCAGACACTATAGTAGTGCAGACACGGTAGTACTATATACGCTGTAGTACTGTAGACACTATAGTACTGTAGACACTGTAATACTGTAGACACTATAGTACTGTACACACTGTAGTACTGTACACACTATAGTACTGTAGACACTGTAGTACTGTAGACACAGTGGTATTGTAGACACTGTAGTATTGTAGACACTGTAGTACTGTAGACACTATAGTACTGTAGACACTGTGGTACTGTAGACACAGTAGTAATATAGACACTGTAGTACTGTACACTCTATAGTACTGTAGACACTATAGTACTGTAGACACAATAGTACTGTAGACACTATAGTACTGTAGACACTATAGTACTGTAGACACTGTAGTACTGTAGACACTGTAGTACTGTAGACACTGTAGTACTGTAGACACTGTAGTACTGTAGACACTATAGTACTGTACACACTATAGTACTGTAGACACAGTTGTATTGTAGACACTATAGTACTGAAGACACTGTAGTATTGTATACACTGTAGTATTGTAGAGACTATAGTACTGTAGAGACAGTAGCATTGTAGAAACTGTAGTATTGCAGACACTCAAATAGTGTAGACACTGTAGTAGTGGAGACACTGTAGTACTATAAACACTGTAGTACTGTAGACATTGCAGTACTGTAGTTCTGAAGACACTATAGTACTGTAGACACTAAAGTGCTCAAGACACTGTAGTACTGTAGACACTGTATTACTGTAGACACTATAGTATTGTAGGCACAATAGTATTGTAGACACAATAGTACTGTAGACACTAGTATTGTAGACACTGTGGTACTATAGACACTGTAGTACTGTAGACACTATAGTATTGTAGACACTATAGTATTGTATACACTATAGTAGTGTAGACACTGTAGTACTCTAAACACTATAGTACTGTAGAGACTATAATACTGTAGACACAATAGTATTGTAGACACTGTTGTACTATAGACACTAGTAGTGCAGACACTATAGTATTGTAGACACTATAGTACTGTAGACACTGTAGTACTGTAGACACTGTAGTACTATAGAGACTGTGGTTCTGTAGACACGATAGTACTATAGACACTATATTACTGAAGACACTGTAGTACTGTAGACACTGTAGTACTGTAGACACTGTAGTACTATAGACACTAAAGTATTGTAGACGCTATAGTATTGTTGACACTATAGTATTCTAGAAACTAGTACTGTAGACATTATAGTACTGTAGACACTGTAGTACTATAGACACTGTAGTAGTGTAGATACTATAATACTGTAGACACTATAGTACTGTAGACACTGTACTACTGTAGACACTGTAGTATTGTGGACACTGTAGTACTGTAGGCACTGTAACACTGTAGACACTATAGTCCTGTAGACACTGTAGTACTATAGACCCTATAGTACTGTAGACACTATAGTATTGTAGACACTATTATATGTAGACACTGTAGTACTGTAGACACTGTAGCACTGTAGACACAGTAGTATTATAGACACTATAGTACTGCGGAACCTGTAGTACTGTAGACATTATAGTACTGTAGACACTATAGTACTGTAGACACTATAGTATTGTAGACACTATAGTACTGTACACAGTGTAGTACTGTAGACATTGTTGTACTGTAGACATTATAGTATTGTAGACACTATAGTATTGTATACACTATAGTACCGTAGACACTGTAGTACTGGACGCACTATAGTACTGTAGACACTATAGTACTGTAGACACTGTAGTATTGTAGACACTGTAGTACTGTAGACAATATAGTACTGTAGACACTAGTGTACTGTAGACACAGTAGTATTGTAGACACTCAAGTAGTGTAGACACTGTAGTAGTGTAGACACTGTAGTACTATATACATTGTAGTTCTGTAGACACTATAGTACTGTACACACTGTAGTACTGTAGACACTGTAGTACTGTAGACACTATAGTACTGTAGACACTGTAGTACTGTAGACACTATAGTACTGTAGACACTGTAATACTGAAGACACTATAGTAATGTAGACACTAGTATTGTAGACACTATAGTATTGTAGACACTATAGTACTGTAGACATTGTAGTACTGTAGACACTGTAGTACTGTAGACACTGTAGTAGTGTAGACACTATAATACTGTAGACACTATAGTATTGTAGACACTATAGTATTGTAGACACTGTAGTACTGTAGACACTGTAGTATTTTAGACACTATAGTACTGCAAGCACTGTAGTTGTATAGACACTATAGTACTTTAGACACTATAGTATTGTAGACACTATAGTACTGTAGACACTATAGTATTGTAGACACTATAGTACTGTAGACACTATAGTACTGTAGACACTATAGTACTGTAGACACTGTAGTACTGTAAATATTGTAGTACGGTAGACACTATAGTATTGTAGACACTATAGTATTGTAGTATTGTAGACAATAGTATTGTAGATACTGTATTATTGTAGGGACTATAGTACTGTAGACACAGTAGTATTGTAGACACTGTAGTATTGCAGACACTCAAGTAATGTAGCCACTGTAGTAGTGTAGACACTGTAGTACTATATACACTGTAGTTCTGTGGACACTATAGTACTGTAGACACTGTAGTACTGTAGACACTATAGTGCTCTACACAGTGTAGTACTGTAGACACTATAGTACTGTAGACATTATAGTACTGTAGACACTATACTACTGTAGACACTATAGTACTGTAGACACTGTAGTACTGTAGACACTATAGTAGTGTAGACGGTATAATACTGTAGACACTGTAGTACTATAGACATTGTAGTACTGTAGACACCATAGTATTGTAGACACTATAGTATTGAAGTACTGTAGATACTATAGTATAGTAGACACTATATTACTGCAGACACTGTAGTACTATAAACACTGTATTACTGTAGTCACTATAGTACTGTAGACACAGTACTACTGTAGACTCTGTATTACTGTAGACACTGTAGTACTGTAGACACTGTAGTACTGTAGACACTATAGTACTGTAGACACGGTAGTTCTGTAGACACTATAGTACTGTCGACACTGTAGTACTGTAGACACTATAATACTGAAGGCACTGTAGTATTGTAGGCACTGTAGCATTGTTGACACTATAGTACTGTAAACACTATAGTACTGTAGACACAGTAGTATTGTAGACACTCAAGTAGTGTAGACACTGTAGTAGTGTAGACACTGTAGTACTATATACACTGTAGTTCTGTAGACACTATAGTACTGTAGACACTGTAGTACTGTAGACACTGTAGTACTGTAGACACTATAGTACTGTAGACACTGTAATACTGTAGACACTATAGTAGTGTAGACACTAGTATTGTAAACACTGTAGTATTGTAGACACTATAGTACTGTAGACATTGTAGTACTGTAGACACTGTAGTACTGTAGACACTGTAGTACTGTAGACACTATAGTACTGTAGACACTGTATTACTGTAGACACTATCGTAATGTAGACACTAGTATTGTAGACACTATAGTATTGTAGACACTATAGTACTGTAGACACTGTAGTAGTGTAGACACTATAATACTGTAGACACTATAGTATTGTAGACACTATAGTATTGTAGACGCTGTAGTACTGTAGTCACTGTAGTATTTTAGACACTATAGTACTGCAAGCACCGTAGTAGTGTAGACACTATAGTACTGTAGACACTATAGTATTGTAGACACTATAGTACTGTAGACACTATAGTACTGTAGACACTATAGTATTGTAGACACTATAGTACTGTAGACACTATAGTACTGTAGACACTATAATACTGTAGACACTGTAGTACTGTAAACATTGTAGTACTGTAGACACTATAGTATTGTAGTATTGTAGACAATAGTATTGTAGATACTATCGTACTATAGACACTGTAGAACTGTAGACACTATAGTATTGTAGACACTATAGTATTGTATACATTATAATACTGTAGATATTGTAGTACTGTAGACACTATAGCACTGTAGATACTATAGTACTGTAGACACTGTAGTACTATAGACACTGTAGTACTGTAGACACTTTAGTATTGTAGACACTGTAGTACTGTAGACACTATAGTACTGTAAACACTATAGTACTGTAGACACTGTATTATTGTAGGGACTATAGTACTGTAGACACAGTAGTATTGTAGACACTGTAGTATTGCAGACACTCAAGTAGTGTAGACACTGTAGTAGTGTAGACACTGTAGTACTATATACACTGTAGTTCTGTGGGCACTATAGTACTCTAGACACTGTAGAACTGTAGACACTATAGTGCTCTAGACAGTGTAGTACTGTAGACACTATAGTACTGTAGACACTATAGTACTTTAGACACTATACTACTGTAGACACTATAGTACTGTAGTCACTGTAGTACTGTAGACACTATAGTACTGTAGACGCTATAATACTGTAGACACTGTAGTACTATAGACATTGTAGTACTGTAGACACCATAGTATTGTAGACACTATAGTATTGAAGTACTGTAGACACTATAGTATAGTAGACACTATATTACTGCAGACACTGTAGCTCTATAAACACTGTATTACTGTAGTCACTATAGTACTGTAGACACAGTACTACTGTAGACTCTGTATTACTGTAGACACTGTAGTACTGTAGACACTGTAGTACTGTAGACACTATAGTACTGTAGACACGGTAGTTCTGTAGACACTATAGTACTGTCGACACTGTAGTACTGTAGACACTATAATACTGAAGGCACTGTAGTATTGTAGGCACTGTAGCATTGTTGACACTATAGTATTGTAGACACTGTAGTACTGTAGGCACTATAGTACTATAGACACTATAATACTGTAGACACTGAAGTATTGTAGACACTATAGTACTGTAGACACTATAGTACTGTAGACACTATATTACTGCAGACACTATAATACTATAAACACTATAGTGTTGTAGACTATATAGTACTGCAGTCACTATAATACTGTAAACCCTATAGTATTGTAGACACTGTAATACTGTAGACACTGTATTACTGTTGACACTATAGTACTGTAGACACTGTAGTACTGTAGATACTATAGTATTGTAGACACTATAGTACTGTAGACACTGTAGTACTGTAGACACTGTAGTACTGTAGACACTATAGTATTGTAGACACTATAGTACTGTAGACACTGTAGTACTGCAGACACTATAGTACTGTAGACACTATAGTACTGTAGACACTATAGTACTGTAGACACCTTAGTAGTGTAGACACTATAGTACTGTAGACACTATAGCATTGTAGACACTGTAGTACAGTAGACACTGTAGTACTGTAGACCGTGTGTAATGTTGTACAAGATGTCATATCTTATAGAATATAATGTTGTATGTGTAGTACTGATTTATTCTACTGTACAGTGTATAGTGTTTTATATGTAGTAACAACGTGTAGGCTTGTAATGTTTACAACATTATACATGTAATTTGAAAATTTGAATATGTCGTATTCTGAAACGTAGAACAAACCTTATGAATAGTCTTTGTGAAATTGGGTAATTTACCCATTAAGATGGAAATTAGTGGCCATAGTCTTAATGTTTAGTGCTGTATGTGTAGTTTTGTAGATGGTGTATGGTTTTAGAGCGTGTAGTGTCTGTATAAAATATTTCTGTAATATTTATGTCCGTTGTTGTAGAATGTGTTGTATTGTAGGTGAGTTTTCTTGATATGTAAGGAATCTCTGGTGTTTCATATTGTTAACAATGCTAGGTCATCGTGTTCTTACGACAGAATGTCGTTGTTATTGTTGCTGTTGCCTTACTTCATTTTGTCCATGCCATTGTTGTTATTTACTTATTGCTATTGTTAATGGTGTTGCTGTTGTTGTTGTTGTTGCTGTTGTTGTTGTTGCTGTTGCTGTTGCCATTGTTGGCTGCTGTTATCGACGACGTTGTCGTTGCGGTTGTTGTTGCTGCTGCTCTTGTCATTGTTGTTGTCGTCGTCATTGTTGTTGTTGTTGCTGTTGCCATTATTGTTGCTGCTTTTGTTGCTGTTGTCGTCATTGCCGCATTGGTTATTTTTGTTGCTACTTTTGTTGTTGTTGTTGTTGTTGTCGTCGTTGTTGTTGTTGTTGTTGTTGTCGTCGTCGTTGTCGTCGTTGTTGTTGTTGTTGTTGTTGTTGTTGTTGTTACCATTGTTGCTGCTGTCGTCGTTGTCGCATTGGTTGTTTTTATTGTTGCCGTTATTATTATCATTTTTTTTATATTGGTTATAAATATTGCTATGAACATTGTTGCTTTTCTTGTTTCTCTTGTTATTATGTTCGTGTTGGTTGGTGCTCCCATTGTTGTCGTCACTGCTGTTGCTGTTTTCATGTTCTTGTTCGAATTTCAGTTCACTTTTTCCTTTGTTTGTTTTTCAAATATTTTGCATAATTTTCGAGACACGCCGACATATAGAGTGATGTAAAGAATTTCACACATACGTACATACACACACATACATACATACATACATACATACATACATACATACATACATACATACATACATACATACATACATAGTAAGGGTAAAGACCCCCTTCGGTCACGAATAACCATGGGATTTGCGCGTAGAAAGTTACCCTCTGAGACAAGCCGGGGCAAGATAGTTTGTGGAAAACCAGCAGTCGCCCATGGATACCAGTCTCCCCGCTCCACGTCAATACATACATACATACAGACAGACATTCAAACATATATACGTACGTACTTACATACATACATACATACATACATACATACATACATACATACATACATACATACATACATGATGGCTGCCCCTCGTTATCGAGTATGGCCATTGCACGATATATCATTATTAATAATTATTAATTAATTCTATCGTGCAATGCCTGTGCGTGTAGATACTTGTTAAAGTGAGGAAAGACTGTGCACTGAGCCAACCCCACTCTCTGGGCGACAGTAGCTATAACCCGAAGAGAAGAAAAGATCAACATCATCGGTAACTACTGAGCCGCAGGTTTTATATCGGAGTTATCCCAGTTTCCTGAGTTGCCTTCTAGAAGAATGCCCTGACAAAGGCTAGGGGTCCTTCACTCCCAGTGGTTTCACCGCGCGGTGCATGTGTATATAGATATGTACACACTTTTAGATGGCCGTTGACTCTTATGAGTTCTTCCGCCCTATGTCGGGTCACTCATGAGTGCTACTGGTAACATGTAACCCAGTACAACCTGTTACATGGTCGGGTCGTCGGCGACTGAACCGGCAACCCCACCAAGTTTACTTGGTGAGGAGGGTGATTTTGGACATCCTGCAGGACAAAAAACAAACCTGACAAAGGGCGAACATACATACATACATACATACATGGTGGCTGCCAACTCGTTTTCGAGTACGGCCACTACTTTATATCCATGTAGGAGAACCCCTACCGATGCGCTGAACGAGTGTGACTTTTTAGTCCAGCCAGCGACTTGAAAACTCTGGTACAAACACTACACTTGTGACAATTATTGACACATAGTGCTGGGCCCATGGTACCATGTGACGACAAGTGCAGAGAGATCTCCAGATATAAAGCAATGCCTGTGCCGTGAAGCTTTTATAGTGAGCAAAGGCACTGCACAAAGCCAGTCCCACTCTCTTAACCAAGATGATATTTACCAAAAAGAAGAACGAGTCAACATCATTGGATACCATCAGGGTTGCAGGTGTTAT